>OY970832.1:45187204-46387204 GCA_963853835.1 Calendula officinalis | reverse complement strand
CTATTGTTTAAAGGTACAATAGCACCCAATGATATTATCGCGTATAGACTAATTGGTATACGTATCGTACCATTAGTTGAGATACGATGGTTATATTAATTGATGATAAGTATGTATGAAAATATACAATATGATATATGTACATGGATATGTGTACGGTGTATGCATGCCTAATATGAGGTGTACGTTAGTGTGCTCGCTAAGCTTTATGCTTACGGTTGTGGATTTATTTTTTTTACAGGAAAGGACAAGGGAAAGGCTCCATCACAGTGAAGATAGCTCATATAATAAAGTCTTCCGCTGTTATGTTTTTTTTAAAGACTATGTTTGAAATTTATGTTGGTGTGAAAGCTTTGGTTATGTTGAAGGGTTTCATTGTAACTGATTGACCACTTGGGTCAACCTCCTAGATTACTTGGTTCGAACCATGTTGACCAAGAACATGAACTTGTTCTTGACCGGTTAGACCATCTAGCTAATTTAATCCCTAATGCGGAACTGAGATTAAACTTAATCCTTAAACCCTAAAGGATTGGGATCTTGGAAATCTAGAGTAGATTAACAATGGAAGAAGCCTTGTACGAAAACCCAAACACACACACACACTTGTGTGTGTTTCGACCAACACCAAGAACCCTAGGGTTCTTGGTCGAGTTCGTCCAAGAGGGGAGAAGGGAGAAAAGGTTTTCTCAAAACATACCTTTAATCTTGCTTAAGTAAGTCCACTAATGATGAACACAACGAGCGATCTTCTAGTTGATCCTTGTAATGATCTTCGAATCTTCAAGACTTGAAGAATACGAAGAACGAAGAACACCAAGGATGGTGTTCTTGAGCTCGGCCGAAACTAGGAGAGGGGCTAGGGTTCTTTTCGTGTGGAATGGTGTAACAAAACAAGGGAACCCCAAGCCTTCTATTTATAATAGAAGGACTTTCACTTAGGGCCCTTCTAGTTTAATTAAGATCAATCTCTTAATTAAACTTATCTTTTACACATTAAACCCTTGTAGTTTATCTAGTTATTATTGTTACACTTAATTATTAAATGTCTAATATTATACACTTAATATTTCGGTACCCATATACACGAAATATATTCTTGTATTTATACTTTTAATAATTGATTATATAATAAACTTTATATAATCTACACAATAATATATCCAAACACTATATGATTTAATAGCTTTAAATCATATTATGGATAATCTATAATTAACACGTTGTATATTTACTCAACTAGTAAATGTACAAATACTTGTATTAATTAGTTAGTTAAACTAATCTAGTAATAAGTCAAACTTGACTTAATACTCAACTTGATTCATAAATGACTTATTATGAATCAATCCTCTTCCAAGTATCATTACATATCTTACTCGAATAACATGCACTCACCGGTGTGACCCTTAAGTGTTTCGTAGGCATGGATGTATCATCATAGGTTAACCAACTGTGCACATAAATCCTTCAGACTCCCACTTGTGCAAGTTTGTAACCTTCGTCTTAATGATACGAGCTACAGTGGCCTTCTAGATGGGCATGTAGGTAACCAACCCCATAAAAACAGCTTTGTGTAACCCAGGTATAGTTTCTTGAAAAACTCTTTAATAGCGTCTCCTAGTAAAGAACACTCTGTCTTTACTTCTTGGGCAACTATGTTAGGTTTATCCCTTGCAGCACGATATTTGTGATAATGAATACGAGCATGGTAGAAATTATCAACTCCTGTATTCAAAATCATTTAATGACTTCTTGATTCAAACTGTTGTGATAAATGACAAAGAACAAATCAGTTCGTTTGGGCATGGCCATGCACTTTCCAGTTATCATCATGTCAAAGGACCCATAAATATCTCTCCTAAAGAGGAGGTGTAATTACCATCTTGTTATATTTCGATTCAAAATACAAATTCCTTTGTACCCAGTAAAGCCTCGTATGACAACCATATTTCAGAATTGTCTAAGACGAACCAAAGCACATTAGTCAATGTATCCCAAACCAAATACCTCAGGCTTAAGGACAATCCTAGTGAATAATACTTTTGAACTTTTCAACCACGAAGTATTATCACGGTGGTCAATCCAATATTCGTCGAGCTCCAACAGAATATCACCGATATTTGGTTTACACACAACTTGTGTAACTATCTTCGAAGAACTTCGAATCTACCACCAAATACCGCGATGACGTTAACGTCCCATCGAGATTCCCACCAAGACGAGTAGTCACGGATTTATACCTTTTTGAATAAATAGACTTTTATTCATGGATATTGTAAAACATACAAATTCTGAATAACAATGATACTAACTCATGTATTATTCCTCACTGGACATAGATACTGGATTATTACTGGATCATTACTTATTCTATGCGTTTGTGTTGATCACTACAATAACTCTTAATTGTAACTTTTATCACTAATCACAATTAGTCATTTCTATTAAACTAAAGACATAAGACGAGTATCAAGGATACTATTACTTTTGTCTTTGCTAGATATTGTTCGTGCAACATTTAGAACATATTCTAGTCTTGTCTTTTTATATAATTCGGTAAACATAGGAGGATTGGAAACATTACTCCTTTACTTTCTTGAATCTATAAAACTTGCCTTGTAACTAAATCTCTTTTAGCTACTTGATTTGTAGATATTCTTACTAGTTAAAGAAATTTCCTTAAATGATTAACTTGTTCACTGGAATGTGAACATCCTATTAGATATGCAACAATTAATCACAAGACTTGTGACAACGCTATTAGGTTTGCAATAATCTAATCAATGATCATTTATTTCTCTTAACTCTTTGGCTAGCGACTTGGTAAAACCTTGTTGTTAATGTCCTAACTAACTTACTATATTCATTAGTACCTCTAGTGAATATGTTAGTCATAGCTCCCACTAAATTTTATGGAAATTAAGCATCACTTAAACTACTACTTTTGACCTAGTCAAAACTTATAGTTTAACCCTTTAAGAATTAATCAATTATCAAAGTCATCCTTTGGATTTGCGAATATCCAATATTCCTGATAAGGGAATCATGACTCTCATTGATTACTGTATCTAACAAGTATAAGACACTTGAAATGATACTTCCAATACTTAAATGTATTAGTGTCTTTTAAGAATCTTATTTAATGCCAAAGTCATTTCTTGGATTTCTCAAATATCCATTATTCCTATTAGGGAATTATGACTTGATTAAATATTGTATTTATTACAAGTATAAAAGACTTGCAATAATACCTTTTAATTCTTAAATACTTTAATATAGTTTGTTCCTTTTAAGAGTTTATTTAATGTCTAAGTCACTTTACTTGAATTATACGAATATCCAATTATTCCTATTAGGGAATTATAACTTCATTAAATTCCTTTATTACAAGTGTAAAAGACTTGTAATAATACTCTTTAAAGTCTATCTTGATTATATCCAATACAATCATACTATATTAATACTAACACTTTGAAACTTACTTATCATAAGTAACCATTACTTAAGGTGTTTCAACTAGGTTCAATAACTTTTGAACCTTATGCTTTTCATAAAATCTCTTAAATACTTTAATATAAAAACTTCTAATTTCTAGTATCTAAGTATTTGAGCTATTAAGACATTATTCATACAACAATCAAACAGTCATAAAACATGAAACGTAAATCAAAACTTGATTTACAATCTAGTCATAAAGCCTTGACTAGTGTAATTATCACACATGCACACACATGATATAATTCAACGATGGATTCTTATTAAAACCAAACGAAAAACTTGTTTTAACATAAAAATAAAAATTATCCAAAACAATAAAATAAAATTGTTTTCACTGAATCCATAAAATACTGAATTATAAAAACTTGGTGCTTGTGGAATCACCATCTCATGCTGGTCACTATCACTTTCCATCTCCTCCTGCAATAAACGATTGCAAAAGTTTAGATTACTCGTAACGTACTTTACAAGTATCTTAAAAGTGATTAAGAAGTGTGGTTGTGTTACCTGAGGAACTTGCGTTTCCTCCACCACCACTTGCACCCTTTGGACAATTCCTTTTCCAATGCCCAGCCTCACCACACTTGAAGCACCAATTCTCGGTCCTCGCTGTGTTAGGCTTAAACTTCTTGACCTTTTGTTTGACACTTTTACCATTTGGCACTCCTTGGTTAGGATTGGTTTTACCCTTTCCTTTACCACCATGCCCTTTTCTCTTCTTGCCACCACCACTGCCATTACCGATCATTAGAACATCCTTAGATTTGGTCCCCAAACTCAATTCAGCTGTCTTGAGCATGGAATGTAGCTCAGCAATGGATTTCTCCATATTATGCATATTGTAGTTGACTACAAAAGGCTTGTAGTCATCAGACAATGAATTGAGTATAGTATCTGTTGCCATTTGCAACGGTATGGGGTGACCAAGTCTAGCCAAGTGATCCATGTGTCCTTTCATTTTCATGACATGGGCACTCACAGGCGTTCCTTTGACCATCTTGCAAGAGTTGAAGGCTCGATTGATGTCGAACCTCTCATGCGAGCTTGCTCTTGAAATGAATCCCTAAGTTGCTGGATCATCTCAAATGCAGGCACATCCATAAGTCATGCTTGTAATTCTGGACTCATGGTTGCAAGCATCAAACAACTCACATCGAGCGCATCACTGACATGCTTATCATAAGCTTGCCTTGCTTCAGCTCTAGCATTAGCGGCAGGGACATTAGGTACTGCTCTTTCCAAGACATACCACTTTCTCTAATGCCTGAGCACAATGCGAAGATTGCGCTCCCAGTTGAGAAAGTTTGACCCAGTCAACTTGTCTTTTTCGAGGATTGAGCGAAGAGAGAGATTGTTGGTACTTGTCGTTGTGGTTGTTGCTGCCATCTACAAATCAAACCCAGTTTAATTAGTAATCATCAATAAACATTCTCTAAAATATATTATAAACCCATAATTAATATTTTAGGCCTAGGATCCATATATCACATTCTCGCCGCAAGGTTTGGGCACTTCCCGACGAGACATGCTGTTTCTGGTAGGTAACATCCTTACCGATCGTATCAAGACTTGACACGATTCCTAGGGGTCGTAGAATCTTTAGACTTATAACTTATTACAACTTTGTACAATCTTGTTGCACATTTTTAAGTTAGTAACAAAGTCTAGTATGTTTATTCTACTCAAGTACTTTTTGGGCCGGGACTCCCGATTATCACCAAAGTAGATCATACCATCTAAGACAGTGCGATGTTCTGCGCCGGGACTCCCGATTATCACAGAACCTTACGCACCCTAACACTCGCAATGATTTGAATCCATATCTAAGGTTCTTTATGCTTTCAATATGAATATCGTTTAACAAGTGAGGTGTTCCATTAGGTGGATAGTACTTAGATCTAAGATTTTCTCGGGTTTGTTTAAGTCTAAACTTAAACCTTATTCCAATCTTAATCCTTGTTTAAAATATGTGACTTTGAAGAATTGAATGGTTCAACAAGACACCTTTTTAAAACTTAAGAACTATTCTTTAAAACTTATAGTTTCAAGAAATAACGCGTTTTATATGTATACCTAAAACGAGGTGTACAAAACGTATCACTAGGTTTTGTGGAAAACCTTATCTAGAATAAAACTTACTTGTTTTATCTTTCTTGAAAAACTTGAAACTTATGTTAAACTTTTAATCCTTTTACGATTCATAGACTTGAATCATAAAACTAGTTTAACACACCTAGTTTTTCATATGTTTAATAATGAAATTAAACATTCGTTTTGACTTATTAGATTTCACCAAAACTTATGCCTTGACGACATATCTATAAACTTTGTGATTTTCTTGTGTAGCTCCCACTAGCTCCAACAATCATGGTGGAACCTCAGCTAACACAATCATCGGTTTATACTTGGTGAAACTAATAAACTTATTATATAAAACTATATATAATAATTCTTAGTTTGTTTAAACCTTTCTTACATTTAACTTGAACTAGTTAAATATAGGTTCTTGTTATTTATACTTGATCATTAATCTAGTATGTTACATGACTTGTAAAATACTTATATTATACTTGTATAATTATCTAGTTATAATCACTTATAACTTTATACACCTTATAATACTAATATATAATTTTGTATATTTCTAGTTTATCATATAATCTCAACTTGTACAATTTCTAGTTATAATGAAATCATAACTTTGTACTTTCTAGTCTTAATTATATAATCAACTTATACAACAACTAGTTATATTATTATATCTTTTAAAGATCAAAATAACATTATATTTTAATTGTTCCATTTAATCTTGTATTTAATACATCTACATATATATTTATTTTTAAAATAAACTTGTAATCATTCTAATAAGAATATTACATCTAATCTATATGTATTTTAACTTGAACTAATTAAAATACGTATAAACTACTTTATTTATTAAAATTCATTTTATCTTTTAAATATTTAAAAAAAACGAAATACAATACATAAATAAATAAATACATCTTGTTAATTTCTTGAACTAGAAATTAACACTTCTTTTAATTCTCATTAATTGGTTAAACCCTAATCTTGTTTTTGATCAATCAAAACTAGGGTTTTGACTTTCTTGATCAAAGACATTGTTTAATTAAAAAGATTAATTCTAATCAATCCTATTTAAACAATAAGCTTTGTATAAATTCTAGGATAGATTATAACCCTAATAAATTTATTTAAAACTTTTTAGTTTAAACCTTATAGACAATAACTTTGTCTAGATTTCTAGGTTTAAATAACTAGTCTTTAATAAATCTATTAAGATAATAATTAAACCTAATAAACATAAACTTGTTTAATTATCTAGGTTTTAGATTATTAACCTAATTAATCCTTTTGAATCATTAAACTTAAACTAGTTTAATGTTCTAGGGTTTCTAGATTATATCTAGGGTTTTTCCCGAAAATTTCTTAAAGTCTAGGAAACTTTTCCACCAATTAAACTAGGCTAGTTTAACAAAACTTGGTGTCCAAGTAACCTCCTTGATCCACGAAATCTTAAAGAAAGGAAAGAATCCTTTTGATCAATTAAACCAAATCTTGGTTTAGCATACTTGATCCTAGATTTGGAAGATCACACAATTAAGGAAAGAATCCTCTTGATCAAGATTTTTGACAATCTTGATCCTAGGGTTCTAGATTCCGAAAATCATCTAGGGTTAGGAAAAAGAAGCCTTTTGATCAATTAAACTAAACTAGTTTAATGTTCTTGATCCTAGGGTTCTTTTTATACCCTTACACGAAATTTCCTAGGGTTTTCTAGAATCCTTTTGACCAATTAAACTTAACTAGTTTAACATACTTGGTCCTAGGGTTCTTCCCCTATTTCGTGAGTTTAGAATGAGAAGAAAAAGATGGAACAAAAAAAACTTTAATAAAATTAAACAAACAAAACTTGTTAATCTAGTTTAGATCTCTAAACCAACGCTCTGATACCACTGAAGGGTTTCATTGTAACTGATTGACCACTTGGGTCAACCTCCTAGATTACTTGGTTCGAACCATGTTGACCAAGAACATGAACTTGTTCTTGACCGGTTAGACCATCTAGCTAATTTAATCCCTAATGCGGAACTGAGATTAAACTTAATCCTTAAACCCTAAAGATTGGGATCTTGGAAATCTAGAGTAGATTAACAATGGAAGAAGCCTTGTACGAAAACCCAAACACACACACACACTTGTGTGTGTTTCGACCAACACCAAGAACCCTAGGGTTCTTGGTCGAGTTCGTCCAAGAGGGGAGAATGGAGAAACGGTTTTCTCAAAACATACCTTTAATCTTGCTTAAGTTAGTCCACTGATGATGAACACAACGAGCGATCTTCTAGTTGATCCTTGTAATGATCTTCGAATCTTCAAGACTTGAAGAATACGAAGAACGAACGAAGAACGAAGAACACCAAGGATGGTGTTATTGAGCTCGGCCGAAACTAGGAGAGGGGCTAGGGTTCTTTTCGTGTGGAATGGTGTAACAAAACAAGGGAACCTCAAGCCTTCTATTTATAATAGAAGGACTTTCACTTAGGGCCCTTCTAGTTTAATTAAGATCAATCTCTTAATTAAACTTATCTTTTACACATTAAACCCTTGTAGTTTATCTAGTTATTATTGTTACACTTAATTATTAAATGTCTAGTATTATACACTTAATATTTCGGTACCCATATACACGAAATATATTCTTGTATTTATACTTTTAATAATTGATTATATAATAAACTTTATATAATCTACACAATAATATATCCAAACACTATATGATTTAATAGCTTTAAATCATATTATGGATAATCTATAATTAACACATTGTATATTTACTCAACTAGTAAATGTACAAATACTTGTATTAATTAGTTAGTTAAACTAATATAGTAATAAGTCAAACTTGACTTAATACTCAACTTGATTCATAAATGACTTATTATGAATCAATCCTCTTCCAAGTATCATTACATATCTTACTCGAATAACATGCACTCACCGGTGTGACCCTTAAGTGTTTCGTAGGCATGGATGTATCATCATAGGTTAACCAACTGTGCACATAAATCCTTCATATGTATTGTTTGTAAAACTCATTTTATTGAAGTATTTTATTTAAAAAAAAAATTGGGACGTTACAACTTGGTATCAGAGCCTTGGTTTAAGAGATTTGAGCATACACGTGTTGTGTGTTTAAACTTAAACCTTGGTTCTAAAATATTTTTTTTTTTTAAATGAATTTTTTTTTTTATAAAAGATTTTTTTTTTGATGAGCTATCAGATGGAGCTTGGTCCCGTGAGTACAAAGGTAAATGAGTATTATGATTATGTATATTATAATGAGAAGGTGAAATCCATGACAAATAAATAAGGTACTATCTAATGTCATATTGTATCTTATACTATTTAGGATCCTTTATGCCGTGTATAGTATTATACACATAGGTTTAAAATTCTTGATTTGGCCTTATTACATGTTCTTGTTTAATTGTTGTAGTATGCAAGGATCAAAATTTGACTACTTATAAGTATAATATTATGCATAGTTATAAATGAACTATACATGTTAAAATTTATATGATACATGACCTAAGCTTGTGAATCAGGAAACCGAGTGGTAATGAAAAGATTTATTGTGTATAGTGTGTTGGTAATAATAAAATGGCCAGTATTATTACAAGCACATGATACACATTAAAACTTGTCAAAATCACAAGGATTCTTGTGAATCAATTGAAAGGTACTATGTGGTAAAATATGCATGCAGTTTAAAACTCCTATAGACTAATGTAGGAGTAAAATTATAAATACATTAATAAGGCATATAGACATGCCATGAGTAAAGAAATTAGAGGAAATTATATTGTAATTCCTACCCGATTTATAAGGCGTTATTACTATTTCAGAATGGTTAACACGAGGAGGAATCAAAACGAAAACATCCCGGGAACTGGTGATATACCAGATGGTCGTACATCTAGTGATACCAGTGAACCTAGCTCTCCACAACAACCTATTCTTGGGGTACATCCAATAAATCAACAAGCACCAGTCAATGTGGAGCAAGATAATAACAATCAAGAGAATTACGATGAAGCGGGTTTTCAGGAACCCGGCCTAACTGAATTAATATCTGAAAAGGTAACAAATATATTGAAAGAGGTGTTATCTGAATTTGTAGCTGAAATCAAGGAAGATATGGGGAAAATGATGGATCTGAAACTAAGTGCCTTATGGGCTACAAGGGAGGCGGTGGCTGCAAATACCACCCAAGTGGTAAACCAAACAACCGATCATGTACATCGAAATGTAACTTACAGGGATTTCTCGGCGTGTCAACCACCAAATTTTGAAGGCACGTCGGACCCAATCACGTGTGCCAGATGGATTTCGGACTTAGAGGGTGCTTTTGACACCCGTTCCTGTCCATAAGGCAGCAAGGTGTTGTATGCTGCAAACTTACTTAGGGGTCCGGCAAAAGAATGGTGGAACTTGCAAAAGAAACTAAAGGAAACAACCATAAGTGCTATGACTTGGGCGGAATTCGTGAAACTCTTCAAAAACGAATTCTCGTCTAAAGTGGAGATGTCACGTGTCATGACAGAATTTATGAAGCTAGAGCAAACAACAGAGTCGGTGACAAAAATCACTACTGAATTCAAAGACAAACTGCCATATTGTCATGCATATGTGGCAGATGAAGAGTTACAGATGCAACGATACTCGGAAATGTTGAGGGAAGACATTCGAGAATTTGTGGCTTTGGGACAATGTAACACGTTGGATCAAATGATTGAAGCTGCCAAGAAAAGAGAGATGTTTTTGGAATCGAAAGCTAAGAAGAGGACCACTACTCGGGCAATAATGGGAACAAACAACTGGAAGACATCTAACAAAAAGTTCAAGACTAAGGGTTCAAGGTTCGATGACAAGAAATCAGGGGTAAAATGCCTTAAATGTGGAAAGGAACATTCAGGAGAATGTTGCATGGGATCGTCAAACTGTTTTAAGTGTGGCAAGTACGGGCATATGCTTCGGGATTGCCCTCTGAATGTGAAGGTTTGTTTTAAATGTGGGCAACCAGGACACAGGATTGCAGAGTCTACCAATGTTGGTGCGGAAGGTGGGAAATCTACATGGCAATCATCACTAATGATCACAGACGGGAGAGAGAAGAAGAAAGCCGAAGCACCGAAAGCCAGAGGAAGAGCTTACCAAATGACCGTTGAGGAAGTAAAGGCAGAACCAGATGTGATCACATGTACATATGTTGTTAACTCATCACCTGCATTTGTACTTTTTGATTCCGGTGCTAGTAAATCTTTTGTATCGCACTCTTTTTGTAAGAATTTTATGAATAAGCCAGAAAAGCTAGAGTGCTCGTTAGAAGTAGAAATAGCCGATGATAAAACTATTTTTGTATCAACGGTTTACCGAAGCAATGTAATAGAGATAGAGAATGTAAAGTTTCCAATAAAGCTTATTCCCATTCAGATGCGAGAATTTCAAGTAGTTGTTGGGAAGGATTGGATGGCTCAGCATCAAGCAAACATCACGTGCAAGCAAGGAATCATACGGGTTCAAACCCCAAGTGGGGGAGAACTCTCGATCATTGACGAATGCCAGAGAGGAAAATGTACTTTTTGTACGGTAGCCAAAGCTGTTAAGTATTTACATCATGGGTGTTCTTCATTCCTAGCCTATGTTGTAGATACTAAACTCGAAAAGAAGAAAACAACACTAGCACATGCACTAGTGGTACGTGAATATCCAGAGGTACTCCAGATGACTTGCCGGGAATTCCTCCGGATAGGCAAGTAGAGTTCAGAATTGATCTGGTACCGGAAGCAGCACCAATTGCTAAAGCACCATATCGCTTAGCACCAACAGAAATGAAAGAATTGATGTCACAACTGCAAGAGCTACTAGAAAAAGGATTAATACATCCGAGCAGCTCACCATGGGGAGCACCGGTTTTATTTCTGAAAAAGAAAGACGGGACATTTCGCATGTGTATCGATTATCGCGATCTCAACAAAGTAACCATAAAGAACCGATACCCATTACCAAGAATTGATGACTTATTCGATCAGTTACAGGGAGCTTCATGGTTTTCAAAGATTGATTTGCGGTCAGGTTACCATCAGCTTAAGGTTCGAGATGAAGATATACCGAAAACGGCATTTAGAACGCGTTATGGTCATTATGAGTTTGTTGTAATGCCATTCGGTCTTACTAATGCTCCAGCAGCTTTCATGGATTTGATGAATAGGGTGTGCCGACCTATGCTTGACAAGTCGGTAATTGTGTTTATTGATGACATTTTGGTCTATTCTAAGAATAAAGTCGAGCATGAAAGACACTTACGTGAAGTATTAGAGACATTAAAGAAAGAAAGACTTTACGCAAAGTTTTCTAAGTGCGAGTTTTGGATTCAAGAGGTTCAATTCTTGGGTCACTTGGTAAATAAAGACGGTATAAAAGTAGATATCCAGCAAACATTGAAGCTGTGATGAAATGGGAAGTGCCAAAAAGTCCAACAGAAATCAGAAGTTTCTTGGGATTGGTCGGCTATTATCGGAGATTCATCCAAGATTTCTCCAAGATAGCAGTGCCATTGACCAAGTTAACAAAAAAGAATGTACGTTTTAATTGGAATGACGAGCAACAACAAGCGTTTGAAACCTTGAGAAAGAAGTTATGTGAAGCCCTCGTGTTAACCCTACCAGATGGAATAGAAGACATGGTTGTATTTTGTGATGCATCACAAGTAGGATTGGGATGTGTTCTAATGCAACGAGGGAAGGTTATCGCGTACGCTTCACGACAATTGAAACCCCATGAATATAACTACCCAACTCATGATTTAGAGTTGGCAGCCGTAGTTTTTGCATTGAAGATATGGAGACACTATCAATATGGTGTAAAATGTACAATTTATACTGATCATAAAAGTCTCAAATATTTGGTTGATCAAAATAATCTAAATATGAGACAGCGGAGGTGGATGGATTTGTTGAAGGACTATGATTGTGAAATTCTTTATCATCCGGGAAAGGCAAACGTCGTAGCGGATGCCTTAAGTCGAAAGATTTCATGCGTAATGCTTAAGGTGGAATCCTTAATGTTGTCACTAACAAACTCCTTATTTGATTTGATCAGAGAGGCTCAAGAGGAAGCTGCTAAACCAGAAAATTTAAAGAAAGAAAGGGTTAAAGGACAAATGTCTTTTATGGTAAAAGATAGTCGAGATTTATGGACTAGATATGCAAGAATTTGGGTGCCTAATATGTTTAATGTTCGCACAACATTACTTGAAGAAGCACATAAATCCAAATTTTCTAGACATCCAGGCGCTACAAAAATGTATAGGGATTTAAGAAATGATTATTGGTGGCCAGGAATGAAACGTGACGTAGCAAGATATGTGGAACAATGTTTGACTTGTTTACGGGTCAAAGCCGAGCATTAACGGCCTCATGGTAAACTCCAACCGTTAGAAATACCGGTATGGAAATGGGAGCATATAACCATGGACTTGATAACAAAACTTCCTAAGACTTCAAGGATCTATGATGCGATATGGGTCATTGTGGACCGACTAACAAAAAGTGCTCATTTTATTCCTATACGAGAGGCTTATTCATCGGGAAAAATGGCGAGTATCTACGTAAAAGAAGTGGTGTCTAGGCACGGGGTGCCAGTGTCAATAGTTTCAGACCGAGATACGTGATTTACTTCTAGATATTGGGGTAAGTTCCAGGAGGAATTGGGCACTAGATTTAAGTTTAGCATGACTTATCATCCTCAGACTGATGGTCAAAGTGAAAGAACAATACAAACCTTGGAAGATATGTTACGAGCTTGTGTGATTGACTTCGGTGGAAGTTGGGATGTGTACCTACCATTGGCGGAGTTCTCGTATAACAATAGTTTTCATGCCAGTATTGGAATGCCCCCATATGAAATGTTATACGGGAGGCGATGTAGAACTCCCATATGTTGGGGAGAGGTTTGACAACGAGAATTAGGAAGCATAGAAATTGTACAGAAAACTTCAGAATGCGTACAACAAGTTAGAGAAAGATTGCAAGCTGCTCAAAGTCGACAAAAGAGTTATGCTGATAAACGGAGATCTGATCTCGAATTTCAAGTTGGGGATTTTGTACTTTTGAAAGTATCTCCATGGAAAGGTGTTATACGTTTTAGAAAGCGAGGAAAGTTGAATCCGAGGTATATCGGACCATTCAAGGTAATTGCAAGAATTGGGAAGGTAGCTTACCGTTTGGAACTACCAGAGGAGCTGTCAAGGATACACAATACCTTTCATGTATCCTATTTACGTAAGTGCTTAGTGGAGGAATCGCATTTCGTACCTCTTGAAGATATTACTGTGGATGAAAAACTCAATTATATTGAAAGACCAATCGCATTTCGTACCTCTTGTATATACATGCAACCGGTGTTTTTTTTAGAACATGTTGTTTTGTTTAAAGTTTGGTACCAATGTGTTCATCATCTTGTATAGAACACATTGGGACAAGAATGTAGGAAAACCGTCCATTGTTGTGTTATATATTTATGGTGAAACTTTGGACGAGATTTTTAAAGTGTCGAGAAACAGGAAAATATGAAGTTGCATTGAGTTCCTATAATCATATAACGTATTTTGATAAAAACGAATATACATGCACGATGATACATGTTTGGACCTAATATTACACATACAAATTTTAATAGTTAAGTTGGTAAATTTAACGGACGTGTATATATATATTTCTACGACGTTATATAATTTAATAGATAAAACCAACGTGTTTACACGATTTTATCAAAGTATATATTTAGATACCGAATCATTATAGTTTTGTATATATATGTTTAGGATACGGTAGAAAGCGTTTTGGAGATACCGCAACGACTAAGGACCGAGGTGAGTTCACTCACTTACACAATATATTAGTATATGTATATGTTATATATATTGAAATGTAAATATGTGGTACTGTTGTATGTGTATAGTTGAAATGATATGTGATATTATAACTATTGCTTTGAGTATAACTATAGTAATATGTGATATTATAATTATATGTATGATGAAGTTAAGACTATTGTTTAAAGGTACAATAGCACCAAGCTAAGACTATTGTTTAAGGGTACAATAGCACCCAATAATATTATCGCGTATAGACTAATTGGTATACGTATCGTACCATTAGTTGAGATACGATGGGTTATATTAATTGATGATAAGTATGTATGAAAATATACAATATGATATATGTACATGGATATGTGTATGGTGTATGCATGCCTAATATGAGGTGTACGTTAGTGTGCTCGCTAAGCTTTATGCTTACGTTTGTGGATTTTTTTTTTTTTTTACAGGAAAGGACAAGGGAAAGGCTCCATCACAGTGAAGATAGCTCATATAATAAAGTCTTCCGCTGTTATGTTTTTTTAAAGACTATGTTTGAAATTTATGTTGGTGTGAAAGCTTTGGTTATGTATTGTTTGTAAAACTTATTTTATTGAAGTATTTGATTTAAAAAAAAATATTGGGACGTTACAAGAGTAGGGATTTACCTTTTCAATGTATATAAATTGACAACTCAATAGTAGTATGATGTAATTTACTCATGATAAACGGTTAAATGGTTATAAAATATAACTGTTAATTACATGGCCACAATAGTATGATGTATTTTACCTAATAAGTAAATTATAGTATAATTGATATCTTACTTATAGTAAAATATTATAGTTAAATATAGTAGAATTGATATTAAAAGTAAGTTTTAAACTATTTCATACTATTTTTTGTTTTGGAAATGGCAAAAAAAAATAAATAAATAAATAAATTGTATTTTTCATACTATTTAATTGTTAATTCCAACAAATTATATGGTTGCAGTTTTGATGTATTTAATGCTTCATAATGACTCAATAACGAAAAAATGTCTATACTTTCAATAACTAATTACATACTTTAAAACTTTATTTGTAAACTTTTTTTTACATATTTAGCATAAATTTATTTTATTGCATTTATTGTCTTTTTTATGAGGGAATTCTCAACTTTCTAAAAGTCAAGATAGTTGATATATATGTTTTATTTAAAATAATTAATATCTTATTCATGTTAATAACTCAAATAGTTAACAGTTATCCGCTGGTAACTCACTCATATTTAAATTTATAAGTTATAAAATCATAATTATTCTGTTAAGAGAGTCAGAATAGCAACACGACTTAAAATCCTCCTGAGTGAAGATAATAACAACAACTTAAACAGCAACACAAGATATACTGTGTACAAGGTGGTATATAACAACCTTTTTTTTTTAACGGCACCTTATCTATACCACTGTCCACTGTGGGACTTAACTAGCAACCAAATGCATATCTTAATTTGAATGCAAAAAGTATGTTTGTATGATAGAATCAATTTATATTTATGTTTATTGAAAAAGTTTTTAAAAAGAAATTAAACATTATAAAACAAAAAATATTAGAGTTATCCTCTTTTAAATTTTATCTAAACACAAAATTGAGTTAAAAAAAAAAAAAAAAATTTAAACGCCAAATCTTATTTACTCCTAATTACCACCTATGTCCACGACGGGACTCGAAAACCTGACCTCAAAGTTAAAATTTTAATAACTTTTAGTTGAATCACATAAATTGATACCGGATTTTAATTAAATATTATATTTATGTTACAAACAGATAAATTATAATTATTTCTTTTTTAATAAACTTTTAAATATTGCTTTTCAGGCACTACGAAATTACCGGTCTCCCTTTAATATCGTTTATTCAAGTTGCAAAAGTTCTTTACAATATAGATGAAGGATTTTTTTCAATATAAACAAGTTGTCAACCGTTCACATCTAATTTAATTAACCTGAATGTAGCATTTAGTAATTAGTTTTTTAATTACTAATTTGAATGATTTGTTTTGATTTAGTTATTGTTCTTATGATTTGTCAAATTTTATGATTCATTAGTGTTCCAATGACAAAATTTAGTTTGATATAAGTTTTTTTGCCTATATTATTTGTTTCAAGTGCTTAAAATACTTTCCTTAACAATAATAAGTAGTTTTTATGATTTGGAAAATTTAATTATCTTTTAATGTTGTTTTATTGTAGGATCATAGTTGGTGCAATGATGCTCTAGATTATAAAGACTTCTAAATGTTTTTTTATTCGTATTATTTTTTTGTATTTTTAATTACGATAAACCAATTGTGATAAAAATAATCAATAATTTTTATATTCAGAAAATTTATCAGGTGTCAATTCTAATTCTATATGTCAATGAATAGAGGTGTTAAAGAGGGAGAGTCTAACTTCAATGTTACGGATAACGTGTTTTGTGTTATGCTGATAAAAACGATGATATTTTGTTACTTTACACTTTCCTCAGACACATTTTTCTTATTTAGTATAGTACCCGCAATCAAAGCCAAACATGTTAATGATCATGCTTTAGGTACATTGCCTGTAACACCTCAAATTTTAAAATCATATTTAAATAACATTTCATCCCAAATAAGTAATAATGTATCGGTGTTAAATACCGGTTTTACAAAAACATAATGTTTCTTGTTTGAGATTATCACAGTATACAAAAACGATGTTACAAATTATATCTTAGGCAAAGGATAAGGACTCTAATCATCACACCAAGCTAATCTCAACAATTCCTCTTTTAAACAAACCTCCTAGATCTTCGATCCCGAACCTGAGAACATAGTAAAAACACAAACATAGTACGTGAGACAAAATTGCCTCGTGAGATACATGGGTTTTAGACCCGATAAACAATTAGTCACATAATATCATTTATAATAAAATAATATTATTAAATGCATAACGGGTCACTTTATTTCATTCATTATTGGCCAATGTCAAGATAACTGGAATGCCTCCAATCTATCAAGACCGTCATTGTCACGGTAACTGGAATGCCTCCAATCTACCGAGACTCATAGGTATTGGGTAACTGGAATGCCTCCAATCTACCAGTAATCTTAAGGTACCGTGATAACTGAAATACCTCCAATCTATCACCGCCCTGGGACATCATCATCATTTCTTAATCATCATTTTGAGCTTCCAGCTTCATCATTATTCAATCAATTAACAATTCATCATCATGTAAACAATTCATCATAAATCACATAAATAATCAAATTTCTCATAGACTCGATACACCATGTAACATTGAACATTTACTAACTATGTACTCAGTTTTGAAAGTTCACATGTACTCACATTTGCCAAGCTTAAACCAAAATGTGTCTCTTGGACACAAATATCACTTCCCAAGATTTGAAAGCCTCAGATCCTTCAATCCAAGTCCTAATATATAAATCATCACAAGATTTAACATCAATCACCATTATTAACTACATTTCTTACCACTATTTAGCTACTAGTGCCATTTTCCCCAATTTTAGTTAACTTACAAAACCCTAATTTCATAAATCTCAAGATTACTTTAAATCCATGTTATGAACACACTTTCCTTGTTAAAATGTTTTAGATCTAGGTTAAATACTTTCTATTTCATCGTCCATGACAAACCCTCCAACTAGGGTTTGCATACTTCACCATTTTCCCCCAAATATACCCTTTATAACAATTAGGCGTAGAGATTTACCTTATACTTCAACAACAGAGCAAGAATCTCCATGATTGAGTGTGGAAATCGATTCCAATAGCTCTTTTCCACTCAAAACACACACACACACACTATGAGAGAATGTTCTAGGGTTTGGGAATAGCATTTATGACAAAAATCCCGATTTTAAAGTCTGCCAGCTACAAATCGCGTCGCTATCTGATAAATAGCGTCGCTAAATGGTCCCGTGTCTTTTCGTGTCGACAGATAGCGTCTCTATCTTCATTGCTATCTCAAAATCACGTTTCAGCTCTTCGCTATTTCGGGTTGTTGTTTGGTTCGCCATAAATAGCGCCGCTATCTAGAGATAGCGTCGCTATCTCCATCTGATCAGCCTTCTCCGATCTTTTCTACTTGATACTTCACCCAATTCGACCCGTATTCGATACCAACGATTATCATGACTTATAACTTCCTTCAATACCCATATCTAGCTATTAAATTTACAAATGTTCATCACGTAATTACATACACGAATCATTTATTCACTGAAATGCTTAATGTATTAATAATTAAATATTTGGTCATGCTTAATGTATTAATAATTAAATATTTGGTCGTTAGATTACCAGTAACACAAATACAATGTATACGATTTATGTTAAAAAAACTTCTTATCATGAACAAAGTCGTGTATCGCACGGGTCATGCTGCCTCGTTTATATTATTGATTTAGTGTCTTTATTGAGCTAGACGCCTTTTAATTGTGAAATTAGTTATACGTTTAATTAATTGCGATTTATTGTGTGTCGGGTTTTAACCCGACTTAAATGATAATATAGCGGGCTAGAAAGAAAAACCGAGAGAGGGAGAGTAAGCCAACCTCTTTGGCCAAGACTTGTGTTAGTTTTGGGCTTGGGTTATTTCAGGCTTAAGGCCTTGTGATAATTAGGGTATCTAAGGTTGTTTAGAGGGGAAAATATCTTCATTTGGAACACTAATGGCCGAATTCCTCCCCCTTTCTTCTCTCATTCGTCGGTTGCCGGAGAAAGGCTGAGCTCGATCAGGGTTGTCGAGTGCCGAGGTCGGGTATTGATCGTGTATGGGTGAGTTGTTGATGCATGCATGATATGGCCATGGATTATTGCATGGATGAAGAGGGTTAATTCATAATTAAGTAAAAAAAAACAAGTTACAAATAAGTCTATTAGTGACATTAAAGTCCATTAGTGACATTTAATAATTTAGTTAATGTGTGTTTATTACAAACCTCTTGGGTTTGTAACTTTTTTTATTTATTTATTGAGGCTATATAAGTCATTCACAAGGATTGTAATAGAGGTTGAATGTTTATGAAAAAGTTGAAGCTTTTGAGAAAATAGTTTTCTCTCCAAAATTGTGCTTTGTGTTGAACACATTTTGAAGACCCAATCCACGGTATTCTTTGAATCAACGTGTTTTTGGTTAGATTAATCCGGTATTCGTAGAATCAACGGCTCAATCTATTCTATCATTTTTTTACCCTACATCAGTTGTTGTATCGTTTATTGTGAATCGTTGTAGCATCTATTGTTCTTGTTTTCCTTCATATTTTGTATAATCCAAGTCATTACCGAGCCAAGCTCGAGGAACCCCTGTTCAGCGATAACCGGATGTCGGGATGGGCATTCGGGTGAGACCGACGCATGATGCCAAAATGTTAATGGCTTGAGAGTTTTGGCTGTTTCGGTGAGACCGACGCATGCTGCCAAAATGTTATGTTTTAGAATTTTGAGCTGAACTTTAATACGAGTTTTCCTTGTGTGCCATAGGACCTCCTAGGAGCTGACTTCTGAGTAGTAGAGTGATTGTGGAACCCTTTGGGAACTAGCTTATCAAGGTGAGTTTTCTCACTATATACTTAGATGATTGTATATGTCCGTGCACTTATGTGCAACGTGGTGATCTGATATGTGTTTGATATTTGATGATATGAAATGTACTAATGTGTTACTTATTAGTATAACTATCTTAGTATCTGAGCTCCATACTTATACGCTATTGCATATATAAAATTTCATGCTGTGAATATTGATTATCTGGGAATTGACTATGTGGAAATATGATTGAATTGATTAAGTGTAAAGTGACGTTGAACTGTGGATGTTGATGTATAGTTAAGTCGTGTGTCGACATGTAAATACTAAAGATAAACAAGTGGATGTGGTGACCCTTTGCCAAGTGAACATGCGCGACGTGCAGCGATGACACTTGGGGCATCTTGTGTGTCAGATGTCGGGTGTGGGTGTTGAGTCGGGGTGTATCGATCGTACGTTGCCTGGCTCACATCAGCGTGTTAATAACTAAATGAGTAGAGTCTTATAGGCTCGATTTATGTGTATGCATATTACGTATATGATTATGCACTCAGTGTTTACTGACCCAAAAACTCCCCCACATGTGAAGGTACTAGTAGAAAAAGGCAAGGCGAAGGTGGACGGTTGACACTGCTGAGTCAGCGAATTGACAATTGGTCTTTGAATAATTATTTTAAACATTTACGTTTTCAAACTATTAAATACTTCCGCGTTTAAGTTTACTTTTAATGTTGAGTCGATTATTAAATGTGATGGGACGAAATTATTATTTAAAAAGGGGTTTATTTTCTTATTTTAAATTTTAAATTTTTCTGAAATTTCGGGATTTTACCGCATCGATGGAACTAAACGAGAGAGATCAAGATGCCCGTAAACTCCTTTATGTTGGGATCCCAAAGTTCTATGTGTGAAATCAGCAGCAACGTATTTGGCAAAAAAAGACAAAGAGGATTAAGTCTTGGACGTATACATCATGTCCCGCACTCATGGGGGAACTTTTTTATTTACGTATATTACTAAACAAGGTAAGAGGTTCGACAAACTGGGATCAACTCAAGGAATGGCGCGATGTTATTGATCCAACATATAGAGATGCTTGCTATGCCTATGGGCTTCTAGATGACGACATGAAATACATTGATGGATTGTTGAAAGCAAGTTTGTGGGGTATGGGTGATTACCTGCGTCCTTTTTTTGTCATATTCCTCATGACTGTGTCTCGTCTCGAGTTTGTCTGGGAAAAAAACATGGCATGTTTTGGCAAAAGATGTGTTAAACGTTGAACGAATGAAGCGTATCGATCCAGATTTTATTTTTTAAACTTGTTTTCATTTAATAACTATATAAAATTTTTATCTATATGACAGTTTAATTATATCGTTTCAATTACTTATCCTGTTAAAATGCAGTATTATAACTTTCTTAAAATTTTACTAGTTTTTGCATTGATATATATGCAACTAATGATGAACCATTCGCGTTGATGTAACATCTTTCATAATTATTAATGCAAAACTGTATAAAAACTATTTTGAATTCTTTTAGCACATATATATGTATAACAAAAGGTTTTTTATCGTTTAAATAATAATTGACTACATGATTTCCTACGTTATTCTCGTTGTTATGCATTATTTATCTCGAAACATGTCTGCTCATCTAGACATAAAGGGTCAAATACTCCATTGCTAATTTTAATCACACGCGTTCAATGCAACACTTGTTTTTTAACTAAAAATTTAATAACGAATCAATTCAAGTATTCAACCGACCACTTTAATTTCTTTTTACTATTTTAATCCCTTATTAAATGTAACCTTCAAAACTTTAACATAAAATAATAATAACAATCGTTATAAACGCCTACACCGGCCGTTGACCTGAAGCCAAAAATGGATCTCCAGATCCTGTTTACTCTCAGAGTTTCCTTGGTCTCCTTGTTGATCTACTTTTTTACCAAGCTAAGAAGCTCTGACAAAAACCTTCCTCCACAACCATGGAAGCTCCCAATAATCGGGAACTTGCATCATCTTGCGGGATCACTCCCACATCGAGCTCTCAAAAACCTGGCCGAAAAACATGGACCAATCATTCATCTACAACTCGGTCAAGTCTCAGCCGTCATAATCTCTTCTCCGACATTGGCTAAAGAAGTCATGAAGACACACGATCTTAATTTTGCAAACCGACCCAAGCTTCTGGGAGCTGAAATCGTGGGATATAATTATCAAGACATGGTGTTTGCACCGTACGGTGAGTACTGGAGACAAATGCGTAAAATATGCATCTTGGAGCTTTTGAGCGCCAAAAAAGTCCGATCTTTTGAATCGGTTCGTGACCAAGAATCTTGGAAACTCATTGAATCTGTGTTCGGATCAAAGACAAGAGTAGTAAATCTTACCGAGAAGATTTTCACGATGATGAACGCAATCACGGTTAGGGTTGCGGTTGGAAGCATTTGTGAGGATGATCAGAAAACGCTTATCATGTTGATTAAAGAGATTCTGTCTTTATCTAGTGGCTTTGATTTGTCCGATTTGTTTCCATCGGTTACAATATTGCATCTGGTTACGGGCATGAGGAAAAAGTTGACCAAAATACACCACAAGATCGACAAGATTTATGACGACATTATCTCCGACCACCAAAAACAGCGTTCCGGTGGAAAGCTTGACCAGAATGAAGACTTTCTTGATGTTTTATTGAGGCTCAAAGATGATGGTGGCCTTCAGGTTCCATTAGCGGTTGACAACGTCAAAGCCGTCCTTGCGGTTAGTATTTTCATCCACAAAACGTAACCAAGATCAATAGTTATAAATTATAATATGATAATAACTTAACCAGTATCATTGGTTTCAATCTGAAATAATTTTTCATAAGAAAAAAAAAAACTCTACAAATAGATTTTTACTTTTTTTTTTTTTACTTATTTTATTTCTTTTCCGACAACCGACTCTTAAATATAGCGACAACAGCTATGGCCACAAAAAATTGAAACTATTATGACGAGTCTGTTGCAACGACTCGTTGTTGGTAAAAGATTCATTAACATAAAGTATTCATCAACAATATCTCAATAATTAACAATAGTAGCTAAGTAATTAAGAGATGGGTTACTATTGGTTACAAGAAAAAAAAAGTATTCATTAACTTTCTTCCTAATCTTTGATAAAAGATTATATTAATTTAAAATTACATTTACTAATTATAGAAACATTCAACGTAGTTCTTGATTTTTACGTAGTCTCAAGGATAATACTCAGCCCTTGGATCAATCAACCCCCAAATCACCACCACCACCAACATCATATGTGATTCAACACATCACTACCACCACCACCACCCCATGTGTATAAAATCATATGTGATTGCACACCACTGACCACCACCACCACCACTCCATGTGTATTAAATCACATGTGATTCAACACCGCTGACCACCACCACCAACCTCTGCCGGCCACCGGGTCCACCGCCGGCAACACCTTGCCACCGTGGGCTGCTTTCAATCACATGTAATTGCGTATCCAATCACATGTGATTGCAACGGCTGGAGGCGGCGGCCGACGGCGGTGGTCGGCGGCGGCCATAGGTGATCGGCAGCGGCCGCGGTGGTGGTTTTATATTGAATCACATGTCTTACTAATTATTATTCTTATTACTGTATTATTAGCTCCGTTTTTTGATGAGGCAATTCGTGACGATATTTGTACAATCCTGTTATTTTTTCTTCACATCTTATAACAAAAATGATAACGTTTTATTTAGAACTTCTTTAAAATCATGAAAAATATTCCACAGGATATGTTTACCGCGGGCACAGATACTTCTGCGGTGACAGTTAATTGGGCAATGTTTGAACTAATGAAAAATCCAAGTGTAATGAAGAAAGCACAAGCAGAGCTCAGGCAGATACTTAAGGGAAAAGATAAAATATACGAATCAGATATTCAAGAACTTGACTACTTTAAATAGTGATCAAGGAAACCTTAAGGTTGCATCCTCCTCTACCATTGTTGCTCCCTAGAGAGTGTCGCGAGAACTGTGAGATTGGTGGATACCAAATTCCCGCCAATACAAAAGTTATTATTAATGCGTGGAAGATCGGATGTGATCCGGAGTATTGGATTAATCCTGAAAGTTTCATGCCAGAAAGGTTTCGTGAGACTTCAGTTAACATGATGGGAACAGATTTTGAATTTTTGTCGTTTGGGACTGGAAGAAGAATGTGTCCGGGTTTGACTTTAGGGTTGGCTAATGTGGAACTTCCGTTAGCAAGACTACTTTACCACTTCAACTGGGAGCTCCCAAATGGAGTAACTCACAAGGATCTTGATTCGAGTGAGACTTTAGGAGCCACTCTTAATCTAAAACACAACTTACATTTAGTTCCAAGTGCTTACAACACATCTTGATAAAAAAAAAATACAACTTGCATTTTGTTTCTCGGGAGTAACATAAATGTGTTATATGTGTATGTTGACTTGATACCGAGGTCATTTATTCATATTTCGTTTTTGGTTTGCGAATGTACTAATAAACGAGGATTGAAGTTTCCGCACATTGTTCCGGATTTTAAAATGTAAAAAAACACTTCATTGAATTAAGATTTCCTTTTAATCATATTTAATTTCGTTGTTTATTATTTATAAACAGATAAAATGATGTAAGATCATGACTATTATAATTATAACAATACTGATAATACTATTATGGTGATTTCTTAAAATTCAAAATATAGTGTAAAATATGTTGAGGAAATCGAAAAGAGATGGAACTCCAGTTCCCGGTAAGATATTTGGCACACAAAGGGGTTAAAAGTACCAGAATTTCCTAGAGGCACACCATTAGAAAAGCCTCGTTGACCAATTGTACATTTTTATAAGAGTAAATTATACATTATATAAATCTTGATATGGATCCTATACCCATTCAGCCAACAACTTCCGGAATGAATCAGTGAAGTACTAGACCGCAAAACGACAAACGTGCAAATTTGTTGAAACATATTGGAAAGAGAAAGTGATGAAATATGCAAATGATGAGGGTGATATTAGGACTCAACCACAAGTTCCAACAAGGTGTGGTTGGCTTTATTTGCTTCTGCTCCAACAAATTGAATGGGACCTACAAAAAAAACTAGTAAACTATTGTTAACATAATATCAAGCATAAGTAGTTTAACTGGAATGCTGCTGAGAGTTGACCACACTATTATATACTCCCTCCGTCCCTAAATAAAGTTCCCATTTCACCTTCAAGTTTTGTCCCTAAATAAAGTTCTCATTCTAAAACTTAAGGGACCCGCTTAATATAATAATATTATTACCAATACTTTCACCACTAACTATCTCTTAAAATACTTTCTCTCTCCAATCAAACCTTATATTTTATTCAAAAGTAATACCAAATACCCCACCACTAACTATCTCCTAAAATGTTGTGCCCAACACAAATGGGAACTTTATTTAGGGACGGAGGGAGTATTATATATATCTATTACATTTTATAATTTGGGTGAACAGTAAAACCACACCTCCTGCTTATGTTAATCACCCCTATTTGCCATCTGCCTACAAAGCCATTTCCTTCTTACTGGGTTTCTTAATTTCCAATTAGGGTTCGCAACTTTTTGTTGGTTCAGCTGCATCTTCAGTTATTTTCTGATATTCTCCTTTTGAAAGTTTCCTTTATCAATTTCGGGTTCCTTACTTTTGAATTAGGTTTTGCTGTACACGAACAAGTTATTCGATTCATTCCTCCATCAACGATTTCAGATCACCGCAGGTTACTTTCGCTGAGTTTTTCTACTTTGGGTGTTTGGATTTTGGAATTACAATTCCCGTCTAACTAAGGAATTACATGTAAAGGTGAGCTTCAACCATCACCTTTTCCTTTTAGGTTTTGTATTTTTACTTTCCAACTATGTGCAGATTAGGGTTTACATGTGTAATAATGGGATTTACAATTAATTCATGAAAAGAATGATTGTGAGTTATATAGAGGCTTCCGATCATTATACACTTCAATAATGGGAAGATTTATTATATTTTTGAAAATTGGGCTTTTGATCTGTCTATTGGAAGCGTTTGATATATCGTTTGAAGATTTTATGCTCTTTGTTGGGTAAAGTTTTGACAGAGGTACACATTTGCTTCCGATAATTTTCAGCGACCAACTTTATGTTTAAGTTCAAATGATTCGTGAATCGTGATAGATGGAATCCACCAAACACTTCGAGACCCACGTTAGTACTTTAGCAACTTGCAACATCAGTAGGTAACACCCTTTGCACATTTCAAAACCATTAGAAAATAACATAAGAATGAGAATTTGTATCTAACTAAATCGTTGCCCAATTACATATTTCGAAATTCTTAACAAAAATTAGCATAATATAAAATATTACATATTTTGGTTGTGATATGGTTTGTAGCCACACCGGTGGCTAACATTCCGATCCCTGTCCTGGTCCTAAATATACTAGAAAAGAACTTGTAGTTTGGGTGTGGCTCTGGTTTAGCCCACACAATGACAATTTTTCTAGGAAACACTAAATGACAGTTTGTGCTTAAGTTAATATATCTCATTGTCCATTATTTGGTTCGATAAATTGTCAAATCGGTTCATATTTTATTTAAATCATGTAGTTTTTGATGTTATGTCCAGGTTAGTTTAGGTGATCAATCTTTAATATAACGTTTTATGTGCATTCAGCCTTCTCCAATCTCATTTTGTGAGGTACTTTGAGGTATGTTTTATTACATTGATCGCCTTTCTAAATCAAGTCGTTACTTTTACTCTTTATTATTAAGACCGGGACCTGAACACATTCTGAGTTATAGTTGAATGATTTGAACAGAGCCTGGTAAAAAGTTGCACCAACGACCTGGATCCAACCTCTACCTTCTATAAGTTTTCTATTCCATTTGCATGATTTTTTTTTTTTTTTGGAGAATACTGTTTATTGGGTTACTTTAATAGATCTTACAACAAATTTTAAATTATGTATAACATAATATATATAGCATCTTAACTTAAAAATTAAGAATTAAGATGATAAGATGATATAGCATCTTAATATGTATTGTTCGGTTCCTATACATACTAAGTCATAGCATATATGTATAGCTCAGGTACAACAAAATTTACTTCATATAAGCAAACAATTGTTCGGTAATCATATGAAAATCTCCCGCCGCAACGCGCGGGGTAAAACCCACTAGTTGATTACATATTGTAGAATGGATCATTAATTTGAGCTAACCAAGTGAGCCAAAACATGGATTCAATCGAGTTTTACACTTAATGGCTCAATATTGTAGACGAAATCTTAGGCCCCGTTTGTTTTGACGTAATCCTCCATAATCTTCCGTAATTGTAATTTAATTATATTACGGATGGACATTTGGATGGACTTTTTTTTCGTAATTCAATAATGACGTAATTTCGAATTACGATATTCGTTGTAATTGAAATCCGTCCCGACACCATATGAATTTAATTACGGTCCTTTAGTGAACTAACAAATTTGAGCATTTTGTATGCTCCAGATTTTAAAATCGTTCAAGAAAATTTAAAAAAATTAAAAATAAATTAAAAAATTAAAAATAAATTAAAAAATAAAAATAAAAATAAACTAAAAAAAATTTTGAAGTTTTTTTATAAATTTTAAAAATAAAAAATGATAATAAAAAATAATAAAATTTAAAAAAAGAATATAAAAAAGTAAAACCAAAATACATAAGTATTGATTTTAATTCCAACTCAAAATTTTGATAGCCAAACGCATAACCGTATTCAATTACAACCGGATTCAATTCCAGCCGATTTCAGTTCCAACCGAATTCAATTACATTATGGAAGATTACGTTGAGCCAAACACCCCTTAGTTTTTTTTTAGATGTTGGTGATCGTGTTAATCATCTTAATGAAATACTGATTAGTTCACATAATTCATCAATTTATATGGAATGCTTATTAGTTCACATAATTCATCAATTTATATGTTGTTGAGGGACATTTAGACATTTGACTAGAGGTCAACAAGTCAAATGTTTCATTGGTTTAGGATAGAGGGAATATATATAAAGATACTCGTCAAATGTTTCATTGGTTTAGGATAGAGGGAAGAGATACTCTATCCTGAATTCAGGCCCGGCCCAAAGATTGGGCGAGCTGGGCTTGGGCCCAGGGCAGCAATTAAAGGGAGGGCATCAAATTCTAGCAGGCCCCTGTATAGCTAGCCCATTACTCAATATTTTTTTTTGTCGATCTGCTGAGTAAACATCGACGAGTGGAGAGGGCAGAAGGCGAGAACGATTTGAGATTTCTAAATGCAGATTCAGAATCAACAAGCACAATCAATTTCGGGTAGTCTTAACTTTCAATCGGAAAATGGGAAGATAGACACAAATCAAGTTGAATTAGGTAGCATTCTTAGTAATTTGCTTCCTTCGAGGTCCTGTTAATTTATTGAAGGAATTAGGGTTTGAATTTTCAATTCGCTTTGATAGAATGTAGATTGTTCATCCTGTTTGGGTATTATTGAACAAATAGAAGCATAGAAATTTGTTTTTGCTATTTGCTTTCATCAAGTTTTTCCCTAGTCTCCTTTATGCATTGGGCATTGTATTTTGTGGATCATTGTGATCGATAGGAGACATACTCAACAATTTCCATTAGTGGCTTTGAATTTACACAACTCACTTGCATTGTATAACTGATTCATTCATATAGACGAACTAGTATTTGTGATAAACTAATAACTTTTGGAATCCGTGAGTGGGTGAAAGCCCTGTCATTTTCAATGACTGCAAACTTTTTATCAAAGTTTATTACAAGACTTTTATGATTATAAACTTGTTTTCTTAATTTATCATCATGTATTCTTTTTCCAGTAAAGTTCAAGCATGCAAAATGGAGACTACACTTAAAGAAGAGAACCTAAATTCTCCAAATTCCGTAGTCTATGTGATACCTGGGGAACCTGCTACATTATCAATGGGGTACCTCCTTTATGCACCAGTGACAATACTAATCTTCCTGTTTGTGAAGTTAAAAATGAGATGTAAGCGAGTCATTTGGTGGGTGGTTAGAAGGCAGAGAAGCGCAAAGTTATTTGAAGGGAAGTTATATAATGGGAAAGTAACCGAATTTGATAAAGAAACAGGTTGGTATAGAGTGGTTTATGAGGGTGGAGATTTTAAGGATCTTGAAGGGCATGAGTTGCAAGAAGTGCTTTTACCTCTTGATGTTACAATTACATTGAAGTCATTAGCATAAAAATAAGTCAAAAAGAGTAAAAAACAGGATTAAAAAAAGGGGAATTGTCACAAATCCGCCAACATAAAAAGATTTAGTAGGTTGGTCCTCAGTTTACCAAAATTTTTTTTTTTTAGTTGTTCTTCTTGTATACGTTATAAAATGAAACCTAAAAAGTGAATTTTGGTGAAGTTTTAGTAGGGTTGAAAGGATAACTAATGTAGCATATAATGTGCCAATGTGTATACCTTATATGTCAATAGAATGTATTTCGTTGTGAGTTTGACCATTTTATGATATGGGAAATGCTTGCTGTAAAATAAGTTAGATTACATATGTATACATTAAAATCACGGGACAAAAATATTGAAGTTCGTTATGAGTGGGGGCATTTTTTACCCATTTCGCCCGGGGTGTTAAAATACATTGGGCCGGCACTGCCTAAAACCCCTTTGCTTACCCACGAATTCCCTCTCCCCCTCTCCCTTGGTTTCGGCCGAACACCCCAAGAACACCAACCTTGGTGTTCTTCGTGTTCTTCTAGTCTTTGAAGATCAAGATCATTACAAGGATCAACTAGAGGATCACTCGTTGTGTTCATTATCAGTGGACTTACTTAAGCAAGATTAATGTATGATTTGGAAAACCCGTTTTCCCCTCCCCTTGGTGCGAACGGACGTACCAAGAACCCTAGGGTTCTTGGTTAGCCGTCGAATACACACAAGTATGTGTGTGTGTTCGAGTTTTTCGTACAAGGTTTCTTTCTTGTTAATCTAGTCTAGATTTCCAACATCCCAATCCTTTAGGGTTTAAGGATTAAGTTTAATCTCAGTTCCGCTTTTTAAGGATTAAACTAGCTAGTTCGTTTAACCGACAAGAACAATGTTCTTGTCAGTATGGTTCGAATCAAGACACTAGGAGGTTGACTCAAGTGGTTGATCGGTATAATGAAACCCTTCAGTGGTATTAGAGCATTGGTTTAGAAATCTAAACAAGAATAACAAAGTTTGTTTGTTTAATTCGAAAGTTTTTTGTTCCAAGTTTTTTTTCTTCCTTGTAATTTTTGAAAAGGGTAAAGAACCGTAGGACTAAGAACCTTAAACTAGTTTAGTTTAATTGGTTAAAAGGATTCTAATCCTAGAATTTTCGTGATCAAGAAAGAACCCTAGGACCAAGAATATTAGACTAGTTAAGTTTAATTGGTCAAAACGATTCTTTCCTTTTTCCCTATAATTTTCGAGATTGAGCAAAGAACCCTAGGACCAAGTATTTTAAACTAGATTAGTTTAATTGGTCAAAAGGATTCTTTCCTAATCCTTTAGATTTTCGAAATCTAGGAGGAAACTTTGACATCAAGTATGTTAAACTAGTTTAGTTTAACTGATGAAAATTTTTCTTACGCTTAAGAATTTCGAAACCCTAAAGAACCCTAGGACCAAGAACATTAAACTAGTTTAGTTTAATTGGTTAAGATGATTAATTAAAATTTTAATATAAAACCTAAATAATTAAACAGGTTCATGTTTAATAGGTCTAATTATTGTTTTAGTAGATTTATTAAAACTTGTTCTTTAAACCTAGAAATCTAGGCAAAGTTTTTTGTCTATAAGTAGAGACGCAAACGGGTACGGGTAATAGCGGGTAATGCAAAACCCGTACCCGACCCGTTATTCCCGTACCCGTACCCGACCCGTTATTCCCGTACCCGCCCCGTGCCCGGTCAAATCCCCGTCGGGTTCGGGTTGAAAAATCCCCGCCGGGTACGGGTAACCCGACGGGTACCCATTCAATAAAAAATTAAACAAAATAACTAAAACATTTAATACACTTAGTTCGTTCATGCTTATTTCGTTCAATACGTAACGGACTAACGGGAGACGGGCCAGATTTTAACCATTATTAGATTGGGCTAAAGAGAGATTAAGAGTTTGGCTAAGTTTGGGTAGTGAGTAGTGGGCTAAACCTGTATTAAAAAAAAATTACACGTTAGTATATATATTCGGGTCGGGTATAAACGGTGCGGGTATTATAAAACACGTACCCGACCCATACCCGCTCTCGGGTATGAAATTTAAACCCTTCCCTGACCCGTTACCCGTTTAGACGGGTAATACCCGCCCCGTAAAACTCGGGTACCCGCGGGTCAAATTTGCATCAGTATCTATAAGGTTTAAATTAAAAAGTTTAAATAAATTTATTAAAGTTGTAATCTATCCTAGAATTTGAACAAAGATTATTGTTTAGATTGGATTGATTAGGATTAACCTTTTAATAAATGATGTTTTTGATCAAGAAAGTGAAAACCCTAGTTTTGATTGATCAAGAACAAGATTAGGGTTTGATTAATTAATAAAAGGGGAATTAATAAGGATTAAAAAGGAGTGTTAATTTTAGGGTTTAAAATTAACAAGATGTATTTATATTTTTATATATAATTTTTCAAGATTCTTTTTAAATATTTAAAAAGGAAAAATGCATTTTAAAAGATAAAATAGTTTATACGTATTTTAATTAGATCAAGTTAAAATACATATATATAAACTAGGTGTAATATTCTTATTAGAATATATAAGGTTTTAAACTAATGACTTATATATATATATATATATATATATATATATATATATATATATATATATATATATATATATATATATATATATATATATATATATATATATATATATATATATATATATATATATAGGGTTGAATTCCATACAGAACCAATTTTATCTACAGAACCCATAGAACTAATTTTAAAGAGATCTAGACCACACATTATAAAAATCAAGGGATGTAAATTTCGGTGGCATGGTTGTAATTTTCCAGATTCTAAAATCCAGTGGAAAAGGAGTAAAAGTGTATAATTGGAATTTGCCTTTTACATATGAGGAGAGATATTATATCCGATCAAATCATGTCCTAGGAAAACGGGATTCGAAGAATTTTATCAACTGGTAAATGGAAAGATGTATTATCTCCAAATCAAAACTCCTCCGAAATCAAAGCCATTTTTATCACGAATCTTCAAAAAAATGATTAAATCGGCACCGATACCTACCATAAAAAGGGTGCGAAAGATAAATTAGGGTTTGGCGACACTTCTGCAGACGAATACAGAGAGGAAAAAAGCAATAATCAAGAGCGACAATGGAAAGTAAGTTGATTTTATGTTAAATGTGTTCGAATTTAACTAAAAAATCATGAATGTATGTTTAATTTTCGTTTTTAATAAAGTAAGCATGATGTTATAGTAAATTTGTTTTGATAATCGGTAAATGTCAACTGATTTTTGAAAGGGTTTTCTTTTTCTAGAGAAATCAAGTGATTCATGTATGTATTAGTGCGAAATCAAATGAAATCAACTGAAATCTACATGCATGTATGTATTATTGCGGGATGCATGAATGTATGATTCCGAGATGCATATATGTATCACGAAATGCATGTATGTAGTAATTTCGGTTTGGGTATTATAGCAGGTGAAGTTGTTCAGAATTTGTGTTAGGTTTGTTTGTTTTGTTTTGATTAAAAAGAAGATAAGAATTTATTGAAACACTTATGTATGGCTCGATTAGTTTATGAATTATTTTTTAAAACACTGATGTATAGTTGTAGAACTTATGCATGAATGTAGATGAATGAGACAGTTTTATAAAGCAGAGATGATGTTTGAAAAGACTTATGTATGGCGGTGTAAAGTTTTCAACGCTTTTTGTCACATTAATGTATGGGTTTACAACAATATATGAGTAACCAAAATTAATGTGTTGATTATATAACAACATTAATATTGTAGCAGGTTTAAGAAGAAGCGGAAGGAAGAGGGGAAGAGAAGTTGATTACAACGAAAGTACAAAAAAGGTTATGAAAGAAAATCACAAGTAAGTTATTATATTGGTTAAATACATTGATGCATTTTATATTTTAATTACACATTTATTCGATTTATATGTTGACGTTTATGAGGGTGATATCGGTAGGATTTTGGTGTATGCTGATAACAATGGAAACGTATTGAACATCGGTGAAGCTGATAGTTTGAATGACGATGATTTTAAAAAGAAAATTTTGAGTGTTTGGTCTTGTGTGCTTAATAAGATGAAAGATTTTAGGAGTCAGGATAAGCCTCGTAGATTGTTTTTGCCTGTATTTGAAGTGGTATGTTGAATTTATTACATTAATGTGATCCATGAACTAATTTAGATGAATGTGTAATATGATTTGTAGGTTGAAGTACCAGATGACTTTGTAGAATTAAATGAGTTTTTTCAGTTTGAGATAATGACAGCATTCATGAAAACATTCAATGATCGTACAAGGCCTTAATTTCTTGCACACACAGCTGTTTTGGTAAGTTACATTAATGTATGCTATCTAAATATTAAATATGATTAACACAAATGTATATCCAATTACAGATTTTCCTGCCTATTGACTATAAAAATCAACAATTCCTGCTAACATTTGACTTCAGAGGTGGAAACGTTGTTATGTTTGATCTAAAAAAACACAATAAAGCCGACATTAATAAGACAGGCAAGCGTTTAAAACACAAAACTATTTGCATTGATGCACGTATAGTAAGCATCTTTTATCGAGTACAAATGTTTTATATATTTATGTAGTAAGCCGACATTTATATGTTGTAACTGTTTTTAATATATACAGGCATATCTGTTTGGGCGCCATCTTAGTGAGACCGGTCATGTTAAGGGGGAGCTTAATTGAAAAAAAAACAAAATTGGAGCTTGCGGAATTCAATTGGCAGACTACAAAGTATAATAATAAGCATACTGGAGTCGTAATTATGAGATGTATGGAGGCTTACTTTGGCTCGGACGTAAAGAAGTGGGCTACTGGGCTGGATGACGACATGGCTAAATTCATTAAGCAAATTGATATTTTGAGGAAAAAATATGCAGGGCTTATAATATTTGGTGAATGGAATGAGTTGCGGGATGCAATTAGAAAAAGGCTGGGTAAATTTAAAGTGTGATTCAATTAGCCTAACGTGGGGTGTTAAGCGTATTTTAATTTCAAACAATACATGTTTTTTTTGGAAGGATGTCTAGTTAGTTTTGGATTTGAATTTTACTTTTTTGTTTGTTGAATACATTTTTATTATGATGATGTTGGATTCTTTTGAAATGTTGGGTTTTGTGGTATTATACTACAATTTAGTGTAACAAATATGTGTAGGTTTCCTGGCAATATAATTGGTTTGTGTAATCAGGCATTTGTGTATCGGTCATACATCTATGTATGTGTTGGGATTTGTGGTAATCTACTAACATTCCTGCATTTGTTGTCAGTCATACATCTATGTATGGGTGACATCTCAGTCATACATATATGTATGTGTTGGAATTCGTGGTTATCTACTAGCATTCATGCATTTGTTGTCAGTCATACATCTATGTATGAGTGACGTATGTTATTGCATACATGTAATTGAAAATAAAATCAGTGACTGTGGACAAGTTAAACATTAATGATTGAACATGCATTATAACAACCTCATAAAATTCGGGATGAATAAAAAACTATAATTAAACAAAAACTTAAACAAATGTTTACTTGACTGTCTAATTAACAAAAAATTGATCCTCACACTTGTCCACAAAAAAATCAATCCTCCAATTCGTCTTCATCCTCATCTGACTCTTCATCAAAATTGTCTTCAAATCCATCTTTTTCATGTTTACGCCTATTGTGCCAAATTGTTGACAAACGCTACATTGACGAGATTTGAATGGAACCTTCCTAGATGATTTTGATGAAGAGGCTTTTTTAGCAATCTCAGCAGCACTTTTAATCCTCTTAGCACCTTTGGATCTAGATTTGTATGGGTTCCCGACTTCAACATCGTTACGACGTCTGGCACGTAACATATGACAACAACACTCTTCGTCATTTTGAACCTTCTTATTTATTTGCAATTCATCTCCCATGTTTTTCTTCAATTTTTCCTGATTTTTAAGATACTATTTTAAATCTAGCCTTCTGAGATTCTGAGAATATGGTTTGTACATCTCGTAACAAAGATCAAAATTATCAAACATGTCACCCAACTTTGGATTCTCATCTTTATTTACGGTCGGAACCCAATAAGAAGTCTTGCCAGGAGTTAACACACGCTCAATTTCATTAATATCCAACTCTACATCTTCATCTACATAATATAACGTGATCTTATAATTTTAACATTAATGTAAACAAAAAAAGAATGTAAATCATCGGTGTATCATTCCATCTTTAACAAATTAAAAACACTTAATTATACATACATGCATGTATACGTGATAGCAAAAAAGAAACCATATTGAATTATACATACTGAATTAACCATACTCATCAAACAATAATACGTATCTTACAATGGTTTGAATCGAATAGCAAAAAGAAAATCACAAGGTTTTAAAATAAACATGAATTTTAAAATAAAAAAAACCTAATTGATGTTGTATTTCATCCTCTGACTAATATGACGCATTTTGGAGAGGTTGATCACAATAACTATAATCATGTATGTCGATAATGTCGTCGTGTATTGGATGATCTTCATTAATTCGAGTTCCATCATTATCAGTCGGCATCTTCGAAAACCCTGCAATTTTGAACGATACTGATGAATGAGATGATTAGCAGAGACGAAATTGATTAATGACGGTAGAAATAACGTACAGGGGAGTTAATAGGGTTAAAACCACCGATCCTATTTCTTAGGAATTACTAAAAAACGAAATTGTTAAATTGCCCATATTGCCCCTATATAATTATGCATTAATATTATATTAAATTGATTTATCTTGATTATGATTGGTCTAGAATAGTTCTAAAAGTTCTGTAGATAATATTGGTTCTGTATGGAACCCGTCACTATATATATATATATATATATATATATATATATATATATATATATATATATATATATATATATATATATATATATATAGTGATGGATTCTATACAGAACCCATTTTATATACAGAACTCGTAAAATTCAATCTTAGACCATTGAAATTTAAATCAACGGTTAGATTAAGCAATGGTATTTTCATATATAAACTAAATCATATTTTTGGTAATAAATAAATATAAATGGTAAAATAGTAACTATGAAAATAAAGAAAAATACAAAAAACGTAAATAAAGGGTAAAATCGTTTTCTCTCTCCCCTCAAATCAAAGAGTGTTTTCATGTCCCAGTTATTGTGTGTCTCGTCTTTCACAGCAACCATTTCCTCTAGGGTTTTTTTTTTTCTCTCTAGCCGCCGACCTTTGACTCCTACAACCACCGCCGAACTCCCACTACATCCTCATATGTCCCCTGCCGCCTCCCTTCTTTGTCACTCTCGCGTTTTGATGCGAGTTGTTGATTTCTCTCCTTGACCTAGCCTCGATCTGTAGGAAGTCACTGATTCGACGTTCATCTGTTTATCGAAATATCAGTTTTGAGATTTTCCACTCGTGAAAGAGGAATTGGAGGTAAGTTGCTTTTTGGAAAAAAAATTTATGGATAAGTTATTGTATGTCAGTTTGTCAATTGTATGAGATCACCTAACTTATATGTGTATCTAACTGTGTTGGTTTGATAATCGTGAAGTTTTTTTATTAGGGTTTTATTATTCAATGGCTGCAGGTTTTCTGATTTCCGATGAAATCCGCTGCTCGCTGTGATTCAATTGGATCTAGTGCTTGGAACACTTAATGGCTCTTTAAATTACATTCCAAGTTTTGGCAACATCGTCAATTGCCTCATCAGGTTATAAGAAAAGTGAGTTTTTCAGTTTATCTTAATTCTAAAACTATCCTAATATAAATATTTAAAAAATGAAAACATGATGAAGAATGTGTGTTTGACGACGCTAATTAATAGATAGTATTTCGACATAAATCGCAATTCATGTTTTTAATAATCAGATAATTGGTTGAGTACTTTGTAATTCAAATATGAAATTAACAGATGCCTCGAATATGAAACTATGCTATCTAGTATTTCCTTAATTTAATTTTATACATGTTTGGTAGTTTATGTAAGTATGAATCATTCTGAATGATCAGTGAGTGATATTTTTAATTTTATTGTTGATCTATGGTAACATATCCCTCGGAAGTACATCGATGCCACCATATCTATAATGTTTGTACATCGATGTTAACGTGTATGTATACATCGATGTTACTCTATATACACACATGTATATATCGAAAATTATGTTTGAAATGAGCTTATTTTGTGTTTTCCAGCTTGCATGGTCAAACTTGAGAGAGAAAACAAAGTTTAAAAATCTTGGCACCATATTAAAAAGGGAACTTGTGGTGATGGTAAAGATTGTTAAACATTCTTATGAATATGAAGAGGGTAAAGATTGTCATAACTCTATAAAGATGAAGATGAAGATGATAAGTTAGAAAGAACCATCAATGTTTGTATATTACTCAGTATTTGTAAATACACAAGTGTTCTTTTGTACATATACGTTATTTAGTATTTATGTGCATATACGTTATTCATAAGTGTTCTTTGGTATTTATGTTATTTGTGCATGTATATTACTCACTATTTGTAAATACATAAGTGTTCTTTTATACATATAATACATTATTTAGTATTTTTTTATTATAAAATAACATAAGTGTTTTTTAGATACATAAATGTATCATCATAAAAATTACATATATGTAAATTCGTAACATATACGTATATGCAGATCTGTAAATTTAACATACATGTATAATTAAAATTCTGAATTTAATTCCTAAATTTTAGGGAAATTTATAGAAAACGAAATAAAAAATAAAAATGTAAAATGTCATAAATACCCCCAAACCATTAAATGAATTAAATAATTAGAAATTAATTTACTAAATTCTGATTGGTTGAAAATAGTTCTATTGGTTCTGTAAATAATATGGGTTCTGTATAAAATTCGACCATATATATATATATATATATATATATATATATATATATATATATATATATATGAATTAGTTTCAGAACCAATTAAGGCTACAGAACCAGCAGAACTCAATATAAACCATTGATTTTTGAAATGAAATGATCATTGAAGGCACATTAATGTATTTGATAAGGGACCCCCAAATATTGGTTTGCATGGATGTCATTCATGCATGTATACATATATGTATATGTTTTCATCTATGTATACATAAGTGTTATCTATACATATATGTATACATGCATGAATGACATCCATGCAAACCAATATTTGGGGGTCCCTCATCAAATACGTTAATATGTCTTCCATGATCATTTCATTTCAAAAATCAATGGCTTAGATTGAGTTCTGCTGGTTTTGTAGCCTTAATTGGTTCTGATTCTAATTCTACACTATATATATATATATATATATATATATATATATATATATATATATATATATATATATATATATATATATATATATATATATATATATATATATATGGATCAAGAAAGAAGCATCCTTATTTGAAGAAGCTAGAAAAGGGTTGCATTTTCGTAAAATATACATATAAATATACATATACATACATATATGTACATATACATAAATATTTAGACCATAGATATATGTATTTTTCACATGTATACCCTCTATATGTATATATACACACACATATATATACGGTATGTATATGCATTTTCGTAAACGAAAATGCAAGTTCCGATATGAAAATGCAAATGCAAGTTACGTAAAATGCATGTGTATATATATATATATATATATATATATATATATATATATATATATATATATATATATATAGGGCATGAATATGCATATATATAATATATATGGTCTAATTATATATGTATATATGCATATATGTTTGTATATGCATGCATATATGTATAAGTTACGAAAATGCAACCCTTTTCTAGGTTCTTCAAATAAGGACCATTTTCTATGGATCATTATATATATATATATATATATATATATATATATATATATATATATATATATATATATATACATATATATATATATATATATATTAAATATAAGATTAAATGGAACATTAAATACAAATGTTATTTTGATCTTAAAGGTTATAATATAACTAGCATTTGTATAAGTTGTAATATAATTAAAACTAGAAGGTACAAAGTTATAATCGGGAGTCCCGTCCCAAAAAGTATTTGAGTAAAATAAGCATACTAGAATTTATTGCAATTAGAAATGTGCAATTGGATTGTACAAAGTTGTAGTAAATTAAAAGTGTAAAGATTCTACGACCCTAGGAATCGTATCAAGTCTTGATGCGATTGGTAAGGATGTTACCTACCAGAAACAGCATGTCTCGTCGGGAAATGCCAAAACCTTGCGGTGAGAATTTGATATATGGATCCTAGGCATAAAATATTAATTATGGGTTTATAATATATTTTATAGATGTTTATTGATGATTACTAATTAAACTGTGTTTGATTTGTAGATGGCAGCAACAACCACAACGACACGTACCAACAATCTCTCGCTACGCTCAATCCTAGAAAAGGACAAGTTGACTGGGTCAAACTTTCTCAATTGGGAGCGCAATCTTCGCATTGTGCTCAGGCATGAGAGAAATTGATATGTCTTGGAGAGAGCTGTGCCGAATGTCCCTGCCGCGAATGCTAGTGCTGAAGCAAGGCAAGCTTATGATAAGCATGTCAGTGATGCGCTCGATGTGAGCTGTTTGATGCTCGCAACCATGAGTCCAGATTTACAGGCGGGACTTATGGATGTGCCAGCATTTGAGATGATCCAGCAGTTAAGGGATTCAATTCAAGAGCAAGCTCGCACTGAGAGTTTTGACATCAACCGTGCTTTCAACTCATGCAAGATAGTCGAAGGAACACCGGTAAGTGCCCATGTCATGAAAATGAAAGGGCACATGGATCACCTTGCTAGACTCGGTCACCCCATACCGTTGCAGATGTCAACGGACACTATACTCAATTCGTTGTCTGATGACTAAAAGCCTTTTGTAGTCAACTACAATATGCATAATATGGAGAAATCCATTGCTGAGCTACATTCAATACTCAAGACAGCTGAATTGAGTTTGGGGACCAAATCTAAGGATGTTCTGATGATCGGTAATGGCAGTGGTGGTGGCAAGAAGAGAAAAGGGCATGGTGGTAAAGGAAAGGGTAAAACCAATCATAACCAAGGAGTGCCAAATGGTAAAAGTGTCAAACAAAAGGTTAAGAAGGTGAAGCCTAACACAATGAGGACCGAGAATCGGTGCTTCAAGTGTGGCAAGGCTGGGCATTGGAAAAGAAATTGTCCAAAGGGTGCCAGTGGTGCGGGAATTGCAAGTTACTCAGGTAACACGACCACACTTCTTATTCACTTTAAGATGCTTGTAAAGTATATTACGAGTAATCTAACTTTTGCAATCGTTTATTGCACGAGGAGATGGAAAGTGATGGTGACCAGCATAAGATGGTGATTACACGAGCACCAAGATTTTTATAATTCAGTATTTTATGGATTCAGTAAAACAATTTCATTTTATTATTGGATAATTTTTTATTTTATGTTAAAACAAGGTTTTTGGTTTTATCAATTTGAATCCATGGTTGAATTATATTGTGTGTGCATGTGTGATAATTACGCTAGTCAAAGTTTTATGACTAGATTGTAAGTCAAGTTTTTGATTTACTAATATCTCATGATTTATATTTGTTTGATTATTGTTGGATGAATAATATCTTAGAAGCTCAATTACTTAGATACTTGTACTTAGAAAGTTTTTCTAAATACAAGTGTTTAAGAGTTTTATGGAAGCATAAGGTTCAAAGTTATTGAACTTAGTTAAAAACATCTTAAGTAATAGTCATTACTTATGATAATACGTTTTAAAGTATTAGTATTGATTTAGTATGATTATATTGGATATAATAAAGGTGGAGTTTAAGAGTATTATTACAAGTGTTTCATACTTGTGATAAAGGATTTAATAAAGTCATACTTCCCTAACAAGGAATATTGGATATTCGCAAAATCCAAAGAATGACTTAGATATTCAATAAACTCTTAAAAGGGTCAAACTATATTAAAAGAATTTAAGAACTAAAGGTATTAAATGCGAGTGTTTCATACTTGTAATTAATACAGTGTTTAATCAAGTCATAATTCATTAATAGGAATAATGGATATTTAAGAAATCCAAGAAATGACTTTGGCATTAAATAAAGTTCTTAAAAGAATACTAAAGTATTTAAGAATTGGAAGTATCGTCTCGAGTGTTTCATACTTGTTAGATACAGTAGTCAATAAAAGTCATAATTCCCTAAACAAGAATATTGGATATTCGCAAATCCAAATGATGACTTTAGCAATTGATAAATTCTTAAAAGATTAAATTACAAGTTATTGACAAAAAGGGTCAAAGTCTTGACTTAGACAAAGTGATAGTTTAAGTGATGCTTTAATTCCATTAAAGTAAGTGGGAGCTACGTCTAACATAATTCATTGAAGGCATTAATAAATTTAATAAGTTAGTAAGATATTAACAACAAGGTATTACCAAGTCGTTAGCCAAAGAGTTTAAGAGAAATAATAAATGATCATTGATTAGACTATTGCAAGCCAAATAGCGCGGTCACAAGTCTTGTGATTAATTATTGCATATCTAATAGGATATTCACAATCAAGTTAGTATATTAATCATTTGAGGATATTTCTTTAACTAGTAAAACTATATACAAATCAAGTAGCTAAAAGAGATTTAGTTACAAGGCAAATTTTATAGATTCAAGAAACTAATGAGTTAAATTCCAATCCTCCTATGTTTACCGAATCATATAAAACGGCAAGATTAGAATATGTTCTAATGTTGCATGAACAAAATCTAGCAAAGACAAAAGTAATAGTATTTTTCCAAATACTCGTCTTATATCTTTACTTTAATAGAAATGACTAAATTGTGATTAGTGATAAAAGTTACAATTAGGAGTCATTAAGTAATCAACACAAACGCAAAGAATAAGTAATGATCCAGTAGTAATTCAATATCTATGTCTAGTTAGGAATAATACATGAATAGTATCATTATTATTCAGAATTTGTATGTTTTAAGAATATCCATGAATAAAAGCTATTTTATTCAAAAGATATAATCCGTGACTACTCGTTTGGTGGAAACCTTGATGGGACGTTAACGTCATAGCGGTATTTGGTGGTAGATTCAAAGTTCTTCGAAGATAGCTACACAAGTTTTTGTGTAAACCAAATATTGGTGATATTCTGTTGGAGCTCGACGAATATTGGATTGACCACCGTGATAATAATTCGTGGTTGAAAAGTTCAAAAGTATTATTCACTGGGATTGTCCTTAACCCTGAGGTATTTGGTTTGGGATATAATGACTAATGTGAAGGATTTATGTGCACAGTTAGTCAACCTATGATGATACATCCATGCCTACGAAACACTTAAGGGTCACACCGGTGAGTGCATGTAATACGAGTAAGATATGTGATGATACTTGGAAGAGGATTGATTCATAATAGTCATTTATGAATCAAGTTGAGTATTAAGTCAAGTTTGTTAGTCCCAAGATGAATAAATTCAGCTGAAGTACGTATCTCAGCTAAAACAAGTATATGCAATAAACCTTCAGCTGAGTTAGTACTCAACTCTAGGAATCAAGTCAAATCAGCAGCAATTCAAGAGTGATCATTCGAAGTCTATGGCAGAAGGACAAAGACAAGAAGAAGACCACTCAGCTGATAGTCAAATCAGCTGATGGTACCCGCTGCAGATAAAGACTTAGTGGAAAATATTCTTCACACTTTGAATATTTTCTTTTCCCGCTCAAAGAAGAAGAAAACGATGAGGATCTTCTATTTCGGTAATAGAAGATAAGTTGTCAGAACATCATCGTTTGTCCCTCCATGCATGTATAGAGAAAGTCAACATCTTTTGTACTATCATAGTACATCTTTTCACTGTGCGTCAGAAAAGGTTACAAGAGAAGTTGACACAAAGTACAATTGGGACTATAACGTATGCAAGAGCATTTAATGTTTCCTTGGACAAGTCTACATCGACGAATGATATGTTTACACGTCGATTAACTTGTGGACAAAGGAACATGGATCTTGGGCTATAAATAGAGACGTAAATGCTTGCATTTACACACACCTTTTAGCATTCATAGCACAAGAACATTCTCTGAGAGTTTGTTATTGTCTAGTATTAACTTCTTCATAGTTATTACTCGGGCATTCAATATCAGCCGTTAGTATCAGCTGATATTACTCTCCTTGCATAGTCTCTTTAGTTTGAGCAAGTAAAAGTGTCATTTCAAGTATAAAGTTTTAGTTAGTGTGTACTATCTATTTCCGCAAACTTTGTATTGTATTAAGTTGTTTTAATAAACTCTTAATCATTGAAATCTTGTGTGTTCTTTATATTTTAGTCTTTACTTAGCCGTAACGCAACACGTTTGTGTTGTTGGGAACCAACAAAGTTTGACTTATTACTAGATTAGTTTAACTAACTAATTAATACAAGTATTTGTACATTTACTAATTGAGTAAATATACAATGTGTTAATTAATGATTATTCATGATATGATTTAAAGCTATTAAATCATATAGTAAATGGATAATATTATTGTCTATTTAATTGTTAATGGTATAAAATACAAGTATATATATTTCGTGTATATGGGTACCGAAATATATAAGTGTATAATACTAAGACATTTGATAATTAAGTGTGACAATAATAACTAGTAAAACTATAAGGCTTTAATGTGTAAAAGATAAGTTTAATTAAGAGATTGATCTTAATTAAACTAGAAGGGCCCTAAGTGAAAGTCCTTCTATTATAAATATAAGGCATGGGGTTCCCTTATTGCTTGCTCATAATTCACGAAACCCTAGCCCTCCCCTTGTCCCCTATTCGGCCGAACCCTAGAGCAAGAACACAAGCATTGTGTTCTTCGTTCGTTCTTCGTATTCTTCAAGTCTTGAAGATTCGAAGATCATTACAAGGATCAACTAGAAGATCGCTCGTCGTGTTCATCATCAGTGGATTTATCTTAAGCATTAACCAAGGTATGATTTATGGAACACTCTTTCTTCTTCTCCTCTTGTTCGACTGAAACCAACCAAGAACCCTGGGGTTCTTGGTAGTTGTCGAATTACACACAAGTGTGTGTGTGTGTGTGTGTGTATTCGGGTTTTCGTACAAGGTTTCTTTCTTGTTAATCTAATCTAGATTTTCAAGATCCTAATCCTTTAGGGTTTAAGGATTAAGTTTAATCCCACTTCCGCTTCTAGGGATTAAATTAGCTAGATGGTTTAATCGGTCAAAAAACAAGTTCATGTTCTTGGTCAGCATGGTTCGAACCAAGTGATCTAGGAGGTTGACCCAAGTGGTCAATCAGTGTTAATGAAACCCTTCATAATGTATATTGGTTCGTCTTAGACAAGCCTGAAATATGGTTGTCATACGAGGCCTTACTGGGTATAGAGGAAGTTGTATTTTGAATCGAAATATAACAAGATGTTAATTGCGCCTCTTTTTTAGGAGAGATATTTATGGGTCCCTTGACTTGATGTAAAATTGGTAAAGTGCATGGACATGCCCAAAGCGAACTGATTTGTTCTTTGTCGTTTATCACAACAGTTTGAATTAAGAAGTCAAGAAATGATTTCGAATACAGGATTTGATAAGTTCTACCATGCTCGTATTCGCCATCACAAATATCGTGCTGCAAGGGATAAACCTAACACGTTACCCAAGAAGTAAAGACGGAGTGTTCTTTACTAGGCGACGCTATTAAAAGAGTTTCTCAAAAACTATACCTGGGTTACAAAGTTGTTTCTATGGGGTTGGTTACCTACATGCCTATCTAGAGGGCCACTGTAGCTCGTGTCATCAAGCTAAGGTTACGAACTTGCACAAGTGGGAGTCTGGTGGAATTATGTGCACCATTAGTCAACCTATGGTGATACATCCATGCCTACGAAACACTTAAGGGTCACACCGGTGAGTGCATGTAATACGAGTAAAATATGTAATGATACTTGGAAGATGAATGATTCATAATAGTCATTTATGACTCAAGTTAAGTATTAAGTTAAGTTTAACTTATTACCATATTAGTTTCACTAACTAATTAATATAAGTATTTGTACATTTACTAGTTGAGTAAATATACAATGTAGGGGTGAGCATAAAAACCGAAAAACCGAACCGAAACCGAAAAACCTGAAAAAACCGAACCGAAAAAACCGAACCATTAGAAAAACCGATATCAACGGTTTTGATTTTTGAAAAAAACCCGAATGTTTGGGGCGGTTTACGGGGGCATATGAAAACCCAAACCGAAAAACCCGCCCCGCCCCGCCATTATATATATTTCAAGTTTTATAAAAATTTTCTTATCTTTTTAAAAGATTTGATATAGATATGTTTGTAAAATGAAATCAACCATGTAATGAAACTTCTATGGATGAAGACATGGAATAAGATTGTTTTGAAAGATTGTTAAATGTTATTCTATTATTAATCTTATTCAAATTATGTTACTTGAATTTATTATTGCATTATACTAAACTTACGAGTTATTTGTTATTTATAACAAAATGAGTTAATGTTTGGGAGTTTGAATCATAATATTAATTTTTAAGGTAATAAATTGGTAAATTTAAAGGAAACTAAAAAACCGAAAAAAAACCCGAAACCGAACCGAAAAACCGAAAAACCGAAACCGAAAAACCCGAAACCGAACGGGATGTAATTCTCAAAACCCGAACTTTCGGGGCGGGGTTTGGTTTTAGTTAAAAACCGCCCCAAACCGCCCAATGCTCACCCCTAATACAATGTGTTAATTATAGATTATTCATAATATGATTTAAAGCAATTAAATCATATGGTGTTTGGATAATATTATTGTTTAGATTATATAAAGTTTATTATATAATTAATTATTAAAAGTATATAATACAAAGTATATATTTCGTATATATATAATATACACGAAATATATAAGTGTATAATACTAGACATTTAATAATTAAGTGCAACAATAATAATAGTTAAACTATAAGGGAATGAAACGTAAAAAGGAAAGTTTAATTAAGAATTAATCTTAATTAAACTAAAGGGACCTAAAGCGCAACTTATTTATTTATAAATAAGAGGTTATGGTAACCTAAAAGCCCCTTGCTTACCCACAAATTGCCTCTCCCTCTCTCCCTTGGTTTCGGCCGAACACCCCGAGAACACCAACCTTGGTGTTCTTCGTTCTCCGTATTCTTCGTGTTCTTCAAGTCTTTGAAGATCTAGATCATTACAAGGATCAACTAAAGGATCACTCGTTGTGTTCATCATCAGTGGACTTACTTAAGCAAGATTAAGTTATGATTTGGAAAATCCTTTTTCCCCTCCCCTTGGTGCGAACGGACGAACTAGAACCCTAGGGTTCTTGGTTAGCCGTCGAATACACACAAGTATGTGTGTTTGTTCGAGTTTTTCGTTCAAGGTTTCTTTCTTGTTAATCTAGTCTAGATTTCCAACATCTCAATCCTTTAGGGTTTAAGGATTAAGTTTAATCTCGGTTCCGCTTTTAGGGATTAAACTAGCTAGTTGGTTTAACCGACAAGAACAATGTTCTTGTCAGTATGGTTCGAACCAAGACACTAGGATGTTGACCCAAGTGGTTGATCAGTATAATGAAACCCTTCAAGGTGCGGGTCCAAATATATCACAAAAAACAAGATCTAAAATGTTTGAACTTTTATTGGATGAAGACGATAAATGTAGTTTTGATGTCCAAGTCGATGATGCCACGTTTGAGGAGACGCACGAACTGCTGAAAAAGCAAATTTGGAAAGTGGTTGAAAACATGGTACATTGATGGTGTAGAGACCTTTAAGGCTTGGACCCGTGAGGAGGGTAAGATGTGTAGACTTGTCCTTCACAGCAAAAAAAAAGAGAATCATAAATTCAAAATAAACGTGATTATCAGTGCAAAGTTGTTTGACAGAAATTAAGTTTCGTTTTGTTTGAGGAACGTGTAAGATGCTTGAGAGAGAAAAAATTTTGTTTGGAGAGAAATTTTTTGAGGAACCGATATGTAAGATGGGAAGTCCCTTACCATTACCAACATGAAGTTGATCAGTGCCATTGTAGGGCTCGATATGATCAAAGTTTGAAAAATCAGAAGCAACGTGATGGTTGCACCCTGTATCCGGAAGCCATGAAGATGTTGCATTGGAGCGGTGATCGGCATAGTAAGCGGATGGTGTTGATTGTTGTTGTCTCTTGTATGTAGATGGGTCATGGTTAGGACACTCGGATGGAATGTGTCCAATACCACACCCGTTGCATGTACCAAAAACCATATTTTGATTAGAAGCCCACAAAAATTTATCTCCCCCAATTGGTGTTGTGACATGTTGTTTGAGCCGAGGTGAGTCCCTCTTCCACGGCCTTGGTAACCTCGACCACGTGCTCGGTTTGCATAAAAGGCAGTGGTGGGTGTGTTGGTTTGTGGTTGGACTTGAAGACCGAATTGGGACAACATTTGTTGAAGGGCGGTAAGTTGATCACCAGATGGAGTCCCGGACGAGTTGGCTGTGGCGGTGAAGGCCTGAGTAGGTGTGACTTCGGGCTGATTTCTTTTCAACAAATAATCATAATCAGAGAGTATGCCATGGAGTTCCGAGAATTGTTGTGGTGGATTGGTAAGAAAAGTGGATTTTAGGTTATTGTATTCATCACGAAGACCGGAAATCACGAGCATGATCACATCTTCGGCTTTCATGGCTTCTCCAATATTAGCTAGGGCATCAGAATATTCATGTGCCTGATTTAAATAGGCTGATGCAGTCTCGTCGCTTTTCATCTTGAGTTTCAGAAAGTGCGTTTTTCGCGTGTAATCACGTGATGAGGAGTGGGGAGCATAGGCTCATTCAAGAGTGAGCCAAATCTGAACCTATAGGAATGAGGCTTCGGATATAGTAGAGATAATGAGCATGCGAATGTAGGCATCATTAGTGATCCAAACATTATAATCTGGATTGGTGTTGTCGGAGGGGATGCCATCTTTACCGTCTTTGGCGGTACATATTGTGATCAGGAGGGGTTCTACTCGAATAGGCCGTTTGTGATGAGGTAGGGTTCTACCATTGTTTTCCAGAACCCATAATTCGTAGGTGATAAGGTGAACCCTAACTTGTGAGAGTTAGCCGTGTTGTGAAGGCAACAAGAGTGGCGGCCATTGTTGATGAATGCTAGACGAATAACAATGTTGGAGAAGATGGGGTTCTGGTAAACAGCTGAGAAGAGGTAGCCGTATTAGGGTTTGGGACAGATTTTGTGATTTAGGGTTTAGATAGTTCTGATACCATAATAAACTTGTAATTGTGATTATGTATTATTATGATCAATGAGGTTACAATATATAGGAAATATATTTACACTCTAAACCTTCTTAAGGATATATTTAATATGTCTAATTGTCTAATACAAAGTACCCAAAAAATGTGGTTGCGCTTTAAATTGGTATGTATATTGTCCCACTTGCTTCCTGTTCTCCAATTCATTTTCCACCATTTGAATAAGCATTTTCTCTGTTTCTAATTTCGCAACCTAGCAAGTTCAAAATTTCCTATCATGACTACACCAAAAATAAATTTACTACAAAATTACCATCCAAGGAGAAGGAGTAAATTACATAAATTGTCCATATGGTTTGTATGCAATTAAGGATTTAGTCCCTAATTCGAAAAAGGCTGTTAAGTTTTTAGGTACTATTAATGTTACAGGTTAAAAATTGAAGGACTATACGTGTAATATAGAATGTAGAGGGACAAAAGTCAGAATTTCACGGGGGTGATTGATATAATTTACTTAAAAAATCAAATAAAAAATACCTGGACATTTCCATAGCATTAGCTGATCTTGAATGGCATAAGGTAGTATTCAAAAAGCTGCAGAGATTGAGGAATAAGTTTTTGTTTCCATATTCCACTTTCATCTATTTAAGAGAGCGTAACCCCCTTGACATCCGTCTTTTTGATCCATGCAAGGGTGCTACTGCTTACGGAAATTTCTAATTCCGCCCCTGAGTAATTAGTCTAGATATATTAAATAAGGAAAATGATAATGACAACCATAAGGGCTGTCAAGAAGAAGGCAAAAATAAGGTAAAAACCACCCTCTGGATTTTAGGAACACTACTATATCAATGAATGTATAAGCGTTTTATGCACGTTAGAGACAGCCTTATGGGCTGTCATTAACAAAACCCATTAAATAATAGAGGGGTTTAAATTGAAATTTATTAATGTTTAAATTTAGAACTTTATATTGAAATTTATCAATGTTTAAATGGTTTTTCTAACGTATGCCCTAGTAGCATACATTAAGTGTAGTTAATGAAGTATTTGGTTTCCTAATATATTTTGAATAACAGTAATGAACTTAAATATTTATCATTTTAGTAGATGCAATAAATACGGGTTTTGGTTTAAATGGAAATTTGATGTTCATTAACTACATCTAATTTATGTCCTTAGGTCATACGTTAGAAAAACCCATGTTTAAATAATAGAGGAGAATTAACATTAATTTAAATTTTGATGTTGTGTTTCTAAAGTTTATAATTTAATTTTGATGTTCTCTTCTCAAAAGTTTAATGTTCTCAAAACTTTAAATTTTGTACTTAGTTCTCAAAAATTTTAAAGTAACACGCATATATAATTTATTTAAAACTAGCGGAAAGTTTCACGCGCGATGCCGCGGGGTTTTTCATACGACACCCAAAATTTGGTTTATATTAGTAAATGTTTCAGTTGTACAATGTATAGCTATACGTGCAATCTTTGTAACTCTGGTGATTGTATTAAAGTTGTTTTTATCCTTAGGTATTATGTAATTTTATATCCATTAGTTTTACTTTGTATAGTAGTGTGTGCCTTATGTCAACTCAAAAACTTTATGGTAAAAATAAAATAATATAATCTATTATTTTGAGAATTTTAGACCTCTTAGTAACCAACTTTGTATAAAAAAAATACTAATAATAATATTAATAATTTATAGTAACACTTAAATATAGTATATATATATATATATATATATATATATATATATATATATATATATATATATATATATATATATTCATTGTATTGCAAAAGAAAAATTAAAAAGAATCAACAATAATGCCTAAAGAATAAAGAAAAAAAATTAAGATGTGTGCTGTAAACTTACGAATGTTTTATATTGTAATGTAATTTATTTTAGATTAAAAAAAATACAAAATAAAAGAAGAACTTTATGTATGCGTTGGGTGGAAAAGAAGCAGCTAGATGGTAGTCAAAAATGACGGCTAGCTCTGAATAAAGAAATATATACGCACTGTTCATAGTCGATACTAAATGTTATATATAGAATTTAATCTTATAAATTGGATACGTTACCCGACCAACCCGATCGGATCAACCCGAAACCTGACTAACCCGATTCCTTATAGGGTCGGATTTCGTTTTAAACATTTTCACCTCAAAACCCGACGGGCCCGACCTGATAAGAGTCAAACCCGGCTCGACAAACCCGATTGACACCCCTATGCAACCTACACTAAGATGAGCTTGAAGTGTATAAATGGTAACTTGATATAATACCTTCCATAATTAAACAATTATTGCATAGATGTTATACTTCCTCCGTATCAAAATAAGTGAATTACTTTTCTTTTAAGATGTATTAAAATAAGTGAATCACTTTAATAATTTATCTTATTTGGTAAATTTTTATATTTAAAATTACTCATTTACCTTTACTTATACATCTTTAAACATCATTAAAGGTGTGGGGTCCCATCCAATTTTGACATCTTCCTAAAAATAGTAAAAGGTGTAGGGTCCATCCATTCTAATTATCTCATTTAATCTCACTAATCTCTTATTACCTTATTTTGTCTCAAAAAACGTAAACTTCAAAGTGATTCACTTATTTTGATACGGATGAAGTATTTAAAAATGATTTTTACCTCCTCCCCAATAAGAGCAATGTTTGGATGAGTTTGCAAAGTGCACTCTAATGTATGTGGGAAGCAGCACGTCGCATAAGCCGTACAACTGCAATTTATAAAAGTATATATTATCTATGTATGAATGTATTTGACACAGGCATTAATGGCATGTTATTAGCTTAAAGTATATACAAAGCGACCATAATCTAAATTGGCAACCATAATCAAACGAATTTAAATAAAAGAAAAAGAATAATTCATGATTCTGTAAGGTGAACGTTGGTTGGTAAATGAGCTCACAATGATAATATTTTCCTGTAGATCATGCATCTATCAATTCATGACATTTCTAATTTGCTCAGCATAGATCTGTATAATAATCATGATGACGAGATAAAAGGCGCCATAAACATAAACATAAACGGTTATACAATACAACAATTAAATTACATAAAATCATTATACATTGACGAAAAAATTGTTAATTTAATATTATAATTTGAATTACCTTAGACTACATTTAGTGGAGTCCGTGAGTGGGAGGTGAGGGAACACATCACGCGCCACCTCCAATAAAACCAATTTTGTGACGCGTGAACTATGGGGAAAATATGGACGAAAGGTGAGGTGAATCCCCACTCGGTTTATGTGCAAAAAGTGGGGACCTCCTGTTTAAATGCATTTTTATATTTAAAAAATATATAAATGAGTGAAAGGTGAGGGTGGTGTGACCATTAAGAGTGAAAAGTGAGAGGGAGTGAGGAGAGCTAAATAGGGAGAGAAAATTGATGTGGCGCTGATGTGGATGATGAAGTGGTGTGACTACTAAGAGCATCTCCAATGGAAGCTTTTTGTAAAGCTTATTACTATTACAATAAGCTTTTGGATGACTTTTTTCTATTGGAGTGAAGAGCTTTTTTAAAAGCTTATTCCAATGACTTATTCTTCCATAACCTCTTAATCAACTTTTAATGTTTGATTTATTTAGTCCCTATATTTACTAATTTTACATTTTAAACCCTACATAAATTTATATGTGAATCCTTTATTATTTTTATAACTATAAATGATAATTTTGTCATATTTCAATATTTTTTATAAAGAACAAGCATGATAATTAGTTTTGTTTTTTATGGTATGTTAAATTTTATAAAATGGTATAAAAATTGTCAAATTATATATGAGTGGTATTTATAAAACATTTGAGATACATAAAGGTAAACTAGTAATATTAATAAGAAAAAGCTTTTTGAAATGTTAACCATTGGAGATGCTTTTTATACATAGGTTTTTTGTTAGTAGAAAGTTGATGTGGCAAAGATAATAAGTCATTGTGAGATTAACCATTGGGATGCTCGAAATTCAGCCTTACATGCAGTGTCAAATCCAAAGCTTGTAGGGACCTCTTTGCATTTCAAGTCACCATCAATAGTGTTTGGGCATCCAATCATTCGGGTCTTCAGATTTTGACTCCTGTGGGTTACAGTAATTAAATGGGCTGCTTGGGCTATACCCAAACAACTTTTGCCCAAAAATCTTTTAATAGTTGGTGACTTAGTGGCAAATATGATTTAAAAAATTATTATTTCAGCATTACTCTATTTTGTCGAATAGAATGACTAAATAGGTTTTATGATAATTTGGACAATTTTCGACCCGTTTGACTGAGTTTCGTTTTAGCTATTTTTTTATTTTACCCGCTAGAGGTAAAACCCAACCCAAATCAACATTCGATCTTCCATGATTGAATAGAAAAATATTTTTAACATTGTGAAATGTTTTATTTATCTAAAGTTAGCATTTAGTTGGTGAGTGAAAGGTTGATCAAGACCATAGTTACCATTATTTCTTTAACCAAAATTTAATTTCATTAACCAAAAAGTAACACTTGAAAAAAGAATACTTGGCTTTTTAAAGTAATACAATTATTTAGAGGCATGCAAACACATTTGATAAACTAAAAAGAATAATAAAGTAATTTATTTTCAATTATATATATCCTATTCAATGTTGGTACACAAAATCAACATGTACGCCATCGCCGGCCTTGGAAATCGACAGATACGAATAGCACAAAAACACGAATAGCACTTTGATTGCACTTCAATTTCATTGATTAGGGTTCGTCGCAAAATTAATTCCGGTAGGCATATTTTTTGAATCGAACAACGAATCCTGGTACGTACGGTTCGCTTTCGTACCCGGATTGGGTACGAAGCGAATGGAAACCGCATGCATTTTAATAAAAATTGAGTATTTTATACGTATATTTTATAATATGGTGGGCGTAAAAATATTAAAATATTAAATCATAGGTACTGACTACTGAGAAGTGAAAAGTGAAAAACTCAAAACGGTTGAGAGCTTGTCTTAGATTTAAATTTAAGAATAGAGTTTTTCTAACATGTGCTCCCTAGACATATGTTTAGGGCATTCAATTTACTCAAAGTTTCCAATTAAACTTAAAAATCCATTTAATACATCCCTTGAAATTGTGAAATATGGACTTTATTAATGAGTAACAAGACTTTATATGGAAATTTTGAGTGAATTAAATGCCTTAAACATGTGTCTATGGAACATATGTTAGAAAAACCCTTGAAGAATATAATAATGACAGTTTGAGGGTTGTTAATAAGAAGTTAAAAATTAATATAAAGATAAGATCACTACTTTTTTTTTGGAACGGCACATAATCTACTCATATTGTCCACAACGGGACTTGAACTCATGACATATAGGTCATGAGCAACACCTTACTACTTCCACCATAACCAATAGGCTACAACCTTAGGTTATAAGATCACTACTTAATATGTACTCCCTCCGTCTCATTTTTATTGTCCACCTTATTATTTTAGTTTGTCTCAAAATAAGTGTCAATTTCAAATTACAACCAATCATATGAATTATAAGTGTGTAAATATGAGATTTTATTGGTGGATAGTGCAATAATTGCATTTTCATAAAACTATGTGTCTTTTGTCTAGTGGACAATTAATTTGAGACAGATGAATTATAAGTTTTTTTTTGTATTAAGGGCTCTAATTAATAAAACCCTTAAATTTAAAGGGATTGAGGTAGCGTTTGATTTCGACTTAATCGACTTAATGAGGAAATAACTATATGTGGAAAGTCATAAAGAAAATGTTTGTTTATGTCTTAAACCAGACGGTGTGGCTTAACCGAAAAAGCCATAGGATGATGCTTTCCCCATTAAGTCATAATTTTTTTTTCTTTTTTATATTATGCAATTTATATTAGTTAAAAATTTCATGTTTATATGCTCTGGTGAAAAATATGTTTAATTTATAATTTTATTCTTTTAAAATAAAATTTTTATTTTAAATTTTAACTTTATTACTTATATATCAACATTTTTTATTATTAAAAATTTCATTTTCAATTTAAAATTATATATATCACTTAATTATGTTTTTTTTTTACAACAATGAGAAATTGAAAATTGAAAATTTGTCAAATTTCATTATTAAGACTATTCGTTCAGCTTGAAAAACAAACGAGAATACTAATTTATCTGGACAGACATAATATATCCAGACAGATACTTTAACCAGACAGAACTTAATAAATAAAAAAAACAAACAGCCCCTGAAATTAAGAAATCAACGAACCGTTTGAAAAAGTATTTTAATCTCCAAATCGTGATCTGACACGTTCATAATCTCACAGTCGCTAAAATGGCAGTTCACCAGAAGTCTAATCAGCCATGGATCCTTGAGGCATCGACGTTCCTAACGGTTTTATTGATTGCAGTTCACGTCCTCGCATTGGTACTCCCACATACGAATATTACAATAATCATTAATTGCATTTAATTACATCTCTAATTCCTCATAATTTTCCATATTTTTGTTCAAGGTTTTTGGGATTTATAAATTAGCTACAGCGAAACAGTCTCCACATAAAACCGAGCAATTGAAGAAAAGTAATTAGTGATTTCAAGTATGTAGTTATTAGTATTATTATTCATCTTTAGCGTTAAAGATATTTTTTTGGCATAATTACGTTATTATTTTTCATTGCACATCTGGTGTTCGATGAAATGCCTCAAAGACATATTTTAGGTGTTCAATGAAATGCTTTGTTATACATTAATTGCTTAATGTCTCTTCTTTTAATCTTGTCAAAAAGCTTCCTATATGTGTTCTGTTCATAGAATTAGCAATTGAATTTATTAGTAAAATAAATAAATATCTTCAAAAAAGAAAAAGATTCTATCTAGTTGTACAATCCTCTTGTGGTTCTTAGAATGATTAGAGACTCAGGATCAAGCAAGCAAGCTACAGTTAGTGAAACCTGGGGCACCCAAAAACAGCACATATTAGTCTTGCTTTTATCCAAAAATCCCGACAAAAATCGATTTTATGATTTAAATTAGCCCATAATGGAGATAATATTATATATATTGTGTTGATTATTAAAGTAGCTTAGTTTTAATCATTATGTACCCATGATTCAGCATTAGAGAATAACAAAAAGTAAAGAACTCTGCATAGTTATAAACTTTAGTTATGGAGTGATATTGCTGCTGCCAAATCAGCAACTCAGCAAACATGTTGGCAAATTGCAAATTATAAAATTCACAAAAAGGGATTGTTTGGCACAGAATGAGATGTAGAAATAAATAAGTTGTTTCAATGATGAGGCCATGTGTTAGCTTAGGGTTAAAAATTAAAATTCTAGAATGAGATCTAAACTGTTTGGTAAGCCCTCTTAATCAGCAATTGAATTAAAAATTGAAACTCTTTTTCCTCTTAGATCTATAAGAGGAAATCTGAATCATTCATACTTCTACGTCATCTGGATACTACCAAACAACACTTTAGTCACACAATGGTTAAAATTCCGATTTAAGCTCCATATTAACCATGGTTTATCACACACCAACTTGAATGAAGATACAAGATTATGCATTAATTAGCTGATTCAGTGCACTCTTAGTGACACAATCATGAGATCTCCCACTTGACCACACTTTTCTTTTGCTTTTAATCACTTAATCACTACCCATAAATATATCTTTTTAAACAAAACACACACTCTGTACAATATCCTCTTCTCTACCAAAATGCAAACCTCTAGAGGCTTTCTCAAGAAGCAAAAACTTCCATATAAAGGATGCAAAACATTGTGTTGTAATTGTAGATTTAGTGTCTCTTCATCTTCCGAAGAACCCGAAAGTCGGAAATCCAACTATTTTCCAACCGTTTCAAGCATCACACATGCAATGGTTCAAGAACGATTAGATCAAATAATCAAAGAAAGACAAGAAAGAAGATACGAAGAAAGGAGAAGAAAAGTAAGAGAAGAGAGTAATAAGTTGTTTGTAATGGTGGCAATGGAGAAATCGTCTTATAATCCTAGACAAGATTTTAAGGATTCCATGAGAGAGATGATCACTACAAACCGGATTTCTGAGCCTAAAGATTTACGTAGGCTTTTGAATTGTTATATATCGATGAATTCGGATGAATTTCATAGTGTTATACTTGAGGTTTTTCATGAGGTTTGCTCGAATTTGTTCTTGTATTGTAAGTGTCGTTAAATATTACCAATATGTTACGATGAGCTTCATTTCTACTATCCTCCTCTATGGATAATATGTCAAAATGGGTTTAAACATGTTATTTTATGTATGATATTTGGTCAAAATAGGTGGTGTGAATTTGACCCATCAACACATCATTCATTTTCTTTAATAATTTTAAACAATAGTATCAAATATGATTACAAAAGTTTATATAGTAGTATTATAAAAATAATCCAAATTATCTGAATGATACAATATGTATGGTTTTAAGCATTAGGACACACTTAAAAATACTTTTTTTTACCCGTTTCATTTTTTAACAATTTTTCTTTTTTTAATTTCGGTTTAACACGTTTAAGACGGGGCTAAGAAATGAAAACATAGAAGTGGTCCTAGTTGAGTCATCCTTATTGTAATAAGGAGTGATGTGTTTAGTAAAATACTAATACCATAATAGTTGAGCATGTCACGTGTTCAGATAATGAAACTTCGCTCAATTTAACGATATTAAACAATGTTAGAAAAATACGGTTCGTCATTATATTTCAAATTAGAATTGGAAAAATTATTACTAGTGTAACACTTTTTTTTATTTAAAATAGTCATAATATTTTAGGTAAAAATACATAATTTCTTTCTAGCTGATCAGGATTGAAAGCTGCCAAATCTTATACTTCGTATTATTAAAATTTTAGATAAATTCCTGATAGCAACAACGATTATTAGTGTTCTGCAATGTTCTGATCAGTTTTGTTTTTCTGATCATGTAATGTAAACAAATTTAGGTAAACAAAAAATTAGCATCACCAAAATCTTATCATTTGTCATCCAAAAAAATGAAAAAAGTTCAACACCAAATAGTTGTTTCACAAACACCTTCCTCAAAAATCTACCACCACAAAAACACACACAAAAACCGTCACATTAGAGAACAAAAAAAAAAAAAAAAAAAAAATCATCACACATTCAAGATTGATCGCCATTATCATCCACCTTAACCATATCACAACTTGCATCTTTTACCTTTTTACCCTCACCTTCAACACCTTCACCATTCGAACAATGATTCTTCAAAACCATTGCAATGTCAACTTCCGATGCACCCGCAAGCTTAAACCGGTCAACTGCAGTCTCCAAGTTTGACTCCCAACCGGTCAAACCCAACTTACACTCAACTTGAGATCTCTCAAAAAGCATATTCCCCCAAAACAAATGAATTTGAGATCTCATCACAGCCGCTTGTTCCGCTGACTCATCACCCGAAACCTCATTACCAATCTTCCCTTTTTTCTTCAATAATTCCTCCTTTTTAACAAAATTCGGATCTTTAGCTTCGTGAGCCCGTTTTTCTTCAAGTTTTTCCCACATTTCAGTAGCCGATTTCATCTTCTCTTCAGCACTATCAAACAACTTAATCGTCTCACTCGGGTCCCACTTTTTCAAATCATCCTTTTCAGCAACAACAAAAGACCAATAAAGCTTCGCCATTTCAAATTGTTGTTGCCCTAACGCCAACAACCCTTCGTAAAAATCCGGTTTTATAAACAACGCTTGTTCGTATTTCTCTTTTGCTGACGTGTACTTTTCTTTCACCCAATCATAAGCCGACTGAAGCCGATCGACAACAATTTCCTTATTATCGCCCGAATCATCGATTGGAATGCGTTTTCGGGCTGCACACATGTGAACATTTCCCCAATTGAAAAAGGCCAAAGCAGCAACTTCTTGAAACTTTGAGGCCGCTTTTGTAAATAGTATTTGGGCTTCTTCACTTGTGACGGTTTCTTCAAGTGCTTCAGAACACATTTCCATCCCGAGCTCGTGTAAGTCAATATGGGCATCCGGGTCAATCCCGACATGCGTCCGGAATAATTGAGCAAATTCAAATAACCAATCGTCCATTTCAACTTCTTTTAGTTCCGGGTCTTCGGGTTTCTCGGTTTCTTTTTCAGGTTTTTTATCGTCTTCTTCAATTGGTTCATTCGGTTCAATCGGTTCAATTTCAACGGGTTTTTCTTCTTCTTCTTGTTGGTGTTCTATTTCTTCTACTTCATCTAATAAAGGTGGTTCTTGTTCGGGGTTGACTTCAACAATGTGTAATTTTAACATCCCGAATAAGTCGAGTTTTTCAATATCGGGTTCTTTATCGGGAAGAACGAGCCCGTCTGCAATTGATTCGGCTAATCTGAGCTCACGGGTACAAGTTATAGTTACTAAATCTCCATCATCATCTTTGTATTTTATTAAAACGGATTTTGAAGACGGGAATCGTTTGCTTACAATCTCTCTTAATGTTTTAAAATTGCAGTTTACTGGCATTTGTGCAAGACGGATATCGTGATCATACACGAGTTTCAACGGTCTGAAATGGATTACGGGGTCTGAAACCAACGGTTTTGATGATATCGCCTTTTCATTCTGTTTATCTTTAACGCCATTAGCAAGAGATTTGTTAGAAGAACCACTTTCAGGCTTCAAAACGAGTTTTGGCATTTGTGCAGTTTCAACGGGTGGGACCGGGTAAGTCTTGTCGGGCTTGTTGTTAGCAGCACTGAGCGGCCCACTTTTCTTTGGAACGGGCCGGGCAGGCAAACAAGGTCCAAGCCCGGCAATGGGGGCTCCACGGATAGCAGAAGCTCCTAGAGCCGCGGGTGAAGGGCGGCTCTGGAGATCCTGCTGGGCCTCTTGGCGGGCCCCGATGATAGGGGCCCTCAACCTTCGGGCAATCTCCAAAGCATCCCGGTGATTTGGTTCAGTGCTTAAGAGGGTTTGCACATCCAACAAAGCCATTTCATACTTTCCTACAGCCTCAAATGCCCGAGCCCTACGAAGCAGGGCTCGGCCATACTGAGGCTGAACTTGGAGTGCCATAGAGCACTCTGATATCACCATTTTGTAATCTATGGGCTTCATTTGCATCAAACAAGCGGCCCGATTACTATGGTACACGGCCCGATCTGGGTGGGTTTTAGGGGTGAGTTTAAGAGCATTTTCATACTGTTCAAGTGCACCAACAAAATCCCTAGCTTGAAACCTTTTATTCCCTTCTTCTTTAAGCTCATTAGCTCTTTTCAGAAAAATGGTTGGATCCAAATCAACACCACCATTATTCATCACTGATACAGGTTTGGTGTTAACTCCAGAAACATGATTATCGGTTTGACTAGGGTTTTGACTTTGACTTTGACTTTGGTTTTGGTTAACACCAGCACCACCCTTCTTCTTCCTACCACCACCAGATTTCCCCATGTTTTCTAACTAAAACCGTAGAAATTTATAATCTAAATCGAACAGAATCTACGAACTTATATAAATTGAAGAATGTTCGGTAACAAATTAATACACGAAATTGAAAATTTAGAGATAAATATACCTAGATATTGATTGAGTACATTCCTTTTCGAGCGGATAGAAGCATATGAGATCGATGTGCATAGAATTTGAAGTTCTTGAGAGGATTTGATGGAGATAGAATAACGATATCGGGTTTGGGGGTTTTAAGGAAGTTTTTTTTCTGGTTGAATTCGAAACCCTAGATAGCAGCAGTAACAGCTGATTAGCTTCTATATCAAGTGGAGGAGTCAGGGCCTACTTGTATGGTCTTTCGACACATTGTTGGGGCTCCAACACTTATATTTGTGTTATTACATAAACAGTCCCTCTACTATTGTCAAATGTAACATAGAGATGATATTAATGTATACTAGCAGGGTACCCGCGCAATGCGGCGGCGGGTACCCTATGATTATATTTGGCGGCGACCAATTGTGGGTAGTGACGGTAGTGACAATGGTTGGTGGTAGTGGTCGCCGATGGTAGGTGGTGTTGATAGCAATTTACTATTTTAAAGTTTAAGAATTAATAAAAATAATTAAGTCAAATAAGAAACATATCTAGTAGCTCATTAGTATATTGTGTTAATAAAAAGAATGGCTTTGGAAGGATACAAAACACGTAAATGTAGATACTTTCACTTTCAACAAAATTAAAATTATATGTAGACACTTAATCGTGGCCGTAAGAAATAATTGTCACATCTAAAATACAAGTTTTTTACAAAACATGATGTAAATAAGGTTCTCCAATGTAGAAAACCGTAATTCATGCACTAAGAAACTGTACATTAATATAAATAATGTACGATGATTTTCCTTTTTGTCTTAGATTATACAACTCTAAAATAGTAAATTACAAGGATGGTCTTGTGCCTAAATTTAACAACAATGCTTACATGTTACCTTATAAAAACTATATCTAATCTTATCTACCTATTGTTGCCAAAAACCTCTTAAACCGATTCTTTGTTTCAGAAGCCTAAATCCATTGACAAACTAATGGAGGATGGAAGTAATGTTCTTATAAAATTGTGAGATAATTTTTTTTAGTCTGTTTTCATCTTGAAGACCTTGGGCCCTGAATGGATTGTCATCATTTGTGGCAAAAGAAACTGGGGCCCTGTTTCGTGATGGATATTGAGTATTGCATCTTGATGGGCTGGTGGGAATTTTCAATTTTACTTTTGGCACTTGCCTCTCTTACAACTCTTCTTCTCTGCACATTAAAATTTTAAATAAAAGAAAAAATAAATGATTTTAAGGCATAAGAAAATGAATGGAACAAACTTTATGAATTTCAAAAGTATGATTACAAACAGAAAAATTATTAACTACATTAACTAATTTTTTTTTATAAAAATAAGATGTTTGACTTACATCTAGGTTAGATTGGATCTCTGCATTGGCTTATGAAACTGCACGACACTATTCACAGGCTTGTGTTCATCTATGTCCATCCTTAACATGAGATTTAGCATTTAACTTCTTTACATGTTCAGACTTTTATAAGTTAAATTAACATTTTGGACTAAAATCAAATATAAAAAGATGGATTTTGAATCTGATGTAAATTCTTCAACATCCTCATATCTGCAAAACTGAAATAACAAAATACATGTTGGATGATCACAATAAGGTTAACAATAACCCAAGAACTATAATAAAATCATAACAAGGAAAATTGATTTAAATGAATTAGTTATGATCTCCAATCTAAGGAGGAGTTAATGATTACATAACCAAATTTTGTAAGGTGTCAACTTAACCTCAGCCCATCATGATGGCCTTGCACTCAAATTCGGATATAGGTTTGGTTTGGTTTGGGTCAAGCTAATATAGATTCTGCATTTACACCAAAAATGCGTCTGGAATTATCAGATAGCTATATCAACAAGAAGCACACACAGGTAAGGGCTTTATAAAATTGGGGGAAAATGACATGTCAGGTGGCCAATTGTATGAAAAAATTCCTAATTCTAGGTGTACCTTCTATACGCTACCAAGCTTGCCCATATAGTTTCATGGCTTCTAAAAAGCTATTATGCTCGACCTCTGGCCTCCTTCATGTAACGACCCGAAATTTGAATAAAATAAATTATGGGAAAAATATGATAAATAAGGATAAATCGTTTAAAACACGTAGGAATTGGTTTCGTGTCATTTGGACATCGTACAAGGAAGTTGTGGGCGAAACCAGGCCGAGATAAAGTTGAAAAAGTGCAGCCTCGGACACCTGAGGAGTTCGCGTCGTTGGCGATTCGCGAAGTCGAGGCAGGGAAAATGGTGGTCAGACGTGAAGAGTTCCCGAACAGTTAGCGATCGCGAAGGGCTCACGACACGGAAAGTTCGCGACGCGAACTTGTGTTCGCGAACGCGAACTATGGACGAGCTGGTTAAAATCGGGAAAAAGTTAGGGTTTGCTCATTTTTCACCCAAGTTGTGGTGCAGCCGATTTTAGAGAGAGAAGGGGCGATTTTGGTGATTCCTAGCTCAAATCTTCTTCAATCTTGTGGATCTTAACATCAAAGGTAAGGATTCTTGATCCTTGATAGTTGGTAGTTAGTTTGTGAACTTTGTATGGGTAGAAATGGTGGTTTGGGGAACCATCCATGTCATCTCTGGGGAAGGTGACTAATCATGGGTGTAGAACACTCATTGTAAGCTTGTAATCGATGTGTACAAGTTGGATCTGGTTTATTGATGGAAATCTTGAACTAGGGTTTGAGATTTCACCAAGTTGGATGAACTTGGTGGTTAGGAATGTGAATATGGATTGATTAGTGATTAGTTATGGATAATAACTAGTTATTGTAATGATATTGATGGTAGGTCAAGAAGACCTACAGTTTGGTGACATTTCACGAGTTGGAAAGCAAGGATTCGTGTTATTAGACACGATTTGGAGTTAGCTTGGCTAAGGTGAGTACATGTGAACTTTCAAACTGGGTACATAGCTAGTAAATGTTTTTTTATGATTAAATGATTTTTATCGAGTCTTTAAGTAATTTAGTCATTTATGTGATATATGATGAATTGCTTGTATGATGGTTACATGATTGATTGAATAAGAAAAGATGGAGTTATAAACTCATAACGATAAAAGATAAGAAATGATGACGATGATGATATCCCTAGGGCCGTAGTAGATTGGAGGCATTCCGGTTATTACGGTACCTTAAGGTTAGTGGTAGATTGGAGGCATTCCGATTACCCAATACCTATGAGTCCCGGTAGATTGGAGGCATTCCGATTACCGTGGAAATGATGGTCTTGATAGATTGGAGGCATTCCGATTATCTTGACATTGGCCAATGATGAAAGTGATAAAGTGACCCAAAACAAACTTAGTAATATTATTTTAAGATTAAATGATATTATTTGACTATTTGTTTATCGGGTCTAAAACCCATGTATCTCACGAGGCAATTTTGTCTCACGTACTATGTTTGTGTTTTTGCTATGTACTCAGGTTCAGGATCGATGGATTAGAGGGTCGCGTTAGAAGTGGCCTAGTGTTGTTTAGCTCGGGAGCTCGTAGGTAGTTCTCGTTTATCCTATGGCTATGATATTGTTTTTGTAACACCGGCTTTAATACTCTGATAAACTTTGATGATTTTTGTTAAACCGTATTTTGGGGAATATCGGAATTGTAATGTTTTTACTTAAAAATATGTTTTAAAAGGTGTTTTGAAAATTGAGGTGTTACAACTTGGTATCAGAGCCAGGTTTAAGTGAATTAGGTTGGATGTCCATCCTAGTCTTAGACTGTAGCAATAGGAATGTAAGATTCCTTGAGATCGATAGGTTGACCTTGAGACTTTATGTTAAGTTTAGGGTTGAACCTAGGGGACCTATAGAAGTTGTTATGCAGTGTGCAATGTGAGTCTTTTGAGACTGTAGGGCATTAGTATGATAGGGTCGACCCCTATGAGAAGTGCCATGTTTTGATCTAATTGTGTTGTTTTTAACTGTTGAGCTGACCGTTTGAATCTTGTTTGTTGAATACGTTGTTATGGCGAAAGAATGAATGTGAAAAGTGGACGAGCTCCACTAAATTGGGAAGGGTTATGGATGAGAATGTGAAATAGACTATTGATAACCGTATGTTTAAGGGTAGGAGGAATGATTCCAATACCCGTACGAAGGAAGAATCATCGAATGGCGAAGTCCGTAGTGAGAAGTAGCTACATAAAGAGGTGGCCAGACCTAGTCGGAAGAAATGGAAGGATGTTGTATAAGGTTGTCATAGCATGTAAAACCGTTGAGTAAATCGGAAGTTCTGAACCGGAGGTCACGATTGGTGGATTGAGAAAGTGCTAGAGAGTAGCAAGCGAAGAAAGAAAGATATGATGGGTTTGACATCCATATAATTAAAGGGTGAGGCGTTGACACGGTGGAACGTGTAGTATGAAACTTTTGGAAAGAGAGTGCGGTACAATATGTTGTGAAAGGAACTCACGAGTGAGTTGATAGGGGAAGTCTTCCCGGAAGGAAATCTAGAGGGGGGTTCATGATGCAGCCTCGGAGATCTTAGGTGAAGATTGATGTTATGTGATTATGGCTTAATTGTTTGGTTGTTGCACGAATTGGTGCTTTTAGAAATTGGAAACGAGTTGTACGACATAGGGATTTATTTTTGGGAATAGTCTTCCCGGTTAGTGATGTGTGTGGAAGCGTGTATTGGAAAGGACTATAGACAAATGTGTCGCATATAGTAAGGATATAAGGGTTGATACTAATATGTAAAAAGGATGAGACACGAGATATGGTGAGTATTTCAAACAGAAATGTAGTAGTATAATGAAGTACTAAGTCTTGATAAGAATTATTACTATGGATGAAATTTTCCTTTTTGGAATAGGATCCTTGGAAATGGAATTTGGATATTCGGCGGGAATCCGAATAAACAATGTAATGATTGTTACACGTGAATGGTAAACAAAAGAATGACTAAGGTATAGTCATGTCTTAGAACTTATAAATGGGAAATATGTGGAAAAGAATAAGTGTCGGGAATGACGACTTTTGATTGTCGAAAGTGGTTGGGTAAAAAGGTGGCATATAGCCATGACAAACTTGGTGACAGTAATGATGAATCCAATATTAAGGGTAAGAAAATAATTGTTGGTTACATGTTATAGTAATGGTATGGCGGTATGTGGCATAGAGTAGCGTGAGACTACGGTTGGGAAAGGGTTAATTCTAAGTCTCACGATGTATAAAGGTGGGAACATCGAGTGTTGAGCTTTTGGATGCCAAGTCATGGGTCACGAGTGAGACCGGAGTCGGTTGGTTGACTCAAAGATGACCGGGTTGGCCGGTGAAATATGGTTAACGAAATAGATTGGTGGTTACCCAGTGGTGACAAAAGATTTGGAAATTTGATAATAAGGAAATGAATCGGTTAAGGGTGGTCAATGTGTAATTGAACGGTAAATAGTAATCGGAAATTTTAATAGTTTACCCGCGGGGTACAATGCACGTGTATTATGCGATGGCCGTTGAAAGCATATGATAATGAAAAAGGTAATGTTATATGAAACGCGTTAAGTAGTATGCCCAATGGGGAATAGGTTAAAGATGGAAGAAAATGATAAGGTGTTGTTATGGGGAGTGTGCTAATTGCATGGTGAATAAATGACCGACTGAATGAGTGAGAAAGTGGTAAAGTTATGGGATGTGAAAAGATGTATACTAGAATGGTATGTGACGTAGGAGGGTTTAGAATGGAATCCCGTTTGATCGGAGGCTTTCCGATTAATGAGAATTGGTTGAATCTTGATGGATTGGAGGCTTTCCAGTCATCTTGATGTGATAGTTGAATTATGGATTGTTATGTCCGTATGATAATGTTTATGTATTAATGAGATGAATGTAGGACCATGTGGTTAATTTGTATTGTTATAATTTTACGTGTTAAATAAGAAGTTGGTTTGCTAGTGCGGGTTGCATTAGGACATGTATGGATAGGAGATGCCTACGGTTCATAGAATATGAGGAAAGAGAACTTCTAGAGACCAATTTATTATTTGGTAACCAAGATATGGTAAAATTTCGTGAAATTGTAGAATGTGTTGCGGTAGAGGATCTAATACCGATGTTTGAGAATAAAAAGTTATGAAATTGATCGGTGGGGTACAAAGATGGTTGAAGGAATACTAAGTGATAGTAAGAGTGACCAAATGAAGGTCAAGAAACGGTAAATGTGAGTGTGACCTTTAAGTAAAGGTGCGACTCTCGGATTAATTGGGAAGGACCTTAAGTAAAAAGGAAACGGGAACAATTATTAAGGAAATAATGATGAGTAAAACCGGAAGTGATAAATTGCGGGTAGTACCTTGCGAGTAGAGAATTTGTTAGTTGGGAGAAGTATGGTTGACTTTATGCAAAAGTCAAGATTTATCAATTTGTGATTGGTTGACTCATGATGACCGGGTGGAAGAAAAGTTAGAAGTTTTAGTAATGATAGAATGGATCGAATAAGGTCGGTTGATAAATGAGTAGATTGGTGGGAAGCACTAGAAATGATTATGTGTATACCGTGTGGTATAATGTATAAGTAGGAAAATTGAAAGTAAATTGTGAAAGAAAATGATAGCATGATGCTAAGTGTAATGATGCATACATGAATTGTATGCAAGATGGAATGGTTTTGGATGAGTCACTTTGGATTGGAGGCTTTCCGATCATTGTGACAGTTTGGGCCCTGATGGATTGGAGGCTTTCCGATCATCTCGGTGGCGTAGTTAAAGTATGATTTGATGTATCAGGAATGTGAAGTTATATCTGTTGTATGTAGAACTTTATGGTTAAGTTATTGCTATAATTATGTGGCAAATGAGAATTTGTATTGAAAACACGGGTCCTGTTTAAGTAGAGGTATGAGTAGGGGATACCTACAAGTTAATGGTTCATGAAAAAGGAATGCTTTAGGAAGCAAAGTGGTTAGTAGCCAATGAATGGTGAAAGATGTATATCAGGTGGTTAGGCCACAATTGGATACGATTGAGACTCTAGAGCCGGTAATCGGGAAATTCAAGTATGGTATAAAGATGTTTGAAGGAAATTGTAAAAGGTATAAGTAATTGGATGAAAGTTAAAAAGTAATAGAGATTTGGTATTAATTTAAATGGAAGTTGTTAATCGATTGTGGAAATCGAAATCGAGGAAAAAGGGAACAATTGAGAAAGGAAATCTAAAAAGGAAATCGGGAATGAAAAGCTTGGGAAGCGATGCCTTAGTTATAAAGAATATGTGGAATTTAGCAAGGTAAGTTGACCTTATTCATAAAGTCAAGGTTAGTCAACTAGTAGATTGTTGACTTTAGTCAAAATGGGGTTTTGACTTTCGTTTAAATTGGTTAGTCAAGGATAAGGGCATAATGTATCATCTTCATGCGTAAGATAGTGGGTAATGGATTAATGGAAATAATTGTAGTCAAAGGGTGCGACTTTGACCATTGGGTATTCCGAATGGAACCTAGAAATCGAGTATGATTGTTGTTGGACCATGAGTGTAAGATTGATGGTTAAGGAATTGATGATTAATGGAACCACTAATGGGTAAGGAAAGTTTCCAAGATATTGTTGACTTTGTGCTTAAGTCAAAGATGGGACAACGTTGACAACTTGGTCAAAGCGAGGGGTTGACTATCACTTTGATCAAATGGTTATTAGTAATGATTGGGTCATATCAGTCCAATGGGAGTAAGGAGTTTGGTTAAATGATGAGAAAGGTTAAGGTCAAATTGTGAAATTTTGACCCGTCCGGGTATTAGGAACTCAAGATTGGATCTTTGGCCCGTTTGGGTATAACGGGTCGAGTGGGCGATTAAATGCATAAGTACTATCGAATCATAATTTGGGAGTGGAATGAGGATTGGAAATCCTTGAGTTGATTCCGAGGACGGAATCCTTTTAAGGGGTGGATAGTTGTAACGACCCGAAATTTGAATAAAATAAATTATGGGAAAAATATGATAAATAAGGATAAATCGTTTAAAACACGTAGGAATTGGTTTCGTGTCATTTGTACATTGTACGAGGAAGTTGTGGGCGAAACCAGGTCGAGATAAAGTTGAAAAAGTGCAGCCTCGGACACCTGAGGAGTTCGCGACGCGAACTCCGGTTGGCGATTCGCGAAGTCGAGGCAGGGAAAATGGTGGTCAGACGTGAAGAGTTCCCGAACAGTTAGCGATCGCGAAGGGCTCACGACACGGAAAGTTCGCGACACGAACTTGTGTTCGCGAACGCGAACTATGGACGAGCTGGTTAAAATCGGGAAAAAGTTAGGGTTTGCTCATTTTTCACCCAAGTTGTGGTGCAGCCGATTTTAGAGAGAGAAGGGGCGATTTTGGTGATTCCTAGCTCAAATCTTCTTCAATCTTGTGGATCTTAACATCAAAGGTAAGGATTCTTGATCCTTGATAGTTGGTAGTTAGTTTGTGAACTTTGTATGGGTAGAAATGGTGGTTTGGGGAACCATCCATGTCATCTCTGGGGAAGGTGACTAATCATGGGTGTAGAACACTCATTGTAAGCTTGTAATCGATGTGTACAAGTTGGATCTGGTTTATTGATGGAAATCTTGAACTAGGGTTTGAGATTTCACCAAGTTGGATGAACTTGGTGGTTAGGAATGTGAATATGGATTGATTAGTGATTAGTTATGGATAATAACTAGTTATTGTAATGATATTGATGGTAGGTCAAGAATACCTAAAGTTTGGTGACATTTCACGAGTTGGAAAGCAAGGATTCGTGTTATTAGACACGATTTGGAGTTAGCTTGGCTAAGGTGAGTACATGTGAACTTTCAAACTGGGTACATAGCTAGTAAATGTTTTTTTATGATTAAATGATTTTTATCGAGTCTTTAAGTAATTTAGTCATTTATGTGATATATGATGAATTGCTTGTATGATGGTTACATGATTGATTGAATAAGAAAAGATGGAGTTATAAACTCATAACGATAAAAGATAAGAAATGATGACGATGATGATATCCCTAGGGCCGTAGTAGATTGGAGGCATTCCGGTTATTACGGTACCTTAAGGTTAGTGGTAGATTGGAGGCATTCCGATTACCCAATACCTATGAGTCCCGGTAGATTGGAGGCATTCCGATTACCGTGGAAATGATGGTCTTGATAGATTGGAGGCATTCCGATTATCTTGACATTGGCCAATGATGAAAGTGATAAAGTGACCCAAAACAAACTTAGTAATATTATTTTAAGATTAAATGATATTATTTGACTATTTGTTTATCGGGTCTAAAACCCATGTATCTCACGAGGCAATTTTGTCTCACGTACTATGTTTGTGTTTTTGCTATGTACTCAGGTTCAGGATCGATGGATCAGAGGGTCGCGTTAGAAGTGGCCTAGTGTTGTTTAGCTCGGGAGCTCGTAGGTAGTTCTCGTTTATCCTATGGCTATGATATTGTTTTTGTAACACCGGCTTTAATACTCTGATAAACTTTGATGATTTTTGTTAAACCGTATTTTGGGGAATATCGGAATTGTAATGTTTTTACTTAAAAATATGTTTTAAAAGGTGTTTTGAAAATTGAGGTGTTACACTTCACCTATAACCGCCGCTCCCACCGTAACTTTTCCCATCACAAAAGATGATCGATCAAGAACATGAAAATTAAGAAGAAAAAAAAGAATTAATGTGTGTTATCAATTATCAAAAACTGATGAAGCGTCGTATTTGTAGGTTGAATGAAGCATGCTTGAAGGTGATGATGAAGGAGGGAATCGAGGGATTTGGAATTGAATCGGCGGGCTAATAGAAGGTGTTGATGAATGAAGATGCTTGAAACGTTGAAGGAGTCGAGGGTTTGATAGAATCGACAAGGTAAATGAATTGACAGGATAACTGATAAAGGAAGGAGAGTATAGGTTAGGTTAAATGTATTGATTAGGTTAAATAGATTTTGTTAGAACGTGATACCTTAGTTGTTCAGTTGGTAGAGTACTTGTTTGTTGTCCTGGTGGTTTCAAGTTCGAGCCCTGCAAAGGGTATTATTTTTAAACCGATCTTTTAGACAAAAAAGGAGGAAAGTTATTGGCTGAATTTTTAATTTGTTATTTAAGGAAAGGTCCTAAATGCATTATAGATAGTAGAGATTATTTGTGTCTATTTATATGGATACTCATTTGATAATAAAAAATGTCAAAATTAATGAACAATATGAGGAAAGAGAATTATTAGATTACATATGTCATCTTGTGGTTAGTAAAAATATGAAGTATGTATAAATAGTAGGCATGAGTATTATTTCTCAATATAATATGTCCACTTATGTTTCCTTTCCAAAAGAGACATTAAAACTTAAAGTTAGACCTCCGCCAATGGTTCCATCGGTTGGGACTTCTCCAAAACCAACTGAATTCTCCCATTGATACGGGGACTTCGGTTGGAGAGAACAGTCCCAAATTTTGGTTTAGGGAAGAGATTAATGGTGGGAGAAAGTCCCAAAATTTTAAAACATAACCGATAACATGTTATCGATTTTGGTTAGGTCCGGTTCGATTTCGGTTCGGTTTTTTAGGTCAAATGTCCATCCTTATCTGAATACCGAACCGAATCGAAGATCACGGTAAATTTTTAAAACCGAAACCGAACCGATAACATATTATTGGTTTCGGTTTTTTCAGCCCAAATGATCACCCCTAGTTTAATTTCGGCTGGAATTTAAGCTGACGTGCCGCTAATTTGGCAAAAACTGAAGTGTCAGTTTCAGTCACGGTTGGAAGTGGTCTTATGACGTTTTCAAGAAGGTTGATCTCCAATCTTCTGGCATAACTAAATACTACCATTTGATCAAAACCTAAATATAATTGTCTTGAAAACGTGTATCCAAAGTTGACCCGGGAGCTAAACCCAGTTTGTTATCATTGAAGTTTTTTGGTAATGAAAGAATGGATGGGTTTTGGTTGTCAGAACAAATAGGGGTGAGCATTTGGTTTGAAAAAAACTGAATCGGAAACCAAATCCAAACCAATACTAATTATAATTTTCAGTTTTGTAATTTTATGATTTTCAGTTTTGGTCTGATCCTCAGACCACACTCAACATGCTAAGAACAAGGATGCAGTAGTGACGTGGAAAGTAAAAATGAATACGATAACCCGGTGGAAGCTCGAGATTTTAAGCCACTTCACTGATATTATCTATAACTTAAAAAGGCTCAAAGTAACGTCACATCGACTTAACTTTTGGAAATCACGTTTGGAACAGATGCATGATTGCATATAAACACGTAATTTCATACTAGCTGGTACCCGCGCAATGCGGCGGCGAGTACCCTGAAACTATATTTTGCGGTGACAATAGTGATAAGGTGGGTGGCAGTGCATATAGACCTGACAAATGGAGCGGGTTTGGAGCGGATCAATTGGTGGTGATGATGGCGGTAGTGATGGTGCCTAGTGATGGATGGGGAATTGGGGATTGTGGTGGTCGCAGATGATAGTGATTGGTGTTGATTAGCGAATCTCTACACGATCACCCGAATAAGAGCTCAAGAATCATATAATGAACTCTTAAATATAACGAATCATAATTTCCTTAGAATGTAGAAGCCATAATAATGGATTAAGCTAAGCCTAGGACTTCTTTGACTTCCTCCTCGTTTCAAGTTAAGATTCACCTACAAATGACAAAAATTTTGAATTGAAAAAATGATTCATGTTAAGAGTGATTTAAGTTTTTATCATTAGTGCATTTGATCAAATTTGTTTTTATATTTTGGTGCATAGATCAGTAGAAATGTTACCTCCACGCAACAACACATATACGGTATTAGTTTCATTTCCACCATATGACCAAACCAGGCCAACTACTTGTAATTAATCAATATTACATAATATTTTACATCATTACATATTATTTACACCTCAACCTACATTAAAAAGCAACTAATTAAGATAACATAAGAATTTAAAACAAAAAATATGATTGTTGGGTCTTTGACTCGTCTATTTTGATTTCTTTAGAAGCGCCACAACTAACGATTATATAAGATATGTTTTGCGTGGCCAATTTTTCTTCTGCACGTTAAAGGTACAAATGAAACAGAAACAAAAATGAAATTGCAACATGAATGACATCAACAGAAAAGCAACATAACCCGTTTCATCTAGATATTTAACACATATTAAGCATGAATACATGAAATCACAACAAACACACATAAAAAACTATATATAACATACTTTTGTTGTCAACAATAATATCATCCAGGAGGAAGAACGTGCTCAATGCTAACAAGTTAATCTTCTTTTATTTTCACCTGAAATTCAAATTAACATCACATATTTACAGGTAAAAATCTCCAGTCGTGGTGGTGCTAAATCAATCTGCAACAAGTATACTACATTCTAAGCATCCCAGTATCCGACATGCAATTTTAGTCAACCACAAATTAAAATATTAATAATAATAGTAGTAGTATAAACAACAAATACTTACATATTGTGCTGATTTAACGACATTTACTCTATATATTTTGTTTTTTAAGTAAAATTAAAGAATGAGAGAAATGGTGGGCTAACCGTAGAGTAGTTCGGCTTCAGGAAGATGAAAGTGTTTCATCCATGCCCACCATGGAATAACTGAGGTATCAAAAACTACAGGATAATCATTGTTGGAAGGATTCTGGATTATCTTCAAGAAATTTTCTCCTTTTAACCTCTGCAAAATAGTAGGAATTAGGTTAAATTAAAAAATAATTAATTAGTTATAAAGACCATGTATACTTCTAAAGTTGAATAAATACCTTTTGGTTATCTAGATTTCCACCCATGATATGATACTACCAAATACATAATAAACAAAGGAGGAACAAAGTTCCATGAACCATTTTGCTGTTATGTAATGAGACCATTTGTCTGTTTTATTTACATTTATTTCAAGAGGTCTACCCCTTTCTCAATCAAGCTTAACAATGAAGGAAACTCATGTTAGACGTTCAATAAACAAAAAAACTAAGACAATAATAAAAATGTGATTTCATATATACTTATCTGGGCTGTGGTTCATGAGATTTTCAATCAGGATTTCACACCTGAAATTTTCACGTTATTAACAACAGGCGTTGTTATTTAACTAAAATTAAATGTCAGTGTAATTACATACGAGTATAGTATTTCTCTGTTATACATTTGGTAAGTAAAAGAAGGATCATCAAGTTCAGGAGTGTACGAAAGGTTTCTTCTTCATGAGAATATCTTTGAACTGAGGATGGGAATTTGGCCAAAACCAAATGATGCCGTTTTGCACAGTGCTCGGATAACAGCTACACACGAACGTATGAACCTACACATATATATATTTATCAGTAAAATCACATATGTAATGGTTTAAAAGACATACTCTGGTCATCAAAACTTACCGGAGGAGCGTCACGGGGTGCTTGAGGAATCAATTTGCAGTAACCGTAGGCGGGGGCGTAGGGGCGGCAGTGGGGGATGGCCGGAGGGTGTTTGAACTCAGGTAGATCGACTGCTTTGCTTTTTAGGGAGAAGATCGGTTGTGTGAAATCAAGTGTGAAATGGACGAAATGCTTTAATTTTTTTGGGTTGTGTAAATGGCAAAAGAGAGGGTTATGTAATTTCAAAAGTAATTTTCCACTTCCCGATAACTAATCGTTTAATTGCTCAAGAACGAGGTATTGGTTGATTGGAAGAGATACGCATCTATTGGGTGATGAGGCGGTGGTTCAGGAGAGGAAGTATGTTTTATTATTGATACTAAATATATAGAAAGTTGTTCAATTAATTCTCATCAGCACAGCTGTCAAGCTGGTTTGTGCTTTGGTTTATTAAACCCTTACAACTCGGGTTCGAATCCCGTTAATGACGCCTTTATTTTTTAAATGCTAATCATTTCCATAATTAGCAAGTGTGTTGGCTGAGTTTTCAGCCTTGCTAATTATGGAAGGGATAAACCCTTTATAATATAGTAAAGATAGATTAAATCGCCAACTTGTAAGTCTTTATCAAGATGATGTTTGTTAGTGATACAAGCAGGGGCGGAACTAAAAAATTCCACTAGTGGTAGCACGCTTGTGGTGATATAAAGAATTTTTTTTAAAATATATATGGTTAAAAAGAAAAAAGTTGAAATATATGGGCTGAGAAAAAAAACACCTGTAATATAGAGGCTAAAAAAGGAAAAAAAATTGATTTATAAAAGTAAGAAAGACAAGATTTGAACTCTACACCTCCTCTATACATGCCCAAGGTGTTAGCCAACTGTGCTAGCCAACATACATGCATTATTATGACTTTTCGGATATATATTAATGTATTCAAAATACAATAACAAAAAAAAAAGTTCCGAAAATTTACCGTACCGAAATTTTTCGAGTAGTAGCACGTGCCACCGTGTGCTACATACTACATCCGCCCCTGGATACAAGACCGATTCGATATAGTTAATTAATCTTCAAAAAATTAGACTAAAAGTAATTAGACTTTTTGGAACAATTTTTTCTTCTTTTTTTCTTTATCAAATGCAAGTACAATATTTATAATAGAAAGGCTAGCTAAACTTTAGGAGAACATGGAAATCATGAACATAACTACTAACTAGGTACGTAGAGGAAAATCATGAGATCATGGGTTGTGGAACTTGATCAACACTAGGTAGAGAAGAACAATCAATACTAGTGGCTCAAATTAATATCGTATCAGTTAGCTTGATCACCATTATTTTTGTCTTTTTTAGGGTGTCTATGAGGAGAGTGTTGAGTTGTTGATGTTCCATGTGTGTCGAATTAATTGAAGCATTTTTTTGATGTACCTGGTGTATAATGTGTTGTTGGTGCTTTATTAACAAATTATCATACGAAAACATATAAAGCCGAAGCAAGTAATTGAAAAAACTTTTGTTAAAACAACATTTTGTTATGTGACAATTTTAAAAGAACACCACCAAAATCCAAGTAAATAAACAAGAATGATTAAAGAAAACTACACATATGGTGTAAAAGAGTTATAACTATTATTGTGTATCAATTCTTGATTCTCATTGATTAATAAGGTGTGTACATATACACAATACAAGGCTACAAAATTGGAAAGGATTACAATCAAATCTTCCCCTATATATGCACCTACATATGACTTTGGTTTGCCAACTCACCCATTCGGAGCTCTCTCATTGGCTCTTTATGCCACGTGTAATTCACACATTGGCCACCGAATTCCTTGCCTTTTCAACGAAAGAATGAATATGCTGTTATTAGTATGCTAATTTTTCGGTAACCAAATCTTCCAGCATATGAATTACAGCATTTAAAATTCGAAATTTTCCGTCCATTGATTATTTCCTTGGAAAACAATTAAAGACCCCCCAAAAATATAGGGCCATTCTAATGCAATACATATCTATTCCATAAATTCAAATCGAAACTCAACTAAAAATCCGGTATATTCTAATGCAGTACATATCTATTCCATAAATTCAGTTTCGATAACCATCCACCCCCTACATAAACCGAGCATTGCAGGGTTGAAAATACTTACAAGTTAGCTGCTAACAACGAATACCCTTCATCAAAGAACAGTTGAAGGTACATATTCTTTCCTGGGATTTTTTCATATGCTTAATATCGTCATTCTGTTATCTTCATACATGTCTCCAATATTGAAATCGCATGACATAAATACCACTAAACTATTCTGTTTGGTTGATTCCTGCTTTTTAAAACTGCATATTATTATTATGTTTGATTTAATTTTATATACCGAACAGAATAGTTTTAATTATGTATACCGAACAGAATAGTTTTAATGCAATAGGGGTGAACCAATTCTGTTTGGTTCATCCCTCATAAAATTAAAACTGCATTTTAATAAATCTCTTTTAAGTATTATATATACTTTTTATAATAGGGGTGAACCAATACTGTTTTTATTAAACTTTTTATAAAATCGTGTGACAGCAATACCATACAAATAATACTGTTTTGTTTAAACTTTTTATAAAATCGTGTGACAGCAATACCATACAAATAATACTGTCTTTATTAAACTTTTTTTAAAATTGGTTTAAAAAACAAATGATTTGCATAACCTGTTCTTAATATAAACTATTTAACCTTGCAGGAAAAGTCTTTGCAGCACCAAACACAAAGCTTCAATTTTAAGGTATTTTAATAACCCTAAATTAAAACTAACTTTAACATATTATATTTTAAAACATTTATTTTGATGTAAATAAACAGTATTAAAAAACCAAAAAAAAATATAGTTTAATTAACTAAAATTAAACTGATTTAATACTGCATATACAGTTGTTTCTGGTTGACTGTTAAAGTCAAACTGTCCAGGCTTTTCAATATTTCTTTCATTAAACTGTTTTTTTTTTCAAATACCAGGTTTTTGTTTAAAGAAATTTAATCAAAATTACTGTTTTTTAATCAAACTGTCCAAGCATTGAATTTGATTTTATTAATTAAATTGTTTTTTTATATACGTGACCAATAAAATTAGGGTTTACTTACTCATTCTATAAAATAAATAGCTTTTTTTTTAAAAATTATTGACTTTTAAAATCAAATTGTTTTTACTGCATATAGTTAAAATTGTTTGACTATATGTAGTTAAAATGGTTGACTTCATTGCTTTGATTGGTCACGTATTTAAAAGAAAAAAAATTAAATTTTAATAAAATTATTGAAAAGCTTGGACAGTTTGACTTTTAAAGTCTTTAATAACCCTAAATTAAAACTAACTTTAACATACGATTATTTAAAAACATTTATTTTGATGTAAATAAACAGTATTAAAAAACCAAATAAAAAAAATACAGTTTAATTAACTAAAATTAAACTAATTTAATACTGCATATAGAGTTAAGAACAAGAACGGATTGAAGGTCATTTGTTGTGACAGAGATGGCAATTACACTAATTCAACAGCAAATGTCGTTTACAAAAAAGTCTTATTTCGTCTATAAATTTTATGTAACATTTGTTCATGTATCAAATTTTGTACAAACTCATCATTACAGCTATCGATTTTTATGTTATTTTTAAAATTATTAAAATTCGTTGGTAATCTTCTATAATATAAATCTTGAAGCATGCCCGCCTAATCGGGCGGGCTATGAAGCTAGTCACTATATATTTATCTACAAATCTAATTCAAATATAGTGTCTAACAGCCCCCCTCAGTTTGGAGCTGGAGGAGGACGAATGTTCAAACTGTCTCGAAAATCAAAAAATAAGTGTCGAGGAAGGCCCTTTGTGAAAATGTTAGCGTACTGATAAGTAGAGGGGACATGTAAAACTCGAATGTGTCCCAAAGAGACCTTTTCTCGAACAAAATGTATATAAATCTCAATGTGTTTTGTTCTTTGATGTTGAACCGGATTACCAGAGAGATAAACGGCCGACACATTGTCACAATAAACAAGAGTGGAACGGCTAATAGGTGTATGAAGCTCAAGTAAGAGATTCCGTAACCAGCAAGATTCCGTCACTTCATTAGCGACACCTCTGTATTCAGCTTCGGCGCTGGACCTTGAAATCGTAGGCTGCCTTTTAGCGGACCAAGAAATAAGATTATCGCGCAAGAAAACACAATAGCCCGAAGTAGATCGACGTGTATCCGGACAACCGGCCCAGTCTACATCTGTGTATGCAATAAGTTGAATCGTAGGTGACGCATACAGATGCAAACCCAAGTGAAGTGTGCCCATCAAATATCGCAAAATACGCTTCAATGCGTTAAAATGAGGTTCCCGTGGGGCGTGCATAAACAGGCAAATTTGTTGAACTGCGTATGCGATATCTGGAGTAAATAGGCCATGTCCTGGTTATGTTTGTACACGAATAGAGAGTTGTCACTTTTGCTGCATATAAAACCTATAGTGACAAGATGCTTGGCAAATCATTGATACGAAGCCCGATGTGCCTGTTTGAGACCATAGAGAGACTTTCATAACCTGCAAACATAGTTAGGAAAAGAACTATGACTAAATCCCGGAGGTTGATGCATATAGACTGTTTCATTAAGGTCCCCATGTAAGAAAGCATTTTTGACGTCCAGTTGATGGACGGGCCAGTTTCGGCTTAAGGCCAAAGAGAGAACAGCCCAAATAGTAGCCGGTTTAACAACCGGGCTAAAAGTCTCGTCACAATCAACACCAACTTCTTGTGATTTTTCGTTGACAACAAGACGTGCCTTGAATCTTTCTAACGAACCATCTGCATGAAACTTATGACGAAAAATCCTATGGCATCTAATAATGTTAGTATCCCGGGGACGGGGAACTAGTTCCCACGTATTTTGTTTAAGTAATGCATTATATTCAGTAGTCATGGCAGTGTTCCAGTTAGGGTCTAGAAGGGCGGTTTTGGGATTGGATGCAATAGGAGATATGGATTGTGTGTGAAGGGAGACAGGGACATTAGGTTTGAAAATACCGTTCTTTGAACGGGTTTGCATCGGGTGTTGCGATGGTGGAGAAGGTGGTGGAGGGGGTGGTAATGGTGCTAGAGAGGCCGGAGGGCTCGGAGGTGGGGAAGGAGCTGCCGTGGCGGCGGATGGCGGAGCAGGGGGTGCTCCTGCCGACGGAGTGGGTGACACACTAGTAGTAGAGTGGTATGTAAAGTATGGGGATGGTGGGGTGTCAGTTAGGAATTCATAAGATGGGATTGGGTCTTTTGTGGAGGTAGAGAAAGGAAATATGTTTTCAACAAAAGTAACATGTCGAGAGATGAAGAATTGTTTGGTGGATATGTCTAGACAAAGGTAACCGCGATGGTGGAGAGGGTAACCAAGAAAAACGCAGGGGGTAAATCTAGGGGTGAATTTGTTGTGAGTGGTAGAGGATGTGATGGGATAGCAAAGACACCCGAAGGTGCGAAGATGAGTGTAGGAGGGATTACGTTTGTAGAGAATGGTGGTGGGAGTGTGATTTTTAATTGCGGAAGAAGGTAGGATATTGAGGAGATAAGTAGCAAAATGAAGGGCATACGACCAATAAGAGGGAGGAACGGAAGCATGTATGAGGTTGGTTCGGATGATATTATTTAGGGTGCGGATGAGGCGTTCGGCTTTACCGTTTTGGGGAGAGGTGTAGGGACAAGAGAAGCGAAGATGCATGCCATGAGTGTCACCAAAGGTTTGAAATTGAGAGTTGTTAAATTCACGACCATTGTCGCATTGTAAGGTTTTAATTTTCTTTTTGAATTGGGTGTTAATATACGTGTAAAAGGTGGAGAATATGGAAAAGACTTGGGATTTATATTTTAGTGGAAAAGTCCATGTAAAGTGAGTAAAATCATCTAGAATAACAAGATAGTATTTATGACCTAAGGTAGAAGGGATAGGAGAAGTCCATAAGTCGGCATGCGATAAATCAAACGGGCTAAACGTAAAAGAATGAGAAGAATTAAAATTTAGACGACAATGCTTGCCTAAGGAGCAAGAATTATAAGAATTAATAGTACTATGTTTATGCGGAAAAAAAGTATTATTCCTAAGTAAAGAAAAAACAAAAGTCCCTGGATGGCCGAGGCGATTGTGCCAAATGGATGGAGAAACGGTATGAAGTGCTAGAGGTGTGGAACGCCCATTGAAGCCCTTTGGGAAGGGGTACAAATCACCGGTAGTGTTGCATCTTGTGATTGGCGTCCCCGTTTTGAGATCTTTCACAGTGAAACCAAAAGGGTCAAATTCAACAGAAACAATGTTATCACGGGTAAATTTACGAACAGAGATCAAGTTTGTAATTAATTTAGGAACATGATAGATACTTTTTAAAAGGTATGGTCGGGTAGGGTCGGGTATGGTTGCGGAACCTAGGCCCGTAAATGGAAGACTACTACCATTACCTACTAAAATATAATGTGGTTTACTTAAACAAAATAAGTGAGAAAAGTTACCCGCCGTGCTAGCAACGTGTGATGTGGAACCCGTATCCATGTACCAAGTGTTATCCGGCATATTAAGGTGCATGGTATTGAACGCTGCGTCTAGCTCGGTTGGAGTCATCGGGTTGCCGTGCATAGGGTACGGTGCACCCATGTAGTAAGCATGTTGTGGAGTGTGCGGGCCTGGACCGGGAATGCCTTGCTGGTGGCGGCCCCCACGACCACGGAAACCGGGTTTGGCATGGTTGGATGGATAAGTATCTAACATGATGATGCAAGAGGAGGTATGCGGCTAGGTAGTGAAATAGATGAGAATTCGAGAATAACAGTGACAAACAATATGTAATTGCTACTTGGTTGTTTTGATAATGAAACAAATAGAATAAAAGGAGTGGTTGGTCAACAATGGCTGCAAAGAATTAAATAAATATATTAGATGTGGAAGGCAGGAAGCAATTCAAGGTTAAGGAATCAAATTATCAAGGAAATTTTTTTGCCCGTGACTGTTAAGAAGCGACGGCTAGGTTAAGAAGGAAAAGAATTGGATCACTGTATTGCTTTGAAATATGGAATTCAAACCTTTAAGAAAGAAAAATAAAACAATGAAAATATGGAATTGCAACTATATTGCTATTGGTTGGTTGAAAAGAAAAAGAATGAAAAGATGAAGTCAACAATGGCTACACAAAAGAAAATTGAAGGTAAGCAATTCGACAGGGGAGGCGGGGATAAATTTAGGGTACGCCAAAACTGTCTCTGATACCATATTATTGTGTGTCAATTCTTGATTCTCATTGATTAATAAGGTTTGTATATATACACAATATAAGGCTATAAAATAGGAAAGGATTACAATCAAATCACTATATATTTATCTACAAATCTAATTCAAATATAGTGTCTAACACTAACGTTTATACGACTTTGAATGCTAGTTCTTCTATTGTATACTGCTTATCTTTAATTTAATTGTTCAAGACTAAGGTGGTGTTTGATTTTGACTTAAACAGCTTAATAGAGAAATAGCTATATGGAGAAAGTCATAATAATTATGTTTGTTTTTGTCTTAATCCAGACAACATGACTTAACCGAAAAAGCAATGAGATGATGATTTCTCCATTAAGTCATAACAAATTTTTTTTCTTTTTCATATTTTATGCAATTTATATTAATTGTAATTTCATGCTTTATATGGTTTGGTTAGAAAAATGTTTAATTTATAATGTTATTCTTTTAAAATAAAATTTTTATTTTAAATTTTTTACTTTATTATTTATATATCAATATTTTTTTGTCACTAAAAACTTCTATTCAAAATTATATATCATTTATTTATGTTTTTTTTTACAATATCGAGGTATTAGAAATGGAAAAATTGTCAAATTTTATTATTAAAACTATCCATTCAGCATGAAAAACAAACAAGACTATTAATTTATGCAGACAGATGCTTTAACCAAAAAGAACTTAACGAGTAAAAAAAACAAACAGCCCCTAAGACCGGCCGTAACGCTCGACCGAACGAGCGGTCGCGACCGCCACATCGGACCTCCCCGACGCGTCCCGCCCGTTACACCCTACCATCGCCGACGCGTCGCCAAGGGCCAACGGTCGACTACTCGACCGTTGGCAGCCCGCTCCAACGGCTCCAACACACCCCTTTCAAACTTAATTTTTACCCCTTTTTTTAACTTATAAATACCCAATCTTTTTCTAAAAAATTTCACACTTCTCATTTCTTTTATTCATACTTACTCACAACACACACATCACACACACTATACTAAAAATGAGTTCCGACGATGAAATGAATGTCGTTAATTTCATTTTTGGCGACGAGGAAGAGGACAGGGTTATACATCTTGGTTTTTTACAAACGGCGGCCGCGTTTCTTGAAGGTTCTAGTTCTAATATCCCTAGAACTCCTAGAAGATACGTGAATAGGGACCGTGGCGGTGCGAATGACCGTCTCGTGGCAGCCTACTTCGCTGAAAATCCGACGTATAACGAGCATGATTTTCGCAAACGCTTCAGGATGAGTCGTGATCTTTTCACACGCATTGTTCGCGATCTCACTAATACCGTCCCATTATTTGCGCAACGATATGATGCACTTGGGAACGCAGGTACTTCTCCGCTAATGAGGTGCACTTCTGCAATTCGTCAGTTAGCATACGGGACCGTACCCGATGCTCTAGACGAATACTTACAAATTGGTGAGAAAACTAGCCGTGATAGTCTCGCAGAGTTCTGTAAAGGGGTTATGCACTTGTATGGAGATGAGTTTCTGCGAAAGCCTACTCATACTGATGTGGCGAAGCTATACGCTTTTCATGAGGAAAAACATGGGTTTCCCGGTATGCTAGGAAGCATTGATTGTACTGATTGGCCTTGGGCTCAATGTCCAAATGCTTACCGTGGGCAATATGTTAGAGGGGATCACGGGAACGAACCATTCATCTTACTTGAAGCGGTTGCCTCGCAAGATTTGTGGATTTGGCACGCGTTCTTTGGTGTCGCCGGGTCGAACAACGACATCAACGTGTTACGAGCGTCCCATATTTTCAATGATCTCAAAGACGGGAAATCACCTGAGGTACCCTTTTTGGCAAACGGGGTGTCTTACAAATGGGGATATTATCTTACTGACGGGATATATCCGGAATGGTCTGTTCTTGTTAAGTCCATTTCACACCCAAATGCGAATGATGTTAAGCGGGTGAACTACAAGAAAGCACACGAAGCTGCAAGGAAAGACGTAGAACGAGCATTTGGCATTCTAAAGAAAAAATGGGGTATAATAAAAACGGCTGCAAGGTCCCCAAATGTTAACAAAATAAGGGATATAATGTACACTTGTATCATATTACATAATATGATTATCAAAGACAAAGGCAGGGCCATATGTCCCGATTTTCATCCGGAAGAGCGACATAGTGACGGCGACCCCGTACGATCACATGAAGAAGTATTGCAAGTTATCAGGGAGATCAATGATAAACAAACTCATCTTAATCTTAGATCTGATTTGGTGGAACACGTTTGGAATCGACGACCCCACCAGTAGTTTTTTTAATGTTTTTTTAATTATGTTTTATGTAATGTTTTAAATTATTTTTAATGTAATGTTTTAATTATTAATGAAATTTAAATTAAAAAATAAAAAATAAAAAATAAAAAATAAAAAAAATCCGAACGGTCACCCATTACGGGCATTTGGTCGCTGTCTGGTCGTGTGTTTGATCAGGAGAGAGAAAGCTGATGTGGCGCAGATGTGGCAGGGGTGACCAAACTGCGAACGGTCACCCATTACGCACAGCCTAAGAGCCCTGCCAATGTTATACATCGGTTACCCCTTCTTCAAAACCGATTCCATCTTCTCATTGGCACGGGACTTAGGTTGGAGAGAGAAAGTCCCAGACTTCGGTTGAAGGAAGAGATCGGTTGTGGGGCCTAATGCAATTTAATAGGGTATTTGGTATTTCGTGAATGTATATTTTATAATGGTGGGTTCCAAAAAACTGAAGAGGATGAGTATTGTTGATATGGTTATGTCAGTTTAATGTCGGTTGGAGTGTTAGCTGATATGATACTGATTTGATAAAAACTGAAGTGTTAATAATTTATCAATATTGGGAGTAATCTAAAGTTAAATTTCTCATATTTTTTATGTACTGTATAAACATAAACAGTATAATATAAGCAAAAAGAAATAAATTGGAGACCAATATTTTAAGGAGAAAATGGTAACAAAGGGCAGTAATGTAAATTTACGAGAAGGGGTCATCTAGGGTTTTTGCTAGGCATCTCTATAAAACTACGAAGCAGTCATAGAATTCCATCGTCTTCATTACGGGTTTTCTTCATCCCCTTTCTTTTATGGTTTTCATTATCCTTCTATGCACTTCAAAACCTTGCAATTAAGTAGTACACTTTTACGATCTGATTTATTTATATAGAGTCTCGATTTCTTCTTTAATTTTTACCAAATTGACATCATTTATATTCCTCTGTTCATAATTATGTTTGGGAGACATTAATTAATTGTCTCTTCATTTTGATAACAGCAGGATAAAGTAAAGATGGCGAGATATCGTTTCAGTCGTTATTTTTCCGATTGACGATCTGATTGTTGCTCGTCCACAATTTTTTTTGCAAATATTTGATTTTAATTTTTATATTTAAGCTTTGAAGATAAACCCTAAATCGTAAATTAGAGGTGCTGTAATTCAGATAATTATCCATTTGTGATTTCTAAATGTTTATCATTCGTAGGCATCAATTTATTACGGTTCATTTACGTGAATTAGTTAATTTTTAGTTTTATTTGTTTACTTCTGCTAATGGGGATTTAAAAGGATTCTAGTTTATACCACTAATTGCAAATGGAACTTTTTTTTATAATGTATTTGATTTAATCGTTACATCCATGACTGTTTCTGAATAATTATCATTTTGTGATTTTTTGGTTTTGGTTAATAATCAGTGACAGGTGATTTACTGAAAATCAGATGCTTATACGGAATGTTGTCCAAATTTTGTGGTAATGCAAAAGATTCAGTAAAATACGAAAAGGAAAAAAAGTCAAACTTTAAGATGGTATATCATCAAAAAGCTAACTAAAAACTTACTAAAATTTTCTGACGACAATGAAATTGAACGTTTTACCTTTGAAGATCGATATATTAGTGACCCAAAAAGTGATGGTGAAAATACCCCCAAATACCCAATTATCATTACCTGGATCATTATAAAAATTAGAAGTACCAAATTAACAAACTTTTAGCTTACGTGTGGATATGATTTTCAAAAGTTAACTTATTGACAGAATCAAAAATCAAGAAGTTGTAATTTTTGGCTTCTCAAATAAGCAATAGATCAATAACAAGCATAATAGGGCCGCGCTTTGCTGCGAATTTATCAATTTGGAAATTATAGAAAATATAGTTTATTAAATTGGAAGTTAAAAAAAACTAAAAAGAACGATTTAATATGAATTTATTTCTGATCCTTAGGCTCTTTTTGATTACGTATAAACTTAAATTATTTTTAGCCTATGTAATTGTAATCTGATTTCAATAAATTTTCCATAAATTATTTCTTTATTTTAGAGCTTTGGGGATATGTATCATATAGAATTACTATATTATACAAATGTGGTTCAAAAAACTGTTAATTCACTATTCACATAAAAATGACGAAATATACTGACGGTGTTAATCAATTATTACTAAAAAAATGAATTAAATAGCCGCCATTTATTGAAACGTGTAAATTAAACGGGCAACTAAAAGTGGAAAATATTCATTAATCATTATTTTAATCAAAAATTTCTTCATTTATTATTTCCAGCAGTTTTGCTTTTGGCCATGCTATATTCTAATAACCCCAAAAATTAATTTGTTTAAAGTTTAGAAATAAGATGTAAGTTTGTTTTACGATTTTACATGTTCGATATCGCTTAATATTTGTAAAATCATGTGTTGATTAGATAGGCTCGCAGCGGAGTGCGGAGCATAACAACACTTATTCAACACATATATAGTTAATTAGTTACATAACATTTATAAGGTCGACTCTTATGATATGTTCATATTATCTCACACATAACAAACATTAAAATATCCGATCTACTTATTATAAAAATATATCCAAACTTTGTAATTATAATATTTTGTTTAGGTTGTTAGTATTTTAAATAGGATTAAAATATAACTTTTCAAAATAAAGAGGTATAATCTGTTAAATTTTAGTGGAACACGCGTCAAGTAAACGTGATCCTCATACAAAGTTAGGATGGCCACCTGTAGCACTTGGTAGTTGGTATCTACATTTTTCTTGCAAATCTTCATATTAAGATATAGGAATACATAAACAACTTAAAACGGAAAATGTAAATATAACGGAACACTGTTTTATTATTCTAATGAATAGTAAAGTCTATATGGAAAATGTATTATAAGGGTAATTGATATACTCGTCCCATAAAAAAATTACTTTAAATTTTATTTTTGTCCTACAAAAAACTTCTTATTTCTACATTTAATGGGCTCTACATAATAAAATACTATTATTACTAAAGACTCCGTCACTAACTATCCATTAACTATATTTCTCTCTCCAAACCAATCATATATTTTAATCAAAAATATTACCAATGACTCAACCACTAACTATCACCTTAAAATTTGTGGCCAAGTCAAATGAGAAGTTTTTTTTATGGGACAGGGGGGAGTACAAATAAAAGATGCCCTTAATTTTGTTGGATATTTGTTAACCACTCGTCATGAATCATAACTAAACCGAGAAAATAATCATAATTAAACTGAAAAAATATTGTTTAGGTCAACCAAATTGATAAATAAGAATGCAACAGTTCAAGTAACTTAAGATAGGCATGCTAATTGGTCTTCAGTTATTTTTTATTATGAGATTAGAAGTGTTCAAAATATCCTTTCATAATGAATAAATGCATTTATTAGTCATTAATGAATTCTATTTTTTGCATTAATTAAATGTATTTCTAAATACAAATAGTAAGTTTGAGTTCATTAAATGTGATTATCTCATGCCCTTAGCCAAACCCTTTTAGTATTAGAAAATTGTTGTAGTAAGATTGAGTATAATGGTGTGTCATGAGTGACCATGACCAAAGGTCGTGATGCGTCCCCTTTATGGTGATTAAACCTCGTAACCAAACCCCTCTTTTTCCTTGCATTGGCCGCCAACAATGAAACCAACATGCTTGTACATTATGTATATTAAGTGGTATATACTTCCCCCGATTTAAAATAAGTGATACATTGTTGGTTTCATGGTTTTTGAGACAAAATATGATAATGATAATTAAATTAGATTAATTGGATGGTTAGTGGGGAATGAGTCCCACAAATTTTGAATAAAGTGAAGTTAATGATGTTTAAAAGTAAAAGTAAGGACAAATATGTCATTTCACTTTATTAAAGTAGATAGTTAGTAGGTGTGGGTCCCACTATTTTTTACCAAATAAGGTAAGTTTTCAAAGTGTATCACTTATTTTGATACACTCAAATATAAAAAGTGTATTACTTATTTTAAATCGGAGGAAGTATATATTAATAAAATCAATTTAAAGTTTAGTTGTATATTTCTTCACCTTGAATTTGATGGGAATATAAATGGTTAGGTTTAGTAAAAAAAAACTTAATATGACAGGGATCAACTCATTACATTTACTAGCATATATACTATACATTTAACATTATATAAAAAAAATTGGTTTAAAAAGTCCGTCTTTTATAAAATATTATGCCAACCAAATTTTGTTCAAGCACCCGTATATATATCATTTTTATTTTTATTTTAAAACATACATGCAGAAATAAAATTTTAAAATTTTAGCCGTCAATGATTTTTAACAAACGCAATCAATCCTTCATTTATCATTAAACATCAATGTAACTAACAAGTCAAATGATTTTCCTAAATTTTAATACTAGATTTAGCAAACTATGCAACTATGTAACTTATAAGGTGTTATAAATTGCTTATTAAAAACAGATTATGTGTTTTGAAATTGAATATTGAGATAATTACAAAACATGATTATTAAAAATAGAAAAATAGTGTAGCAAAGAGACATAACAATTGCAAATAGTTGCACATTTAGCAAATTTGATTGAATTGTTGTATATTATTAACAATAATACAAAAAGTATCCATTGGAAGCAAGTATACATCTATGTTTTCTTGTTAGCAACTATATTTGTGTGTGTGTGTGTGTATTTCCTTCAGTCCACAGGCAGAGTTGTAACAGATTTCTTTATACAATCTACAATTCCTTCACATTCGGCATCGGGCAGAATGCAACCTAATTCCTCTTCACAAGAAACATTTTCATAAAAAACGGTGTGAGGAGAACGAAGGCTCCCGTGAGTTTGGCATGTCTTCATTGTTTTGCAATGTTCAGCTTCATCATCTCTTATGTTCATAAACACATCATACATATTTTCTACAAAAAAAAAAAAAAAAAAAAAAAAAAAAAAGAGTTACATATGTGGCTCATATTTAGTTTTTTGTACATTTATATCTTTTCGTAATTCAAGATTTGTGTTTATTAGGTTAAACCATTTATCATGTAATTTTAATGAAATTATCCCTCTAATCATGAAACCATCAAAATAAACTGGTAAACCAATATTGTTTTCTCAAAATGTAAATTGTGGTAAGCCGAACACCAGGTTTCTGTCTGTTTCAAATTCTATTAAAAGCTTAAATAAATAAAGAAAATGTTACCAATTGACATTTAAAAAAGAGATGGTATAATGATGACTTTAAATGTTAATTTAATTAAAAAAATTGGAGTTTTGTGTTACCTATTATTGGCCTCCGAGTATTAGGAATCCTTGATGTCTGAAATTCATCTGGACATAAATAATCAAACAGTGAGGCAAAATAGATGAGAAAAGATAATAAAAAAAATGAAGGGTAACAGATCAAATGTGTTAGATAAAATAAAAATGTGGGCGAATAATTAGTCTGTTATTGTAATAATAGAGGTTTATAAAAGATGGAATTACCAAACAAGTACATATCTCCTTGTGTGTAATATTTGACAGCAACTTTAGATGGTGGCTGGGTTTTCAGTTCATCTGTACAACAAACAGCAAGAAAAATTATAAATTATAAAAGACGATACTCTGTTATAAATATAATATTAATAGGATATACTGAAACAATATGTTAAGAGTCATCATTATACCTCCTTTTGTTTTTATAAATTTGTCATAGGTTTCAAATGCATGGGTCTCCACACATTCAGAAAAATGATCTGTGTAACACAAGAAATAGATACACAAAATTACATATATAAATGTGACTGAATATAAATTCTGATAGGATACTTACATGCCATTCTAGGGCTCAAAGCGTACATAAACACTGTCATGAAATAATAAAAGATTGCAATATGTTGAGCAAGAAAGCGGTCAAACCACCAAGAATTCCCCCCAAGCTCCTGCAACAATAATTTTTATTTTTTTAAAATATTAGTGTCCCCTATTTCAACAATAATATAGTTAATTGAATAAAATGATTTAGGAGGTTTTATATATGAAATCTTTTATATGATTTCAAAACAATAAGTTTGAAGACTTACTTCCATAATAAGCAGATGATGCATCTCATTCCAGCTCTCAGCAAAGTGCACTTTCAGATAATCTGCTCTTCTCCACCAACCACAGGTCTCATACAGATGCAGGACAGATATAAAAGCTGTACCATAAATATATAAATAAATAAAATAAAATTAGCAAAACTGTGGTACATAATCAAAATTCAAACCTTTTACACAACTAGCAATTTAGGGATGCATAAGCAAAAACCTTGAAATTGATGGACTAAGTTTCGATAGAAAATGGTTAAAATTGTTATTTTATTTTAAGTACAGCTTACAAAAATTATTGTATTTTTACAATATTGTTCAAAATTATGGTGGTTCATGGGAATTTTGGAGTCATGTGACCTCCATGTCAGGTTGCCATTGGTTGGTTGACCAAAACACCATTTCTCCACACACAAAAAAAGAAAGAAATAAGTGTTTTCATGAACAATTAGTGTGTCAAATATGAAATAAAAATCATTAAAACCAACTTTAAAAAATTTAATGGTGTAGGAGCCTAGAAGGTTTTATGCATTATATAATACACCTTCAGCAAACACTTGACCCATTTGACCATTTCCTTTTAAGCTAGTTTTTTTTATTTGACCCATTAGAGATTAAACATAAGCTGAATTTACCCATTCATATGTAAATGCATCAAAACTGACACCTTTAATGTTTAGAATTTTAGAAACAATAGGAGAAATCAACACTTACCAAAGTAGGGGACTCTTGCTATAGTTTCCAGAACAAAAAACCTTGGATAATCTCGGTCATGGTACAATACGTCTAGTATCTTGATTACCGTATCCTGAAATAAGATGAAAAAAACATTTCTTTGAAAATCAAAATAGCATCAAACATCTCTAAGTATCATAATTAGGGTCAACAAGTTTATTATAAACAACCAAAAAAAGTCAGATTCATACCGTAAGGAAGATATTTATAGATTGTTCAACTTTAATGATCCATCCATCTATAGAACTTGAAACTTTCTCATCAGGTGGCTCACTATTTGTTTCATCAGGGAATGTTTTAGGTCGAAAAGTTTCTTCTACAGCTATTTTCTCCTCATCCTCTTGCAAAATGGTTGCTTGGATATTAGACAACCTCCTGTATATATATATATATATATATATATATATATATGGATTAGATATAAGTAAGAGACAATAATTGCATAAATTCAACAAAAGTAACGAATTAAATGTTGATAATTTGTGATGCGTAGAAAGGAAAAACAAAATCCTTGATATTCACCTATCATTGTGACCATTTTCATATCGTTTTACAGATTGAGGAACCTTGATAAGTAAAACAATTCATATAGAATAAACGGAAATGAACACAAACCCTAGCCATGCCCTAAACAATGAAAAAACAGAATCCACTTACTTGAATAAACCCTAATTCCTCAATATACCGAATTAAGCTGTATAATTAACCAATACATGAATAACTTCCGAAATTGAAACTACATCTGAAAATTCTAGCTGAAAAATCAACCAAACAATTGAAAAAAAAGAAAAATTACCTGAATTTGAGCCGATGAGAAGTAGCGAGTGGAGTACGATGGATAAATAGGGGATTGAAGAACGTAGAATGATTACAAACAGAATTTCTTGCTAATTTCGAAAATGAAGAAGATGAAACTGCAGTTGCAGACGGAGTTAAACAAGAGAAAGAGATCGTCGACATAACACACGGTCAAACACACACACACAATGATGCTATTTTTGTCTACTTTGAGAATGAAGAATTTGGGGGTTTTTATATGTACAGAGAGAGCGAATATGGAGTGATATAGAAAAGAGTAATTAATATCGTCTTTCACTTCCACCAAATTGTCCTGTTCAAATATGGAATCAAAATAATCGGTTTTGTTTTCTCCAAGTATATGAAACAAGCGGTGTATTGGTTGGCACGTAAATCGAAAGGCAAGCCAATGCCTTCATCGATTTGAAAAAAATCGTTGATCTTTGTTAAACCGACATAAGCAAGACGAGAAGAGAGATTGTGACTACATTAGAAACTTGTATATTCTGCAACATATGTTATACTTTATCAAAGTGATAAAGGAAGTGAAGATGTATTGTTGACTTGATTGTATCAGTTATTGTCTTAGTCTAAAAGTATGATGTGATACTGATTTGGCAAAACTAATGAAGGAATAGCAAGAGTTAAGAATTAGAAATACCTAATATATTTTTGTTAAGAGATGATTAATCAACTTAATTCTTGATGAATTGGTAGAATTGATACTTGATAGTCCCTACATTTTCTATCAACATTTTATTACTTAAGTGTCACACGTTAACTTTTCGAGTAAGTATTGTTACGGATGGAGTTTTAACCCTCTAAGGCCTCATAATCCGTGGAGGAATAACCACACATACAACAATATACTCCAACCGTTTTAGGCACAAGTTTTAAAGATAAAGTTAGTGATTTGGTAATTAATATAAATTTGATTAAAATATAAAGTTAGTTTGTAGAGAGAAAGATAAGTTAGTGGATAGTTGGTAATGGGGTCCTTGGTAATTATATTATTTTACTAAGTGGACACCATCCAACTTGTGAAATGAGAACTTTATTTAGGGACAAAATTTAGGGAGAAATGAGAACTTTATTTAGGAACGAAGAGAGTAATATCTTTACATCAATTGCATACTATCATCACTACACAAATTTCATAGGCTCTCGAGCTATCATTGAACATACACACATTATGGTCTGTTTGTTTTTTCAGAGCAAAAAGATTTGTTATCTATTGACTACACCTGTCAACTGCTGCAGCTTCTGAGGTGATTAAAGGTCTGCAGTTTGCAAGAAAACTGTTTATTTTTTAACATTTGCAGAACACTTAAGTATACTAAAATTTAAAATACTTTTAATCTAACAACATTGAAATAATACACACAAAAAGGTCTTGAAATAAAATACACTTTAAGCCAAGTCTATATGGGGAAGACCTTGGGCTAGAATAATTTTATGTCTGCAAGCTTCTATAAAACAAACATTTCCCTCAAGCCTTTTCTGTGTGTGGTCTATATCACGAAGACAAAATACCCTAGTAAGACTTTTTGTCAAAAAACAAACAAGACCTATGTGTAGCTTGGAGTAAGATACTTCTCATTATGAGTTGATAGAAGCCCCAACTAAAAGTGCATGATCATCCTTTTGTTCACTTGTATCAATAAGAGGTCCCTCAATCTTACGCTTCAACCCTCAATATTCATAAAAGGTCCCGACATTCATGAAAGTAATATCACAAGTTATATCACACTGTGAGACATCAGAATGCAGCCATTCTCGTTGTAAGCTAATTTTAAAACGTTTAAGCTTACATAATCTTATCATCTGAAATGTGTTTTGAACTTTTGATAATGTTAAATTTGTGAAATATTAATATCACTGATAAGAACACAAAGTTGGTACATTCGTTAAGTCCCTCTCCACATCCATAAGAGGAAAAATGACTTGTTTACTTTACTACCTTATATCATTCCATTATCTTTATCTCATTACATATGAAGTTATCATGTAAATAGAAACTGTTAGAGGACACGGGATCTTTTTAGCTGCCATATTCCCTGTGTCTCTACTGATTTTAGTGCTCTACACAAACTGTTGAGAACGGTTCTAGATCTGGTCCAAGACAAACTACTGTAGGGAAAATATAATACAAATAGATTTCAATTTCGACCAATTTAGAATTTCTAATAAATAGAATTCAAAATAAAAATTAGAAATAAAAAAAGGCCTCGAGCCAATGTTCGAGTACCATGCGCTACGGCGCTGAAGTAACGGTATGGCATGTTAAACATGTGCCAAATGAACTTTAGAGGCGTCAAAGATATTGGGCATTGCACCAAAATGATTTTTTTTTTCTTTAAATATTATGATTGATTTGAGATTTTTTTTTTGTCCCAAAATGAATGTAATAGGAATATCAACGAGATGGTGTAAATTTGAGGTATATGTTAAAAAGTCAAAAATGTGTTTAATACCGATCGAGTTTAACACAAACCATACTTTGTGCATATGTCACTTTGACGTACTCAATAAACTACCGATAATCGATATACTATCTTGATGTTTTAGAGACCTCCGTTTTGGTTCTAGTGATCATTTTTATTATTTAAATTTTACAATGTCTCCAAACGAGTTCTATCTTAAGTCTTGAACATTATGGATCCTTGACGTTCAAAGACGAATTTCATAGCATAAAAAGTGAAAAGACATCAACTTTGTTTTAGGATACTAAGACTACCCGTAATGGGTCACTAAACAAAGTTTGGTCATCCCTGCCACATCTGCGCCACATCAGCTTTCTCTCTCCTGATCAAACACATGACCAGTCAGCGACCAATATCCCGTAATGGGTGACCGAATCGGCGACCAATTTTTTTTTAATTTTTTTTAGAATTTTCGTTTTATTAATATATATATATAAATATAATATTTATTTTATATATAATATATTATTAAATTATTAATTATTAATATATATATATATATATATATATATATATATATATATATATATATATATATATATATGTGTGTGTGTATAAAGGAGAAAGAGGAAGAAGAGATCCCTGCGAACGGTCGACTAGTCGACCACTCGACGTGTGGGACGCGTCCTCGGCTCGAGCCCGTAACGGCGGCGATCGGTCGGCAATGGTGAGGTGGCCGGTCGCGACCCCCTATCCGGTCGTGCATTACGCTTGGTCTAACTCTTCTCGTTATTTTTTATTACCATATAATTTAAGACCACTCCCAACTCATATAGTGACTACTATATTTCAATTTTTGTCACATCAAGATCATATCATTTGACACTTTAATTGACATACATATAACAACAATATATTTTCACTTAATATAAAATATATAAAATACATATAACCAAAATACAAATACCCACAAAACCTTTTTTCTCTTCTCTCTTTATCGGTTGCCAAACCAAAGGCAATCAATCGAAGCTCCAACCAACATCACTGTATTAATGATATCGGTTTCCAGAAGTAATTGAAGGTTACAAATGGTAACCATTGACAAAGACGTGTATCTTATATAATGATTAAAAATGTAATAGCCTAAGACGTGTATCTTGAGACTAACATGCTATATGACATCATCCATATGGCTATGGGTGTCAATCAATTGTAATCGCAAATTACTATAATTGTCCTTTAGAGCATCCCAATGGTTAATCTTGCAAAAACTTATTACTTTTACAACATCAATAATTCACTAACCAAAAACCTTTTCATAAATTACATCTCCAATGGTTAACCTTTCAAAAAGCTTTTTCTTTCATAATATTTCTAATATACCTTTATCTATCTCAAATGTTTTTTAAATACCCCTACATATAATTTGACATTTTTTTGACATCTTACTAAATATAATATTTTTTAAAATGTCTTTTACAAAAATATTATAATAATTGACATTAAAATATTATATAATTTATTTATTAATTAATAAAAATATAATAAACAATCTATATATAATGTATCTAAGGTTTAAAATGAAAACTTATTATACATAGAGGACTATAAAGGACAAACATTAAAACTTGGTTAAAATGTTAGTAGAAAAAAAGTCATTGGAATAAGCTTTTGAAAAAGCTAACTATTCCAGTGGTAAAAAGTCTTTGAAAAACTTATTGGAATAGTAAAAAGTTTTTATAAAAGCTACCATTGGAGATGCTCTTAGAGCAAGGGGTGTGGTGGCTTAAGCCAAATCGCCACCTATGCGCCACCTTACCATTTCACATTTCACATTCAAAACCCCCAAATACCCATTCTACCATCACTTAAGCCATTTGGGCCCCACACCCTTTTTTTCTTTTTCTTTTTTTTAAAACATAATACTTCATTAAAATAAAAATTACACAATACAAAATAAAAATACCTAAAAAAGAAAAAAATTAACGAAAAATAAAAAACAATACCGAAAATTAAGAAAAAAATACCAAAAAAAAACAAAAAAAAACTACTCGTCGTCATCGTCCACATCTAGTTCATTTGCGTCGACGGGGTATTTTTCGCGGATCGCTTTTTTTTCCTTGACGATTCTCGCCTTATCTTGGCGCCCCAACCCGTGGGTGTTAGTACTTAGGAATCGCAATTCTTCCAACCGCACGAAAACATCATCCCGTGCCTTTGACCTTTCGTAAGCCGATTGAGCGGCTTGACTTTTCCGCCTAAACTCGGCCATCATAGCCTCGCCAAGGTCCGGCGGTGCGGCACTTCCGGCGGTGTTAGTGCCGGATGAACTTTCCGACCTACTTTTTTTTGCCTTACGAGACTTTCCCGCCGAACGTCGTCTCGTATCTTCCCCGAAAAGTTCTTCGTTATCGGAGAGCGAAATGGGTGCGGGGGCGTCCCATTTCGGGCAATGTCTCAAAACTTCCCACGCACCTTCGTTGTTAAATAGTTTTTTTTACGACAACTCGTCACGGTACGCTTGTCGGACACGGGCCAAAAAGTCGACCTCATTTTCACCGCTTCGGCTTGTACATTGTAAACGTTTGTAGATACCGTTGAATTTTTGACAATTACCGTTTAAAGTCATCCACTTCCCCGTCAACATGTCTTTGGTACGCGCCGTATCAACATCCTTGTTGAAATCAACAAGGATTTTGTTCCAAAAACATTCATCGGATTGGTCGGCGCCCTTTTCGCGGTCCTCGGAAACGCTAACCCAACACTCGGCCAATAAAACTTCTTTTGCGGCGTCCCACCGCATGACCTTCTGACTTAGGTTGACGGCAACTTTTTCCCCCTTTCTTCTCGCCTTTTCAACGGCCTCGGTGTCTTGAGGGGGGGGGGGGGGGTTGATGTTGTTGAAGGTTTTGAAATTGTTGTTGAAGCATAAAGTGGTTGTATTGCTCTTGGGAAAATGTCGGCATCACGGTGTTTTGGGTGGAAGATACCAATTGTTGGGACGAAGGTGTTGACGGATTGGACGCCGGTGAGCCGGAACTTCCCCATCCAAGAATACCGTTCATCATTCGGGGTGTGGTGGTTGAGACATTTTTATGAGTTTTTGAGAGTGAAAGTGTAAGAAATTGTAGAGAGTGTGTAGAAGATGGTGTGAAAGAAGGTTATGGTTAAATGGGTTATTTATAATAGGTTTTATTTATAAAAAAAAATTAATTTTTCTGGAAAACTAGCCGTTGCCAACGGCTAGTACACGTGTCCTCTTCCGATTGGCTCGCTGCCTTCGTCGACCGACCGGCGCACCTACTCGCTTGCGTAGCGGGCGGTGCAGTGGCGGAGCCGGCGCGCGTACGGGCATCCGGCGGATGCTTCCCCTCGCCACCACACCCCCTCCTCTTACAAATACTAGTTTTTTTCTGAGTTTTTGGCTGTTTTCCCAGCCACAAGTGGTTTTCAAAAATATTTGCTAAACTAATGTCGTTGCAAACATATTTGCCAAACAATTAAATTTTTTAATTATCTCTTTATAAATTTTATTTTCTTATTGTTAGATTTCTGTTTTTCCTTTGTTATAAACATAATTAGCGGTGTTTATGTTGTTTTTATATTTGGTTATTGAAAATAGATTATACGTTTAAAAATGGATAATTAGATAACGAATGGTTACAAAACGTGATTATGCTAAATAGTATTTAGATTTGATTATATTGGTTGAAATTATTGTTTGGCAAGTCTGATTATAATTTTGATTATACTGGTTGAAATAGTTAACTACAATAAACTTTGAAGTGTTGAAATTTTCAACCTATCGTGAAATGCATAATTTGGATGGTTGAATTTAAGTGAAGAAGATGAGAAAAAAAGAAACAAAAAAAAAAAAAAAGAAATAAAACGAAAATCACAGAATACATAGACAATTTCTATAATATACTCAATTAATAATTTATATTCAGAAAATCACGGCTCATCACTGTAACGACCCGAAATTTATAAATAAATAAATTCTATAAACATATGATAAATAAGGATAAATCGTTTAAAGAACGTAGGAATTGGTTTCGTGTCATTTGGACACCGTATGAGAAAGTTATGGACGAAACCGGGTCGAAACGATTAACAAAAGTTGCAGCCATGCCGAGCTGGGGGGGGGGGGGGGGGTTCGCGACGCGAACTCTATGTTCGCGATCGCGAGAGGTGGCCAGCGATTTTGGAGTTTTGATCGATTGGGGTTCGCGATCCGGATCACGACGCGAAGTAGTTCACGCACGCATAGTTCGCGGCGCGAACTCTCCCGACCAGACATTAAATTCGGGATTTCAGCCATAAATGCAAAACACAAACCCTAGTTTTCTCTCTTGGCGATTTTCGAGCATAGAGGCTGTTCTTGAGTGATTTCTTCATCAAAGCTTGGTAGATTTCACTTCTAGTTGAAGATCAAAGGTATACCTTCACTCCTTCATCTTTGTAGCTCAAGATCTATGGATCTTGAAGCTTGGGTTTGAAACCCTAGTTCTTGGGATTATGGTTAATGGTGAAATAAATATTGTATACACTGATTAGATGGTATTTTAACAAGGAAATCAAGTGTATGGTTAAGATTTGTAAGAATCTTAAGGGTTGGTAAAACTTAGGGTTTTGTAAACCACCAAAATTGGGGGAAAGTGTTATTAAGGGGTCTAGAGATAAATGGACATATTATTGGTAGTATGTGATGTTGAACATCTTGTGATTGTTATATTAGGCTTTTGGTGAAGTCTTGGAAGGGTGATCGATTGTGAAAGCAAAGGGATTTCGTGTGAAGAACACGGTTGGAGCATTATTTGCTAAGGTGAGTACGTGTGGACTTTACTGAGTACATAGCCATAGAAATATACTATATTTACTTGTGATCTGTCTAGTTGATTAATTGTGTAGACTTGTTGCATGTTGAGTTAGTTAATATTATTGTGAATAGTTGACTAACTTGTTTGGTGATAGATGTGTTAGTCGGGGGCTTGGATTGACATAATCGTTGTGTTATAGTAAGGATGAGATGATGTGATGATGCGGGGGACCCCCGATCATGAGGTGTGGATTGAGGGGCAGTTGGATGGATTCCCATCGACTCATCCACGTTAGTAGTCTTGCTAACTGGACGTATTCTGGCGAGTAAGGCGGGTATCGGTAGATTGGGCGAATCCCTCTTGCCGGTATCTTGAAGCTTATTAATGGCGATGGATTTCGGTTAATAAGCTAATGTGGAACTTATTAATGGCGATGGATTTCGGTTAATAAGTTAAGATGTTTCTAGTTAGTGCGGTTGATTCCGATAGCTAGATATGATTGCTAGGGATCAAGATCGATAAGGTTACAATAGGATGACTAGACTGAGTTGACGTGTTTGTTTATCTAATTATGTTTATATATCCGTTGTTTGATATCCTTGGGTCTAAAACCCATGTATCTCACGAGACTTTCTTGTCTCACGTACTCCTTGTTTGTTTGCTATATACTCAGGTTCAGGATCGAAGGTTTAGGTGCACATGGATAGAGGTGCGGTGCCTAGAATATAAGAGCACTAGATTGGATTTAAACTTAGCTTTGGTTTTGATATATTTTGTAACACCAAAACTTATACTCTGATTTCATACCAAAGGTTTTTGTAAATCCATATTTTGGGAATAGTTCTTCTATTTAATGAAAATGATACATATTTTGGCCAAATGTTTTATTGTAAAATTTGAGGTGTTACAATCAACACTCTATCAATTGTTGTGTTGGTAAGCTTCCTTTTAAATATCTTGGTCTTTTAATCGGTGCTTCGATGAACCGGGCGGAACATTGGGAGGTGATTACAAATAAATTCCAGAAAAAACTCTCAAATTGGAAGGCCTCTTCGCTCTCTATTGGTGGTAGATTGACCCTTGTGAAACTGTGTTGGGGGCTTTAGGTATTTTCTTTTTCTCTATCTTTAAAGTCCTTGAAGGAGTTGTTAAAAAGCTTGAATCGATTAGAGCCAGTTTTTTTGTAACATCCTGAGACCCGACCTAGAATTTTTAATTACTTTCGGTAAGTAATGTAATTGTTTATTATTTTATATAATTTATTCGATTTAATTATATTTAATTGTATTTTAACCATGGGGTTAAAATTAGTAAAACTGAGATATTTATATATTATAATGATTTTTACATATTTGGGTTCACTTCTGAATCGGGGTTCAAAAAATATCTTTGTTGTTAAAATTGAAGTTAGTTGGGTCTAAATTAATTATCCGTGAACCTAATATCTTGTACTGTAATTAAATGAAATTAATCCCTCCCCTAGCTAGATACGTGTCTATTGTGTGGTGTGTTATAAGATTTAGTCACCATTTCCTTGTCTCTCTCTCTTGTTCGTTCCATGCACCCCTAAAAAGCCAAAATTGCAAGTTCTTGATTTTCTTCTTTTATTTAGCTCATGATCTTCAAATTCTTAACTGTAAATCTCGTTTTTGGTTCAAGTTAAAGGTATGTGATAGGGGCGGAACTAGAATTTTTTAATAGTAGTAGCACAATAAAAATTTTCAAATATAAAATGAAAGATAAAAAAGGTTCTAAAAATATGATTGCATCAAATATAAAAAAATAGTGTAAGATCTTGCATTCTAAAGTTGACATCTCCGTGTAGATATTTTTTTAGAAACGATGTATTACATCACAACCTAAACATGTGCTTTATGAAGACACACCACACTAAAAATAAAATTATAATAGATTGTAGATACACAAAGTACATCACAATTTGACATTGGCATATTAAAATAAATTATAAATACATGATCAAACATCATTTGTAATTTTTTAGCCTATATAACCAATTGAGATAAATAAATATTATACAAAATCATAGGCAAAGAGAAAAAGTTGTAGGCGTTAGGTAAAGTATACCTAGGAGATAAAATAATATAAAAAATGATTACTTACAAATTTCGACCGAGAAGACAGAACAGGCGGCGTGTCAGACTGAGGGAGGAAAAATGTTTATTTAATTAGGTTTAGGTTTTGAGTTGGGCTTTGTGTTGGACTATTGCTAATATTTGGGTTTTTATTTTAATATTGTTTTATGTTATTGGGTGGTTTTTTAATCTGATAGTAGCACCATAATACTAAAAAAAAATAAAAATTTTGTGCTACCCGAAAAAATTTGAGTAGTATCCCGTGTCACCGTGTGCTATTATATGAATCCGCCCCTGTATGTGATCTTCTCTTGTTCCTAATCTTGAAGTTCTTGAGTATTGGATGAGCTAGGTTTTTGTGTTAATGGGTTTCTTTAGAATTCTTGATTAATCATGCTTAGAATTCAAAATTGTTAGATGTTTTGGTGTTTATTTGAGTTCATGCAAGTGTTATGTGTATTATTGATAGTTTTATCTTGGTTGGTGAAGCTTCCATGAGAGCTCCATCAATGGAGATTTAGGGAAGAAGATGACATTTTAAGTAGTTCTTGAATTTATGAACTTTTGGTGTTTTATATGTTTGTTTAGGTCAAATAATATGTTTAAGATGATATTTGTAGTTTGTAATTAACTATAACATGAATTGGTTGCTTTTGATAGATTAAAAGCAGTGTTTGGGTGAAATTGGTAAAAAATCCCGTAAGCACAAAAATATGGCAGATTTTGACCATTTTGCAAAAATCATATAAAATCAACCGTAACTCCGTTTTGGGCGTGCGACCAGTCGTTTCGAAGGTCTATGAGTATACTTTAATAATATAATATTTTCCTGGACTGATATGGTTATAAAAATGATCAGATTTATGAGTTAGTAACAGGTGGTTGTATGTGTCTTTTTCAGGTAAATCATGTATTAACAAAAGTTGGGTGTTTCAAAGTGTGTAACTAATAAACATGTAGTTTAGTATTAATATGAAGATTGAAATGCTAATTGAATATATATAGTTGGGCATGATTTTGGTTAAAAGATATCTTGACCCATTTGGTAATAACTAGTCAAATTATGAAGTCTTATGATTAAAATGGTCATTTTAGGTCAAATGGTATGTTTGGGATGGTAATTGTTGCTTGTATCAAATTATAATATATATTGCTAGTTTTGCCATGATTAAATGTGTTTTAGTTGTGTTAAGAACTAAATTATGAATTTTGACCCGTTTGGTCAAAAGATGTGAAGTTGAGATTAGTGGACTTTAACCTTGTAAGTCAAACACCTTTATGTTCTAACTATTTGATATTGAAACGATAATTGTGAGCATGTTTTATGTCTATTTTGAGAACGGTAATTAGTTTGACCTTAATTGTATAGTTTTGACCCGTTTGGTTGTCAATATGTGCAAATTGACCTAAATAAGGTCAAAGTTGGTTAAGCTTGCATTGGTATGCAAGTAGTCTGTAATTTACTCAAATTGGTATTGATTAGGTTGCTTGACAATATGAAATTGGTAAATAACAAGTTTGACTTGATTATGTGTTTTGACCCGTTTGGGCCTAATGTGTGCAAGTCGGTTAAAAGTGCATTATGATTTACTTGGCATGACTTGATGAAGTTATAGACATTGGTAATTGTTAAGTGTTGGAATACAATTAATTAGTTGCAAATGTTGTATAAAGATGTTATCTTGAACTTATATTACTTGTTGCAAAATTAGTGATTTCGGGTAACTAATTCGGTATTCGTTTTGTACAGGAAAAGGGAAGGAGCCTCAGTAATATAAGTTTACTGAGCTCGACACTAAAAGGAAGCTAATGTGAGTGGATTTAACCTTCTTCTTTGTGTAATGTACAAAAAGGTTGAAATGGTGGAGTTCATAAGAGAAATTGTAGGATTTCTGTCTGTCTGGGGAAGATAGCGGCGCTATCTGTAGATAGCGGCGCTATATTGTTATCGCTTTTGGAAAATTGGGGCAGAAGCTCGAAATCGCGTTTGTCTTTGAGATAGAGGACACTAACTTTTGGCAGATAGCGGCGCTATCTTCAGATAGCAGCGCTATCTCTGGAAGTTAGCGGCGCTATCTTGGCTGGTTTTGGGAAAATTCATTTTTCTTGGTTTTGATTAATTTTCCAGTGGTACCATTAATTGTGGGATTGTTAATGGTAGTATGTGCACATGTTTTCTAGAGTTTAGCTATGAGTGGGTTTTGGCTAGGCTTCGTTACTATTGGATGAGGTGCTCGGACTCCTACGGATGTGTTCCGTCAGGGGGGACTACCGTGTCAATAGTAAAGTAGCCATCGGTAAACTGTTGTTCGGCCAACAACAGTTGTAGGTTCTGCGCAAGTCCGCCGATACTCTCATAACGTCCAATTGCTTGTGGAAGTTTGGGCGGGTTTCCAGATTGATTTCTCTTTGTTTCTAATTTGTTGTGGTTATGCAAATTGTTGTTTAAATCTATTCACTTAGCTTTGTGCTAATCCCTCATTTGTTGACTCTTTTCAGGTTGTGGATTGGGCTATGACTAGAGTCGGGTTTTGGAAGTCTGACCGTACTCTGATTTTGTAAACCGGGTCGAGCCTCGTTTTAGTAACACCGTTTGAAAGTTATATATATATATATATATATATATATATAATTATTATGTAAACGTTTTTATGGCTTGTAATAATTAGGACTTATGTCTTTTCATTCGCTTCCGTTAAGTCTTTAAAAAAAATGGCTCTAGGATTGCGGTGTTACATTTTTTTTGGGTGTTAAAAATGGAGAACGGAATATAATGTGGGTCAATTGGAAACAAATTACTGATGTGAAAGATAAAGGGGGTCTAAATGCTGGTAGTCTAAAATCTCAAAACCATGCTCTTTTATGCAAATGGTGGTGGAGATTTAAAACCGAGTCCGGATCGTTATGGAAGGAGGTTATACTGTCGCTGCATGGTGTTCATCCGCATGGTGATCCGGTTGCTAAGACGTTTTCCTCTAAATAAGCTTAATGTCTCTATCGGGTCTTGGTCTCAGCGTTCAGACCATTCTAGCCCGTGGTCCAGATGGAAATGGGCCATCGAGCCCAGTGGTGCGTTCTCTGTTTCGTCCGCCAGGGGTGCTTTTGACCGGCTGATTTGTGGCCCGCGTGTCGACTGGAACATCCCTTGGGTCAAGTTTGTTCCCTTGAAAGTTAACATTTTTATTTGGAGGTTGGCCCAACACCGCCTTGCTACCTGTTGTAATCTGTTAAGACGTGGGGTGATTCTTGATTCGGCGGTTTGCTCGAGATGTGATAGATACATGGAGGACGAGAATCATTTGTTTTGGGCGTGTTGTAGTACTCGAAATGATTGGGTTGAATTTGCAGGTTGGTGGAAGTTCCCTATTAGTCAGTTTAATAGTTTGGAATCGATGGTTGAATGGGCTGCTATTATGCCCGGGTCAAAAGTGAAGAAAATGATTTTCATTGCTGCTGTTTATTCGATGCATTAGGTGATATGGAAATGAAGAAACACCATAGTCTTTAATCGCAACAAGGTCAGGAACATTTCCGTGTGCACGGAGGCTCAAGCAATGTCGTTCTTTTGGATTAAACATAGAGCTTCTTTGGGTTGGAGTAGTTTTGATTGGAATGTTTGGTGCTGTAACCCTAGTTTGCTTGATTAGTTTCGGTTGGTGTTGGTCCTTCCTTGGGGGGTTCTGTTGTTTGTGACGCCTTTTTTTTTGTGTGCTTTCTTTGTTTGTGTGTGTTGTTCTCTAGCTACTTGCTAGTTGTTTTTCTCCTCTTAGTGTTTAATGAAAGTTGCCGTTCAAAAAAAAAAAAAAAAAAAAAAAGAGAAGCTTGAGGGGTTTATATGTAATTGTTTAAACTTTATGATAGGTTATGTAAATTTTCTAAAAAAAAGTGTATAATTAATAATTGGCGTACATCTCTCGCCTTCTGTCAAACAAACAAATCACAAAACTCGTCAATGGAGGAAGATACAGAGACGGTAGTGATGATCAACAATAACAACAAGCAAAAATCAAAGTCAAACTATTGGATCATCGATACACTTGAATCAACACGCTACTCATGGATCTTCCTTGATCAATCTAACCCTTGGAAAGCTGCTCTTTCATGGTCAATCTTCTCCATCTTCACAATCGGCCTTCCGATCCTCTCACATATTGTCTATCAATGCAACAATTGTGATGAAAGTCATGAACGGCCGTTCGATATGATTGTTCAGTTGTCGTTATCGATCTGCTCAACTCTTTCGTTCATTAATTTATCGTCGTTTGCCCGGAAATACGGTCTCCGGAGATTTCTGTTTCTTGATAAATTGTCCGATGTTAGCCTTAAAGTACGAGATGGTTACTCCGATCAGCTTCATGTACGTTCCCAATTTCTTCAAACTATTTCGTTTTAGCTAATCACATCTTAGGTCAAATTTTGTTAATAAGGAACGCAATTTCACTTCATTTCTGATACGTAAGATTTTTACCGAAATATTTGCACTTTTGATAATTGATTAGCTATGTGAACGCTTTATAACGATTCTAAGAATCGAATTGTTCCAGAACGGTTTTCAAAAATTGGATGGTTTTGCTGATGAATTTGAGTAATTTGACCGGATAATCTTATAACAGTCTTCCAAAATTACAGAAGTTACTGATTTAAAAATTGAATAATTAATTTAAAAATATTTTTAACTATACTTAAGCCTTTCAATACCTTTGAATTTGATATACATGGATTTTGGTTCACAATTTCGATAGATATTTTGGATAGCGTAATGAAATTGAATTTGTTTAGAAACAAGTCAGGCATCGTTTTCGTAGGGTTTACATGACGATGTTTTTTATATTTTTAAATTCAACAAGGAATCTATTTTTGAATTTACCACTTTACTTTTTAATCAAAACACTTACTGAAACAAGATTCAAATTTACTGGGTTTTTTTTCTTCTGTCATAACACCTAATTTGCTCTCTTGCTGGGTATATTTTGTTCACAGTGATTGATTGCATGGATTTGAACTCTAACTAGCTCATTGTTGTAATCTGTTCTTGTTTGAATTCAAATTCAAAATCTGTTATTAAAATTTCTGTTCTGATGATAGGGATATTGATATAATTTTAAGATGGGATCTTTTGATGACAATATGACAAAATGTGTGGGTCAAATTTGGTGATGAATTAAGTACAGGTGTAATGTAACTTTTTTGTGAACATCTGAAAATGGGTAGGTTTGGGTCAATTTTAATTTGGCCCGTGATTTTGAGACACCTATTTCCTCCCCTTTTCACTTTTTTTTTTTTTTTTTAATTTTTTTTTAATTTTCTTGACAGATACGTGTAAAAGCAAACAAATTATCTTAATACATCTGGAATCAATAAAAGTTTAGATTGTTTCTTTTTCACCAACGACAATCAAATTGTAAAATCTAACTTTATGTGTCACACTAAATAAGAACCCCATGAGTCAGTCGGTATACAAAAGAAAAAACCGTCATGTGAGACTAAAGTAAATAAAGTTGACTTTTTCTAGAAAAAGTTTTTTTTTTTTCTGAATCTTGGGCCCACAGTTAGTCATTTACAGGTGTAATGAAGTTGTGGGTAGCAAAAGAATCCTTAAAAAAGGCCCCTTTGTTTGTAACTTCCATTTTCAAGTGGACCTTAATAAATCACATAAAATAATCAGCAATTATTTTCATAGTCAATACAGCACATTGACCAAGACTAGGTATTAAAGCCCACCATAAATACCGAAATACTCATTCCATTTGCATCTATATGGTTTTTAATCAAGAAAATGTTCCCTGATTCTCTAAATCAGGCAATCATAATTCTAATCAGGTTAACAAAACACAACAACATGGTTAATCACTTACAATAAAACTTACTTTTTAGAGTAAATTACACCAATGGTCCTTTAGGTTTATACCATATTACATATTTGGTTCTTTAGTTTCATATTTTACACTGGTAGTCCTTATTTCCAAAACTATTGACACGTTTGGTCCTTAACCTAAACTAACATTAACTTTTCCCGTCAAACAAACGGGTTTGTATGGGTTTCAAATTGGTGAAGGGAAAAGGACATATTTACCCCCTCATACATCACACATGACTATACTTGACGTGAAAAATAAACGTCTGTTTAGGTAAAGGACCAAACGTGTCAATAGTTTCCGAAATAAGGACTTCCAATGTAATTTATGAATCTAAAGGACCAAATATGCAACATGGTACAAACCTAAAGGACCATTTGTGTAATTTACTCTACTTTTTATTACTAGTCAAACAAACTAACATGTTGACCTTTGTACATGCAGAGATCAATGAAGCTACTATGTGCATTCATCGTACCATGTTTTATAGCCGACAGTTTGTACAAAATCTGGTGGTTTATATCAGGCAGCAACCAAATCCCATACATTTCAAACATGTATTTAAGCCACATGTTTGCTTGCATTCTTCTTCTAGCTTCATGGTTATACAGAACATCACTCTTTTTTCTAGTTTGTGTTTTATTTAAACTCACATGTTCGTTACAAATTCTTCGGTTAGAAGATTTTGCAAAAGTTTTTGAGAAACAAGCGGATGTTGGTTTGATATTAATGGAACATCTTGCAATTAGAAGAACTCTTCGGATAATAAGTCATAGGTTTCGCGCGTTTATTTTGTCAACTTTGATTTTGGTTACTGCAAGTCAATTTGCTTCTTTGCTTGTTACTACTGAGACCGGATCACTTGTTAATATTTCAACTGCTGGAGAACTTGCGGTAATTTTCTCTAATTATAATTTGTAGTTTTAGAGAATTATTCAAGGTAGTTTTTAATTTTTTTGTAGTTTCAAGGGACAAAATATGAACCATTGATCAATAATAATTAATGGTTAAGATTAATCACATATTTTTATACATGGAGGGGTATTTTGGTCATTTGACACTCACATAATTTATTTTATTTTATTTTAAAATTATTATTATTATTTTTTTTATTAGTTTTTACTACTTTTTTATTTTAATTTTTTTCGTTCAAAAAAACATCATGTGATAATCACATGTGATTGTATACTTGATCACATGTAATTTACAAAAATATCACATGTGATCAAGTATACAATCACATGTGATTAAGTTGCTGTTTGGTAAGCCTTTTAATGATTCAGTTAAGAGGTTAGCCTCTTAATCGGATAGATTCAGAGCGTTTGGTAAGACCTCTTAATCAGCCTCTGAATCAATAATTTAACATGTTCTGCCTCTTAATCGGACATATGTCAAGGGAAGTCTGAATCATTCAGACTTCTGCATCGTTCAGATGCTACCAAACAACACCTAAGTATATAATCACATGTGATTATCACATAATATTGTTTTTTAATGAAAATAAATAATAACAAAAAAAAAAAAAAAATTGGATTAAAATTTATATGGTAGCCAAATGACCAAAATACCCCTCCATGTATAAAATATTTGATCAATTTTGACTATTAATTATTATTGATCAACGGTTGAGATTTGTCCCTTAGGACTAGGACTACCTTGAACAATTTTCTGTAGTTTTAATCTCTTTTACTAAATTTATTAAGTTTTACTTTTGGTTGTTGATTGTGTTGCAGTTATGTTCGTTGACACTTGTAACTGGTCTATGCATATGCTTACGTAGTGCTGCAAAAATCACACACAAAGCTCAATCTGTAACAAGTTTAGCAGCCAAATGGCACACGTGTGCAACCATTGACTCGTTTGATGATGTGGCAGTGGGCCCCACTGAAGAGACCCCAGTGGCCAATATTAATGAACGGGCTAATTACCATTTTAATGCTCAGATGGATTCATCAGATATGGATGAAGGTGATGAAGATGATTTGGATAATACTAAAATGGTTCCTATTTATAGGGACACTATTTCCTACCAGAAAAGACAAGCCTTAGGTCAGTCAGTTTGTTTTATCACAATATCATTATACAATTTATTTTATTAATTAGAGTAAATTATAGATTTTGTCCTTGTGGTCTTCCAAATTCTACGATTTTGTCCCTACACTTTTAATTTCATTTTTCAATTTCCCGGATTTTTGTCCTTCTGTCTAACTCTGTCTAAATTGGGCCGTTAAGTTACCTAAGCTCGTGAGGGCATTTTGGTCATTTTACCTAACCTTCTTCTTCATCCCTAAAACCTGCAAATTAAACCTTCATCAAGTTCATCATTTGTGGGAAGGAGTGCTTTTTTCTTAGACTAATAAATACTACCAGTAAAACCAAATCTTAGATACCATTAATTCATGTCTTTTAGACTTTTAGTAGTTGTCGGATTTGAGATAGTATTTTTTGTTTATATTTATTTTTGAGATGCTTTTTTGGATGGCAAGAACTTGGGATAATAGATGGGTTTTAGTTTTTTGATTTTGGTTTTGGATGTACCATTATAAGATTCAAAACATGTGTGCGTGATTTAGGATTTTGATTTAAATTAAAAATTAGGTTTCATCGATTGGGGTTTAAGGTTTTGGATGTATAACAGAGGAGGGAAAATGACCAAAATGCCCTCATAGGCTCATATGTCAAGCATGTGAGGTTAGTTAACAGCTCAATTTAGACGGAAGGACAAAATTCCAGGAAATTGAACAGTATAGGGATAAAATAGTAGAATTTGGAAGACCACATGGACAATTTCTGTAATTTACAGAGTTAATTAATTACTTTTTTTTAATCCCGTTCAAAAAAAATAAAATAAAATTTAATTACTTTTTTACATTGGAGTTGAAAATATCTTTTTTGGTTTGTTGCAGTGACATATTTTGAGAACAACAGGGCTGGGATCACTGTTTTTGGATTCATGTTGGACAGATCATCACTACACACAATCTTTGCAATTGAAATGTCACTCACACTTTGGTTGCTCAACAAAACAATCGGTTTCTCATAAACATATTCTTTGTTTCTACCTCATACCAAATTAGTCAATGTGCATTAGCGCCACCTGGCATCCTATTATTGGTCGTTCTGTATTCCAGATTCTGGTGTTTTGTGTATGGTGCCAATTTGCATGCTGCAATTGGTTAAATGACCGAAGGTGTCATCCTAGAATCAAGATTCTGCTTTATTGCCACGTGGCTTATCTGGGGTAGTGCCACTTGGCATTGTGGGGTCGAGTGATCCGAGGTGTCATTTTGGAATAAGATTTCTTTGTACACTATTGCGAGGCATTTGTATGTTGTTTGTTTTTTTTTTATGCATATTTGTATTGGTTTGTAATCTTCTTTGTCCATGTGAATCTCATATAGGCTGATGGATATAATCTTAAATTTAGGAGATGTTAAATATTCGTACTTTATATCTGATTTTTCCTTTTCTTTTTTAATGTTAGTTTGAGTAAATATATTGAGATGCACATACAAATACGAGCTATTGGGATTCCTTGATCCATTCCAGCTAAATATGTAGAAGATAACAAAAGAATTACATGCATAACATACAACTAACTTAACACTTAAAACTTAACTCAACTACCCTAAAAACAACCAACCAACTTTAGGTAGTTTTGATTTGATAATTGTATTTTAACGACCTTAACCGTGCCCCTTATGGTTATCTTTAACCTTTTCCTTTTTTGAATCGTCTTCACAAACACTCAAACATCTAATTATTCGATTTCTAACTTCAAATAGTCAAAAAGCACACACGAATCGGCATCCTATGATGTTTAATTCTCTCGTGGGGTCATGTTGTAAGAGAGAATAAGGGTAGAGCCTTAAAATAACTAATAGTGTTCCCTTAATATATAAAAAATTGTCTAATTGGTTAACACTGGGAGAATATCAATTTAAATATATATACAAACACTCTTTTAACGATAAAGATACTCAAGCTCTTCAAAGAATAGGTATGGAGGAGGTAAGATGCATATAGACAGTCATAACTTTAACATGAGGTAAATAGACTGTTTCTAGAAAGGCATCCTAAACAAATGAGAGTGAGAAAATATGTATGTATGAGATGTGTATTCATGCCTATAAGAATATACGCAAGTAATACATGTGAGTATGTATACAAAAATGTGTGTGTTTGGTTTGTATGTGAGTGTGGAGAATATGCATAAAACATGTGTGTGAGTGCACGTGACGTATATGTAAGGGAGATGTGTCAATATACAAATAACAAGTATGAGTTAAAAACATAAATCAAGAAATAGACATGTTTTACGCCCTATTTTATTACATACAATTATCTAACTATGATACTCAATATCATATAATATAATCTACTTTAAAACACACATCCAACTCAGTACAATAAATGGTCACACATGCAATTATTTGAAAGGTCAATTACATGTAAATGTTCTGAATAAACACATAAGAAGAATTCCACAAAAGAAAAGCATTCCAAAAACATTGATTCTCATTCATTAATTTCATATTATTGATTCCAACTACCATAAAAATATATTACTAAACATTCCAAAAGTCGAGTCAAGTACTTCATAACAAGTCACAATCAACGGACGGACTAATGGGAATGTCAAGGTTAAGATGGCACAACGGTGTGAGGTTAGCCGCATTGTCGAGGCTAACCGGGAGCATTTGAACCGCATCCTTGAGGCAACGACAAATACCCTTTAGAACATCTTTTGAAGCATTAGCCGAATTAACCAAATCTTGTGCACTATCACAACATTGTGGGCTAGGTCCATTCGAGTATCCAAACAAGAACGATTCACAATTCATCAAGTTTATGATTATACTACTACAATCGACTTGTGGTTCTACACGTTTTGACAACAAGGCCACGAAAACCAAAATCAAACTCAATGGAATCATGTTTCGAGCCATTATTTATTTGAAATAAAAAAAAATCAAGAAAATACTATTAAGAAATAGGTGAGTTTTTTTGTGTTTTTGTTGTTTGATCATGGATTGTAAGGTTTAAGGTGAGGGTATTTATAAGGGGATTAAAATTGATTATATGGTAAGTTATTAAATTTTAGTTAACATGGGATAATCTGATCTCCAATGATATGTAACGTAAATAACGTCTCACTAAACTAATCCGATTTTCTTTGATGTTTCATTTATTGTGAGGCATTTGTGATTTGTATCTTGTAAAGTTTGTAATGCGTAACAATTCAGTCTCAAAATATGGAATAACAATAATGTTAAACATCGTATAAGTGTAAAGTCGTGAGTACTAATCCATATCCACTAAGTTCACGACTTTGAATTTTAAGGTGTATATATATATATATATATATATATATATATATATATATATATATATATATATATATATATATATATATATATATATATATATATATATATATATAACGACCAAACTTCAAAAGGACCACTTTTAAAGATCATCTACAACCTAACCTTCCAAAGTTTTACCAAAATACAAGATTAACAAAATTTTACCAAAAGACATACATACATATAAAAACTAGCTACAACGGATACAAACCAACTAAACGTACCCCAAAAATACAATACTATACTATACCAAAAGACTATACCAAAATAGAAGCTCTTCCAAAGCTTCAAGCTAACCAACTCCTGAATCTACTCGCACTTGCCCTTGCCTTTGTCTACTCCTGAAAATGGTAACAACTAAACGTATAAGCTATAAAAGCTTAGTGAGTTCCACAATGTATAATGTTATACTAAATAATTATATTAATCAACATAGATAAAGAAACAAGTAACAACAGAACGGGTCAAAGTACCGGGTTAACATGTCAACATCATCACAAAGCACCAAATGACAACATCGGGTCAACAATGATCAAAGTAGAATTCCAGATTTAACAAAGTGCGTCATTCCCTCTTAGGCCATTAGGGAATGAGGCCGATGAAGGTGACCATGGCACCCCTAACCGAGTCCATGATCCAGCTTCACCACCACGGTCCATACCACTCCTCCGCCAGGTACTCCCGCGTCCACCGCCCGACATATTACACGAAGTAATACTCAAGCCGCCATGGGTCCTCACGAAATGAAATATCACTCAAGGGAAATCGCTCAAACAGGTCAAGGAAGGATGTGTTTGATCATAACGATTATCAATGCCTTAACCAACCAAATCAATACTCGAGAATGTCAAATTGTTACAGTTACCAACTAATTATATTAATTAGTTATAAATATAATTAAAAGTATACACATTGCACATAGGGAACTCACCTGGGATTAAGCACTTGCCAACCCGAGCCAAACACTTCCTTTAATCACAATTTCAATATCACCGATCGTTGCAAACACCACAATCTCCCAATTGTTTACCTTAATAATCAACACTAGGGATGATAATCCTTTGATTTCCAGCTAGAATCTGCCCAAGAACACCCAAAAACACTCAAAATCGTCCACAATCGCCGAGAGAATATTCTGGAAAAAGGAATGAGCTGAAATGGGTCAAAATCCCGTTTTTATGTTTGATTCGCACAAGATAGAGCCGCTATCTGCCCAAGATAGCGCCGCTATCTCGATCCCGCGCTAAATAGCGCCGCTATTTCCAAGATAGCGCCGCTATTTCTCAAATTTTTCGCGTTTTTCCCCCTTTGCTATTTCGAGTCGCTGTTCCAATTTACATAAGATAGCGCCGCTATCTCTAAGATAGCGCCGCTATCTCCCAAAATGCTGCAATTTTTCTCACTTTTTCTTCCTTCTAACTTATACCACTTTTCTATACCCAAAATCACAGATTTCTAGCAATATTTTCAACTACAAAGTATATTATCTTATCATTTACCAACTATTATCTTTATTTTAACTATTAGAATACTAAATTTAAAACACGTATGTTACAATTACCTCCTCCTTTTGAGAATTTCGTCCCGAAATTATGTTGATTTGAACAAGACCGGATACTTTTCACTCATAACATCTCTCTTTTCCCATGTGCAATTCGGGCCTCTATGGTGTTTCCATTTCACCAATACTAACTGAATTTCCTTATTTTTGAGATTGACCGACTTTTGGTCAACTATTTCTTCCGGTTCCTCTACGTACCTCAATTTCTCGTTGACTTTGACTTCGGTCAACGGTACCGTTTCCTCACGTTCTCTAAGGCTCTTTCTTAAATAACAAACATGAAACACGTTATGGATACCCGCTAGCTCTTCCGGTAACTCAAGTCGATAAGCTTGCTTTCCGACCCGTTCTTTGATCTTAAATGGGCCGATAAATCGAGGGCTTAATTTACCTTTCTTCCCAAATCTCATGACACCCTTCCAAGGGGAAACTTTTAACATCACATAGTCATTTACCGCAAACTCTATTGGTTTTCGCCTTTTATCCGCGTATGACTTTTGACGATCTTGGGCCGCTTTCATTCTTTCCCGAACAATCCGAATTTTATCGCTTGTATCTTGGACCAACTCGGGTCCCACCAACACCTTCTCTCCAACTTCTCGCCAACACAAAGGTGTTCTACACTTTCTTCCGTACAATGCTTCATATGGTACCATATTGATTGAAGAGTGATAACTATTGTTATAAGAAAATTCGGCTAGCGACAAATATCTATCCCAACTTCCCCCGAATTCTAAAATACAAGACCTAAGCATGTCTTCCAACGTTTGAATCGTTCTCTCGGTTTGCCCGTCCGTTTGAGGATGATAAGCGGTACTAAGAGCTACTTTCGATCCCAATTCTTTTTGCATGCTACTCCAAAAATTGGAAGTAAATCGGGAATCTCTATCCGATACAATCTTCAAAGGAACACCATGTCTAGCAATTATCTCATCTAAATATACTTGTGCCCATGAATCCATCGGTGCCGTTTCCCTCATAGCAAGGAAATGCGCACTCTTGGTCAAACGGTCAACAATCACCCAAATACAATCGTGTTGACGAGCGGTTCTTGGAAGTTTAGTGATCAAATCCATGGAAATTTCTTCCCACTTCCAAACAGGAATGCTAAGTGGTTGCAAACTCCCGTAAGGTTTTTGATGTTCGGCTTTAACTTGTGCACAAACATTACATTCTTGCACAAACTTCCCGATATCCTTCTTCATTCCCGGCCACCAATAATCCAACCTTAAATCATGATACATTTTATTCATACCCGGATGAATTGAGAACTTAGAACTATGTGCCTCACGCAACACATCATTTCTCAATTCTCCAATCTTCGGTATCCATAAACGGTTACTAAAAACCCTGACACCTCGACCATCCACCTCTAAATTTTTCTGATAATTCACCATTCTCTCCTTCTTAATATTCTCGGGCTTTAATGCCTCATCTTGCCACTTCTTAAGGTCATCAAGCAAAATAAACTTCAATGTAGTGGAGGACATTGCATAACACATACTCGAACGGTAAGCCTTACGGCTTAGGGCATCAGCAACTACATTCGCCTTCCCGGGATGATACAAAATTTCACAATTATAATCTTTTATGAGTTCCATGGCACGTTGTTGTCGCATATTTAACGATTGTTGGCTAAATATATATTTGAGACTCTTATGATCGGTAAAGAGTTGGAACTTAGTCCCATACAAATAATGTCGCCAAATTTTTAGTGCAAACACTACCTCGGATAACTCAAGATCATGAGTCGGGTAATTCTTTTCATACCCCTTCAATTGGCGGGAAGCATAAGCAATAACTTTTCCCCGTTGCATGAGAACACACCCGAGCCCCATTTTCGATGCATCGCTAAATACAACGAAGTCTTCCTCACCCTCGGGCAATGACAAGATTGGAGCATTTGTCAAACAATCTTTTAACATACTAAAAGCTTTTTCTTGTGCCTCACCCCATTCATAATTCACATCTTTTCGAGTAAGACTTGTGAGAGGCACGGCAATACGAGAGAAATCTTTAATGAACCGGCGGTAATAACCCGCGAGACCTAAGAAACTTCGGATCTCGGAAGCATTTCGAGGCACTTCCCAATTCTTGATCGCCTCAATCTTTGAAGGATCGACAGATATACCTTCACCTGATACCACATGACCAAGGAATTGAACTTGGCGCAACCAAAATTCACATTTGGAAAACTTGGCATACAATTTCTCTCTTCGTAATAAATCAAGAATTTCACGAAGGTGCGAAGCATGATCACTCTCGGATTTTGAATATACTAAAATGTCATCGATAAAAACAATAACCGACTTATCCAACATAGGACGACATACTCGATTCATCATATCTATAAAGGCGGCCGGAGCATTCGTTAAACCGAATGGCATGACTAAGAATTCATAATGCCCATATCTGGTTCGGAATGCGGTCTTAGGTATATCTTCTTTGTAAACCTTCAACTGATGATAACCGGACCTCAAATCAATCTTAGAAAAATAACTTGCACCTTGCAATTGATCAAAAAGATCATCAATTCTGGGCAACGGATATTTGTTCTTGATTGTTACTTTGTTAAGTTCACGATAATCAATACACATCCGCATTGACCCGTCTTTCTTCTTAACGAACAAAACCGGTGCACCCCACGGTGACACACTCGGTTGAATGAACCCTTTATCTAGCAATTCTTGCAATTGATTCATAATTTCTTTCATTTCTGCCGGGGCTAAACGATAAGGAGTTTTGGCGATTGGAGCTGCACCCGGCACGAGGTCAATTCGGAATTCAACTTCACGATCAGGCGGCAATCCGGGTAAATCCTCAGGAAATACATCCGGGAATTCATTAACAATGGGAACATCTTTCACTGATTTCTTAACTTCTACAACCGGATTGAGAACATAAGCTAAATAAGAATAACATCCATGGGACATAAATTTTCTAGCTTTCAAGAAAGAAATTACCCGTCTCTTCTTCATTTTACTTTCGCCATACACGTACAAAGGTTCTCTTCCTTGTACCGGAATTTTAATCACTTTCTCATAACACATAATATCAGCATGGTACTTAGACATCCAATCCATCCCAATAATAATATCAAAATTGGGCAAATTTATCATCACTAGATCTACTAGGAACTTATGATCATCTATCTCTAACGAGCAATCCTTATATACACGATCGGCTACCAGGGTCTCACTACCCGCAGTATCAACACAGAATAGATTCAACAAAGGAGATGGAAGCACAGATAACAATTTAACAAATTTCACAGATACAAAGGAATCAGAAGCTCCAGAATCAAATAATATATGGGCGGGTTGGGAATTAACAAGAAATATACCAGAAACGACATTTGGATCCTCCCGGGCTTCCTCCGGGGTTAACTGAAATGCACGGCTTCTAACCTTGGGGACCTCCTCCTTTTGACTCGCCGCACCCACTCGCGGAGGTTGTTGTACCGAACCTCGACTTTCAACTGCTCGATTAGAAGGATTAGGACATTGACGCCTCCGATGACCCACCAATCCGCAACCATAACAAACAACATCCTTATTCGGGCACCTAGATTTTATGTGACCTTCCTCATAACAACCAAAACACTTCACGGGCCCACGATCACTATTACACCGTCCTCGGTGATTCTTGCCACAAGATTGGCAATCTCGGTTAGCATCCGATTGAATAGAGAACGATTGGGATTGGCCACGAGGCCGAGATGACCCTTGAGATTGGGTTCTACGATTAGAGGGAAATCGATTAGGACGACCGGATGGAGACGAAGTAGTTTGATCGACCTTTTGACGTTTAGGTTCGGGAGTCGATTCCCCACGAAGACTCAAATCATGCTCTCTTCTTCGAGCATACTCCACCGCCTTAGCAAACGACGGGATATCACGGTTGCTCACAAAGTCTTGGATTTCATACCTTAACCCTTCTACAAACATTTGGATCTTCTCGACTTCGGTTGGAATGTACTTCGTGGCAAATTGGGCCTTTTGATTAAACAAAGTTTCATATTCATCTACCGATAAACTTCCTTGCTTGAGTTCTAAAAACTCCTTCTCTAACCTCCTTCTCATATCACTTGGGCAATATTGTTCAAGGAATCGGGCCTTGAACAAACTCCAACTCATGTGATCTTGTTCTTCCTCATTCAAGATCTTAAACGTGTTATTCCACCAAGTTAAAGCCTTATCAGTGAACATAGCGGTGGCATAAACCGTTTGATCATTCTTATCTACACGAGAAATACGAAACACTTTCTCGGTGTTTTCTAACCATAACAATGCATTGACGGGATTTGACACACCCGAGAATTCCGTGGCCCCACTACTTCGAAAAGTTTTGAACGAAACCGTTCTCGACTTCTTACTCGGGGATTCATCAATCACGTTCTCCTTCCCTCTTTCTTTTAACCTTTCCTTCTCTTCACGTCTAAATTGTTCAAAGGTGGCCCGGACCATGTCCGCCATCCTATTCATCAACCTTTCCTCCCTCGGAGATACTACTTCTTCTTCTTCTTCATGATTACTAGGGTTTGTTCCTTGGGTTCGAGGACCCGAAGGAGTTAATTCTGGATGTTCCGCACTTCTCGGTCCATCATTATCATTGTTACTACTTCCTTGATCCATCTCTAACTGAAATTTATAAGAATAAAGTGGAAGTATTAAATAACACTCACTCTAACATTTCTATTGACCCACCATTATGTATCCAACCTATGGTTTGTATCCGACCTAAACTTTAGCCTATACACTATACCATCACCGCCTAAGTTTGAGTCTAGTACCATAATGATACCTAGTTCACTCAAACCAATGCTCTGATACCATATTGTAACGACCAAACTTCAAAAGGACCACTTTTAAAGATCATCTACAACCTAACCTTCCAAAGTTTTACCAAAATACAAGATTAACAAAATTTTACCAAAAGACATACATACATATAAAAACTAGCTACAACGGATACAAACCAACTAAACGTACCCCAAAAATACAATACTATACTATACCAAAAGACTATACCAAAATAGAAGCTCTTCCAAAGCTTCAAGCTAACCAACTCCTGAATCTACTCGCACTTGCCCTTGCCTTTGTCTACTCCTGAAAATGGTAACAACTAAACGTATAAGCTATAAAAGCTTAGTGAGTTCCACAATGTATAATGTTATACTAAATAATTATATTAATCAACATAGATAAAGAAACAAGTAACAACAGAACGGGTCAAAGTACCGGGTTAACATGTCAACATCATCACAAAGCACCAAATGACAACATCGGGTCAACAATGATCAAAGTAGAATTCCAGATTTAACAAAGTGCGTCATTCCCTCTTAGGCCATTAGGGAATGAGGCCGATGAAGGTGACCATGGCACCCCTAACCGAGTCCATGATCCAGCTTCACCACCACGGTCCATACCACTCCTCCGCCAGGTACTCCCGCGTCCACCGCCCGACATATTACACGAAGTAATACTCAAGCCGCCATGGGTCCTCACGAAATGAAATATCACTCAAGGGAAATCGCTCAAACAGGTCAAGGAAGGATGGGTTTGATCATAACGATTATCAATGCCTTAACCAACCAAATCAATACTCGAGAATGTCAAATTGTTACAGTTACCAACTAATTATATTAATTAGTTATAAATATAATTAAAAGTATACACATTGCACATAGGGAACTCACCTGGGATTAAGCACTTGCCAACCCGAGCCAAACACTTCCTTTAATCACAATTTCAATATCACCGATCGTTGCAAACACCACAATCTCCCAATTGTTTACCTTAATAATCAACACTAGGGATGATAATCCTTTGATTTCCAGCTAGAATCTGCCCAAGAACACCCAAAAACACTCAAAATCGTCCACAATCGCCGAGAGAATATTCTGGAAAAAGGAATGAGCTGAAATGGGTCAAAATCCCGTTTTTATGTTTGATTCGCACAAGATAGCGCCGCTATCTGCCCAAGATAGCGCCGCTATCTCGATCCCGCGCTAAATAGCGCCGCTATTTCCAAGATAGCGCCGCTATTTCTCAAATTTTTCGCGTTTTTCCCCCTTTGCTATTTCGAGTCGCTGTTCCAATTTACATAAGATAGCGCCGCTATCTCTAAGATAGCGCCGCTATCTCCCAAAATGCTGCAATTTTTCTCACTTTTTCTTCCTTCTAACTTATACCACTTTTCTATACCCAAAATCACAGATTTCTAGCAATATTTTCAACTACAAAGTATATTATCTTATCATTTACCAACTATTATCTTTATTTTAACTATTAGAATACTAAATTTAAAACACGTATGTTACAAAGTATATATATATAGGGGAGGGTTCCATTGAGAATTGATATATTAGGTGAGAATGTGAGAATTAGGCAAAAAGACGCGCGGTGGCATTTTTGTAATTAAGTCCAACTTTCTCTGTCCCAGACGCGGTGACATTTTTGTAATTAAGTCCAACTTTCTCTGTCCCAGACGCGGTGACATTTTTGTAATTAAAACCAACTTTCTTTAATCATCGATGATTAAACCCAACCCCAGGTTTAATCGTTAATGATTAAAGTTTAATCATCGATGATTAACGTTTAATCATCGATGATTAAAACGTTTAATCATCGATGATTAAAGGAGCATCTTATGATTATTACACAGATAAAGTTTAATCATCGATGATTAAAGTTTAATCATCGATGATTAACGTTTAATCATCGATGATTAAAACGTTTAATCATCGATGATTAAAGGAGCATCTTATGATTATTACACAGATAAAGTTTAATCATCGATGATTAAAGTTTAATCATCAATGATTAAAGTTTAATCATCGATGATTAAAGAAAAGTTTAATCAAATAATAAAGAAAGCAAACACGCTAATCATCGATGATTAAACAACATCTTATAAAGAATTAAGAATCTAAAAAACGGAGACAAGTTTAATCATCGATGATTAAACAGGATCTTTGATTTTAAAGACAAAATTGTTCTATTAATCATTGATGATTGAACACTACACCCAGTTTAAATCATCGATGATTAAAACAATCTCAAAAGTTTAATAAAACCAAGTTTAATCATCGATGATTAAAGAAAAGTTGGACTTAATTACAAAAATGCCACCGCCTGTGGGACAGAGAAAATTGGACTTAATTACAAAAAATGCCACCGCGCGCGTGAAAGAAAGTTGGACTTAATTACAAAAATGCCACCGCGCGCGTGAGGGCTGGAAGGAGATGAGTGGCTGAGATCTATTCTCACATTCTCACCTAATATATTAATTCTCAATGGAACTCACTTATATATATATATATATATATATATATATATATATATATATATATATATATATATATAGAGTAGGGATCTATAGAAAACCTCTATTAATTAAAGAATATAAAGAACTAATTGTCTCCCTTAGATCAAAGATTAAGTGGCCTAGATGAAGAGAGCCAAAAACACGCGCCTTCATTTGCCAGGGAACAATATTAGACAAAAAAAAGGCTATAAGGGTATTTTAGGTAAATGGAATTACCTAAACTCTATCCATAGAATTTGTTGTGGAATTGGGCAAGGCAACTTTTTCAATTTTTGTCTTCTCTCTCTCACAAGTCGCAACTAACGAAGGGTTTCAATCGGACCATTCTAGGGTTTCGACATAGCTTTTCAACAGCTTCAATTGGACGATTTCAATCGGACACAGGGTTGCAATCAATCGTGTATTGATTCGCATACGATTACTGCTATTTTCTGGCCGTCTCTCACAGTCGAATGACATTCATCAAAGGGTTTCAATCGAACCATTTCAACGCCCGATTCTGTCTCAGGCTACTCTCACAGTCACGATTTCAGGGCTACTCTCGGCGATTCAAGAAGATTTCAGTGCTATTCCGTAAGTGCTTCTTTTTCTTGTGTTAAATTGTTTCAAACCGTAACAATTTAAACTTCATGTCAAGAGCAAATTATGTGTTTAAACTGCCCATTTTTCGTCTATCTGTCCACTATTCTCAATATGGTACTGTTTGAAACGGGTTGATTCGGGTTAGGAAGTGGGTCAAAGCAAATTCTGTATTTGTACTGCCAATTTTGGTGTGTGCTAAATTGTTAAATTTCAAGTCAAGAGTATGTTGCAAACAGAGAAAGTGTATTAGAGTAATTGAACCAAAACCTAGATTGACAAAAACGAGTGAAACAAAAACAGGGGAAACCTAGATGAAATCTGAAAGCAATTATGGTTTTGAAAAATTAAATGGATATTACAATTTAGGAAAAAAAAATGATTATGATAATTGTTTGTGAATGATTGTGCATTTGCATTTGCATTTTCATTTCCATATGATAATATGCTAATGTTACCATAATTCTAATATTCTTCCTAAATTGCAGGTAGCAATTGGGTTGTAAATCAGAAAGAACTTGACATTCTTTCTTTAACAGCTACAAAGCCGCCTCTCAAGTAATTAGGGTTCATAACATACATGATTCTTTCGCTCACAATCGAGTAAGTACATTTACAATTATAGTAATAGTTGGTTTTTGGTTGTCTTAATACGAGCATAACAAAAGTTGGAAAGAAAACAACATAATTTTTTTCATATGTCGGTTACAAACATAGAAATTATGATAATATGCATTTGCATTTTCATATGATAATAGGACAATGATCTAAATGCTATTATGCTTCCTAAATTGTAGGTACAAGATGGATAAAAGATAAAAAATATGAAATTCAACAAGATGAGCAACAATGCAAGCTAATGTTCATAATGATGCTAAAAGAAAAAATAAAACGAACAAAGATAATGACGAAGTTTTTGGGTCGAAATTGAAAGGAAAAAACAATATAGAAGAAATTCAAGAAGGTAAAAGATGGATGTCGGTCAAACTAAAAAGTAGGTTTTTATGTATAACTATACAATAGATGGTTGTTTTTTTATCACATGGATTCTCGGATTGTGGTGGTTGTTTTTTTAGGTGGTTAAATGTGTTTTAGGTTTGTTGTTTTTTTATATGGATTGATAGATAGTCGTAGAAGTAATCTATATTGTTATTTATTTTGGGTTTTGTTTGTATGGATTAGAAAGTGCAATAGAACAAGTGCAGGTATATATAGAATATGGATCAAGAAAGAAGTTAGGTTATCTAGAGAAGTTAAAGAAGCAATTAAGAACATTGATTTAATTAAAATATGTAAGGGCATTTAAGGACATTATTGTCATTTTCCCTTCCTTCACAATATACGTGAGTTTTCCCCAATTCATTATCTTCTCCCATATCTTCTTCCACATTGCATTAATGCTTCTCCTCTAAAGAATCATCGATGATTAAACTGGGTGTAGTGTTTAATCATCAATTATTAAACTTTTGAGATTGATTTTAATCATCGATGATTAAACTTGGTGTAGTGTTCAATCATCAATGATTAATAGAACAATTTTATCTTTAAAATCAAAGATGCTGTTTAATCATCGATGATTAAACTTGTCTCCGTTTTTTAGATTCTTAATTCTTTATAAGATGTTGTTTAATCATCGATGATTAGCGTGTCTGCTTTCTTTATTATTTGATTGAATCAAACTTGGTATCGGATCGAGATGCATGAAATTGGTGTGTAATCATCGATGATTAAACTTTATCTGTGTAATAATCATAAGATGATCTTTAATCATCGATGATTAAACTTGATAATGTGTTTAATCATTAAACACATTAACGATTAAACTTGGGGTTGGGTTTAATCATCGATGATAAAACTAGCGTGTGAGACAGAAAAGTTGGACTTAATTACAAAAATGTCACCGCGCGTCTTTTTGCCTGATTCTCACATTCTCACCTAATATATTAATTCTCAATGGAACCCTCCCATATATATATATATATATATATATATATATATATATATATATATATATATATATATATATATATATATATATATATATATATATATATATATATAGGGTCCGGATCCGGCGAGAACTTTTTTTCCGGTGAGGACTGCGAGGACAATTTTCGTCCACTCATCTTCAAAAGGGCATAAAGGTCATTTTCGAAACCCCTATTTCCTCATTTTGCCACTTGTCCTCTTATAATTGGAAGTGAGTTTTTTCCCCCGCACTTTGTTTTTCGCCCATAACTTATTTTTTATTTGTAAAATAAAAAATCTAAAAATGCCAAAAATTTTAAAATTAAATTTTCTACAAAATGAGTATAGTCATGAAAATTTGAAAAAAAATGATCCAAAATTGACAATGATCCATAAATAACAAAATGATCCAAAAATTAACAATAGTACAAAGTAAACAAAATGACCATGAATTAACAAAATGATCCAAAATTATATATGATATATTATTTGACTAATTATTTATACAAAATTATGTTTATGCAAGATTAACAATGATCTTAAAATAACAAAATGATCCAAAATTATGACAATGATCCAAAATTAACAAAACGATCCAAATTTAACAAAACGATCCAATATTTTATCCGGGTTTTTTTTTTTCAAATTTTCATGACTATACTCATTTTGTAGAAAATTTAATTATTAGAACTTTGACATTTTTAGTTTTTTTTTTACAAAGAAAAAAAAAATTATGGCCGAAATACGAACTTGGGGGTAAAAATAAAACCCACCAAATCAGAAATTGACATGTGGCGATGAGAGAGAGTATGTGTGTGGAAATGACCATTTTAACCTTACAAATTTTCTTTTTACCCCCACTATTTTGTTAAACTTAACACAAAACCCCCTAACCTTCTAACATTGTTACTTTTCTTTACATTAGATCCTAGTCATTAATTTTCTTTGATCTAAGGCCCAGATTTGTCCTCGCAGTCCTCACCGGAAAAAGAGTCATCACTCGATCCCACTTATATATATATATATATATATATATTGTTAGTCCTGTGCTAAGTGAATGATCGCACTTATACAGTTCTACTGACCAAATAAAATATTGATAACACTCAACAATAAATAAACTTTTCTTTATTAATCATTAATGATAAACAAAGATATAAGTAGTTGCAGAATAGCTAAAAAAACGAATCCTAACTAAACTACATGTAAGAGGTAGACAATAACAAATACTCCCTCCGTCCCACAAAAAAGTTCCCATTTCTAATGGGCACAAGTATTTAGGAGAGAGTTAGTGGTGGGGTCCATGGTTATATTTTGATAAAAATATAAGGTTTTCTGGAGAGAGAAAGTGCTTTTAGAAGATAATTAGTGGTGGGGTCCATAGTTTTAATATTATTTTATTAAGTGGTCCCTCACCATTTGAGAAATGGGAACTTTTTTGTGGGACAAAATTTAGAGGGGAAATGGGAACTTTTTTGTGGGACGGAGGGAGTACTATCTAAGACAAGTATTGATCAACAAATGATCAACCACAAGACCAGACACCTTTGTTACTAAGATTCAATTATCGAACCAAGTAACAGGAGGTATCACTGGGTGTTCTCACTTTGCTCAAAGGATTTTATCTGATGAAGCTTTTAGCAAGGTGAGAACTTGTTGGGTGCACACCGAATTCGTTCATCAAGTCTTCTATTTATAGTGTTTGAAGAGCATGATAGCTAAGAGATGTACGAATTTGTCTACGTGTATGAATTCCGTTGGTGCAGAGAATATTTCATGGGACGAGCACTACTAACGGAATTCTGACAGTACTTTCTGTCGTCTTGTGATCACCGGTATCTTCTGGAAGATATATAGGATTCCCTTTATTGGCGATATGTAAACTTGTGCAATACTTGTATCTTTCTGTGTCACTGAAACTTCAGACCTTTATACGCTTCAGATTACCATAGAGTCTTCGGATACTCATGCTTCTTCAGATGGCGGACAACTTCAATGACCTTCACTAAGAGTTTTGCTTAGCGAAGTATTTGTCTTCAAGACTCAGCGTTATTGTCAAGTGTATGCTGAACCTACTACAACTATCTGATCGGTTGATCAGTCTCTGATTTCGCACAGGGAACTGATCGTTGCTTCTAATGTTGATCAGATAGTGTAGCCAGGTAACTGAGATCCAAACTAATCAGATTCAGTTACCCATAATTTAATTTCCATGTTCATTTTCACAATGGGAAATTTAGTCATGATTGTACTAGCTATTTTCTTTCTTCTACAACAAGAATTTTGTTATATAGAAACATCACAACCACACGAGATGCATCACGTAGACAAGTCAGATCTGACTTCGCATGTACATGTGCCTCTTTTTACGAAGAAAAATATGTTTAATCGTTACAATAAGTATGAAATGAAAGCATTCAGGCCAATAAATCCAGGACCAAGCCCGGATGATGGTAATGACATTGCATCAAAGTTAAACATTCGTAAGGTTTTACCATCCCATAATTCAAATATGCAAAAGTATGAAATGGAAGCTTTCAGGCCAACAAATCCAGGACTAAGCCCAGGTGACGGTAATGAAATCGCATCTAAGTCAAACATTCGTAAGGTTTTACCATTCCATAATTTAAATATGCAAAAGTATGAAATGAAAGCTTTTAGGCCAACAAATCCAGGACCAAGCCCAGGTGACGATCATGAAATCGTATCTAAGTCAAACATGTGTCAGGTTTTACCATCCCATAATTCAAATATGTAAAAGTATGAAATGAAGGCTTTCAGGCGAACAAATCCAGGACCAAGCCCAGGTGACGGTCTTGAAATCGCATCTAAGTCAAACATTCGTAAGGTTTTACCTTCCCATAATTCAGATATGCAAAAGTATGAAATGAAAGCTTTCATGCTAACAAATCCAGAACCAAGCCTAGGTGTCGGTCATTAAATCACATCTAAGTCAAGCATTCCACTTCAATCTACAAACACACCTATGCTTGATAGTCCGAAGAAGTATGATATGCAAGCTTTTGCATCTACGATTACGGGACCAATCAAAGACTTTGGACATGGAATCCGCATAGACAGCAAATGCAAGACTAGGGGTGGTAATTCAGGTCGGGTTCGGGTCGACGGGTTCGGGTTCGCGGGTTGGCGGGTCAGAAACGTTCAACCTGAAACCGATTTGTTTATATAAACGAGTCAGATTTCTCAACCCTAACCTGTTTAACTTCAACCCAAACCTAACCCATATAAACAATTTAATAAAACGGGTTAAACAAGTTATCAGGTCAAACAAGTTAAACGGGTCAAACATGTCAAAATACTAAACACCAAATAACTAAGTAGCATTTTTAATTTTTATATAACTATTAATTACGTTTTAACTAGTAAACTATAAATTAATAAGGATAAATATATATATATTTTAAAATGTATTTTAATAATTAAACGGGTTAGCAGGTCGACCTATTTAAATTATCATTGACCCGAACCTAACCTGTTTAATAAACGGGTCAGCTGACTCAACCCGAGACTGACCCAATTATTTTTTACCTCAACCCAAACCTATTTATTTTCGTATCGGTTTCAGGTCGGGTTTCGTGTCGGGTTAGAAATTGTCACCCCTATGCAAGACTACTCCACCAGCACCTAGCCCATGTGTTGTCTATAAATGCATGTCATAAAAATCAAACCTCACACAACACACACTTGTGAAACATTCGCAATTGCACAAATCCCACTAGAATGTCCTAAGTTTTGTAAGACCAAATATAATGTGATTTAGTTTGCAAATAACGAGATTACATTAAATTCATAAGTTAAAGATAACCTTTGGGAACTAAGCATGAATTGTTTTCACATCCAATTTATTGGTATACAATATATCCCTAGTATATAAGTTTGTAAAAAAAAAAATTATGTTATTGAAGCGGATTACAAAAGGACTTTGTAGGTATGTAAATCCACCTATATAGTAATTTTAACACCACATAAATCACTTTATATATCACAAATATATATATGTTATAGCAAATTACATATATTAAAATAATAAATGTTGTGTTTGAAGTGATTTATATGATATTAAAATCAACACACATGTTCGAAGCTAACTGAGAGCTTTGTTTTTATAAATGTTCTTCTTGACTTTGGACAAAGTTGAATATTTTAATTTAAGATATATTTTCATTCGTTTAAATAAATCATGAGAAATACTTCAACACACGTCCGACATGCAAAGCGCAAAAATATTCCCTCTAAAGCAAATCCATGATTTGTAAGTCGAAGATCGTTCAATTCATAGAGCAATGGAGATCGTGCCTACTTCAATTACGTCTTGTCCAAAGGAGCATCAAAAAATTTATCAACAGTGGTTCGAGTATATCGATTTAGGTTAAATTCTATCCAATTTGTGCAGTTTTTAGTTGCGATTCTACTTCGTAATTTAAGATTCAATTCGTTAGTTCTCTGAATTTGATCATTTCGTACTCCTATTAGCTTTGATTTAAGAGGTTCGATTTGAGTCGATTCTGTATTTCATTGAATTAAACAAAGGTTCGTTACATATTTGTGCGTTTGCTTCATGCAATTATGCGTGATTTGAAATTGTAAATTTAGGTTATATTTTTTATTAGATCATCTGTATGTGTCAATTGGCACACAATTACAAACATTTGTTTTATGTATATGTCAACATATGTAAATGTGTGTGTGTGTGTGTGTGTGTCAATGTGTGTAATTTCTTGCTTTACTCCCAATGATGTTCATGAATTGCTCTGTTCTTTAAAGATGAGATAAAAGTTTTTTATTTTATTTTATAATTTTTTTGTTTTTTATATCATCAAAAAGGTTAAAATGTTTTTCATTTGCAGATGGTGATGGTAGGATAGCAGGTGCTGATACAACAGAGTTTTTGGCAATGTCACAATTAACAAAGCCTCAACTTAAGCAGGTGTGAATGATAGCCATAATAATATTATTAATCTGCTTTCTTAGTTTAAGATATAACTCCTTGATATTAGTTATCATGCTTTTGAAGGTTTGGGGAATTGCAGATTCTAAACGACAAGGATTTTTAGGGTTTAACGAGTTCATCAGTGCTATGCAGGTTTGTCTATAGTTTATAAATTCCCATTAGTGTAAATTACATAAATGGTCCTTTAGGTTTGTACCATATTACATATTTGGTCATTTAGTTTCATAAATTACACTCGTAGTCCCTATTTCTGAAACTATTAACACGTTTTGTCCTTTACCTAAACAAACTTTTATTTTTCCCGTCAAGTATGGTCATGTGTGATGCACCACGGGCTAAATGTGTACTTTTCCCTTTCCCTTCACCAATTTGAAACCCATAAAAACTCGTTTGTTTGACGGGAAAAGTTAAAATCTGTTTAGGTAAAGGACCAAACATGTCAATAGTTTCAGAAAGAAGGACTACCAGTGTAATTTATGAAACTAAAGGACCAAATATGTAATATGGTACAAACCTAAAGGACCATTGGTGTAATTTACTCTTCCCAATATTTACATATACAGTATTAGAGGACTCTAACTTTATTCTATTTCATGGTAATAGTTGGTGACTCTTGCACAATCTGGACATGAACTAAGTACAGATTTATTGAAAAACACAGGCATGTAAATACATAATTAAGAAAAAATCTTATTAATGCTTCATGCAATAACTAAAAGTGTCATCATGAACAAAATGTCTTTTGTATATTATAGATGTGGAGCGTTTGGAACTTCCATCTATGCAAGGTTTGGGTTCATTTCTGGCGGTAAATATACGTTTTGATTTTTGTAATTATTGTCTATGTTATGAAATAATTACATTTTATTTAATGTTTTTGTTTTTATTCGACACTACAGAAACAAAATGCTTCAAGAAATGATAGTGTCCCTGAATCAGCTGGTTGGTGAATCTCTCATTTTTAATACCTCCTCCTTTCTGTAGCAAGTGTCCTGATTTGACTTTTTAGAGTCAAAGCGGACTATAGTTTGACTTTGGAACTGATATAAACAAACATGTTTATTTTAAATATGAAATAGAAAAATACTGAAAGAGCTTTGAAGATGGAAGCACTAGGTTTAACATCCAAACATAGAGTGTAGACACTTGATGGGGAATTAATGTTAATTTATTGATTAAATTACATAAGTCGCCCCTATGGTTTAAAGTTATGGATTCCAATCCCTCAACTTTTTTTTATTACACGAATAGTCACTAATTTTAAAACTTGTAATACCAATGGTCCCTAAAGCAAAAAAGATTCTTGAGTGTTTAGGAACCTTTGATGTTACAAGTTTCTAAATTGGGACTATATGCGTGATAAAAAAGTCTGAGGAACAAAATCCATAATTTCTTACAAACCACAAGAACGATTTATGCAATTTACTCTAATATGTTAAATTGTTATTAATCATGTTGTTTGATTTGAGGTATGATGCAGGCAATATGTCAAAGCTAAACACCTTATTTTCTACAAAATCTACTAAGAAGGTAACTATTTGCACCAATGTTGTTGGATCTGTTTTACTCAACGTTAATCATTCTATTTTGGCATTTTCAAGTGCACATTATGAAGCAATAATTCAATAGGAATGATACATTACTTCAGTAGCCCTTATAACGGGAATACCCTGTAAAAATGGAAAAAAATACATTACTTTATTTTGTTCTTATGGTTCCGTAAAATGGTTTTAGGATTAGCATGCGATTTAAAGATACTATTTTATTTTTAGCCAACGCTTAGTGAGGCTACATCTATAGTTGATGGATTGAAGAAATTGTATGATGAAAAGCTAAAACCGTTAGAAGTTATGTACCAATACAATGACTTTGCATCTCCTTTATTGGTGAGATAATTATAACTTATGCTTGAGTACGTTTTTTGGATTTAATTATGTTATTCCTTAAAGTTTCACTGATTTGGCGTTTTAACCCTTGAACTAATTTTGGCCATGGTATTATCCTAGACTTTAGTTGACTTAGTGTTTAACCCCTAAACTTTTGTAAAATTAGTGTTTTAACCTTTTTGTAGACCAATTAGGAGTCAAATTGGTAATTTTGAGTTCACATTTAATCCTTTTTGGCATTCAATACGTAAACTTGCACCTATTTGGTCGTTCACCCTCCAACTATATTTAGGTTAAATATGGTTTAACCCTTAAAATCTCATAAATTTGTCGGTTTGCTCATAAAATTTGCGTTTTTAAAGTATTAACCTGTGATAGCAGGTACCAATGACCTTTTTAACTAGACAACCAAATTCAGGATAAAACCATTGAAAAAAAAAAGGTTTAAATGTTAAAATCCAAATCGGTGAAACTTTGAGGATTAAAACATAATAATCCCATTTTTTAACATGTTTTTGATAAATCTTATGTAGACAAGTAGTGACTTTGATGCTAAACCTATGGTAATGCTTCTTGGTCAATACTCAACTGGGAAAACAACGTTTATCGAACATATGCTTAAACGCAATTACCCAGGTTATTATCTCTTTCATTTATCAAATTCTTCTTTTTTTGAGTAAATTACACAAATGGGGCCCAACCACTAAGCCCATCACCGGCCCAGCTTGTTCGGCAGCCCAGGCCCACGAGAGAGACAAAGAGGCCCGTGAGATACTTGGACTGAATCAATTGGTTGCATGATCACACGTTACTTACTGCATTGTTCATTCTAGTTATTTTGATTAAGTCAAATTGCATGATAGGTAGCTAATTGCATGATTAAGAGTAGTGGCATAAAATAAGGAATATGAGTGATGAACCCACATTCAATGCATGTTTAAATTCCTGTAATTTTACATTTTGGGATATAGAAAGAAAATTGCTCCAAATCATTTTCTCTAAACTCTCTTGCTACTCTTTCCCCCTTCGTTCTCTAACAAGGTGCCATCATTTGGTGCTTTCATTCCCAAACTCACCTCCATGCCACCACGCAAGGAAACCACCGGCGATGACAATCCATCACCGATCACCGATCTCCTTACTCAACTTATTTCCGCCACAAACTCCGTCGCTGACCGTTAGACATCACAAATGACCGCTTTACTCGAAGCCACTAAATCCTTGACCACCAAAATTGACCCACAGACCGCCACTACTGCCAATTTAGTTACCCACGTTACCACTAGGGATGGAAATGATCATCCGATCCGATGATCATCCACCCGATCCGATCCACCAGTGGTGGATATGGATGAAGTTAAATGGGTGAATATCGGATGTGGAGCGGATATGGATGTTTATTGGAGTGGATATGGATGATGATTTTCAATCTATGAATGAATCCACTTAACCCGAAATTAACTTTTTTTATATTATAATTTCACATATTTAGTAAAATATGTCTACACATCTTTGATTCAATAAAATTTATACACAACATAACATTGAAAATAACTAAATTTGTAAACATTACAAATCATACTCTAGGCTTTTATATATAGTAAGTTACGTTTTTGTTTGTATCTATCAGTATTTGAGGATTAGTTACAAACTATGTTCAATGCCTCGATGCATCAAATGTATGTTCGTAATTATGTTTCCGTTTGTATATTCTTTAGAAAATAATTTTTTTTTGACATCCAACGGATACCCATTTACCCGCTATAATCCGATGGATATGGATATGGATGGATGAAATGATTTTAAATGGATATGGATATGGATGACGTAAATTTAAAAGGATATGGATGTGGACATCGCATCATCCGGTCCACATCCGATCCACATCCGATCCATTGCCATCCCTAGTTACCACCCTTTCCGATCACTTGTCCACCGATACCAACAAAACACCACAATTCAAGATCCCTAAACCCAAAGAAACCCCATACTCACCTTCTTCATCGTACACGAATAAACCGCGACCACCAAAATTCGTCCTACAACCCTTCGATGGCACCAACCCTCTTGGTTGGATATTTCAGGCAGAAAGTTTTTTTTTCCTACTACCACATTCCACCCGATGTAAGAATAAGCTTAGTTGCCTTCCATGTGACCGGGGACGCCCTGGCATGGTATCAACATCTAGACAGCAACCACCTTCTTGACACCTGGGATAAGTTCAAACGACAGATTGAGCTCCGCTTCGGTCCGTCATCATACGAAAATCACGAAGCCACCCTTCTGAAACTTCATCAAAACACCTCGGTACGTTCTTATCAAACTGAATTTGAGACAATCAGCAACCGTGTGACTGGCCTATCACCACAAACCCTAATGAATTGTTTCATTTCGGGTCTTAAACCGGAAATCCAAACCGAAGTTGCACTCCTTAAGCCCACAACATTCCATGATGCCTATGGCCTAGCCCAATTAGTTGAAGACAAACTAGCCCACCAAACCAAACCTAAAAGCCCATATACACCAAAAAATACGTCAACCACACTTACATCCGCCCCCACCACCAAATCACCATCCACTACTGACTCACGATCCCTTCCCAATTCGCCAAAACCCTTACCCTTCACAAGGCTATCACCGGAGGCACTCCAACAACGCCGGAAGGACGGCCTTTGTTTCCGTTGCCCGGAGAAATTCGTACCGGGTCATAAGTGTTCACCACCACAATTTCTTAACATTGTGGATAACGACGATCAACAACCATTACCAGTCACCAACGACAGTGCTCCTGAACTGTGGTCCTTATCTGCCGCCGCTTATTTCGGTATGTCGTCTTCACAAACCCTACGAATTACAGGTTACATCAACATGTACCCCGTTACCGTATTGATCGATTGTGGCAGAACACATAACATTGTGCAACCACGAATCGCCAAATATTTGCACTTATCCACCACACCGTTGGAACCGTTTCGAGTGATGGTAGGTAATGGCGAATTTATTTCCTGCTCCGATCGTTGCAACGACGTTACTATACAGTTCAAAAACACAAAGTTCACTGCTCCGTTTTTTGTACTTCCAATTGAAGGTGCGGATGTCGTTTTAGGTATTGCATGGTTGGGTACCCTTGGTACCATTACCGCTGATTTTTCCATACCACAAATCGAGTTTGTTAAAGATGGTACATTACAAGGGGAATCACGAACCAAACAAATTTCACCAAGCTCCACGATGATCAAACAAAAATCGGTTACATCCATCCACACTATCTCCATGGATAACCCTACCACCCACTCAAACCCAACCGATACTACCACTGACCCTCACATAACCACACTTTTAGATCTATTCCACAATGTTTTTGAAGTTCCTCATAATCTTCCACCTAACCGATACCACGACCACCATATACCATTACTCACCAGCACACCGGTCAATGTGCGCCCTTACCGCTACCCACACTTCCAAAAACAAATCATGACCCAATTAATCACCGAAATGTTACAAGATGGTATTATCCGACCAAGCTAAAGTCCTTTTTCATCACCGGTTCTATAAGTCAAGAAAAAGGATGGTTCGTGGCATTTTTGTGTGGACTACCGTGCCTTAAACAACGTCACCGTCAAAGACTGGTTTCCGATTCCCACAATAGATGAACTTATGGATGAGTTACACGGGGCAACAATATTTTCCAAAATCGATTTACGTTCCGGTTACCATCAAATTCGCGTAGCTCAAGAAGACATACACAAAACAGCATTCCGTACATCGGATGGTCATTACGAGTTCCTTGTCATGCCGTTCGGTCTCACGAACGCTCCATCCACGTTTCAATCGGCCATGAATGACCTCTTTAGACCGGTACTTCGTCACTTTGTTCTCGTTTTTTTTGACGATATACTTATCTATAGCCGGAACCGGGACGAGCATCATGCTCATCTCCGTTACGTATTTCAAAAACTACAACAAAATCAATTCCATGCAAAAGCTTCTAAATGTGTATTTGGGGTCACCGACATATCATTTTTGGGTCACCGAATCTCCGGTGAGGGAGTCTCACCCGAAGCAGATAAAATCACCGCAATCCACAATGGCCACAACCCACTTCATTTACAACCATTCGTGCATTTTTGGGCCTTACCGGGAATTACCGGCGGTTTGTACCGCACTATGCTCACATACTCTAACCGACATCCTCAAAATGAAAGAGTTCAAATGGTCACCCACTGCCGAAATGCATTCAAAGAATTAAAACTACAAATGCGACAACTCACTACTTTGGCACTTCCAAACTTCACAAAGCCATTCGACGTTACCACCGATGCATCGGGTATGGCCATTGGCGCCATCCTTTCACAAGAGAACAAACCTATTGCCTTCTTTAGCAAAAAGTTGTGTCAAACCATGCAAGGTCAATCCACATATACCAAAGAATTCTATGCAATCACGGAAGCCGTAAAAAATGGCGACAATATCTTTTGGGTTGATGGTTCCGTATTAACACGGACCATCATAGCTTGAAACATATCCTTACACAAACAATACAAACTCCGGAACAACAAAAATGGGTCACCAAACTTTTGGGATATGATTTTGAAGTTTTATACAAACCCGGACGGGAAAATAAGGTCGCGGATGCACTAAGTCGGGTTGATATTCCATCTATGTTAGCCATTTCATATCCAACTACCACCTGGATGACTACTATTCGGTCGTACTATACCACCGACCCACAAGGCAAAAACTTAGTAGCAAGCATTACTACCGATCCCAGCTCATTTCCAAACCACACATTCCGGGACGGATTGATTTATATCAACGGTAAACTCTTTGTCCACCCATCTCACAACTCCGCCAACAACTCCTAACAGAGTTCCATTCGTCTTTTATTGGAGGCCACGGGGGTATATCTGCGACAGCCAAACGCATCTCCAACAGTTTCACTTGGTTGGGACTAAAAAAAGATGTTACTCAGTTTGTTCAAAACTGCAATATTTGTCAAGCTATCAAGCACCCTAACCACAAACCATATGGTCTCCTTCAACCGCTTCCAACTCCATCGCAACCATGGGAAGACATATCCATTGATTTTATCACACAACTCCCATTGTCACACGGCAAGGTATGCATTTGGGTTATTGTAGACCGTCTTTCAAAGTATGCACATTTCATACCATTATCTCCGAATTACACGGCGGTCACCTTGGCTTCCACGTTTATGCATGAAATCTATCGTTTGCATGGCCTTCCAAAAACAATCGTATCGGATCGTGACCCACTATTTTTAAGTAAATTTTGGAAGGAATTATTCAAGCTCATGGGTACAAAACTAGTACACTCGAGAGCGTATCACCCGCAAACGGACGGCCAAACGGAGGTCGTAAATCGTTGCCTTGAAATGTACTTACGTGCGTTTGTTTTCGATGAACCACGCTCATGGGCCAAGTTGTTGTACTTAGTCGAGTTTTGTTACAATACTAGTTATCATTCATCGATCAACATGACTCCTTTCAGAGCAATATATGGCCGAGATGTCACTTCCATACATCACTATCTTCCCGGGTCAACCGCTACCGGGTCCATCGAGACATCATTACTTGAGCATCAAAAAATTATGGAAACCCTAAAGCAATCGATCGAAGTGGCAAAACAGAAAATGGTAAAACAAGCCAACAAGAATAGACTCGACAAACATTTTGATGTAGGTGACTTTGTCTTCCTTCGCCTACACAAATATAGGCAAAATTCAGTCCACAAACGTACCAATCACAAGCTCTCAAGATTATTTTATGGGCCATATAAAATCATTGATCGCATTGGCGAGGTTGCTTACAAGCTTGAGTTACCAACCGGGTCAAGAATCCATCCCGTATTTCATGTTTCATTGTTGAAACCCGCTTATGGTAATACCACTGATGACACCGGTAACTTAGACGCATTTGATCCAAAAGAAAATTTAGCGTTTTTACCGGAAACAATCCTCAACTCTCGCATCAATCCAAAAGGGGAGCCAGAAGTCTTGGTCAAATGGGAGAAACAACCGCTAGAAGAAGCTACATGGGAAAATCTGGATTCCCTCCGTTCACAATTTCCTAACATCGATTACATTGAGGACAATGTAAATTCTTATGGAGCGGGGGATGATACGGCCCAACCACTAAGCCCATCACCGGCCCAGCTTGTTCGGCAGCCCAGGCCCACGAGAGAGACAAAGAGGCCCGTGAGATACTTGGACTGAATCAATTGGTTGCACGATCACACGTTACTTACTGCATTGTTCATTCTAGTTATTTTGATTAAGTCAAATTGCATGATAGGTAGTTAATTGCATGATTAAGAGTAGTAGCATAAAATAAGGAATATGGGTGATGAACCCACATTCAATGCATGTTTAAATTCCTGTAATTTTACATTTTGGGATATAGAAAGAAAATTGCTCCAAATCATTTTCTCTAAACTCTCTTGCTACTCTTTCCCCCTTCGTTCTCTAACAAGGTGCCATCAGTTTATATCATATTACATATATAGTCCTTTAGTTTCATAAATTACACTGATAGTCCTTTTCTCTGAAACTATTGACACGTTTGGTCATTTACGTAAACATCCGTTTATTTTTCCTGTCAAGTATGTTCACGTGTGATGAGGGGGTAAATCTGTCCTTTTCCCTTTCCCTTCACCAATTTGAAACGCATAAACCCGTTTATTAGACTAGAAAAGTTAACATTTATCTTAAGAAACTAAATGACCAAATATGTAATATGGTACAAATCTTTACTCTTTTTTTCGAAAAAAAAAAAAAGAAATTTACTTTATGATCTTTGTTTCTCTAACAGGAGCTCACATTGGACCAGAGCCAACAACCGATAGATTTATTGTAATTATGGTAATTTCATTTTATATGAATACATTTAATATATGTTTTTTCCTTGCTTATTTTTGTCATAATTTAATGTAGAATGGGGCTGATGAAAGAAGCATACCTGGGAACACAGTCGCTGTTCGAGCTGATATGCCATTTAATGGTCTTTCGACATTTGGTGGAGCATTTTTATCAAAGTTTGAATGCTCTCAATTATCTCATTCTGTAAGATCATATCATATAATTAAATAATTAATGGTTAATTTATCTGTTATTATTTAAGTTGTATTTTATGTAATTTGTTTTTATTGACTTGTAGCTTCTAGAACATATATCTTTTGTCGACACTCCTGGTGTTTTATCTGGAGAGAAACAACGGACACTAAGAACTTATGATTTTACGGGTGTAATCAAATGGTTTGCAGAAAAATGTGATCTTATTCTTCTTCTTTTTGATCCTCATAAACTCGATATAAGTGATGAATTTAAGCGAGTGATTTCATCTTTACATGGTCATGATGACAAAATTCGTGTAGTCCTCAATAAAGCAGACCAAATTGATACACAGAAAGTAAGAAATATGTTTCTTTTTTTTTCTTTCTTTCTAATTTTAATGAAAAAATTGTCGCGTATAAGTAGTTTGTGGGAATGTGGACATGTCAAATTTTATCCTAAACTTTTAATTTATAAGTAATTAGTGTGTCAAACATAATTATAATAAAAGTGTTTTATTTCATTAATAATCAATTTTTCTAATAGAATGATATATAAGTAATTAGTGTGTCAAACATAATTAATGAACGGTTGTTTGACCCGTTCGATTTGCTTATAAAGTAATTATTTTAACTTTTTTTTTTTATGTATTTGACCTGTTAAAGATAAAACATAACTCGTCAAGACGTTTATAAGTATATGGAAAATTGCAACCTTTTAGTGACTATCTAACATTATTCTTGGCTTTATTGAAGTTGATGCGAGTTTATGGTGCATTGATGTGGTCACTTGGGAAAGTTTTGAATACACCAGAAGTGGCACGAGTTTATATCGGGTACAATTTTTTATGGTTACGTTTTTTAATCACTTTATTTATTAAAAAATACACTTTGGACAACTTTCAACGAGTTTCCTTTTAACCTTTTATTAATAAATTCTTTTTACTTGTTTGACTTGTTAGAGATGAAATATAACACTAATTAACTCTTTCATAAGTAAATGGGTCGAATTTACAACCTCTGTTCTTGACATTAACAACTATTTTTTAATCGTTTATCTTTTGTATAGATCGTTCAGTGATAAACCAGTTAATGAGGAATCACTTGATGCAATTGGCAAAGAGCTTTTTGTAAAAGAACAGGATGACCTCCTTTTAGACTTGATTGACATTCCAAAGAAAGCTTGTGATCGTCGAGTATGTTTACCTTCTAATTTATACGTCTTTTTCTTCTTTTTTTTTTGTTGTAGAAATTTTAAAAAAATTAAAGTAAATTTTTTGTTATTAGATTAATGAATTGTTAGGAATATTATTATTAATATTCATTAAAGATTTGATTATGTCAAAACTATTAAACTACAAGGACCTAAGTCGATGATATGAAGTTCAAGATTCAAATAAAGATTTAGGAGATAATCATTAATTGTAAAAGATATAGTATATCTTGTTTAAATTAAAAGATTTATTATTATCTTTTCCTTGTAAGTCTTAGGTTTTCTAGTATATAAAGAAACCTAATGACATAGAATTAGATGTTCTTGGAACCCACGTTTTAACGTGTTTTGTGTGTAAAACCTAAGCCTCAAGGTCGTTTGATCCTGTTAACCAAAACCGTTCTACATATTTATATGTAGAATTGGGGCTTTTAGTAATCATTGTACATAGAAGATGATGATGAAACCTTGTTTAGCAATACAAATATGTTTATATAATTCCGCAACTTTGTTATTTGTATATGCTTATTCCAGATAAGAACTAACTATTCTTGAGCCTAAAGATCTACGTTTATGAAGAGTTATTCAGATCTTCACAATTGGTATCAGAGCAGGTGGCTCCAGATCTGGAATGAAACAAGGATCTATCAATGATCACATGAAGAATCAAGCATAAATTTTTTCAGAGAAGATATTACGTTTTCTTTATACGCAATATTCATGCATAAAAGGTATCATCAAATAAATGTTAATATTGCTTAAAACACTTGACCCCTTCTCTGTCGAATTCAATTTTCAAAGTTATCAGGCTCTTCAGAAGGCATTCCATGCAATAAAGATTTCCATGTCTACTTAAAAAAATTATATATATATATAAAAAAATAAAAAAAAAATAAAAAAAAAAAATCCAATTAATTCTCGAAACAATTGGGTCATCAGCAGAGCAATTATGGGGCAAAACACAGATGAATTTTCCAAATGAATAATGACGATGAAGCTTATGATTGGTTAGTAAATTGTTTTCTTCATCATTCTTTTCAATATGTTCTACTATGAAGGAGATCAAGACACACTTTTTGGAAAAGTGGAATTCACTATTAGACACCTTACTTCAATTACTGCTGATCGCTACTAGTTACTATTGATCCAGTTACTACTGCTGATCGTTTCTACTGATCTTAATCGTTTTTACTACTGATTACGTACAAAGAAGCATATTTTTACTACTGATGATATCCTTCAATTTAGATCAGTATTGCTTTACTACTGGTGTGTAAACGTGTACGGATTATATAGAAGAAATTACTACTGATCAGTATCACAATTTAACTGATCAGTAGTATATCAAAATAGTACTGCCTTGAAGAAAATTGCTCCTGGTCCATTTTTAGTAATAACAAGAAAGTGCCACCTAATCATATATACTACTGCTGTGCATAACTTGAATTATTTAATTCTTCAAGTTCATGGTAGGTAGCAAAGGGCCACCTAATCACAACATTTAATTACCAATGATCAAGAGGATGATGGCTTTTAAAGTTTGGTTACTACTGATCCTATTATATACTACTGATCAGTAGGAATTCATGTTCACTATCATATCAGTAGTAAATGAAGAAAGCGGTGTTCGAACTTAATCAGTACTGACCGAAGAAAATTTTGAAGAAAATTTGATACTGATTTTTTCTTTGAACGATACATCATACTTTGGAAAACATGACACACACCATGTTCATTCCACACTACGGTTTATTGATCGTATCTGATAATAATGTGAAACGAATCACATTATTCACACACAGGTTGAAGGCATGATAAAGATAAAGGAAAGTTTTATTTGTTACATATTTGATCTTTATCAATTGATTACAGAAGATAATTGATTATATTTTATTTGAAGATGAAGTTGAAAGTCTTACTACATAAGATGTTATGTAAAGATGTAAATGCAATTCAACAGAATCTTAACGAAAAGATCTGATTGAAGACCAAGATGTCCCTCATACAAGATATGATGTTGCTAATTACTATATTTAGATGGAATGTGATGCTTAGTTTGAGTTTCTACTTCAACTTCAAATAGAAGATAGTTGGTTTTCAATGTAATTAATATAGCCTTGAAGAACACAAGAATGATATCACACTTTTAGGGGAAGAAAAAGTGTTGATCATTCAAGGGGAAGTTCAAGTTTCTCGGATTGATTTGATTATGTCAAAAAGGGGAAGAGACTTGAAGATTCCTAGCTAATTCTATAAGTTTTGTCAAATCAAATAGGGGAAGATTGTTAGGAATATTATTATTAATATTCATTAAAGATTTGATTATGTCAAAACTATTAAACTACAAGGACCTAAGTCGATGATATGAAGTTCAAGATTCAAATAAAGATTTAGGAGATAATCATTAATTGTAAAAGATATAGTATATCTTGTTTAAATTAAAAGATTTAGTATTATCTTTTCCTTGTAAGTCTTAGGTTTTCTAGTATATAAAGAAACCTAATGACATAGAATTAGATGTTCTTGGAACCCACGTTTTAACGTGTTTTGTGTGTAAAACCTAAGCCTCAAGGTCGTTTGATCCTGTTAACCAAAACCGTTCTACATATTTATATGTAGAATTGGGGCTTTTAGTAATCATTGTACATAGAAGATGATGATGAAACCTTGTTTAGCAATACAAATATGTTTATATAATTCCGCAACTTTGTTATTTGTATATGCTTATTCCAGATAAGAACTAACTATTCTTGAGCCTAAAGATCTACGTTTATGAAGAGTTATTCAGATCTTCACATGAATTTATTAAACGAGCTCGAGCTGCAAAGATACATGCGTATATAATCGGCCATTTAAAGAAAGAGATGCCTACAATGATGGGTAAGACTAAAGCTCAACAGAAGCTCGTAGATAACCTTCAAGATGAATTTGTAAAGGTATTAATGTATTATTATTTACTTATTTTGTAGAGTAATTTACAAGGAAATATCACCTATTACTTTAAAAAATTACACTAGTAGTCATTTTTTTTTGGAAACCTTTTGCACATATAGTCATTTAACCTAACATCTAAATTTTAACGAACGTTAGGCTAAAAGAATGTAAGTGCAAAAGATTTAAAAGGATTGCCAGTGTAATTTTTAAAATAAAGGACCATACATGAAATATGCTGTAAACTTCAGGGACCGCCCTTGTAATTTACTCTTATCTTTATATACCCGTACTTTAACTATATAATTGCATTTTATTCGGATTATTCGGTATAACATAATAATAATTTAAAAAAAAAGTACAGATTCAAAAGGAACACCATCTTCCAGCAGGTGATTTTCCGAATGTTGAACACTATAGAAAAGTTCTTGGTGCATATAACATTGACAAATTTGAGAAAGTGAAATTAAAGATGATTGAGGCTGTGGATAACATGCTTGCAAATGATATCCCTCAACTCTTGCAAAACTTCAGAAATCCTTATGATTAAAACCAATTTTTTTTTAATATTATCTTCCTATTCTTTTGTATTAATTTCAGTATTATTATTTTTTATTCTTATTAAAAAGTAATAATAAACATAATAATTACATTTTAGTCCTTAGACAAGTATGCACATAAACCTGTTAACCCTTATAATTACACTTCTATCTGCTTATGTTATAAGAACAAACAGAGTTCAAGCTTATTGTAAATGTTAAAAACCTAATAGTATAAAACTTTTATATAATTTTACATTGAAATATGTGAACTCAGGGGTGTGACTGATATATACATTGGCATGTCAAATCAGCATCTTCAATTAAGGGTGCATTCTGCAGACTAATCAGACTGAAAACTAAATGAATATGAATTTTTAGATCCCAAGTACCTCATGACTTATGACAAACATGATTTTACTCTCATGTTCTAATTTTATAATACTTGGTTCATTTGTAAAAAAAATCATGAGATAATAAACATGCCAACAACATAAACATTTTGTACCTAATACATGCAACAATTAAGGTCTCTCATAACACTAACTTATTTGCTTTCATCAGTTTTACTACATCGGTATTACTAATTATAAATCTTTTCTAGAGCACATACACACTTAATAAAAAAACATCACATTATTAAAGAAAATTGCATTCATAAGATTACATTAATAAAAAAAAAAACAATTCTTCATCGTCTTCGGCAAACACTACACATACTTCAGCCACAACTTTTCTCGTGCTCTTTAAAGTCTTTATCTTTTTTACTCAAACAATGGGGAATTGTCGTTTGGATGAATTTGAAAGCTTTGACCATTTCCTTATGCTTGCCACCTTTTGAAGACTTATATGCATTTCCTTTTCAAACCATGGAATATACCAAATTTTGTTGCGCCATCATCAAGCTTCAATGCATCGCAAGTCATAGCATTTTCCAAGACGTGACTATAAGGCGGCAAAATTTTCATATAATCTATATATATTTGTATATCAACTTCATAACAAATTATAGATGTGTTGATTTGTATGATAATTCATATTTAAAGTTTACAAAAAGTAAAACTTTTAAATTTATAATTATATTATGTATCATTTAAAAAAAATCCAAATTTCCTAGCCAGTTACAAAAAAACTCGCCATAAGATTTGGCTTATGACGCCTTATCTTACGCATGCCTTACGCAACTACCATGGTTTATTTCGTAATGCGGGCGTCATGCATCGTGCCTTAGCGCCGCCATAGTGCGCCTTTTAGACTCCTGGAATATGCATTTGCTTTCCATATTGTTTAACAGTTTGTCTAAATCTAAAATAATCTTCCATTTTTCAATAATCGAACTACAATCTTCTTCGTTTTAGACACACACCTACCCTTTTCGAGTTGTGCTATTGTTTCCAAGTCTTCATATTTTAGCGCATTAAGACATGTCCGAAGCCAAAGCCAATCTTATGTGCAAATTAGGCATTCGATAGTCTTGTCACCCAAAGAACTCATATAGGAATCCAATACTCTACTACTAGTGCTAAACACCAACCCGGAATTTGTCAACTCAACAACAAGGGTATGTGATGTAACACACTCAAAGTAACATCATAAATGTATTTAGATAATGACTAAGTTTTCTAGCTTAATTCAATCTTCTACCACTCAATTTTCGAGTCTAGGAGGTCCTCTGCTACCACTCAATTTTCGACTAGATGTGTAAATGTTTTCGTAAAGAGGGAAAAAAAATTATGTCGGTTGCTACCCTAAAAAATGTTGGTGTTCCATTCACTTATAATTTGAAAAAGAAAGTCCAAACTTAAAAGTCCCAAAATTATTAGCTTATTAAGAAGCTCAAATGACAATTTAATTTCATAAAAAAAACTCATTTTTCACTTTATGACAATTTGAATAAAAAATATCAATACTTTTTTAGTTTCCTAATTGGAATAAACAAAATCAAAGTTCGAACAACATAAATGGATTGATTTGTAGTTTAGATTATGAAAAACTTATGATGGTTACGATTGAAAATATAATAACTCGTTTTCGAAAAATGATCAACGAAAAAGACAACTTTATCTCCAGTTTTTAATTTAGTTTGTCGTTTTATAATAATTAATAAAATTGTATTTTAAATTTTAATATTATTATATATTTTGCAAAATAAATGTTAGCTATCTTTTGACTTTTGTTATAGGTTCGCCAGTGCTCACTTGGACTCATGGAGCAATAAAAGATGCACACAAGTTCTTTGCTTCGTTGGCATTCAACTACTAATTTATATTTAACAAGATTTGGGTCCCTTCTATAACTGCAATCACCATCATCTCTAATTATTGAGATTCGCAGCACAAAGTGAGAGTTGTGAAATTGGAATATGATTGGTGCATTATTTTGTTTTTTCTTAAAATTGCATTTTTGTTACAAAGACCCCGGCCAACCCATGTTCGCGATTTACATAACCTAACCAGTATCATGACTGTTTTTGAAACTTTTCGTGACTAATTGGTAAATATTTACCCAGAGATTTATCGACCCCGTGACCTCTATGAAGTCAATCAGAAGCCCTTACCGAATGATTTGATAGGTGCATTATTTTATTTTTTAATTTCCTGTCGAAAGTGTACGTAGTTGGTGGGAGTAAAGAGATGCAGTTTGGGTTGATGTGTGTCGTAGCCCCAACCTGTTGACTATTGTTGTTTAATATTCCAGTCAAATGATTTTGTGGCCGTTTAAACAAAATCTAAATACTGTTGCATAAATCATATACCCATCAATCCCACAGTCATATGTCATATTGAGACTTAATTAACAAGGGTATGATCAATAAAAAATGGTCCTTATTTGAAAACGTTGAAGAAGCAATGCATTTCTGTAATATATATATATATATATATATATATATATATATATATATATATATATATATATATATATATATATATATATATATATATATATATATATATATGTATGTATACATATACATACATATATGCATATATACATATATATTCATACCATAGATATATGTATGTGCATATTCATGCCCGATATATATGCATATATACACATATATATACAAATGCATTTTACGTAACTTGCATTTTCAGTCGTAACTTGCATTTTCAATCGGAACTTGCATTTGCATTTACGAAAATGCATATGCATACTGTATATATATGTGTATATATATACATATATACGGTATAAATATGAACATATGTATATCTATGGTATGAATATATATATGTATATATACATATATGTATGTATGTGTGTACATATATGTATATTTTACGAAAATGCATTGCTTCTTCAACTTCTTCGAATAAAGATACTTCTTTCTTGATCCTTATTCTAATTAACAAAAATAAATAGCCATGATTCTGAATCGGATAATAATAGGTCATAAAGTTATCCCTTATGATTCTGGATCTAAAACTCTCGGATGACATCCTAAAGGTTAAGGATTCGATCCTTCCCGGTGTAAACATGTATTAGATGAGCAGAGCAATATTCGAAAACGATCACGATAACAATTATGTCACGTACATCATGAGTATAAGTTCGGCTACCATGTGGAAGCCCTTGTAACGGGAAAAATCCTTTTAAATATACAAAACAAATAAAAGAATAAAAAAGTTATTCGTTAATGGAAATAGTAAAGATGATGGTGAGGTTGGTTTCTCTTTTGGGACATTTTTATGGATTTGTTAAAGAAAATTCAAACTAAAATGTCAAGAAAGGGCAGCCAAGTTGCTTTTGCCTTCTGTAGTAATTGTAAGTTTTTTTTTTTTTTTTTGAACGGCAAGTTAGTAAGTTAGTGGTTCGAGTCTAGACAGTGACATCCATAAGGGCAGTATGCCTTCCCTCGAACCCTCCACATATGGGGAATAAACCCCACCACTAGGGGTGTAACCGAGCCGAGACAGCTCGTGAGTTACTCGAGACCGACTCGAAGAATACTCGGAATCGACTCATTGTGAATTGAGTCGAGGTCGAGCTTCTCGAGTAGGGCATCGAGCCGAGTTCGATTTCCAGATTACACAGCTCGCTAGGCTCGCGAGCCTTAACGAGTTTTTATTTAATTACCTTTTTACCCCTTTTCATGTACATAATTACTTTTTTACCCTTTTTCCATATACTTCCTCCGATTCAAAAAAAGTGATACAAATTAGCTTTCACGTTTTTTGAGCCAAAAGATGGTAATGAAGATTAAATTAAATTAAATTGGATAATTAGTAAGTGATGGGTCCCACATATTATGATTAAAGTGAGTTTAATGATGTTTAAAAGTAAAAGTAAGGGTAAATGAGTCATTTCACTTTATTAAAGGAGATAGTTAGTGTGTATGTGTCCCACTATATTTTACCAAATAAGGAAAGTTTCAAAGTGTATCACTTATTTTGAAACACCCAAAAATGGAAAGTGTATCACGTATTTTGAAATGGAGGAAGTACATATTTAAAATAAAAAAGTGAACTTTTAAAAAAATCAAGATTTTTTGAGCCGAGTCGAGTAAAGCTCGAGAGTATCGAGCTTTCACCGAGTCGAGTTCGAGCTTAAAAATGAAAGCTCGTCGAGTATCGAGTCAAGTTTCAAGCTAGAGTTTTAGTTGGCGAGTCGAGCTTGAGCTTGGTAGAAGTCGTCTCGACTCAACTCGTTTACACCCCTACCCACCACCTTTTAAACTACAAATTTTACCTCCAACAAGACTTGAACCCAAAATCTCTTGAAGGAAAACCTCAAGACTATCATTGATAGCCAATTGATCTAGACCAATTTATCTCCACCAATTGTAAGTGTATTGTATTGATATGGAAGTTGTGAGTTTTCGTTGCTTTTGTCCATCTTAATAAATTGTTTCATTGTTCTAGTAGTTTTTTTATTTTAGTAATTTTTTATGTAATCTTATTTTATATTTAATGAAATTTTTTTTATTTAAATCATTTTCTCAATTTTTATGAGTTCAACAAATCACACCAATCATATATGATATCATTACTATAAAAAATATTTAAGGTAACTCTATATACAAAACATCTTACTAAACATACAAATATACCCCTATATCTCAATCAAATGCTATCAATATTAGGATTGTAAATGACCCAAGTCTGAACTTGATTAGGTTCGACCTCCACTCTATTAATTTTATCGAGCTCGAGCTTGAACTCGACTCCTTTCAAGTCTTATTTATAAAGTTTGAGCTCGGCTCGTTAAGGTTTTTTTTTATAGACCTGGGCTCAACTCGATTAGGTTAATTTAAGTTTCTATATACACGAAATAGATAATTCTTTTATTAGTTATAATATTTAATATATAATAAAAATATTTTTTATATTTATATATTATAAATATATATATATTTACCAACTTGGTGAATAATGACACGCAAACTGCTTAAATTTTGTTTTTTAAAGATGCCAACTTTTTTTTTCTTGGCTTTCTACAATAATTAGGTATTTAGTTCACACATTGGTTAAATATTGATTGTTCAACTGAATTCTCTACCTAAGTACTACGTGAAACAATTTGTTATTCGAAACATGTCATCTTAAGTATTTTTTCATCTTCAAAAGAGTTTCTACTTAGCCATGTGATAAATCATGCACACCCAAGAGGCGTGATAAATCTGTGAATACAACCCGTGATAAATCATTTTATCTTATATATATGATTATCTAATACGTGAAATGTTTCAGGTAGTCCTTAACTTTTGTGTAGTTTCTAGGTACAAATATTAACCATTGATCAATATTACATAGTGGTCAAGATTAATCACATATTTAGTACATTAAATGATATTTTGGACATTTAGCACTTATAAAACCGATTTCTAATTTTTAAAAATTTTTGCGTTATAATTTTTTTTTTTATAAAAACAATATTATTTAATAATCACGTGCGGTGCTTAATCACATGTGATATTATTGTACAATCACATGTGATGTCTTAGTATGATTACATGTGATTATCATATTATGTGTTATTAACGAAATAAATAAAATTAAAATTAAAAATATGATAATAATAATAATAAATAAATAAAACTAAAAAATAAAAAAATAAAAGAATAACATATATATATATATATATATATATATATTGTAAAAATTGCTGATCATTAATTATAATTAATTTAATGGTTGAGATTTGTCCCTTAAGACTACATAAAAATTAAAGACTACCTTTAATATATATTTTTATCTAATACAACTCTTTATTACTAAAAATACACACTAACAACATTTCAAATTATTTATAGTATCACTGTTATGGTCAACTCATAAAGGTATAATTAGATAATAAAATTTATATAAGAGTAAGAATACTGTTATGCCATCAGAAATTTTTTGGTAAGAAATATCTTTGAACATATCTTTTGTTTTTAATATAAAATAATATTTTAGTTGTCGTAGGAATATCCGTAAACAATGTTTTATGTATCATATGAAAATTTCCCGCAATATCGCGCGGGGTAAAAGCTACTAGTTATATACGTATATTTGTATAATATATATATACATAGACACATATTATATAAATATACAATATATAGCTATATTTTTATAATAATTAATTTATGTTAGCTCGTTTAGGCTCGCGTGTCTAAATGAGATATTAGTCTGAAGCTCGGACTCGAGCTCGTTTAACTCGAGCTTTTATCGATCTTTTAACTAGTCGAGCTCGAGTAGCTCACAAACAGTCACTTACACCATTAGACTGGTGCCAACCGTAACACTACCGACACCTTTAGTTTTTGCCAAAAACAACGTCACGTCAGCTGACTGTTCAACTGACACTCGACTGACATACGCATACCAATAATATTCAATCTCTTTAGTTTTTCTGGGACTCACCATTATAAAATATAAACACACATTACCTTATTAAAATAAGCTTGTGCCCCACATCTCCCTCGTTTGTACACTACAACTAGAAGGAGCAAACAACTTAAAACTAATGAGGCGTACCAATACTATTGAAAAACTGACGAGTTCGAGATGTGCCAACCGAGATTATTGGTAGGAGTCTTGATCAGTACTCCCCACCACAATCAATTACCAAAAAGTTTATTTGTCTTTTTATTTTAAACCTGATTCCACGTATACCAATTTCCGAATATTTCATATTTTCTTTAATTGATTGCTTTCTCACAAATAGTTATCATATAATATATATTCAAATTAGACGGGGATTGTGTGGATCATTCCAACCTAAAAGCAATGCGTGTTGAAATCAAACTGGAATGCAAGTATCTAGATTTTTATGATTTTGATATGTTTATTTGTTTTAATGTTTGGACTACAAGAAATTATTATACATTATGTAATGGAGACCTGTTTTAAAGAAGTTTTGTTGGGATATAAATCAAAGTTATTACTGACTATGTATATTACTGATTTACATGTTATTACTGGTGCTACAAAGTTAATACTGATCAACGACTTAATGCTGCTAAGAAGTTGACACCGAAGACAAAAGATAATACTGATGCTGCAGTTTCTACTGATCTTGGTTATTATTACTGATGTTATCATTTACTACTGCTCGATGAAGATTACTACTGCTATGCTTATTTATGGAGTATATCGAGTCCGAGATCTTAGGAAAGTTTGTTTAGAATGTCATATCTTTTGTATTTGAATTGTAATTGTATCCTAGAATAACTAGGGTAAATGTTAGGCTTCAAGGACTATTATATATAGTTCCTTATGAATTGTAAACATATGTGTATTGTAATTCGTTCAATCAATATACATTGAAGCTTTTTGTGATAAACTGTGTTCTTGATAATTCTTATATTATTTTACAGTTTATTGTTCTTGTTAATCACAATAGTGTTAATCCGCTGTAACTTCTGATTGTGAGTACATCATTGAGTCTATTAGCTATCTAAGTTAATCGATCTTGACAAGTGATATCAGAGCTTCGTACTCTAGATCTACAAATCAAGAATTCACTAAAAGCTTTCCTATACAATCAAAAATCTTGTTTTCATCATGTCTGATAAAAATGAAAGCACACAAGCAAACAAGATTCCCATTCTCACTCCCAACAACTTTGGGATGTGGAAAAACAGAATTAAGCAATACATGCTTATTACTGACTATTCCATGTGGAAAGTTGTTTTGGAAGGTAATAAAACCATTCCAACTGTCTTAGCCAACACGTCCACTAGATCTGACAAGCTCAAAAGTGATAAGGAAAAGAAAGACAGAGGAATTGAATTAAAAACCTTAAGTACCTTATTGCTTGCAATTCCTAATGACTATCAACATCTCTTTGTTGAGTTTGATGATGCAAAACTTATATGGCAAGCCTTGGAGAAAAGGTTTGTGGGCACAAAGAGCACAAAAAGAAACATGAAGTCTGTGCTAAAGCAAGAGTTCGAAAACTTTAAAGGACAAAAGAATGAATCTTTGTCACAAGTCTTTGATAGATTCAACAAACTCATTGGTGAACTCAACCAAGTTGGAGTTAAGCCAGACAAAGATGATGTCAATAAGAAGTTTCTCAGATCTTTAAGTGAGGAATGGTCTATGTACACTGTGTATATAGACAAGGTGATGCATTGGAAGAAAAGGAGCTTGATGAACTCTACAATGACTTAAGAGTGTTTGAATCAGAGGTAAGCCGGAAAACTCCCACTTTAAATTCAAACAATGCTGCTTTTGTTTCGACTGCAGGTACAAACCAAGATGTTACATCTGGAAAGATGAAGGAATCAGAAGACATTGTTAGAGAATCCTTCTTCACTAGTCAAGTGCATACTGCACTAATTAGTGAAGATCTGGAATAAATCAATCCTGATGATCTTGAAGAGATGGATATCAAGTGGCAGATGGTTATGCTCAGTTTCAGAACCAAGAAATTCCTTAAAAGAACTGGTAGATCAATTTTAAGTTTCAACAAAGGTGATAAAGCAGGATTTGACAAAACCAAAGTCAAATGCTACAACTGTAGCAACCTGGGTCACTTTGCCAGAGAATGCCCTAATAAAGATAAAAGGCCAAATTCAACTGCACTTGTATCACAAGAAGGTCAAGGATATGATTGGAGCTTTCAAGCTGAAGAACATGCTCAAATCAAGCACTCATGGCCTTTTCTGACCCTAAATCTGAGGTAACTCCTAAACCTTGCTCACCAGAATGCATTAAACTATTTAAAACTCTTAAAAAAGAAACTAAAGAAATTAATGATTGATAAAATATTGACAACATTTAATTGATCTAGTAATACCCCTGACTTTTCATACCTCTTGACCTAGTCAGCGACTCACTAGAAATAGGGGTCCGAGATTTGATACCAATAACTTAGGTGCAACTTGAAGTCTGATCTTTAGAGAAGAAATTCCTAGGATTAGAAGGTCTCGGAAAGCCGGACCTAGTTAGAAATAAAAAGTAGGAGTGTGAATTTAAACAGGTTTCTTGAGAAGAAATTCCTAGAGATCATATTAGACTCATTGTAAGGTTTTGAGAGAAATCTAGTCCCTTAAACTCCCAGAACATGAATTAAATCGGTACTTCAAAACCAAACCTAGACCTAGACGGATTCAACTCATAGTGAATATCCTCCTTATTATTAAAAAACTTCCTCGTCGTTTTAGTTGATTGTTTACTTTTAAAAATCAAATTTAGTTTTATTATTCAGTTTGCAAATAAAAATGTTCCAAATGAAAACCCTTTTTAATTACTTGTTCAGATTAATTACTTAGTTTTACCTTACCTAGCCAGCTTAATTGTTCCATGTGGAGACGAATATACCCGAACGTACTTACCTGAACTATATTGCTCACGATTAGGTCATACTTTCCTAATAGTGTGGTAATCTAGGAAAGGACGTATTTAGGTTATAATTTTATAACTGGTTTTACCACATCAAGTTTTTGGCGCCGCTGCCGGGGAACAGTTGCGTGATTAGTAAATTAGAACTAATCTTTTAATCGATCCTTATCTAAGAATTCATTCTTGGATAAGTTATTTTTTTTTATTTATTCTAGTAAACAGTTGCGTTTTTAACAATTGTCTTGAAGTTTTGCAGGTGTATGACCCGTAGCTCTGACTCTGATCCGATATTACCGTATATTGAGCCAGAGAGACTTTTTTGCCAGCGACATAGAGCAGTTTTAGCAGCGCAATACCTAGAATCAATCAACTTTCGAACTATTGACAACCCCATTTTCAATATGGGAGACAATAATCCACCAGAGCAACCCATGTGGAACATTAGACAGACACCACCAACTCCCACCACTCCGTCTATCACAGTTCCAGAGTTGAACAACATCAACTTCGAGATTAAAGGTCAATTCTCAGTATGGTGCGGGATCTGAACTTCGATGGCAGATTATGCAATGATCCTAACAGACATCTCGAGAACTTTCTGGAAATTTGTGAGCTGTTCAAGCAACGCGACGTGTCGTTGGATGCTATGAGACTCAGTTGTTTCCCTTCAGTTTAACTGGGGATGCAAGAGAATGGGTTAAATCGTTAGAGCCAGGCTCAATTACGACTTGGGATGAACTCCGAAGTCGCTTTATCACTCGATATTTTTCACCTGCTAAGGCTGACAAATTAAAAACTGACATTATGGCTTTTATGCAGGATTCAGGTGAAAAGTTGACAGATGCGTGGGAGAGGTTGAAAGGTCTATTGAGGAAATGCCCAAACCACGGTTTCGAGAAAAACAACATAGTACACATATTCTATAGGGGATTGGATTACATATCTCGATCCCTTCTCGATTCGTCAAGTGGTGGGTTGTTCATGTACAAAACTCCAACCCAAGCATATCAACTCGTTGAAGACCTAGCTATGAACAGTATGGAATGGCAAACAGACAGACGAACTGGTCAATTGAATATGGTGGATGATAGACAGAACGATGAAGTGGCCGCATTAAAGAACAATCAACAAGCATTCGAACGAAAATTAGATAAAATTACTAGTTGTTTACATGCTATACAGGTTGGGTGCGACAAATGCAAAGGACCACATCTCACCAAAGACTGCACACAACAGCAACCAATGTCAGCAGAGGAGGAGTTGAATTATATCAACAATGGGTACCGTAATAATTATCAAGGTGGAAATCAAGGGTACAACAAAAACAATCAGGGGTACAACAACAACAACAGAGGTTATAACAACAATAACCAAAACAATAACTATCCCCCGAGAAACTCGAACCCCCCTGGTTTCCAACGTGATAATCAGGCAAATCAACCACCACGAGATAATGCTGCAGGTCAAGGGCAAAATTCCTCAATGGAAATTTTGCTCGAAAAATATATGGAAAAACAAGACAAGAAAGCTGAAGAACAAGATCAAATAATCAGAAATCGGCAGGTAACAATTCAAAGTTTAGAGAGAAACCTGGGCAGGATGGCTGAAATTATACAAGAACGTCCTCAAGGAAGTTTACCACCCCGTACACAAGATAATCCTAAACAGGGATTCGAGAATATTAAAGCTATCACCACTCAGAGTGGCAAAACAGTAAGTTCACCTGTATTAAATACTGATGAAAATTCCTTTGATACACAGGTTAATGAGGAAACTCCAGCTGATGAAGAGGAGAGGGCCATGCAGAAGGTTGAAATTCCAACCGAGCCAGAAAACACAAAACCAAAGGAGACGCACAGATCCACCAAAACAGATGCAACAAACTCCTATACACCGAAGGTCCCATTTCCTCAACGTTTGAGGAAAGAAAAGTAAGTTTGTTGAGATGATTAAACATGTGCGCATTAACGTTCCTTTGGTTGACATGTTAGCAGGTATGCCAAATTACGGGAAATTCATCAAGGACTTGGTCTCAAGCAAGGAGCACACAGAGGATGTGTCATCAGCAATATTAAGCGAGGAATGCTCAGCTATCCTCCAACCAAACATACCTCCAAAGAAGGGTGATCCATGGAGTTTTATAATCCCTCGTCTCATAGATAATTTACCGCCATGTAAGGAGCTAGCTGATTTAGGAGCTAGCATTAGCTTGATGCCCTTGTCCTAGTTCCTTAAATTAGGAATAACAGACCTTAGGCCGACTAGGATGCGTGTTAGATTAGCAGACCTATCGCTTAAATACCCCGTGGGCATAGCAGAAAACGTTCTAGTTAAGGTCGATAGGTTCATATTCCCCGCTGATTTTGTTATCCTAGATATCCCGGAAGAACCAAATGTCCCTCTCATCTTAGGGAGACCCTTTCTGAACACTGCCAGTGCCATAATCTTGGTTGCTGAACAACAGCTTAGTCTAGGTGACAGGAATGACCGAGTCACTTTCTCCATTGAGAAAGCGATGAAGCATACCTCTGCCTCCCGATGACACGTGCAATTTCATCGACATCATCGATGTGTGCATGGAGGAGGAAATTACTTCATTTCTCGACGTAGATTGCGATGACATCACTACCTATGGTGATGTCACTCTAGACTCTCCCGAATCACTCCAAGATCTCTCAGAGCTCGAGAAACTTCTTCACCTTGACGAAGAGGATTCGGAAGAAAATGAAGTAGTTTTTGAGAAATTCGACCCGAACCAAAAACTTCGAATTAAGACATCTTTTGAGGACCCTCCATCTCTCGAGCTTAAGCCATTACCTGATCATTTAGAGTATGCGTTCCTTCAAGGAGAATCTGATTTGCCTGTCATCATTTCTTCTGCTCTAGCTCCTCCCGAAAAAGAAAAATTAATAAAAACTTTAAAAACACATAAAAAAGCTCTAGCTTGGAAAACCGCAGATATTCCGGGTATAAACCCTTCTTTTTGTACACATAAAATCTTAATGGAAGAAAACTTCAAACCTAGTGTGCAGACACAAAGGCGTTTAAATCTTAACATGAAGGAAGTCGTAAAGAAAGAAGTTCTTAACTGCTTGATGCAGGGCTCATTTATCCCATTTCTGATAGTCTTTGGGTGAGTCCGGTCCAAGTGGTTCCGAAAAAAAGGGGGGATGACAGTTGTGTGTAATGAGAAAAACGAGTTAGTCCCTACTCGAACCCTCACGGGATGGCGAGTTTGCATCGACTACCGCAAACTCAACGAAGCCACCCGAAAGGATCACTTTCCTTTACCTTTCATTGATCAAATGTTACCTTTCATTGATCAAATGTTGGAGAGATTGGCCGGGAACAACTTCTATTGTTTCTTGGAAGATTTCTCTGGCTACTTTCAGATCCCGATCGACCCCCAAGATCAGGAAAAGACCACCTTCACGTGCCCTTTTGGTACATTTGCGTATCGAAGGATGCCTTTCGGGTTGTGCAACGCTCCTGCAACATTTCAGCGGTGCATGACTGTGATTTTCCAAGACATAATCGAGGACTGTATGGAAGTCTTCATGGACGATTTCTCAATATTCGGAGACTCCTTGGAATCATGTCTTTCTAGCTTAGAGCGAGTTCTCATTAGGTGCGAGGAATCAAATCTCGTGCTTAATTGGGAAAAGTGTCATTTCATGGTGCGCGAAGGCATCGTGTTAGGTCACAAAATTTCTTCGAAGGGGATTGAGGTCGATAAATCAAAAATCGATGTCATTGCCAAACTACCTCCCCCTTCGAATGTCAAATCTGTGAGAAGTTTATCAGGTCATGCGGGTCTCTATCGTCGGTTCATCAAGGATTTTTCCAAGATAACCCGACCCATGACTCATCTTCTTGAGAAGGATACACCATTCGTGTTCACCCCCGAATGTGTGGAAGCCTTCAATCTTCTCAAGGATCGGCTCACAGAAGCCCCTATCATGGTATCTCCCAATTGGGACTTACCATTCGAACTCGTGTGCGACGCTAGTGATTTTGCGCTCGGTGCAGTTTTGGGTCAGCGTATAAACAACCACTTCCAACCTATTTATTACGCGAGCCGAACACTCACTGGTGCTCAGGCGAATTACACCACAACTGAAAAAGAACTCCTTGCAGTGGTATTCGCCTTTGACAAATTTCGTCCGTACCTTGTTTTATCTAAAACAATTGTCTATACGGATCACTCAGCGTTGAAATATCTCTTCGCCAAGCAAGATGCAAAACCGTGTTTCATCCGTTGGATTCTTCTCTTACAAGAATTCGACATTGAGATAAAAGATAAAAAGGGAGCGGAAAATCTTGCGGCAGATCACCTATCCCGATTAGAGAACCCTCATCTTGAGGAGTGCAATGAGGACGGGATCCATGATACTTTTCCCGATGAATTTATCGAAGCGGTCAATGCTTTACAAGACACCAACGACCCGTGGTTCACTGATTTTGTAAATTATCTAGCGGCGTGTGTTCTTGTTAAAGGAATGACCCATCAGCAAAAAGGGAAATTCTTCTCTGATCTAAAGCGCTACCATTGGGATGCTCCACATCTTTTCCGGGTCGGTCCCGATTTGATGCATAGACGGTGTGTCTCCAGTGATGAATCCCATGACATTCTCAACAAATGTCACAACGGCCCCACCGGTGGACATTTCGGTCCAAACTACACCGCCCGGAAAGTTCTTGATGCGCGCTTCTATTGGCCAATAATATTCAAAGATGCACAAGAATTGATCAAAACTTGTGATGCATGCCAACGAATCGGAAGTATATCCAAACGGGATGAAATGCCACAGCGTTGAATCCAAGTTTGTGAGGTCTTCGACATTTGGGGCATAGACTTCATGGGTCCGTTTCCAAGCTCCCAAGGTAACAAATACATCCTTGTTGCAGTTGACTACGTCTCAAAATGGGCCGAGGCAAAAGCTCTTCCAACGAATGATGCCCGCGTCGTAATCAACTTTCTTAAATCTCTTTTCTGCCGGTTCGGTTGCCCAAGGGCACTGATTGGTGATCGTGGCACACACTTTGCCAACCATCTCATGGAGAAAACTCTCCAACGATACGGTGTCCACCATCGTTTCTTGACCGCATATCATCCCCAAACTAGTTGTCAAGTCGATTACACTAATCGAGCTTTTAAAAAGAATTCTAGAGAAAAATCCCAAGTTGTGGTCTCAACGACTTGAGGATGCTCTTTGGGCATTCCGTACCGCATACAAAACTCCTATCGGCCATACTCCTTATCGAATGATTTACGGGAAAGCATGTCACCTTCCATTCGAGATTGAACATAAAGCCTACTGGGCTATCAAAGAGTGTGACATGAGCATCATTCCCGCCGGGACCGAGTGTAATCATCAACTCAACCTTCTCGATGAACACCGTTGTGAATCATATGAGAATTCACGAATCTACAAAGACAGAAGCAAGTATTTGCACGATAAGAAACTGAAAACTCATAAATGCTTCCAACCGGGTGACAATGTCTTAATCTATCAATCCCGGTATAAGTTTTCACCGGGAAAACTTAAATCCAAATGGGTGGGTCCGTATACCGTCCTAAAGCAACACCCAACGGGATACGTAGACCTCGTTACCGAAAATGGTCATTTCAGTGTTAACGGGCATCGCTTAAAGCTTTACCATGAAGATGAGAATGAAGGCGTGACTGAGACGGAGGAGGTGCATTTCGCCATGATGGGCGAAAAGAAGTAAAAGAGCAACACCGAGTTAAGCTCTAGACTCGTAAATCCATGAAGCGCTTCTCGGGAGGCAACCCGTGTTTAGTTGTTTTTCCCTTTCCATTCTGTGTAAAAAAAAAAAAATAAAAATAAAAATATATAAAAATTTCATAGATAGCGCCGCTATCTGTCCAAGTCGAAAACCAAACAGCGACCCGATTTCGCGTTTTGCCTCGTAATCGCGTACAAGATCGCGTCGCTATTTCAAAAATAGCGGCGCTATCCTTCAATCGGGCACGCTATCTTACCCGACCCGGTTAAATCGAAAATACGGATCCGCAACAAATAGCGCCGCTATCCCCGATAGCGGCGCGATCTCCTTCAGGTATAAATCCTTCGTGGCCTTCCCTGTTCGCAGATCGCAGCAAGCACACCCCAAACCCTAGCGCGATTTCGGCGATTCCACCCAAAATCAACCCAAATCTTCCGTGTTCTTCCGATTTCTTCCATAAATCTTCATCTCCATGGCATCTAAGGTTTGTTTCCCCCTCTATTCTTCATATATTCCATGTTTTAGGGTTCAAATCTTAGATTTTTGTGGGTTTTTGTTGCTAGGTCCGAAATTCATGAACTTTTGCTAATTACTTCGGTTTTTCCTTGATTAGTTGTAGATTCAAGCCATAGTTAGTTAGTTAGTCGAACGATTACTAAACCTTAGTGTAAAACTTCGAATTTTTAGGCTTGATTTTACTTTTTAAGGAGAAAATTTATGAACTAGGGTTTGTTCTTGTCAAAAATCTGAATTTAGCTTATGTTTTGCTTGTTAGATTATCTACATTGTGTTATTGAGTTCAATTTTGTTTAAATATTAGAAATACTTGTTAAATTTGCACATTGTGGTTAAAATTTTTGCTAAATTGGGTTCAAACGTTTTATAACTATATTACAAACATTTGCAAATTTCAGATTTAAGTATCAAAACATTCATTATTAGTGTTGCATAATGTCACACTTAGTTGCACAACTAAGTGTTGGTAAGGAAAATTGGTAAATTTTTACATAGTGTCAAATTGGGATTCAAATCATGACCTTTTATCAATTCCTTATTCATTTTACATTTGTTCTGTTAAATAACACTCCTAATGATTATTCTTTTGTTTGTGATTAGCAGAGAAAGACAAAGGCTTCAACTAAGGCCTCAACATCCGAACTGCCACCTCCACGACCAGTTACACCATCATCATCTTCTTCTTCGGATGATGAAGATTACTTACATAGGGATGGCTTCCCCCTGGTGCTCAAAAATGCGAACCACCACGCATTTGAGGAATTCACCAACATCAGAACCGAAAGCACCCGATTACGCCTCGAGGAAAGGCGTAGTGAAATCATGCATAAAAACATAAATGTGGGCCGAACTCCAGACTGGGACCTGCTCAGATCCTCAGGCAAGGCAGATGCTATCCGGTCTTACTTGATCAGCGAAATTCGCGGAAACAACAACGATGTATTATTTACATGCACTGCTTGGGATGCCGCCTTAACAATGAACGGGTGTACTCCGAATTGCTCCTCGAATTCTTCACCACATACCACCTAGATTTCAACAAAGCTCATAATGAACCTAATGCCATCTCTATCACATACCGGATAGCAAATACATGGGTTAAATGTTCCTTGGTACAGTTTGCTATTAATCTGGGCCTCTACACCGCAGCTCAAACAAATAGCCCTCATTTCCTTCCTTATCTAAACCGGGGAGAATACCAGGAAGCCCGGAATGTTGACAGAATTTGGGAAACCATTGGGGTCGGAATATTTGACCCGAGATCATCCAAGAGTAAACACATCCGAAACAGTGAACACATATATCTGTATCGGATGATCTCAAACACCATTCGCCAAAGGAAAGAGGGGGCAGAAAAGATAAACATGTATAGCCTTTGGCTATTATATCAACTGGTCAACAGGGACCGAATTACCAACATTCCACTCATCCTTGCTTCATTTTTGAACGGTCTAGCACAGGGACATAAAAGTAAAAGTGGCTTCACAGGAGGCCAATACATCACACGCTTGGCCAGAGCAGCGGTAACTTTAACACCGTGGGTGACGATCACATTGACAAAGCAAGAGATGGGCTTTTTAGATATTCATCAGCTAGCGGGAATGGGAGTAATTCGAGATCCAATAGCCGGGGTGGATGAAGGACGGTATGCATGGGAAGATAACCCGTCAACTGAAGCTGGGGGAAGAGGTGCACAACCGAGGCAAGCAAGAGGTGCACAACCGAGGCGACCAAGAGGGCAAAGGCAACAACCACAAATACCGGAGGATGTGGCAATGGGGGAGATGGAACCACCACCTATGGAGCATGGTCATGGACATCCGGGAGCATCTGGCTCCAGAGCGGGTCCTTCTACATTTGACCCGTACCAAAATTTATATGATGATGTTCATGCTTTGCAGGTTGACATGGCAGGTTTGAGAATGGACTTTGGCGGGATGAGACATCATATGGATAGTATGACCTTGCAGCTCCAACGAAATTACTATCAAGGAGAAAGGGCTCAAACTCTCCCGTACTGGCAAGCCCCCGCACCATCACTCGAGGCCCAGAACCTGTTACCTTATTGGGGCCCGAACTTGCCTGCTCTGCCAAACTAGCCGAGTTATGAAGACTGGTTTCAGCAATATGACCCGACATCGCCACGTGACGGTCGCGATTATTGAGCTCATGTTTGGTTTTCTAGACTATATTCGATTTGGTTGTACTTTTGGTTTAATTTTTCTTATTAACAACTTAATACATATGTCTTTTGAACAATGTTACCACTGTTATTCTAGTTTTTGTTTTAGTTATGTGTTGATAGAATGTGATGAGCTTGGAACTGGAATGGAACTGCTCAAAAATGGATCATGCAATTGGATGATAATAGTATTTGGAAACACAGCAAAAAAAAAAAAAAATCAAAATACCTTCAGGGAGTACCGTTCCCTTTTGCCTTTTTACTTTTTGGTTTCTATTTTTTTATTTTATTTTTGTTGCATTGAGGGCAATGCAACGTTTTAAGTGTGGGCATGGGGGTATGGCATCCACCACTTGTTAGTATTCTTAGTAAATCATCTAAAACAAACAAACCAGTTTAATCAAAAAAACATTTCTTTAGACACATCTCAACCTTAGAAAATAATTTTTAGACAATAAAGTTCACTTTAAAAGTTAAAATTTTTCTTAGCTTTTATGTGTCAATTTTTATGGCTTTTTACCGATCTAATTATCTCTTTAACTCGTTAATTAAATCACTTTCTAACTTGGAAAATTTGAAATTCTTGTAAATCTATAGGTATTGTCTTTTAGAAAATTAAGTTTAGCAAAGCTAACTCCTGATGACATTAGGTTAGATTAAGAGCTTTTAGTTTACGTAAATAAATTGCTAAATAATATACATGAAAAATTTGAGAATCGGTGAGAATATTCAACCGGCCTTGTGCTCCCGACAAGTACGCCCGAGGGGTCCTTTAAACCTGGCATACTAAGGTCAACTGATCTGGATATGTTGGCTGAAAGTCTTTTACGCGGGTTCACAATGTAAGCTGAGGTTCGAATCGATTCTTGAATAAATACCTAATTAAATACTTAGGGGGAACAATTAGCCGACCTTGGGTTCCCGACAAGTAAGCTCGCGGGGTCCTTTAAACCTGGCATACTAAGCAACTGATCTGGATATGTTGGCTGAAATTCTTTTACGCGGGTGCTCAATTAAAGTTGTGGTTCTCTTTTCCAAACAAAATAAATAAATAAAAATTAATAAACATGCAAAGCATGCATAAGAACAAATAAATAAAATAAATAAACATGCAAAGCATGAATAAATAAGGCAAATAAATTATGAAATGAATAAATAAACTAATTTTTCTTCTTTTAAGCTTACTAGTTGGGTGATTTTCATAAAGATGGTATTTATAGGTTAGGCAAGGATGAATTAGGATCTAAGTTAAAAAGTAGTCTAAATAACATAGTTAACGATTTAATTAGATTTGTAAAAAGTTAGCTGATGTTCTTACACAAACTTGGGCATAAAATATAATGAAAAATTTTAACTGCTAAATGGACTAGGTTCTGAAAATTGTGGTACTTCTATGAATAAATTGAGATAAAGTGTCGATGACATTATATTTTTATATTTCTGATTGAATAAATTTTATGATGATTTGCTTGAGGACAAACAAAGTTCAAGTGTGGGCATCTTGATATTGGCAGATTTATACATATATTTATCTGCCAATATACCTATTTTTACATGTGTTTATCGATTAGAATATGATGTTATCACTCAAAATGTAGTTTATATTGTATTTTGCAGGCTATAGAAGAAAAAGTGACAAAAACGGGTCAAAACGGAACAAGAAACGAAGAAATGCAGAAATTCAAGAGATAGCGCCGCTATCTCGGTCGCTATCTTCACCGCTATTTTCCTTCCAAAAGCGAAATCGGGTCGCTGTTTGCTACAAAAAGTTACAGATAGCGCCGCGATTCTCAAGATCGCGCCGCGATTTAGCACGGGATCACATATAGCGACGCGAAAATGGATATAGCGACGCGATTTCGCTCGATCTGACACATATTTAAGCGAATCTGCAGATCTTATCTCATAACTTTTTGACTTAAGACAAATTGGCAGCCGAAAAATACCCTAGGAGCACTCAAGATCAAGATTTTAAGCATCAAACATTGGTTTTTTTATCACTTTTGATTACTATTATGTTTATGTTTATGTTTCTTCACGATTGTTTGATGATTTCTAGCATGTCTATGTGCTAATCATCTTATATTCTGATTAGATGAAGTTTAGGTTTTAGGTTTGGATATTCTTAGGATTCTATGATGATTGTTTTAACACTTGTGTTTTTAATAAAGAACCTTTTCGTTAAACCTTTACATTTGCATTATTGAATCTATTTATTGCTTGATTGATAAAATATTGACAACATTTAATTGATCTAGTAATACCCCTGACTTTTCATACCTCTTGACCTAGTCAGCGACTCACTAGAAATAGGGGTCCGAGATTTGATACCAATAACTTAGGTGCAACTTGAAGTCTGATCGTTAGAGAAGAAATTCCTAGGATTAGAAGGTCTCGGAAAGCCGGACCTAGTTAGAAATAACAAGTAGGAGGGTGAATTTAAACAGGTTTCTTGAGAAGATATTCCTATAGATCATATTAGACTCATTGTAAGGTTTTGAGAGAAATCTAGTCCCTTAAACTCCTAGAACATGAATTAAATCGGTACTTCAAAACCAAACCTAGACCTAGACGGATTCGACTCATAGTGAATATCCTCTTTATTATTAAAAGACTTCCTCGTCGTTTTAGTTGATTGTTTACTTTTAAAAATCAAATTTAGTTTTATTATTCAGTTTGCAAATAAAAATGTTCCAAATGAAAACCCTTTTTAATTACTTGTTCAGATTAATTACTTAGTTTTACCTTACCTAGCCAGCTTAATTGTTCCATGTGGAGACGAATATACCCGAACGTACTTAACTGAACTATATTGCTCACGATTAGGTCATACTTGCCTAATAGTGTGGTAATCTAGGAAATGACGTATTTAGGTTATAATTTTATAACTGGTTTTACCACATCAGTTACTACTGCTCCATCAGTATTAACTAAAACAAAGTCGAACAAATGGTCAAATAAACATAAATCAGTAGTAACACCTAAAAGCAATATTAACCAAACCACATATAGCACATTCCTCATTAAAAAGGATGAACCCAAGACAAAAAAAGCTTGGGTTCCCAAAAAGAATTAACTTCATCTTATTATGTGCAGATCATCCAGGTGAATACATGGCATATTGATAGTGGATGCTCTAGGCACATGACTGGGAATCTACAAATTCTCAGAAACTTTGAGGCATATGATGGTGGTTATGTTGCATTTGGTGAAAATACTAAAGGTGGTCGTATTACTAGTAAAGATATTGTATCAAATGGTAAGATCACATTTGATAATGTCTTTTATGTTGCTGAACTTAAATATAATATGGTTAGTGTCTCACAAGTATGTGATAAAAAGAACAAGATTTTTTTAGAGATATAGAGTGCATCATTCTTTCTCCTGACTTTGTTTTAGATGAAAAATATGTTGTTTTAAGAACACCAAGGAGAAACAATGTGTATTGCCTGGATATATGGGGAGAAATCATTTCTCCAAATGAAATCAACTGCTTTATATCCAAGGCAAACACAAATGAATCAGAACTATGGCACAGAAGGATGTGTCACACAAACTTTAAAAACATGAATAATTTAGTTAAAAAGAACTTAGTAATTGGTTTACCACAAAAACAATTCATGTGTGATCATCATTGTGTTGCATGCCTAAAAGGTAAGCAGCACAAGACTTCTTATAAGACCAAATCAATTAATTCTATTTCTAACCCATTGCAGCTACTTCACATGGATTTATTTGGGCCTACTAATGTGATGAGTATGAAGGGTTTCATTGACACTGATTGACCATATGGGTCAACCTCCTAGTCACTTGTTTCGAACCACACTGACCAAGAACATGAACTTGTTCTTGACCGGTTAAAACCAACTAGCTGATTTAATCCCTAAAAGCGGAACTGAGATTAAACCTAATCCTTAAATCCTAAAGGATTGGGATCTTGGAGATCTAGATTAGATTAGCAAGAAAGAAACCTTGTACGAAAAACTCGAACACACACATACACTTGTGGTATTCGACGAACACCAAGAACCCTAGGGTTCTTGGGTTCGAATTCGGCCAAGAGGGAGAAGGGAGAAAAGGGTTTCCCAAAACATACCTTGTTGTTTGCTTAAGATAGATCCACTGATGATGAACAAATCGAGCGATCTTCTAGTTGATCTAAGCAATGAACTTGATCTTCAAGACTTGAAGAATACGAAGAACACGAAGAACGAAGAACACAAAGAGTTGTGTTCTTGGTTCGGCCGATCGAAGGGGAGGAGGGGGCAAGGGATTCGTGTGATGGTGTAAGGGGTTTTAGGGTCCCCTTATAGTTTAACTAGTTTATTATTGTTGCACTTAACTATTAAATGTCTAGTATTAATACACTAATAATTCGGTACCTATGTACACGAATTATATACTTGTATTTATACTTTTAATAATTAATTATATAATAACCTTTACATAATTTATACAACAATATTATCCAATTTACTATATGATTTAATAGCTTTAAATCATATCATGGATAATCCATAATTAACACATTGTATATTTACTCAACTAGTAAATGTACAAATATTTGTATTAATTAGTTAGTTAAACTAATCTAGTATTAAGTTAAACTTAACTTAATACTTAACAGATTCATAATGACTATTATGAATCATTCCTCTTCGTAGAATCATTGCTTATCTTGCTCGTATTACATGCACTCACCGGTGTGACCCTTAAGTTTTTCGTAGGCATGGATGTATCATCACAGGTTGACTAACTGTGCACATAAATCCTTCAGACTCCCACTTGTGCAAGTTTGTAACCTTTGTCTTAATGATACGAGCTACAGTGGCCTTCTAGATGGGCATGTAGGTAACCAACCCCATAAAAACAGCTTATGTAACCCATGTATAGTTTAAAAAAAAAAAACCTTTAATAGCGTCTCCTAGTAAAGAACACGATGTCTCTACTTCTTGGGCAACTATGTTAGGTTTATCCCTTGCAGCACGATATTTGTGATAATGAATACGAGCATGGTAGAAAATATCAACTCCTGTATTCGAAATCATTTCATGACTTCTTGATTCAAACTGTTGTGATAAACGACAAAGAACAAATCAGTTCGTTTGGGCATGGCCATGCACTTTTCAGTTATCTCATCATGTCAAAGGACCTATAAATATCTCTCCTAAAAAGGAGGTGCAATTACCATCTTGTTATATTTCGATTTAAAATACAAATTCCTTTGTACCCAGTAAAGCCTCGTATGACAACCTTTTATCAGAATTGTCTAAGATGAACCAGAGCACATTAGTCAATGTATCCCAAACCAAATACCTCAGGCTTAAGGACAATCCTAGTGAATAATACTTTTGAACTTTTCAACCACGAAGTATTATCACGGTGGTCAATCCAATATTCGTCGAGCTCCAACAGAATATCACGATATTTGGTTTACACAAAACTTGTGTAGCTATCTTCGAAGAACTTCGAATCTACCACCAAATACCGCGATGACGTTAACGTCCCATCGAGGTTCCCACCAAGACGAGTAGTCACGAATTTATATCATTTTGAATAAATAGACTTTTATTCATGGATATTGTAAAACATACAAATTCTGAATAACAATGATACTAACTCATGTATTATTCCTTACTGGACATAGATACTGAATTATTACTGGATCATTACTTATTCTTTGCGTTTGTATTGATTGCTTAATGACTCCTTAATTGTAACTTTTATCACTAATTACAATTAATCATTTCTATTAAACTAAAGACATAAGACGAGTATTTACGAATACTATTACTTTTGTCTTTGCTAGATATTGTTCATGCAACATTTAGAACATATTCTAGTCTTGCCTTTTTATATGATTCGGTAAACATAGGAGGATTGGAAAATAACTCCTTAGTTTCTTGAATCTATAAAACTTGAGTTGTAACTAAATCTCTTTTAGCTACTTGATTTGTAGATATTCTTACTAGTTAAAGAAATTTCCTTAAATGATTAACTTGTTCACTGGAATGTGAACATCCTATTAGATATGCAATAATTAATCACAAGACTTGTGATCACGCTATTAGGTTTGCAATAATCTAATCAATGATCATTTATTTTCGTAACTCTTTGGCTAACGACTTGGTAAAACCTAGTTGTTAATGTCCTAACTAACTTACTATATTTCATTAGTACATCTAATGAATATGTTAGTCATAGCTCCCACTAAATTTTATGGAAGTAAGCATTGCTTAAACTACTACTTTTGACCTAGTCAAAACTTATAGTTTAACCCTTTAAGAATTTAATCAAAGTCATCCTTTGGATTTGCGAATATCCAACATTCCTGATAAGGGAATTATGACTTTCATTGATTGCTGTATCCAACAAGTATAAGACACTTGAAACGATACTTCCAATTCTTAAGTGTATTTGTATCTTCTAAGAATCTTATTTAATGCCAAAGTCATTTCTTAGATTTCTCAAATATCCATCATTCCTATTAGAGAATTATGACTTGATTAAATATTGTATTTATTACAAGTATAAAAGACTTGCAATAATACCTTTTAATTTTTAAATACTTTAATATAGTTTTGTCCTTTTGAGAGTTCATTTAATGTCTAAGTCATTTTACTTGGATTTTACGAATATCCAATTATTCCTATTAAGGAATTATGACTTCATTAAATTCCTTCATCACAAGTATAAAAAGACTTGTAATAATACTCTTTAAAGTCCATCTTGGTTATATCCAATATAATCATACTATATTAATACTAATATTTAAAACGTACTATCATAAGTAACCATTAGTTAATCCGTAACTGCAGAAAGTCAAAACCAGTGTCGAGAAAATATGAGTATATAGAACAAGATCTCTGCTCCATGTCTATTACTCTTGTTGAAAAATATCATGATGCGAAAGGAAATCTGAAAGCGTTATTCATCGTTATGAATACTATCTCTGGATGTGAGAGATCCTATAACCTGGTTATCCTAAATGTCTGGCTAGGGACCGCTTGTAACATACGTGTTTTAAATTAAGTATCTGCAATTGTTAAAATGGATAATAACTAGTAAATAATCGGGTATTAGGTTTTGATAGTTGGAATTATGGGTAAAATTTGGATTTATGAATATTGGATTAAGTAGTATAAGTTAAAAAGGACAAAAAGTTGAAAATTGCAGCATTTTGGGTAGAAAGCGGCACTATCTAGGGTTTAGGGTTTAGGGTTTTGGAACAGTAGACCATTTTAGCAAAGGGTAAACCACGAAAATTTGGGAAATAGCGGCGCTAAGAAGCATGGGTTTGAGGAGATAGCGGTGCTATCTTGTGCTGAACAGACATAAAATCGGGTTTTCACCCAAATCAGCTCGTTTTTAACCCAAAATTTCTCTCGGACGAAGCTAAGGGCGATTTGGACGATTTTCAGTGATCAAGGGCAAATTTCAACCTAAAATCAAAGGATTTTCATCGAATCTGTTGATAATTAAGGTAATACATCACCCCTTTCTTCATGCATGTGTAGAAAAATCAAGTGTTGAGTTAGTAGTTCAAGAACCCTAGATTAGGGTTTGGGTTGTCTAACTGAAATTGATGTTGTATGTTAATTTATCAGGTATATAACTATGAGATTCGTGGTTAGCCAGTGATTATGCACAATTTTAGATAAATTGGTAGTCTAGGGTTTGGTTAATCATCAATTTGGGGGAAATTGGTGATTAAGGATCATTCTAGTTGTGATTATGAGTTAGAATATTGAATGAGATGTGTATAATTGTGATAGGTAAACAATTGAGAAATTGTGGTGATTATAACGATCGGTGACGTTGGCAATTCTGCTTAATCCCAGGTGAGTTCACTATGTGCAATGTGTATACTCTATATATATATATATATATATATATATATATATATATATATATATATATATATATATATATAGTGTACAATTCAACGCAGAACTCATTTAAGCTACAGAACCGCAGAACCCAATCTTACACCTTTAAATTTTGAAGTTAATGGTTAAGATTAATCGTGGCATTTTTGTAAATAAATCAAGTTACATTTTTAGTAAAAATTAAATAAAAATGGTATATTAGGCATTTTGGCAAAATGAAAATAAAATTAAATAAATAAATCCCTCAAAAACCGTCTTTAACTCTCTCTCATATTTAATATACGTAGTAGTTTATTTCTATATCATCTTCCCCATTAGAAAACCTTACCCCATTTTTTTCTCTCACACTACCATCACCACTACTCAAACCGCCACCGGTATAGCCGCAGTCCGTGTACAAAGGCCGGAAGAGGGAAGGAATGCGGAGGAAGAAGCATAACCGGCCGCCGGAGATGACAAAAATGTTCAGAAAGGTATTAAATACCGGAGAAAGTGACGATTACTTATGATCGTATAGTGATTTGAAGTAGTTTTTATCTTTAATTCCAGTTTAGGATACGCGGCGGTATTACTTATGATTGAAAGTGACGATGACGGCTTTATTTAGCGTACCTTCTCTTTTAGTACATTCAATGTATTAAATTATGAACGTTCATGTAATCAACATTCAATGTTTTAAATTGTTTATACATTTATATATTTTAGGTGAATATTCGATACATTCAATGTTTTAGGTGATAATTATACATTCGATTTATAAACATTCAATGTTTATAAACATTCAATGTATAAACATTCAATGTTTGTACATTCAATGTTTCAAACGGGCTTACTGAATATTCGATACATGAAGCTTCGTTGTATACAAGGATAAAGAGAAATAAAAAGGGATATTGATTTGAATATTTTAGGTGATAATTACATTAATGGTTACAACACAAATGTACTAATGTCGTACATTTTTTTAAGATATCTAAGCAAAATTTTTTTTTACTATGTTGCTCATCTTCTTCATATGAACTTTCATGGATGTCGTGAGCTTTAAACTGCTGAGTTATTTGCATCTTCTTATTTGTAAACCATATTCTTCAATGGTGGTTTCTGAATTTTTGAGAATTAGGTTACAAGATTTGTCGTTGTTTTCAATGCTAACTCGAAATTAATGAAGATGTTGATTTGAATATTTTAGGTGATAAATATTATAATAACCAACTTTCCTTAATTTTAGGAAAGCAGTAAATCTCAAATATGGTTTCCATGATTAAACGATTTTGTAAAAAAGTCATAAATGCCCTCCACGATTTATGATAAAATAAAAATAATAAATCAAAATTCCTGCATTTTGATTGGTCTAAAAATGGTTCTGTGGTTCTGTACCTTAAAACGGTTCTGCGCTGAATCGGACCATATATATATAGGGTTGAATTAGTTTTAGAACCAATTAAGGCTACAGAACCAGCATAACTCAATCTAAACCATTGATTTTTAAAATGAAATGATCATGGAAGACACATTAATGTATTTGATGAGGGACCCCCAAATATTGGTTTGCATGGATGTCATTAATCAATGTATACATATATGTACATGTTTTCATGTATGTATACGTAAGTGTTATCTATACATATATGTATACATGCATGAATGACATCCATGCAAACCAATATTTGGGGGTCCCTCATCAAATACACTAATGTGTCTTCCATGATTATTTTATTTCAAAAATCAATGGTTTAGATTGAGTTCTGCTGGTTCTGTAGCCTTAATTGGTTCTGATTCTAATTCTACACTATATATATATATATATATATATATATATATATATATATATATATATATATATATAGCTGGCACTTGTTTTATTTGACATCGTCGCATATTGGTTCGGTTGTTTAGAACATTGAAATCCTTTGACAAACCTGAATTTTTGCTTGACTCGTTTGAGTGGATTGCCTTGAGTGATATTTCATTTCGTGAGGACCCATGGCGGTTCGAGTATTACTTCGTGTAATATGTCGAGCGGTGGACGCGGGAGTACCTGGTGGAGGAGTGGTATGGTCCGTGGTGGTGATGCTGGATCTTGGACTCATTTAGGGGTGCCTTGATCACCTTCATCGACCTCATTCCCTAACGGCCTAAGAGGGAATGACGCACTTTGTTGAATCCGGACTTGTACCTTGATAATTGTTGACCCGGTATTAATATGTGATGCCTTGTGGTGATATTCTTGTGGTAACCCGGTACTTTGACCCGTTTACATTTGTTCATGTATTTATTTTGATTTATATAATTGTTTAGTATAACATTATACATTGTGGAACTCACTAAGCTTTATAGCTTACCCGTTTAGTTGTCACCATTTTTTAGGAAAGGATAAAGGCAAGGACAAGTGTAAGTAGATTACAGAAGTTCGTTAGCTTGAAGCTTTGGAAGAGCTTCTCTTTTGGTATAGACTTGTAGTATTTTGGTTCATATCTTTTGGGTTGCATAGTTGGTTTGTATCCATTATAGTTAGTTGGTATATTGTTTGTATGTCTTTTGGTAGAAATGTTTTAAAACTTGTATTTTGTGTAATTTCCGAAAGATTATTGTAATTGTTGTTGAAATTAGTCATTTTGGAGTAAGGTCCCTTACACCGCTTTAGGCTAACGGTGATCAATAAGTGATGCTTATCTTGCACAAGTGGGAGTCTTTTGGATTTATGTGCATAGATAATCAAACGTGTTATCGTGTCCAATGTTATAAGACACTAAAGGGTCACACCGCTACACACCCAATAATGGACAACCGAATAAAGTAAGTTGTGTGGTATAATTAACTAGTTAAGTCAATTATAAAGAAGAGAATAAATAATAATAAGTTAATTATTATTTGTGAGGAAGGTTAAATACTAAGTTAAATATTTAACGAACAGTTAATTAATTGTCTATTAATTAACTAGTTAAAGTCCAAGGGTTGAAAGTGTTAATAGGATTTTTAATTATGAGATTAATCATAATTAAACTCCAATGACTTAAACTGTAACTTGATCCCTTATAGAGTTATAGATAAAGGACTAAGGACAAGGGTTTTAGGTTAACCACATTACACACTCAAAACCCCAAACCCCCTCCATCCCCTTCGGCCGTCGATCGAGATAAGAACCCCATATGGTTCTTCGGTTGGTGTTTGAACGAAACACACACACACAAGTTCTTGTGTGATACTTTGTTGGTACAACGCGGTCTTGCAGTGTGTTCAGGTGGTGCAGTAGAGGTGGATTAATCTTTAGCAATCCAAGAGGTATTATTATATTCATCTCTTTGTTTTAGTGATCCCATTGATTAGTTGACATCAAGTATGTGGGATTCAAGTTCCGTCATGTGAATCCTACAAGGTATTCCTACAATACGGCTATAGGAAAAGCCATAATCTTTTAATTCTGATTGCATCCAAATTACCTGGGACAAGCAGCTTGCAGCAGCAACATGTTGGGTTTCGTACCAATTTACCGACACTTTGTTCGTCGCCGAATTTACGAACAAATCATAACGATAAACGACGAAACGATAAAGGATCGTTTAGATCTACGAGTCTAAGGTAGCTATGAATAAAATAAATAAATCACTTACATTGGCAACACTTGGTGATGCGAATCCTTGCGATCTTGTTCGAGCTAGAACTCCGTTAAGAACTAGGATTCAAACTAGAGCCCCTCTACTTGATCACACTCGAGGTTGACAACGAACGAGAAAATACACCACAACGTAGTGTAAAGTACCCTTGAGAAAAACCCAAACAAAACCCTAACCGAAAAACCCTTTTCGGTCGACGGTGGCTCACGGCGGCAGCACGGCGGCGGCGGCGGCTCACGGTGGTGGTGGCGGACGGACAAGGGGAGGGGCCGAAACCTTGGGAGTAGGGTTCTCAATTAATGAGTTTTTTTTATTAGGTCAAGAACCCAAGTACCCTATTTATAGGTTTCGCTAAGGAAACGTTTCCTTATTTGAGTTGGACTCAAATAGCCCAAGCCCGCTTTATTTAATTAAACTATTAATTAAACTAAAGCCCATTTGAATAACTAGTTAATTACCCATTAACTTATTCAGTCCATCTAGCCCGTTACACATTTGATTAAACAATTAATCAAAGCCCGGTTCGTTTATTCTCGTGTTCGGTTGCGCCTCAAGAGCGACCCCATTAGGACTTTAATTTACGTTGACTAAGTCAAACCGTTTATTTGATGACGTTGGACACCATTTCCAACAGTCTCCCACTTGGACATCTCATCAACTATAAACGTCTGTCAATCATACTTTTAAAGTGCGCAAATAGTGCAGCTGCTGAACTCTGAATCTCATCAGAATACAGTTCCTAAGATAAGTGATCATATGTCCTTCACTTTGCGATATCCCGTTAACTAGAGACACGGACAATCGTCAATCTCTAGTCACGACTATGTTTCCTGATCGAGATTTATGATGGCTGATTAAGACTACTAATTGAAATTTCAATTTAGTCATGACCTGCACAGGTTTTAATTGTCACATCAGATCAACAGGGGCCCACAGATATCTCTTCTTTCATACTTTTGAAAGAAGGATTGAATAAACTTCGACTTACACCGTCTCTGCCATAATCGTTACATAACACATGGAAGTACTCTGTATAGCTACCATTTACGAATAGCGTTGGAGCAAACCAATGCATCACGAACTCATACTAGGAGACTAATGTATCTAGGTTTTAAGACCTATATGATATTACCGTCTCACTATTACCTTTGAATTTGTCCATGAGGTAATACTCTGAGCATGGGTTGGTCCAACATTTAAAATCTCCATTTAAATGCTCATGAGAATCGCAGCAATCTTTATGCAATGTTCAATCTCTATGAACAGTCTACTACCTCTCCATGACATCTTAATTCACTTCTCATTCCCATGAGAATGATCGACTGGGGACGTTAAAATGATCTCTTAGATCACTTTGGAATTTGTTCTAAACATGCAAAAGTGAAACACAAATTTAAATACTATATGAATGATAGAACACTTGCAAATTATTTAATCACCATAAATAAATCATCCATTCATACAATTTAATATTTGTAATATAGTTTCAATAAATAAACTAGTATAAGTCACTTTGAAATCTAATTCCTATCGTCCTAGCATGTTCATCATGCTTGGATCGACTTAGTGGCTTTGTGAATGGATCAGCCGGATTCTCATCCGATGATACCCTAGTCACGATGATGTCCCCTTCCTCAACACGGTTTCGCACATAGTGATATTTTCTGAGTATATGCCTGGTTCGACTGTGATCTTTGGATTCTTTAGTCAGGGCGACTGCACCTTCATTATCACAGTAGATTTTCACTGCGTCCTTGATGCTTGTTACAACACCAAGGTCACCTATGAAATTCTTTAACCATGTGGCCTCTTTTGCTGCTTCACTAGCAACAATATACTCAGATTCACATGTGGAATCAGCAACTGACTTCTGCTTGGAACTCTTCCAAGTGATAGCTCCTCCATTCAATAAGAATACCCACCCAGATTGTGAGCACGAGTCATCTCTATCCGTTTGGAAACTCGCGTCACAATAACCTTCACTTTCAGTTCGTCTTTCCCACCATACACTAAGAACATATCTTTTGTTCTCCTTAGGTACTTGAGAATCGATTTCACCGCTATCCAATGATTATTGCCAGGGTTGTCCTGATATCGACTCACCATGCTCAAAGCATATGAGACATCAGGACGAGTACATATCATGGCATACATGATCGAACCTATAGCCGAAGCATATGGGATTCGACTCATCTTATCCCGCTCTAACTCAGTGCTGGGACATTGACTCTTAGTCAAAATTATGCCATTGTTCATTGGTAAATAACCTTTCTTAGACTCAAGCATATGAAACCTCTTCAATATCTTGTCTAAGTATGTACCCTGGCTTAATCCTATTAGACGTTTTTCTCTATCTCTGTATATCTTGATTCCAAGTATGTACGCTGCATCTCCTAGATCCTTCATTGCAAAACACTTTCCCAACCAAGACTTCACCTCTTGCAGTGTAGGAATGTGGTTGCCAATGAGTAATATGTCATCCATATATAATACTAGGAAGACTACAGTGCTCCCACTAGTTTTGATATAAACACAGGACTCATCTTCGCTTCTCGAAAATCCAAACTGTTTGACTCTTTCGTGAAAGCAAAGATTCCAACTTTGAGATGCTTGTTTCAATCCATAGACAGATTTCTCAAGCTTGCACACTCTCTTAGGATGCTGCTTGTGGATAAAACCTTCTGGCTGTGCCATATAGACATCCTCAATTAACTTTCCGTTCAGGAAAGCAGTTTTCACATCCATTTGCCAAATTTCATAGTCATGAAATGCAGCTAATGCAAGCAATATCCTTATAGACTTTATCTTGGCTACTTGTGAAAAGGTCTCATCATAATCAATCCCATGAGTTTGAGTATAACCTTTTGCAACCAGCCTAGCCTTATAAGTGTGCACATTCCCATCCATGTCTGTCTTCTTTTTGAAGATCCATTTACACCCAATGGTTTTAATGCCAGGTGTAACGTCAACCAAGTTTCATACATAGACTGAATCTCGCTCTCCATAGCCTATTTCCATTTATCGGCCTCAGGGCCTCCCACAGCTTCCTTATAGTTTGATGGCTCATCATCATCAACTGGTAAACCATTATCAGTCGATGCATCGCCTTCAGCAATATGGTATTCATAATAATCACCAAGATGCTCAGGAGGGCGAACAACTCTAGAGGATCTACGTGGAATGGTAGGAGTTATATCATTTTGTTCAACAGGAGTCTCATCCTCTGGTTGAGTACTAGTGTCAACTAAAGGTTCCGATTCAATTTCATTGGTTGACTCTTGAGACTCTTCAAGATCAATTTTGCTCCCACTAGCTTCTTTGGATAATAGCTCTCTCTCAAGAAAGAATCCTCTTCGAGCTATGAACACTTTGTTCTCAGCCGGTTTGTAAAACCGATATCCAAAAGACTGGCGAGGGTAGCCAATGAAATAAAACTTCTCTGATTTTCTTTCCAGTTTGTCATGAGTTTCGCGTCCCACGTAAACCTCACAACCCCAGATTTTCAAATGTCGGAGCGAGGGAGGATTCCCTGTCCACATTTCAGAGGGTGTATTGGAGACCTTTTTAGTTGGTACGAGGTTTAGGATATGAGCTGTTGTTTCTAGGGCGTAAGCCCAGAAGCTCACTGGAAGAGTTGCACGACTCATCATCGATCGAACCATATCTAACAATGTTCGATTTCTCCTCTCAGACACTCCATTAAGTTGTGGAGTTCTAGGAGGCGAGAGTTGGGATACTATTCCACAACTCTTTAGATGATCTATGAACTCTTGACTAAGATACTCTCCACCCCTGTCAGAGCGGAGCATCTTAATCCTTTTGCCCAATTGATTCTCTACTTCGTTTTGAAACACTTTGAACGTTTCAAAAGTTTCTGACTTGTGTTTAATCAAATAAACATAACCATATCTACTGAAATCATCAGTAAATGTGACGAAGTATCTTTCACCATGTCTAGTGCTTGACTTGAATGGTCCACACACGTCAGTGTGTACAAGATCCAATAAGTCTTTGCCTCTTTCACAAGTCCCTGTGAATGGCGCCTTTGTCATCTTGCCAAGTAAACAAGATTCGCACACATCATTCGATTTGAGGTCAAATGATTCCAACACTCCATCCTTTTGGAGTTTGGCGATTCTTTTCTTGTTTATGTGGCCTAAGCGACAATGCCATAGACATGATATATCCAATACACCTTTGGACGAATCAACATTCAATGTTAGATTTCTATTGTTAACGCAAACAACACTTTCATATATGCCAGAACAAGGAATAGCTTTGAATATAAAAACATCATTTTTATGAACTAAAATAGAACCATTTTCATTATCAAAACCAAAAGTAAAACCATCCTTAAACAATGCATAAAATGAATTATGTTTCGCGCCATGCAAGGCGAATAACAACCATCTAATTAAATGATAGAACAATCACTACTAAGCATGAGCTCATATTCTCCAATTATGGTGACAGCAGTCGAGACTCTGTTTCCCATGATTAGAATCAGCATACCATGCTTCAGCTTCCTACTATTCCTTAGTCCTTGCATATCAGTGCAAATGTGAGTATCACACCCTGTATCAAGGAGCCAAGAATTTAGACATAGAAGCACTGTGAAGTTCAATCATAATTGTACCTAGGATGTCATACTTTTGGACCATGTGATTCTTCACATCATCTAGGTACTTTGGGCAGTTTCTTTTCCAGTGAATCATTCATTGCAATGAAAACACATTGAATCCTTTTGTGTTATTAGTGGACTTCTCTTAAGCTTTCGTTGGGTATGTCCCACCTTAGCTTCCCATTTTTCATTGGGGTGAGAAGGTTCACTTGTCGTAGCACCACTTGATTCAATAGTTAAAATAGGAGTATCAGAAATAAAGTTATGAATGCCTAACATCTTTGCTTCAGCAATTATTAGTTCCATGCATAACTCTATGAGTGTAATGTCTTTATTATTCTTTATCATAGTCCGATACGAACGAAGAATATGTAGGAGTAAGTGAGTTCAAGACTATGTCAACTGCTAATTCCCTAGACACATTTACACCCAAACTTTCTAATATGTAGCCTCTCATCATTTAATGAAGCTACATATAAACTCTCATTTTCTCACTTTGCAATTCGAAATGAATCTTAGGTTTTCAACAGCAGCTTGTGAATTAATCAGGTAATCCTCATAGTTAAATTTCGTAATACTGTTACGAGATGAAACTTTTGAGATAGAAAATCGAGGACAATTTTATGGTGAAAGTGGAAGTGGAAGTGGTGGTGGAGGAAGATTGTTGTTGTTGTTGGGAATTGACATTTACAAAGAAAACAATTTCTTTGTTAGTTTATTTATTAGATAATCCTTAATATTATTACCCAATAATCTATTAAGGCTAGGATCCAATATTACGTTATTTGATGTGAAGAGGGATGCCGTAATTCACACCGAATAATTTCATAAGGGAAACATACTATTGTTGATTTCAATCACTATGAAATCCCTAGATCTTTTAGATTCATTTTAAAGTTTTAAAATGGCATGTTAATCTCGATTCTATGCTCGTCACATAATTCATGACAGGGATACCGTGGATCATGAATCTGACGGTGAATCTACCATGAAAGCACTGACGAGGATTCCCGGCTCAAGTTCGCTTGGGTATCGTGAGAATCTTATCACCCATAAGTGTAATCTCAAAATTAACGTACCGGCTCAATTGCACGCGCTTCGTTAATCAGATTATACCTTGAGTGTGTGTCTCTCATGGAGAGCACAATCTTTCACATTTAACATCAAACGAGAAGTTTTGTTTAATGTATTTACTTTAGTTGTACATATATAAACCTTTATAATATGCTAAATTAAACCTTTAATTTATCTCAACTAAAGTAATATATATAATTCTTTTAATTCCATTAAAATGCGAGGACGCACCTTTTAATAATTAATTAATTATATTTTATTATAATATTTAAATATACTTTTATTTACATAATATTATAACGGAGGAATATATCAAAACTATTTTGATATATGTGGTAATTTCGAATTTCGAAAAATATATACATACATATATTAAATTACACTATTAATTTACTTATATATATCTAATATATATTATAATTATATTTTAGATTCAAGATTTTATCTCTTTGGAGATATTTTATATTACGTTATATAAATACAAAATCAAATCTAAATAATTATAAAAAATCCGAAACCCCTAAATTTTTTTTATTAAAAAGTCGGATATACACACTTTGTGTATATCCCTATTTTAAATTTGATATCTTTATTTAAAAACTCCTTTTAAATAATTATCTATATTTTTACCAAATCGATTATATATATATATATATATATATATATATATATATATATATACCGATTATATATATATATATAAATATAAATATTATCTTATTCAAATCTTTTATTCAAATACATCTATATATATATATCCGAAAATATATATACATGTATAATAAATTTTGATTTATTTAAACATTAAATAAATATATATTTATATATAAAACCGAAATTGTAATTATATAAATACAATCTTTTATTTAATCTAATTTTAAATAATAGGCAAGATAATTATGGAAAAATATCTTGATAATTTTAAACCCTTTTAAAATTATCCACTTACCATATTTTAATTTAAAACAATTTTACAAAATTAAAATATATTTATTTATTTATTAATTTCTGAATTTCGGAAATTCCGAAATTAACAAAAAACAAAAAAACTTTTTCTCTTTTTCGAATTTCGGATACCACTGTTGGGTTTCGTACCAAATTACCGACACTTTGTTCGTCGCGGAATTTACGAACAAATCATAACTATAAACGACGAAACGATAAAGGATCGTTTAGATCTACGAGTCTAAGGTAGCTATGAATAAAATAAATAAATCACTTACATTGGCAACACTTGGTGATGCGAATCATTGCGATCTTGTTCGAGCCAGAACTTCGTCAAGAACTAGGATTCAAACTAGAACCCCTCTACTTGATCACAGTCAAGGTTGACAACGAACGAGACAATACACCACAACGTAGTGTAAAGTACCCTTGAGAAAAACCCAAACGAAACCCTAACCGAAAAACCCTTTTCGGTCGACGGTGGCTCACGGCGGCACCACGGCGGCGGTGGCTCACGGCGGTGGTGGCGGACGGACAAGGGGAGGGGCCGAAACCTTGGGAGTAGGGTTCTCAATTAATGAGTTTTTTTTATTAGATCAAGAACCCAAGTACCCTATTTTTAGGTTTCGCTAAGGAAACGTTTCCTTATTTGAGTTGGACTCAAATAGCCCAAGCCGTTTTATTTAATTAAACTATTAATTAAACTAAAGCCCACTTGAATAACTAGTTAATTATCCATTAACTTATTCAGTCCATCTAGCCCGTTACACATTTGATTAAACAATTAATCAAAGCCCGGTTCGTTTATTCTCGTGTTCGGTTGCGCCTCAAGAGCAACCCCAGTAGGACTTTAATTTACGTTGACTAAGTCAAACCGTTTATTTGATAACGTTGGACACCATTTCCAACACAACATACGCCGCTTCAGCGGTTGAGAGGGAGACACAAATTTTGCTTTCAAGATGGCCAACTAACCAACTTATCTCCCAAGAATTGGACACTTTCGGATGTGCTCTTCCTATCTAGCATACAGCCTACATGATCAGCATCACAAAAAGCAGAAAGATCGAACGAAGTTTCTTTAGAATACCAAAGCCCAAGGGATCCTGGTGCATTTAAGATAATGAAAGATACGTTTGAGCGCCTGAAAATGAGATTCCTTTGGAGCCTGATATTTTGATTGTATCACTCAAGGTGTTCAGATTTATATTTTAGGGTGAAAACAGACATAGTGTCACAAGAACTGTCGTTAGACTTTATCTAAATTGAATCTCTACTACTAAAGTACTAAAGTAATAGTTAGAACTTTCAAGAAAACTTTAGGGTTGTAATGCAAGACTTAAAACTTTTTGGTAGGATTTAGATATTTGGAAGTGACTAAAATATAAACACTATTAAGACTTGAAATTACTATTAAGAAGGCTAGCATATTCTAATTACGCAACCTAACGAGTGAGTTTTGAACTCTGGTCATTTGTGACAACCTTTTTTAAATGCACTATGATTTAACTATTATTCTTAATAGTTGTAATTATTACTTTTAAAAGATAACTACTCTTAAATATAGAAATGATAATCACTATAAGAATGAGTATCACACACCTCCATAATCCCTAACTTGTTTTAAAGATACACATTCCCACTCATACCACATAAGGCAACTTCCATGGATTTTCTTTCAAATCCAATGTTCATAACAATAACTGCTTCTTTATTTCTTGTTCTTGCTTTTTTCTATATCGGTAATCGACAACATGGGAAGAAATCCCACCCGATTGTCGGGACTGTGTTACATATGCTCATCAACTTCAACCAATTGCACCACTACCTGACTAATCTCGCAGCGTTATACAAAACTTACCGATTAATTAGCCCTTTTCATGGTGAGATTTACACAACTGATCCCGCGAATGTGGAGTATATCCTCAAAACTAATTTCAAAAATTATGGCAAGGTATGTTTATGGACCCTAATTACTTGGAACTATGTGATCTATACGATTAATGTTTCGTGTTATGAGATATATATAGTGCACGAAATATTGTAGGGACCGTATTTCCACGAAATCATGAAGGATCTACTTGGTGAAGGAATATTCACAGTCGATGGGGACAAATGGCTAGAACAAAGGAAAGTATCGAGCCACGAGTTCTCAACAAAAGTCTTGAGAGATTTTAGTTGTGCGACCTTCAGAAAGAATACAGTAAAACTCGGGAACATATTGTTAGAAGCAGCAAATACCAACCAAATAATCGATATAAATGTGAGTTTCTCATTTTTCATACTTTTAAGTTACATTTGGTTTCCCCATTTTCTTTTGAGTCTCATAATGGACATAAGGGGTATTTAAGAGTAATTTAAGATTTGCCATTAAATAAAACTATTGATTTAATAAGTTGTATACTATGGTTTGTGAAGTTATTACCGTTGTCTAGAAATGAAATTTTTTCACAAATGATACAAATTTGAGAAAGTTAATATATTTGTATGGTGGTTTTGTTTCCTCTTTCAAAACTATGGTATCCGGGTTATAGAAACCCGGATTGTGTACCCGGTTGTGCCATGTGTCGCCCCGTCAGAAGACTTTTTCAGAACTCAGTATCCGCGATTTAGAATCCTGAATTCTCAACGCTCGTGAAGCGAGGAAGATGAATTAAGATGGATGAGAGAATCCAGGATTCTAAATCCCGGATAGTGGGCTCTGAAAAAGACTTCTGGCGGGGGCGCCACGTGGCACAACCGGGTACACAAATCCGAGTTTCTAAAACCCGGATACCATAGTTTTGAAAAAAATAGGAAATAAAACAACCGTACAAACGTTAATTTTCTTAAAATTTGTATTATTTGTGACGAAAACTCTCTAGAAATCACCTCCCAAACATCATACTTCATATATAATGACTCATGATATGTAAATATATACATGCAGGACTTGTTCATGAAAGCAACAATGGATTCGATCTTCAAAGTTGGTTTCGGAATAGAACTTGACAACATGAGTGGTCCAAATGAAGAAGGTGTTAGATTTAGTCGTGCATTCGATGATGCAAACACGTTGACTGCTCTAAGATTTGTCGACATGTCATGGAAGATCAAGAAGATTTTTAATATCGGATCAGAAGCAGAGTTGAAGAAAAAGATGAAAGTGATTGATGAGTATGTTTATAAGGTGATCCAGATCAAGATCCAACAATTGAACAAGTCCAAGGATGAGTTTTCGGTAAGTATATATATTGTATCCCGAATTAATTAAAAACGTGTGTTTCTTTAATGGTGGTAGTAGGTACTGGATAGTGGTGAGATGGGGCGACAAAATACATATGGGGTTTTAATATTATACATGCATATATTTCCCTGTTCTGCAGCAGCCAAACAGGGAAAATGAAAACGTTAATTTCCAGCTCAGTCTTAAATATCCGTTTTGGTATAACGCTTTTTGCACAATTTTTTTGACGTCAATACTTTTGGCCGATAAACGGAAGTAGGCTCCTTATATATAAGATCATGGATTTTCTTATTTTTTTATATTAAATTATTAGTGAAATATTCAAGGTAATCCTTAATTTTTATATAGTCACAGATGACAAATATTAACAATTACTCCCTCCGTCCCACAAAAAACTTCCCATTTGAGTATTGCACAAGTTTTTAGGTGATAGTTAGTGGTGGGGTCATTGATAATATTTTTGATTAAAATATAAGGTTGGATTGGAGAGAGAAAGATAGTTAGTGAATATTAGTGATGGGGTCTTTGGTAATAATAATTTTTTATTGTGTGCAGCCCATCAAATATGACAAATGGGAAGTTTTTTGTGGGACAAAAATTTAGAGTGAAATGAGAAGTTTTTTGTGGGACGGAGGGAGTAATAAATAAGATATAATAGTTAAGATTAATCATATATTTTTTATACATGAAGTGTATTTTGGTCAATTGACATTTACAAAAAAAATTTGAATATTTTTTATTTTTTATTATTTTTATTATTATTTTAATTTTTTTCGTTATAAAAATTGTACTACTATTATTTTGATAATTATGTGTGGTACTTAATCACATGTGGTTTTATTGTACAACCACATGTGATTGTATATTTCATTAAATGTGATTTTTAGTACAATTACATGTGCTTCAGTATACAATCACATGTGATTATCACATTATGTGTTATTAACCAAAAAATAAATAACTTTTTTTAAATAATAATAATAATATTAATAATAATAATAATAATAATAATAAAATAAATTCTTAAAAAATTTCAAAAAAAAATCTAAAAAAAATAAAAATAATTATTTTTTTTGTAAAAATGACCAAAATACCCCTTTATATATAAAATATGTGATTAATCTTTACCATTACTTATAATTAATCAATGGTAATCCTTTAGGACTACATAAAAATTAAGGACTACCTTGAATACACCTCTAAATTATTAAGTTGACTTAAAATTTTAAGATTATATATAAGATATATATATAAAATTGGGACCCCTTTATATCGTGGGCATTGTGCGTCCGCACCTCCTCAAAGGCAACCTTGATTTGGCAAAAGTGTTATTTTGTTATTATTATTATTATTATTATTATTATTGTTATTATTATTTAATATATGCTTAATTTAAAAATCAATTGTCTTAAATATTCATAAAATGAAAATGAAATCTTTATTTCTTCTTAATGACACGATTATAATGTGCTTGGTTCACATAATATTTCTATAGAAATAAATCTAGAAAAGAATTGAAATTTGATAATTGGATTCCAATTTTATAATCTGTTTAGTTGGCAATGGAATTAAAATTCAATTTAATATATTATTTGGTTGGTAGGAAAAAAGAATTGGAATTATATAAATGATGAATTTGTCCTTATTGCTTTTTTTATTTACTTTTTTATAAATTATACGTAAAAGTATATTACAGATCAATTATAAATTATTAGCGGTGGTGGCAAGTGGTGGGAAGTGGTTGGCATGTAGTGATTAGTGGTGGTAGTAGCTGTAGTGGTGGCAGTGGGCATGTGGTGGTGATAGTTGGTGGTAGGTAGTAGTCGTGGGAATATACCTTTGTCGACTTTTGATTAGCTCGAATATTCAAACGGGATGTTATTGGTGTACTGGTAATGAAAATATCGAGTGGTTCGCTAAACCTTGAAAGTTGAAACCAAGAAGCCGAGAAATTCACAACTCTTTGTGAATTCGGCTCCCTTAGACCAAAAGAGGGAGGGGATGAATTTGGGGTAGAGATTCAGGATTTCAACAACAATTCTAGTTACCGACTAGTTTATATCTCTATGATATAGAAGGGTACTCAAATTCACAACAGTTAGAGTCCTTATTAATTAACATGAATGTCACATGTTCAAGTTTTAGGATTATCCATTTTTTCTAAACGTAAATATGTTACAAATAAATTATATATAGTAGTAAATAAGTTAGGTTTCTCAAATTTTTATGTGATTCCTTCTAATTATTAACCATTAATAATTAAATCATTATCTATGAATTATATAATTAAAGTTTACCACAATAATTAAATTACAAGTTATATTCTTAATTATCATCATAATAACTAGTCATATCTAATATTTTTTGCTCAGTTATGTTTATCTATCTGAGCCTCAATCCCTCAAGTTTTCTATGACATCGGTTATGTCATCTTACAAACATTATTCCAACATGGTCAATGACGCTCGGCACACTCGAGCTATCTTTAGAGTCTTCAACTATTAACATCTTCACAACTTGATAATAAAGTTTTCTTTTAAACTATTTTAGAAGGTGTGTGGATACTGGATAATACATATGCTAGCTTCTAAAAAAGTAAATGTTTACGGTTTGATCATGTGAGTTTATCTGTTTTATATGACAAATCTATAGGCATTTTAAAATCTCTTTGATAATGATTGCCTTAATAAGAGAAAATGGTAGATAGTTATGTAACCCCAATAAAAATGACATAATTATGCTACCTTTTAATACATTTTTCCATTATCTTGAATATCACCCTTAGAATTATTGAATTTCGTAGGTCAAGAAAGAAGACATCCTTTCGAGGTTTGTGCAAAAGGAAAAAGATCCAAAGTACTTGCGAGATATAATACTAAACTTCGTGCTTGCTGGTAAAGATCCTATCGCCATTTCTATGTCTTGGTTCATTTGCATGCTTTGCAAACATCCTGAAGTTCAAGACAAGGTTGCAAAAGACATCAAAGAAGCAATCGACATGAAAGAAAAGATCAAGAATGTTGCCGATTTTGAAGCTCGTGTGACCGAGGGCGCGCTTGAGAAGATGCAATATCTTCATGCAGCGTTGACCGAAACTATCCGACTCTATCCTGCATTAGCCATGGTACATAACTAACCTCAATGTTAATTGCACAAACTCACTTTCTATCATTTTTATTGGGTTAATATGTATCTTTTGCATTTTCTCACTTTCTTTGATTTTTATTGAATTTATTTATCACGTATCACAATCTCATTATTAGTCGTAAACTTAGGTTGATAACTTAGGTCTCTCGATTATTTTCCAATTTCCGTAACCACATACATGCATCCATTTTCTTTTACCAAAAATAATATTTTTTTCCGTCCCAAAATTATTGTCCACTAGACAAAGATACGTACTTTAAGAAAAAAATATATTCATTATAGTTATATTGTGCCACCAATCAAATTATTTTTTTACCACTTAAAAGCTTTTTAATTGGTTGAAATGTAGAAGTAGACAATTATTTTGAAACAGACACAGATAAATAGATAGACAATAAAATTAGGACCGGGGAAGTAATATATTTTACATTATGGTGATTATAATTAGTAAGACCAATGAATCTTTATTGGATTTTTTTAGCTTTAATAACAGTGAATATATACATATGTTAAGACGGTCTTAAAAACACTCTTGTTTCGCAATAGGATAGGAAAAATGTATTTTTTTTTTATAGAGGTAGTTATTAAGTTTTTTATAGTTCTAAGGGACATATTTTAATTATTGATCAATAATAACTAATGGTCAAAATTAATCACATATTTTATGCATTGAGGGTATTTTGGTCATTTTTACAAAAAATAAAATATTTTTTATTATTTTTTCAGAATTATTATTATTTATGTATTATTATTTTTTTTAATTTTTATTTATATTATTATTTTTTATTTTTAAAAATTAGAAATGAGTTACGTACTTCATTACATATATCTAATAAATAAAATATTTTATGTTACTAAAAGTGTCGAATTTTGGTTTCAAACTATAAAAAAGATATTCCAATGATAAATCGCAACAACAATATAGAGTTGGACCAATAACTCCTTAATTAGTTAATGTGATATGAACAAACTATGCAGGATCCGAAGATATGCTTATCAGATGATGTTCTACCAGATGGTGGTTATGTGAAGAGAGGGGATATGGTATCTTACCTGCCATATGCAATGGGGAGGATGAAATTCATATGGGGTGATGATGCACATCACTTCAAACCAGAAAGATGGATTGATAACAATGGTTGCTTCCATCCAGAGAGCCCCTTTAAATATACTGCTTTTCAGGTTAGTATAATAATACTATTTTAGAATATATAAAAAAATGGATTAAAATAGATTTTAATACCCTGAACTTGGTTGAATGTGTTCTCTACTATTAAAGATGCAACATGATAATATGAATTTGTAAAAATATTCAATTTGGTACATTGATTCGCTAAATTGGTCTTGAATTTTTACGGAATTTGCTTCTAATTTCAATATATTTAGATGAACTATTTTTTTTAGTTCATCAAAAATTAGAAGAGAATTAACCATCTAAGAAAATGTTATTAAATTAATCAAAAAAAGTAGTAAATTGATTATTTTTGTTGTTCGTAGTACTAAAATGTATTTTGCCATAGAGAAATGATATTTAGTCCTACCATTTAGACATACTGCCTACCCACTTGATAGGATGACATATGTATTCCACTAATTCTATCTCCTAATAGTATCTCTTGATTTTGACACGTGTCTTCATCTAATGAGTATGCTTATGAGTAGATATAAATGGTAGACCTAAATTCCATTACTCTTTGCCATAAATAAGGTACAACTTATACAGCATAAGGTATAAGTTACTTTAATATTGTTGCTCAGGAACTTATCGTATAATATTGTCACTAGTTAAAATCTCATGTAACGCATTAGTGTTAGTATTTGTTGAACATATTATCAGTTAACGTTGAAAAGAAACGTTGTTAATTAATCTACTTGTTCTTGTTGTTGAGTTGTGTACTAGGTAATCTAAGGGTTTTGTATAATCCTAGCGGATAAATCCTAGTCATTAGATCAAAATGGTAAAGATCAAATCACAGTGTTTCAGACACATGTGTTTCAAGTCACGACCATCACCTGCGGTCACCACCACCGACCACCGTCGGCCGCCACCTCCGGCCACCGAGCGCTGCCGTCTGCCGTCGTCCGCCGCCGGTGGCCGGCGGCGGTGGTGGTGGCTGACAGTGAAGGTGTTGGTGGTAATGGGGGTGGTGGTGGTGGTATTGATGTATTGAAATAAATGTTATTCACTAAAACACAGATGTTCCAAAATACAAACGAGCATATTACTTCGAACCACATGTGTTTCAAGTCACGTACACACATGTGTTTCATTAAAAACATGAGTTTCTAAAACACAGAGGAGCATACGAACTACGAAGCACATGTGTTTCAAAAGGTGAAACACATGTGTTTCAAACACATGTGTTTCAAGTCATGAAACACATGTGTTTCACTAAAAACATGAGTTTCTAGAACACATGAGAACATACGAACTATGAAGCACATGTGTTTCAAAAGGTGAAACACATGTGTTTCAAACACATATGTTTCAAGTCACGACAACCACCGCCGGCGGCCACCTCCGGCCGCCGTCCGCCACCGGCCGCCGACTCCGGCCGCCGGAGGTGGGTGGGGTATTGATGTATTGATACACATGTGTTTGTAGTAGTGGTGGTGGTTTGAATCTTGATCTTGACATTTGATTTTTTCTTGATCCAATGGCTATTAATTGTCCCTTGAGACTAGATAAAATCCTTGGACTAACTTGAACATTCCTCTCTTGTTGTTTGACAAATAATAATACGTATATATGCTTTCGTTGTTGTAATCAACCCTTTTATTTTTCTTGATGCGACACAGGCCGGACCACGAACTTGTTTGGGTCGAGATTTCGCGTATAGGCAGTTGAAGATCTTCTCTTCTGTCTTGTTAGGTTGCTTTGTGTTTAAATTGAGTGATGAAAACAACATCCCAAGTTACAGAACCTCGATTAATCTTCACGTTGACCGTCCATTGCAAATTTGTGTTTCTAGTAGACTCGGTTTGCACGATCCTTCAACTTAAAAATGTAACTTTGTCAAGTGGATTCCTGTCGTATATTGCTTTTGGTTCGGTTGGGCTCGTTTGTTATTGTAAGTTAGATTTTCTTTTTCGATGCAATAATGTAACGTTGTTTTCTAAGAAAAATGTAATTTTTCATCTATCGGATGTTCAAGAGAACATAGCATATGTTTGTATCGAACATTTCCGTAAGAAATAAATATAGATATGATGATGTTGCTTTTACAATTATTTGATCACAGGTGGACCCCTAGAAAAAAAAACCAAGAGACCAGTTACACATTTTTTTCTTCTTAAAATGTGTCACCTATAATAAAAATAAATTAAATTTTTTTAATACTATTTGGGAAATTTAATGGGTTGCACACACTGCCCGTGCTAAATGATATACAAATCTCGGAAAATCCTCTGCTTCGTAAATGGATTTCACTCCGTTTTATGAAGAAATCGATTTTGTTCATTACAATTCTCCGTGTTTTCAAAGTGATAAATAGTATGGCCTATGTGTTCTTTAACTTATTTCAAGCCATGGCATTCAAAAAAAGCATTTGTGATGGGATATTCTATCTTTTAGTTACATAAAAAGGAGATGTTGATTGTTTAATTTCGGCTGCATCTGCTGAAATGGCAATTGAATAAACATAGCAGTTTAGTTTAGTTTTTTTTGTTAGATAGCATATCAGATTACTAATGCCAATTGAAAGAAAAAAAACTATTTTATTTCATTGATTTTTGCTATACAAAGAAACTAATTCTTGTTGGAAAATTTTGGACACTTATAATTATATATTTTATTATATATAATTAATGGTTGGTATGTCCAAAATATAGTTGTGGTGAATGAGATATCGACTCTCAAAGTGGGGTGTATGGAACAAAGAAATAAAATAAATGAACTAGTGGGAACTTGAACCTATCAACGCTCGTCTCCCGGGTTTCATGGGGGTTCGGTTTTGCCACTCGGTTTAGTGAAGTGTATTCAAATAATATTATTGATAATAATATTTATATTTGAATGTTTGTCATTAAAATATATATTTGAATTAGTGGTTTTATTTTATTTGTATTGAATTGAAATAATGACCATAATGACATTAATGAATGTCATTATACCCATAACCATGTTCTAGTATAAATAGAGATGGTAGTGGTTCATTTGTTAGACACACATTCACCAACTTGTCTACACCCACTTACAAGCATCACAATTTGCTCTCTCCATTTTTAGTGTTCCTTAAACACAAGAACTTTCGATAAGTGTTCGGGCTTGGATTATATCCGGTAGTGTAAAACTACTCGGTTGTTTTACCCTGGGAAATAGACGACGAATCTATTTTAAGGGGATCGTGAATTTCACGAGACTCAACCAAAACTTGTTTTCATCTTTGTTTCTACATATTCTTGTTTCAATCTTGTATTTATTTTTAGTAATTTCCCAATTGTATTGTATTTTAATTAATAAAATTGATATTAGCTCCTACAATTCTTTGGTCATTCTATTTCATCTCAATCCAATTATAAAATCTATTTTAATACATTGGTTTTAAAAAACTATTTCCCGTCCCAACCTCCACCACACGTCCTCCCCATGACGAGGAGCGTGACCAGACCACCCCCCACCCCCTCCTTTATGGTTTGGTCGCCATTTTGGCAATTTTGACCTTTTTTAGCAATGTTGGCCCATTTTGGTTGATTTTAGACAGATTTTCACCGACTTTCTGGAGTAGAATTTGACCGACTTGACCGATTTTCATTGGTGTTGGCATGGTCCGATTAATTTCACCGACTGTTGTAACATCCTGAAACCCGGCCTAGTAGTTTTGGCCCTAAAGTATTATTAAATGTTGATTAAATGCTAAGTGAATTGTTTATTGTTTTGCCCTCTTGTGATATTTTAATCAAGGGATTAAAATATCCGATTTCTGAAATGTCTTAATGATCATATGATTTTTATATTTTTAGATTCTCTTTTGAATTAAGATTCTGAAAATATCTTCGTTGTTAAAAACAAAGTCCGTTTGATATTTTAAATAAATTAACTGCGGACAGGATACCCTTTTTGACACTGTTATTAAATGAAATGTACACCTTTTGTTTTCCCTTTATACCACGTTTTGAAGGAGCTGTCAAAACCCCCTTCTCTTCTCTCAGTTACACATCGACACATACAACACACACAACAAGATTGCATGTGCCCCTTCTCTCTCTAACATCTCTCTAAAAACCCTTTTCATCTTCTTGCTTGTTCTTGGTGTCTTTTGAAGATCTAAGGCCCGTTTCTTGCTCAATCTAAATTCTAAACTCATTTTGGAGTAGGCCTTGAGGTGAGCTTCATTCTACACGTGTTTGTTATTGATTTCATGCAAGTTGGTTAAACTAGGGTTTATGATTCTTGAAGTTTTGTAGGTGAATCTTGTGTTAGATGTTAGATTACATGTTTATGAAGGATTTATGTGCACAGTTAGTCAACCTATGATGATACATCCATGCCTACGAAACACTTAAGGGTCACACCGGTGAGTGCATGTAATACGAGTAAGATATGTAATGATACTTGGAAGAGGATTGATTCATAATAGTCATTTATGAATCAAGTTAAGTATTAAGTCAAGTTTGACTTATTACTAGATTAGTTTATCTAACTAATTAATACAAGTATTTGTACATTTACTAGTTGAGTAAATATACAATGTGTTAATTAAAGATTATCCATAATATGATTTAAAGTAATTAAATCATATGGTGTTGGATAATATTATTGTCTAATTAATTATTAAAAGTATTAAATACAAATATATATTTCGTATATGTAATATACACGAAATATATATAAGTGTATAATACTAGACATTTAATAATTAAGTGGGATAATAATAACTAGTTAAACTACAAGGGTTTAATGTGAAAAAGATAAGTTTAATTAAGAGATTGATCTTAATTAAACTAGAAGGGCCCTAAGTGAAAGTCCTTCTATTATAAATAGAAGGCTTGGGGTTCCCTTGTTTGTTGCTCATTAGTACACGAAAAACCCTAGCCCCAGCCTCCCTTGTTTCGGCCGAACATAAAACAAGAACACAAGCATTGTGTTCTTTGTTCTTCGTGTTTTTCGTTCGTTCTTCGTATTCTTCAAGTCTTTGAAGATCGAAGATCATTACAAGGATCAACTAGAAGATCACTCGTCGTGTTCATTATCAGTGGATCTATCTTAAGCATTAACTAAGGTATGTTTCATGGAACACTCTTCTTCCTCTCCTCTTGTTCGATCGACTTCCAAGAACCCTAGGGTTATTGGTGGTAGTCGACGAACACAAACAAGCATTGTGTGTGTTCGGGTTTTTCGTACAAGGTTTCTTCCTTGCTAATCTAATCTAGATTTTCAAGATCCCAATCCTTTAGGGTTTAAGGATTAAGTTTGATCTCAGTTCCGCTTTTAGGGATTAAACTAGCTAGTTGGTTTAACCGGTCAAGAACAAGTTCATGTTCTTGGTCAGTGTGGTTCGAACCAAGTGACTAGGAGGTTGACCCAAGTGGTCAATAAGTATCAATGAAACCCTTCAGTGGTATCAGAGCGTTGGTTTAGAGATCTAAACTAGATTAACAAAGTTTTTTTTTGTTTAATTTTATTAAAGATTTTTTTTTTGTTCCATCTTCTTCTTCTTCTTCTTGATGTTCGAACAAGGGTTAGAACCCTAGGACCAAGAATATTAAACTTGTCTAGTTTAATTGGTCAAGAGGTTTCTAAAAAACCCTAGTGATTTTCGAACAAGTGCAAAGAACCCTAGGATGAAGTATGTTAAACAAGATTTGTTTAATTGATGAAAAGGCTTCTTTCCCTAACCGTAGCAATTTCCGAAAATTGTAGAACCCTAGGATCAAGAATGACAAAATTTTTGATCAAGAGGATTCTTTCCTTAATTACTTGATCTTCAAAATCTAGGACCAAGTATTTTAAACCAAGTTTTGGTTTAATTGGTCAAAAAGGATTCCTTCCTTTTTCTCAAGATTTTCGTGATCAAGGAGGTTCCTTGGACACCAAGTTTGTTAAACTAACTTAGTTTAATTGGTGGAAAAGTTTCCTAGACTTTAAGGGATTTTCGAAAAACCCTAGATATAATCTAGGATCAAGAACATTAAACTAGTATAGTTTAATTGGTTAAAATGATTAATTGAGATAATAATCTAAAATCTAGATAATTAAACAAGTACATGTTCAATAGGTTTAATTATTATTTTGATAGATTTATTAAGACTAGTTCTTTAAACCTAGAAGTCTAGACAAAGTTTATTGTCTATAGGGGTTAAATTAAAGAGTTTAAATAAATTTATTAAAGTTATAATCTATCTTAGAATTTAAATAAAGTTTATTGTTTAAATAGGATTGATTAAAATTAATCTTTTAATAAACAATGTTTTTGATCAAGAAAGTCAAAACCCTAGTTTTGATTGATCAAGAACAAGATTATGGATTAATTAATAAGGATTAAAAGAAGTGTTAATTTTTAAGTTCTAAAATTAACAAGATGTATTTATTTATATGTATATATATAATATTTCGGATTTTAAATATTTAAAAAAGGTAAAATGAGTTTTAATAGATAAAGTAGTTTATGCGTATTTTTAATTAGATTAAGTTAAAATACATACGTATAAATTAGATGTAATATTCTTATTAGAATGTTACAAGATTATTTTAAAAGAAAATATATATGTACATATATTAAATACAAGATTAAATGAAACATTAAAAGATAATGTTATTTTTGATCTTCAAGGTTAATAATATAACTAGTTATTGTATAAGTTGATTATATAATTGAAACTAGAAAGTATAAAGTTATGATTTCATTATAACTAGAAATTGTACAAGTTGAGATTATATGATGAACTAGAAATATACAAAGTTATATATAGAGTAAATTACAGTTTTTGTCCCTGTGGTTTGTCCGATTCTGCGTTTTTGTCCCTATGCTTTTTTTTCTGTTTTTTTGTCCCTGAGGTATGCAAAATTCCGTTTTTTTGTCCTTCCGTCCACTTGCCGTCTCTTTTTGGCCGTTAAAGCCCTCACGTGCTGAAAACGTGAGGGTAATTTCGTCATCTCTCGTAAGTCACATGTACTATATGCTTAAAGATTTGTACATTTAGGTGTCTTCTTCATCATAAGTTGATTTGCAGCAGAGTGTCTTCTTCATAGAGTACAAGATCCATCGTATAGATCTGCAAATATAATCTTCATAGTATAATCTTCATCTTCTAGCTCTCATCTTCTTGTAACAATGTCAATCCAGCACTTCATCTTCTTCAAAAATATAATCTTCACAATCCTAGCGCCCTAGATCTGCAAATATGAACACAAGATCCATCGATATGGATCTGCAAATAAGTTGATTTGCAGCAGAGAGCAACCCTAGCGCCGCCATGAAACGAGATGTGCGGGAAGACGAACACATCGCCGGAGAAACACCAGGACGGTGGCGGATTTTTGTTGCACACGATAATAATTTCATTTGGTTTGGTTTGAGCTGTGATTTTGGGTATTGGCGGGGAAAGACGAGAAGAAAAAAAACGAATTTAAGCAGATTGTGATTCGTGGGTTTATGTTCTTCAGATAAGGATTTCAAAACCCAAATTTGCAGATTGTGATTCGTGGGTTTATGTTTTGTTTATGGCTAGTTTTGATTCAATTGGATTAACGATCAATCGGAGAAGTGACTTTACCGGTAACCATGAGAGGATTTGGGAGAATACGTCGGACATAGTTCATGTATCGCTTGTGAATTCACTCACTGTATTGTGTTTGTGAATTAGGGTTTGAAGGCTTCTCTTTTAATTGGGATGAAGAAGATGAAGATTGGGGAAGAACATAGAAGAAGATGGTGAAAAGACCAAAATGCCCTCATGTGCCAAGCACATGAGACAACTTAACGGTGCAATTTTGACAGATTTGGACGGAAGGAGAAATATGCAGAAAATAGAAAAGCACAGGGACAAAAAAATGAAAAAAAAAGTATAGGGACAAAAACGCAGAATCGGAAATACCACAGGTACAAAAACTGTAATTTACTCTTATATATATTATTATTATAAGGTGTATAAAGTTATAAGTTATTATAACTAGTTAATTATACAAGTATAATATAAGTATTTTACAAGTCATGTAAGATACTAGATTAATGATCAAAGTTAAATAACAAGATAACTTTAGAACCTATATTTAACTGGTTCAAGTTAAATGTAGGAAATGTTTAAACAAACTAAGAATTATTATATATAGTCCTTATATAATAGATTTATTAGTTTTCACCAAGTATAGACTGGTGATTTTGTTTGCTTAAGTTCCATCATAGTTGTTGGGGCTAGTGGGAGCTACACAAGAAAATCACAAAATTTATAAATGTGTCGTCAAGACATAAGTTTTGGTCGAATCTAATAAGTCAAGACAAATGTTTGATTTCATTATTAGACATGTGAAAAACTAGGTGTGTTAAACTAGATTTACGATTCAAGTTTATGAATCGTAAAAGAATTAAAAGTTTAACATAGGTGTTTAAGTTTTTCAAGAAAGATTAAAACAAGTAGGTTTTACTCTAGATAAGGTTTTTTTTTTTTCAAAACCTAGTAAAACGTCTTGAACACCTCGTTTTAGGTATACATATAAGTCGCGCAATTCTTGAAACTATAAGTTTTAAGAAAAAGTTCTTAAGATTTAAAAAGGTGTCTTGTTGAATTCTTGAATTCACAAGTCACACATTTTAAACAAGGATTAAGATTGGAATAAAGGTTTAAGTTTAGTTCAAGACTTAAACAAACCCAAGAAAATCTTAGATCGAAGTACTATCCACCTAATGGAACACCTCACTTGTTCAACGATACTCATATTGTAAGGATAGAACCTTAGATATGGATTCAAATCATTGCGAGTGTTAGGGTGCGTAAGGTTCTGTGATAATCGGGAGTCCCGGCGCAGAGCATCGCACTGTCTTAGATGGTCTGATCTACTTTGGTGATAATCGGGAGTCCCGGCCCAAAAAGTACTTGAGTAGAATAAACATACTAGACTTTATTACTAACTTAGAAATGTACAATTAGATTGTACAAAGTTGTAATAAGTTATAAGTCTAAAGATTCTACGACCCCTAGGAATCGTGTCAAGTCTTGATACGATCGGTAAGGATGTTACCTACCAGAAACAGCATGTCTCGTCGGGAAGTGCCCAAACCTTGCGGCGAGAATGTGATATATGGATCCTAGGCCTAAAATATTAATTATGGGTTTATAATATATTTTAGAGAATGTTTATTGATGATTACTAATTAAACTGGGTTTGATTTGTAGATGGCAGCAACAACCACAACGACAAGTACCAACAATCTCTCACTTCGCTCAATCCTCGAAAAAGACAAGTTGACTGGGTCAAACTTTCTCAATTGGGAGCGCAATCTTCGCATTGTGCTCAGGCATGAGAGAAAGTGGTATGTCTTGGAAAGAGCAGTACCAAATGTCCCTGCCGCGAATGCTAGAGCTGAAGCAAGGCAAGCTTATGATAAGCATGTAAGTGATGCGCTCGATGTGAGCTGTTTGATGCTCGCAACCATGAGTCCAGATTTACAAGCGGGGATTATGGATGTGCCTGAATTTGAGATGATCCGGCAACTTACGGATTCATTTCAAGCGCAAGCTCACACTGAGAGGTTCGACATCAATCGAGCCTTCAACTCTTGCAAGATGGTCAAAGGAACACCGGTGAGTGCCCACGTCATGAAAATGAAAAGGCACATGGATCACCTGGCTAAACTCGGTCACCATATACCGTTGCAAATGGCAACAGACACTATACTCAATTCGTTGTTTGATGACTACAATCCTTTTGTAGTCAACTACAATATGCATAATATGGAGAAATCCATTGCTGAGCTACATTCCATGCTCAAGACAACTGAATTGAGTCTAGGGACCAAATCTAAGGATGTTCTAATGATTGGTAATAGCAGTGGTGGTGGCAAGAAGAGAAAAGGGCATAGTGGTAAAGGAAAGGGTAAAACTACCAATCCTAGCCAAGGAGTGCCATATGGTAAAAGTGTCAAACAAAAGGTAAAGAAGGTTAAGCCTAACACAGCGAGGACCGAGAATCGGTGCTTCAAGTGTGGTGAGGCTGGGCATTGGAAAAGAAATTGTCCAAAGGGTGCAAGTGGTGGTGGAGGTAACGCAAGTTCCTCAGGTAACACAACCACACTTCTTAATCACTTTTAAGATACTTGTAAAGTACATTACAAGTAATCTAACTTTTGCAATCGTTTATTGTAGGAAGAGATGGAAAGTGATGATGACCGGCATGAGATGGTGATGATCCCACGAGCACCAAGATTTAATAATTCAATATTTTTATGGATTCAGTAAAAACAATTTTATTTAATTGTTTGAATAATCGTTTTATTTTTTATGTTAAAACAAAGTTTTTGGTTTTAATAAATTCGAATCCATGGTTGAATTATATTACGTGTGTGCATGTGTGATCATTACACTAGTCAAGTTTTATGACTAGATTGTAAGTCAAGTTTTTTGATTTACTTTAGATTTCATGTTTTATATTTGTTTGATTTTTGTATGAGTAATGTCTTAGATAGCTCAAATACTTAGATATTAGAAATCAGAAGTTTCTTCTAAAGTATTTATGAGATTTTATGGAAAGTATAAAGTTCAAAGTACATTGAACTTATTTAAAACATCTTAAGTAATGGTTACTTATGATAGTAGGTTTTAAAGTGTTAGTATTAATATAGTATGATTATATTGGATATAATCAAGGTAAACTTTAAAGAGTATTATTACAAGTCTTTTATACTTGTAATAAAGAAATTTAATGAAGTCATAATTCTTTAATAGGAATAATTGGATATTCGTAAATCCAAGTAAAATGACTTAGGCATTAAATGAACTCTTAAAAGGGATAAACTATATTAAAGTATTTAAGAATTAATAGGTATTATTACAAGTCTCTTATACTTGTAATAAATACAATATTTAATCAAGTCATAATTCCCTAATAGGAATAATGGATATTTGAGAAATCCAATAAATGACTTTGGCATTAAATAAAATTCTTAAAAGATAACTAATGCACTTAAGAATTGGAAGTATCATTTCAAGTGTCTTATACTTGTTAGATACAGTAATCAATGGAAGTCATGATTCCCTTATCAGGAAAGTTGGATATTCGCAAGTCCAAAGAATGGCTTTGATAATTGATTAAATTCTTAAAGGGTTAAACTATAAGTTTTGACTAGGTCAAAAGTGGTATTTTAAGTGATGCTTATTTCCTTAAAATTTAGTGGGATCTATGACTAACATATTCACTAGAGTACTAATGAATATAGTAAGTTAGTTAGGACATTAACAACAAGAAGTTACCAAGTCGTTAGCCAAAGAGTTAAGAGAAATAAATGATCATTGATTAGATTATTGCAAACCTAATAGCGTGATCACAAGTCTTGTGATTAATTATTGCATATCTAATAGGATGTTCACATTCCAGTGAACAAGTTAATCATTTAAGGAAAATTCTTTAACTAGTAAGAATATCTACAAATCAAGTAGCTAAAAAAGATTTAGTTACAAGGCAAGTTTTATAGATTCAAGAAACTAAAGGAGTTATTTTCCAATCCTCCTATGTTTACCGAATCATATAAAAAGGCAAAACTAGAATATGTTCTAAGTGTTGCATGAACAATATCTAGCAAAGACAAAAGTAATAGTATTCGTAAATATTCGTCTTATGTCTTTAGTTTAATAGAAATGACTAATTGTAATTAGTGATAAAAGTTGCAATTAAGGAGTCATTGAGCAAGCAACACAAACACAAAAGAATAAGCAATGATCCAGAAATAATTCAGTATCTATGTCCAGTGAGGAATAATACATGAGTTAGTATCATTGTTATTGAGAATTTATATGTTTTACAATATCCATGAATAAAAGTTTCTTTATTCAAAAAGATATAAATCCGTGACCACTCGTCTTGGTGGGAACCTTGATGGGACGTTAACGTCATCGCGATATTTGGTGTAAACCAAATATCGGTGATATTCTGTTGGAACTCGACGAATATTGGATTGACCACCGTGATAATACTTCGTGGTTGAAAAGTTCAAAAGTATTATTCACTAGGATTGTCCTTAAGCCTGAGGTACTTGGTTTAGGATACAATGACTAACGTACTTTGGTTCGTCTTAGACAATTCTGAAATATGGTTGTCATACGAGGCCTTACTGGGTACAAAGGAAATTGTATTTTTGAATCGAAATATAACAAGATGGTAATTGCACCTCCTTTTTAGGAGAGATATTTATAGGTCCTTTGACATGATGATAACTGGAAAGTGCATGGCCATGCCCAAACGAACTGATTTGTTCTTTGTCGTTTATCACAACAGTTTGAATCAAGAAGTCATGAAATGATTTTGAATACATGAGTTGATAATTTCTACCATGCTCGTATTCATTATCACAAATATCATGCTGCAAGGGAGAAACCTAACATAGTTGCCCAAGAAGTAGAGACAGAGTGTTCTTTACTAGGAGACGCTATTAAAGAGTTTTTCAAAAACTATACCTGGGTTACATAAGCTGTTTTTATGGGGTTGGTTACCTACATGCCCATCTACAAGGCCACTGTAGCTCGTATCATTAAGATAAAGGTTACAAACTTGCACAAGTGGGAGTCTGAAGGATTTATATGCACATTTAGTCAACCTATGATGATACATCCATGCCTACGAAACACTTAAGGGTCACACCGGTGAGTGCATGTAATACGAGTAAGATATGTAATGATACTTGGAAGAGGATTGATTCATAATAGTCATTTATGAATCAAGTTAAGTATTAAAGGGGTGTTTGGGAAAGCTTATATAAGGGTGTTTATGGCTTATAAGCTTATATAAGCATAAATAATCCATTTCTAAAGGGATTATTTAAGCTTATATAAGCTTATAAGCCATAAGCACTCTTAAATAAGCTTTCCCAAACACCCCCTAAGTCAAGTTTGACTTATTACTAGATTAGTTTATCTAACTAATTAATACAAGTATTTGTACATTTACTAGTTGAGTAAATATACAATGTGTTAATTAAAGATTATCCATAATATGATTTAAAGTAATTAAATCATATGGTGTTGGATAATATTATTGTCTAATTAATAATTAAAAGTATTAAATACAAATATATATTTCGTATATGTAATATACATGAAATATATATAAGTGTATAATACTAGACATTTAATAATTAAGTGGGGTAATAATAACTAGTTAAACTACAAGGGTTTAATGTGAAAAAGATAAGTTTAATTAAGAGATTGATCTTAATTAAACTAGAAGGGCCCTAAGTGAAAGTCCTTCTATTATAAATAGAAGGCTTGGGGTTCCCTTGTTTGTTGCTCATTAGTACACGAAAAACCCTAGCCCCACCCTCTTTGTTTCGGCCGAACATAGAACAAGAACACAAGCATTGTGTTCTTCGTTCTTCGTGTTCTTCGTCCGTTCTTCGTATTCTTCAAGTCTTTGAAGATCGAAGATCATTACAAGGATCAATTAGAAGATCGCTCGTCGTGTTCATCATCAGTGGATCTATCTTAAACATTAACTAAGGTATGTTTCATGGAACACTCTTCTTCCTCTCCTCTTGTTCGATCGACTTCCAAGAACCCTAGGGTTATTGGTGGTAGTCGACGAACACACACAAGCATTGTGTGTGTTCGGGTTTTTCGTACAAGGTTTCTTCATTGCTAATCTAATCTAGATTTCCAAGATCCCAATCCTTTAGGGTTTAAGGATTAAGTTTAATCTCAGTTCCGCTTTTAGGGATTAAACTAGCTAGTTGGTTTAACCGGTCAAGAACAAGTTCATGTTCTTGGTCAGTGTGGTTCGAACCAAGTGACTAGGAGGTTGACCCAAGTGGTCAATCAGTATCAATGAAACCCTTCAGTTTATTCATGTTTTTACATGTATTGTGTGGTTATTTGTGGGAAGAAACTAAGTTTTGGTGAAACTCACCTTCAAGCTCCATTAATTGAGGTTTGAAGAAGATGGGTTTTGTCAAACCTTGGATTTCTTAAGATTTGATGGTTGATGTTGTTTATTATGTTAAGATAACATGTTTGGTAAATTATTTATGTTGATTGTCAAGTATTGGTGGATTTGTGAAATAAACTAGTTAGTGTTTGGATGATTTGAGTCAAAAAGATAAACTAGTGATTTTGGTAAAAATACTTGGTCAAAAAAGGTGTTGATTTGGTTAAATTATGCAGTTAGGCATGACTTGCTAGATGTGGTGTTTATATGAGTTAAAATTCGAGATTTAGTAGTATTAGAACTATGTTTGGGTTTTGACCCGTTTGGGTCATTTGGGAGTAAAATGGCTTAGTAGTTAATTTGTATAAATATCGGTGGTTTTGACATGCTTATGTGTTAGTGTTGGTATTGATAACACTCACTGGAAAGTTAGTGGTTAACATTGTTGATATTTGTTACTATTGATAATATCGATTACTAACTCGGTGTACTTTGGGTGTACAGGAACTGGGATCGAGACTCAGAAACATTAGACCTCTGAGTTCGGCGGTTGGAAGTAAAGGTGAGTGGATTTAATCTCCAACTCGTGTTTGGTTGCAATCAGTTAGTATTGCTCCGTTAGTATTGCTCCGTTGGTATTGCTCAGTTAATGTTGGTAAGTTAATGCTGGTCAGTTAATATTGGTAAGTTAATGCTGGTCAGTTAATGTTGGTAAGTTAATGTTGGTCAGTTAATGCTGGTCAGTTAATGCTGATCCTGTTAGTGCTGGTCAGTTAACGCTGATCCTGTTAGTGCTGGTCAATTAATACTGATCCGTTAGTGCTGATTCCGTTATTGCTGATCTGTTAGTGCTGATTCGTTAATGCTGATCTGTTACTGCTGATTCCGTTAGTGCTGATTCCGTTAATGCTGATCCGTTAGTACTGCTCCCTTATTTCTGGACCGGTATTTATGGTATAATGATAATTAACTGTGGTGTGTTAATTAGTTGAGATGTGCACATCGATTAAGATTAGGGGTCAGCCTGGTTGTTAGGGGCTGATTAGAGGTCAGCCTGGTTGTTAGGGGCTGGGCATCGTTCGCTATTGGCGATAGTATTAAGACTTCTTTTGCATTCATTGTATGAGCGGACTTAATACTATGTCAAGTAGCTTATGGCCACCGGTAAACCTTGTGGCTAAAGGGTTGTGGTTCGGCCAAACCGTCGGTCCTCTATTAGTGGTTACCTTTGCAGTTGTGGTTGATTAGTGGTTACCTTTACAATTGTGGTTGATATTGTGGGTTCATTATGTGGAATAGTGGTTACGTGAGACAGTGGTTATGTGGAACAGTGGTTATGTGAAACAGTCATTATGTGGAACAGTGGTTATGTGAAATAGTGGTTATGTGAAATAGTGGTTACGTGGAACAGTGGTTATGTAGAACCATGGTTATGTGGAACAGTGGTTATGTGGTTATGTGGCTTTTTGATTGTGGAATTGTTATTACTCCCTTGTTGCGCTTAACAGAATTTGTAGATTATATTCATTCACTTATCTTTGTGTTAATCCCTCCCTCGTTGATTCTTTTCAGGTTGGTTGGTGTTATGGACGGAATGGTTGACCAAGCTCAGGAGGATATGATTTGTAATATGAGCCAATTCGTTAAGTAACACCGAATAAACAATTATGTTATATTTTGGGACTATTACCGGATGTCAGTTTGCAACTTAAACTTAACTACTTTTATATCGCTTCCGCACTAGCAAAAAAAAAAAGGTTTCTAATTTTGCGGTGTTACAACTGTAGAATTTCTAGGTCGGTCAACCGCTGATAACTGTTGACTTCTACAACACTCGTTAGGTTCTAAAATCTTTACCACCTTTTTTAAAAAGGTGGTGATAAATACACCACAACTTTTAATGAGATTACCACAATTATTGCTTTAAGTAGTTGTACAGTACCCTGTAAAACTTATACCCTGTGGTGTAGACATTAAAAACTGTGGTACGAAATTGAATTCCCTTTTTAAAAGGTCTTGAATCAAAACACCTAAGACATGTAAGGTTTTAGAATTAGAGGCAACGTCAAAGTCATAAGTATTATCCAAAGGCTTATAACCTCGTGGTATTGAATATTAATATAAGGTATTACCCATGACCTATAAGTTATGAATTCAAGTCTCATGGTGGACAAAAAAAAAAGAGTAGATTAGGTGCCGTTAAAAAAAAAGTCATAAATATTAGTTACGAATAAATATAGGATATATTTGGGAAAATTTATTTAAGTATTTTTGAGTTTATTTGCATAAATAAGTGGGAGTATGGTATGAACTCATCGCATATTAGGCTCGTACCATGTCATAAGCTTAAGTGTAGAACTCACTCCCAAACGTTGGCTTGAAGGATGAGGGCAAACCTAGGCTTATAAGCCACCATTTGATTTATAATTTCATCGATGTGGGAACGTAACAGAATCATATATCGCAAAATGACATCTCATGATCTTTAAAAGGAATAAGAAAATTACAAAATCACGGTCGTTACTCTGATCATGGTTATACAAAGGAAGTGGGTCCCAATAGGCCAATAATCGCCATGCCCAGTGTTCAGGGGTGGACCTAGTATGGTGCACGGGGTTGCCCGGGCAACCCCTCAAAATTTTCAAATTAATGTTAATTTTTTCTTTTTAATGTAGATGACACTCCTAAGAGAGAAAAATTCAAGGAATATACTTATCTAGTACAAAAAATAATAATAATAATATACGTTCTATTTAAATATTTCTTAAAAGGATAACTTAAGAAAAATATAATTAAAGTCCAATAAAAATTAAATAAAGTCCATCACTCATTATTTATTAAGTTTCTATTATTTACTAATTCTGAAATAAGGAAATATCGTTCTTTCCCTATGCTATATATAAGTTATTAAAGTAGGTTTTGGTTTTGCTCGTTTCAATTGCAACAATTGAAAGATATTTTCTGCATTGAATCTTCTAAACACCGATTTGCGCATTAAAATTAGTGATGAATTTTTTGAATCAAATTGTAATCAGTCATTTCAGAAAATGAATGAACGAAGAGCTCAACTTTAAAATATAATTTATAAATGTTTCTTTTGACATATGTAATGAAATTGCACCTTCCAATTTCTTGTAGTAAGAATAAAAAAATTGTGCAACCCTTCAAATTTTTTCTGGGTCCGCCACTGCTCTACAAATTTTTGGAAAGCAGTCAGTTCTAAATTCACCAGCTATCTAAAAAATCATTTAAATCAACAACCAAACAATGGAGAAATCGAAGATCGGAAGAAGATTTGAAGGCAAAGTTGCGATCATTACAGCTTCAACTCAAGGCATTGGTTTCAGTATTGCTCAACGTCTTGGTTTAGAAGGTGCATCTGTTGTCATCTCCTCTCGTAGACAGGCTCTTCAATTTGAATTTCTCATCGTCAATTTAGGGTTCTAATGATAAAAAAAAACACCTTCAGTATGTGAGGAAAATAGCTTTTTTAAGTTTTAGCTCAAATTTTTGATAAAATAACACTCCGTTAGTTTACGACCATGTAGAATTAAAGTATTAAAATTATTTAAGCAGTTAATATTTGATTTTTTGATTATTCAAGTCTCTGTTTATGATATGGATTTCTTGAGCTTATACAAATCTAATTCAAGACTTCCATACGTATTTTTTAGTAAAATTGAAGCTCAATTGTTCTGTTTTATATCATATTTTTGTTTTTTAACACAAATTGGTCACAATCTGATCATTTTGGTTTAGAGAAACGTTGATGAAGCAGTGAAAAAACTCAAGGCACAAGGAATCCAAGTGTTGGGGTTGTTATGCCATGTTTCTAATGCACAACATAGAAAGAATCTTATTGACCAGACCGTTGAGGTTAGGTTGATGTTTGACCTGTTTTCTTATATTCCAGTTGCAAATTCAAGAACATTTGTGTAATCTTGTTTTTGGTTTACAGAAATTCGGGAAAATAGATGTAATAGTGTCAAATGCTGCTGTTGTTCCCTCAGTTGACTCGATTCTCCAAACTAAAGAATCTTTTCTCGACAAAATGTCTATACTGCTTCTTCAGGTTCATCTTTTACCTTTTAAGAATTACAAGTCAACTTTTTGGTCAATGGTAAAGTTTGTAAGTTCTTTGTCATACTTGAATTTCAAAGTAATAAGGCTGCTTTCAAGTAAGTACTAAATAAGTAAATAGTAGGGGTGTTAAATAAATATCCGAAAAACCAGGTATCCGAAAAGGTATTTGATATCTGAAAATCCAGGTATCCGAAAATCCAGATATCCGAATTTCGAGTAGCGGAACCGGATAGTGTTTTAAAGATTTTTGGATTCCCAATATCCGAAATATCAAAAATATCCGAAAAATTATACAAAAAATATCTGAAATATCCGAAACATACCCGAAATATCCCAAAAATATTTGAATATTTTATTATTTCGGATACCGGATATCAGGATTTTGGATATCTGAAATTTTAGATATCCAAAACCCGGGTATCTGAATTTCGGATACCAGATTCTGATTTTGAACACCCTTACTAAATAGTGGTATGTATTAGCTGTAGAAAGAGTGCTTGTATATATTTTATTTTTGCACAGGTGGCATCGCCTCATTTGACGAAAGGTTCATCGATTGTTTTCATTTCCTCAATCAGTGCTTTTGAACCGGCAGCTGGCTTAGCTATGTATGGTGTCACAAAAACTGCTCTTCTCGGTCTTACAAAGGTAATAATACATATATTTGTCTTTTAATCTTGTATAAAAAGAAGTTAGTGAAAAATGTAAATATAAATGTATATATTTTTTTTCTTTTTTTTTTTTGGTATTTGGTTAGGCTCTTGCAACAGAGTTGGCCCCACGTACACGTGTGAACTGTGTTGCTCCAGGGTTTGTACCTACAAACTTTTCCGAATACATTACCAACAACCCGACCATGGTAAATGTCTAGTATTCATATCAATCATCATTAACTTGTAAACCCTTGTGAAAATGAAAAAGAAAACAATTTATAATCACTTTTCTTTGTGTTTGGGGTTAATGCACCCGGTGGTTATCATACTTTAAAAAAAAAATCACTTGGGTCGTTTTACTCTTTTATTTTGTTTATTAAGGTCATTGTGGTATAAGAGTATTAATGATTGGATACTAAACATTTTAAGGACATACGCTTAGGTTACTTACGTGATCTACGTGTTAACAGATGTTACCACCATTATATAATTCTTTTTACAAAGTACAATAATCAAATTGAATTTTTTCCACAAAATACAATGACCTAAGGGTGTGTTTGGTACAGAGAAATGAAGGGCGGGAAATGGAATTGTCAAACAAATCTCTTGTTTGGTTGCACTGAGAAAAGGAGAGGAGGAGAAATAACAATTCCAAATCTCTAGTTTTAATTCTCTTCTAAAGGTGGGGAAAAGGAGAGAATGGAAAAGGGGAGATTTACGGAGACTTCATAATTCGCTACTTCGTTTTACATCCCAAACTCCTGCGGTTATTTTATCCCTACATATAGCTTGATAACAACAGATTTCTTCACATCCCTTCATTCGTACGTTCATCAATCATTCCAGTCTCCACGGGAGATTTCTTCACAAATAATTATAACACGATACAAGGTATTCATCTCTTTCTCTTTGTCTCGATCTGTGTCTCGATCTCTCCTGTGTGTTCTTGATTTCAAAATTGAATGTTGGGGGTTTGCATAGGGCTGCCATTGATGGGAATGTTGCAATTTCTAGGGTAAAATTCAGGTTAAATAGGGACTGATTAGGTCAAACAGAGACTGATTGGGTCAAATAGGGACTGAATTTTGCAGGTTCTCGAGCTGCCTTAGAACTTGTAGAATTGACAACAAATGGTTGTATGCTATCTATGTAACTTGTAGAATTGACAACATATATTGGATTTTAACCTATCCAAAACCAGATTTACATCTATATGTTCGAAACTTTGAAAGCATAGTAGATCGTGTTACCAAGTGTTGCTTATTGAGTTACTGATATGTTTTATTTTAATATAGTAATAGTAATTTGATTATTGAGTTTAATTTTTTATTGGTAAGATTTAAAATCTATACCAAACTGATATTCATTGTTTTTAACCACTAGAGCAAATTGGTCTTATTAAATTGAAGAGTTTCAACGGCAAAATTTCCATTCTTTCTTAATCCCTGAGCCTTTGAATGTGCGTGTGTATTTTAGGTTTGCTATATATTGGTGGACATTTGTGCTTGGTGGAAGGAATTTCTATGTATGCTTTCAAATATTAAGGAATTGATCATTGGAACAGTGCTTGGATTAGTTGCAAGTTGTTTGTGGAAAATGCATCATTGGAACGAATAGAAGAAAACAAGAATCATTTGAGGCATGAGCTTTGAAGAACTTTTTTATTCTGTTGTTATTACTTTGAGAACACTTGGTTGTACTTTTCGTTATATTTTGTCGTATTTGTCTGTTTTTAAACATGTACTAAAGAAGCAATTTGATATTTTTGATATTTTTATTAATGCATTCTTACTATTAATTTAACCATATTTTGTATGTTTTGTGTTTTTAATAATGACTGCTGAGAAAAAAAAAATATAATATGTGTGCTAATGATAAAGTTAGTACAATTCTCTATTGTATTTTTTGTACCAAACAAGAGAAATGATTCTCTGTTGTTGAAGTCTCTGTGCTACCAAACAGAAGAGTCAATTCTCATTCTCAGACTAACTCTCTCTCTCTGCAATTCCATTCCCTGGAATCATTTCTCTGCAATTTCATTCTCTGTACGAAACGCACCCTAAGGGTGCATTAACACTACTAATAATGGTCATGTCATCATTTTGTTACTGGTTAAAATATTGCTAACGACTTAAATGAACGGTTTTTATAAGTACAATAAGTTAAATAAACAAAAAAGAAAAAATAAATGAAAAGTGAACTTTTTGAAAAGTATCACTAAAGTACATTAACTCTTTTGTGTTTGTGTTTGTGTTTGTTAGAGAAAGGGGATTGAAGGAAAGACAGCATTAAAGAGAGTTGGGACGACAGATGAAATGGCGGCAGCCACAGCTTTCTTGGCTTCTGATGAAGCTTCATATATAATGGGTGAGACAATCGTTGTTGCAGGTGGAGCTCCATCAAGGCTATAATTTATAAATCATAATTATTATGAACCTATTTTCTTCGGTTATTCAAAGTTTGCATACGAATAAGCTTATGTTCTGCTCTGTTGTAGCCGTTTAGATGTTAGGGGTTGTAGTGCATACGAATAATATTTTAATGATGCAGAGGCTGCTTTGTATGAATCTGTATCTGAATGATAATGATAAATTGTTGTTTAGTCAGGCTGAGTGATGAAAATGACTACTTTAACCCTCTTAACTATTTTTTGTTGTTCGGTTAGACATCAATGTAACTTGGTTAACCACACAAGAAAATATGGCATTTAAAATTCATCAAACAAAAGAATTGTAACAAACTAGTGCTTCAATTTGGCATGGTTGTGATACGAATCAATTAACACAAACAATGGATTACCGGTAATAGACACCGATAATCAAATACGATTGATAAAACCTGGAATTCAAGAACCAGGGAATCTCCAAAACAGTACCACAAAACAATATTCTCTGAGTGACTGAAACGAACTAGGGGGTGACGGCTATAAAGCTAGGGCCGGCCCATTACAAACTGAAATAAGGAAATAACATAAAATAACTATTAAGATTAATAAAATGACACTTAGCCACCCTTGACTGTCTTTTTTGCGCTGGTACACCTTTTCCCACTGTTTCGGGTTCACATCATCACCCGGGCCTCGAAAACTCACCTTGTCCTCAAGGTGAAAAAACGTAAACTGCTGCACCATGTCATCATATTTCTCCCATGTAGCTTCTGATTCCGGTAGTCCCTACCAAGCAACCAGCACTTCTTGGTACCCGTCCGTCACTCGTGTTCCGCGAACCACTTCAGGAACATACAACGAACCCATAGTCCCTATCTCCGGAAAAGCCGAAACCACCTGCTGGGGACCGGGCGTTTTTTTCAGTTACCCGATGCGTTTTGTGATCTCGTACGGCGTGTAAAAACGTGACACGAGTTTCTGATTCGCCTGTTGAGCGACCGTAGCAAAAAAATTATCCCGATTGGAAACGATGGTCTTGAGAATGCCTTGCAAGCGGACAATTTCCCTGGTAAACACGAAGGCCACCGACGCCGCTGTGAACGGGTGTTTTATCGGTATGTAATGCGCGGATTTGCTCAACCTATCTACAACAACCAAAATGACAGTAAACAAGGTTAGTATATATCTAGCTCCGGGTTCACTTGTGGCTCGGGCGGTTCACTCTCGTGAAGGCTGACAAGTGCTACAAAATACTTCTGCTCGATCTGTGTGAAAACGCGAGCAAGATCCTGCAATGATGAAGTTGCTCGGTGCAATCCCGGTTCGCCCCACAGTGTAACCCGGTCATTCCCGAGCTGAAATGACATAGTCAACTCCTTCTAATTGAACCATGTGTTCCCCAGCTTCTGTAACCATTTCATTCCGAGTATCATATCTGTACTTCCCAACTCGAGCGGGTAAAAATCCTCGGTCACTTGTAAGCCCGGTAGTTGTAACATGATCCCGCGACAGAGGCCATAACTCTTATCGGTACCTCCATCCCCTAAAATCACCCCTCTTCCACGGGTTTCCGTCACCTTTAACTGTACTAACTCCACTAGTTTCAATGACACCAAATTATGGTGAGCCCCACAGTCAATCAACACCATTACCGTGTTCCCCTCCACCGTACCGCGAACCCTCATGGTGTGGGGTTGATTAATTCCTGTGACCGACTGAGCCGATACCTTGATGGAATCAAGATGTATATGCTCATTCGCATCATCATCGCTCTCGTCTTCACCATCAGGTATAATCATAACATGAAGAGTTTTCTCGGGACATTTATGACCGGGGCCATACTTCCCATCACAACGATATCATAACCCTTTTGTGCGTTTCTCCACAAATTCTGCATCGGATATGCGTTTGAAAGGCTGTTTGACACTTCCACCCGCCACCTGTGGTGTACCCGAGATCGTGCCACCCGTAGCTCGCCCGGTCGCCCCCGGGGCTGCTGTTCCGGCTCGGGGTACCGCTGTTTTGGTGGCTGCCATACCCGCATTAGATCGATTCTCATCTACCATGATTGCTAATTTCACGGCTTGGGTCAAACCGTGCGGCTGTAATAATCGGACCGATATCCGGAGATCCAGCTTCAAACCCTTAATGAACGTGCCCATCATCACCTGCTCAGGAACACCCTCCAACTGTGCTGCTAGTGATTCAAACATACCCACATATTCCCGCGCGGTATCACTTTGATTAATCGAAAGAAACTGCTCGTGTAGATCACCCTCTTGCGAGGGTTGGAAACGATCTAGCAGTTTACTCTTCAGCATTTCCCAGTGGCGAAACGGTTCCCGCCGATCACTCCATCTATACCAAGCCAACGCCTAGCCCTCCATACACAATACGGCTGCCTGTAGCCGTTCGCCGGTTCTCATCATGCCATGAATTTCAAAAAACCGTTCCAGCTTATAAACCCACCCGAACGCATCTTCACCATCAAACAAGGGCATCTTGAGCTTACGAAGACGGTGGTCAGTTCCGGGAGTCCAAACACGCTCCCCGGACGAACCAGTTCCTCCACCATAGCCATATCCGCCGCTGCCGCCGGCCCTACTATTGTACCCGGATGGTACTTCGCCCCGACCTGATGGAAAATTTTCATACCCTGAAAACGGTGGTGCCCGGCTCTGCACAAAACCGTTATTACCACTCGACATCACCAATGGAAAACCCTCTTCGTCAAATAACAGGGAGGAGGTGACCGCCGTCGCCTGAGTTGCAGCCGCCGTCAGTGGTGGTGGCGCCATCACTGGTTGAGACTGGGCAGGTTGCGACACCTTCATCTGGTTCGTGATTAGGGCCAGTAGTTCTTCATGGCGTTTGGCAGCTTTTTCGGTCTCTTCTCTGATGGCTTCAATGGATTTCTCCATCCGAGTCAACCTTGCCTCGGTGTCAAGCTTGTGCTGTGTTAAGTCGGCATCGACATCCACAACCTTCCTAGACATGTTTCGGCTTCAAGGTTTTCAATCACAGGTTGCAGGATTGAAAGCTCTGATACCAATCAATTAACACAAACAATGGATTACCGGTAATAGACACCGATAATCAAATACGATTGATAAAACCTGGAATTCGAGAACCAGGGAATCTCCAAAACAGTACCACAAAACAATATTCTCTGAATGACTGAAACGAACTAGGGGGTGACGGCTATAAAGCTAGGGCCGGCCCATTACAAACTGAAATAAGGAAATAACATAAAATAGCTATTAAGATTAATAAAGTGACACTTAGCCACCCTTGACTGTCTTTTTTGCGCTGGTACACCTTTTCCCACTGTTTCGGGTTCACATCAGGTTGTTGTTTGAACCTAAAGTGGAACTACCTGATTTGGACCTTTTCTAAACCAATCAAACCTTTTAGGAAGACCAATTCCATTTTATAGTTTAAACATCAGTTTAAGTTATAAATAGATTAGAATTAGAATTATATTAGTGAGTAGACTATACCAGAAAAATAGAAAATAAGTATATCATAAAAATTCGAAAATTTTCCAAAACCTATTTTTCACTCGGCTTCTTGTCTCATCTTTTATCCCTCATTACTGCATCTCCTTATTATCACAGTTAAAAAACCAATAAATGCATAGGATATATCTATCCCTTAAAAGCCCTTTAAATAAGCTTTCCCAAACATGTCCTTAATGAATTTATCATTCTCTACTTACACATAGATTGTTGGTTCACATCTAGCAAATGAGACAGATCGTATATACATAATAATTAAGACCAATGCGATGATATATTATTAAAGTGTACAACATTTAAACAAATTCAGTGAATCAGTGGGATTCATCGAATTCATACATCCATATATGATATATATCTACCAATATTCAAAGAATAAATCAAAGTGCAACTCGTATTTTCCAATGGAATGATTAAGTTGAATATTATTGGCATGCAAGTGAAAAGTCAATGATAGTCAAACATTCACGAGGAACCTTGTAGATGGGATTTGATCCATGATTCCAGGTGTTGGAACTCCTGATTGTTTAGTGAATGGGCTAGACCCGGATATGCCTGTCATTTGGACCCACCCATAATTACTAAAATGCCCTTGAATAAAACAAGTCTTTTGGAAGAAAAATCAAGAGTACCTTAAACTCACAGGTGGAGCCTATGTGTTGAAGAAATGGCGGGCCCGCTTGACCAGCTTCAAATAACACTGTTCCATCAGCCATACCATGAGACCACAATATTGGGGTCTGCACATACAAATACAATTGAAATAAAAGTAAACAAACTTCTGAATGTTTGTGATTTGACAATTTTAATCTTCAAAATATTTTACTTTTAGTTACAACTATTTCTGATTACTATTAAAAAGGGAAAATCAAATTAAGAAAAAAATAAAATAAACGGTCTTAACTAATTTTTTATTTTCTCAATTTTCCCATTTTTATCCGAGTTACAGTAAAGTTTTGATTTTTATCATATTTAAATCATAACAAATGTATAGGTTATAAATAGATATAATGTTGTTCATTCCTTTTCCACTCATATTTGACAACAAAAGAAAAATCAACTTTTTTGTGTTTTCATATGAAATAAGAGGTTTGTAAACTGCCACCTAATCATAACCAAAGATTACAGTTCAAATTAAAACATACCCTTTTTGCCTCTGGTGTAATTCGTTCTATTATTGAAGTAGAATTAAAAGGTACCCATCCACTAAACACTGCACCCCCACCAAGTGTTTTTGGATACAATAAAACACTAGTCAAAGTCAACGCACCTGAAATAAAAACATTCATTATAACATTAACCTTATTTCCACACACACACACACACACTATTTCATGTGTGTGTGAGAGAGAGAAAGAGAGAGAGAGAGAGAGTCAAACCTCCTTGACTAAATCCACAAAGAAAGACATTTTTAGGGTCAACTCCAGCAGCAACCTCTTTATCGATCATTGAATGCATTTTTTCAACCGCTTTAAGCAAAGAAGTTTCATCCACAGGAGAATTCTATACATTTCACAACAGAAAAAATTCAACATTTCCATTTTTGAAAGTTTAGGTTAAATTTACTTAACTGCCCATAATCATCTTTACAAATAAACTAATGGGATTGTTTATTTAAAAGATAAATATGGGAGAAAAATAATGTTATAGGTATCTCATGAATGTCGAACCATGAAGGCATCTGGGCACCATCTGAAAATAAAAGAGTTAGGATATCATATAAAAAATGTCAAGTAAGAAAATAATTAGACTGCACATTGCATACCCTATGCTTTACTTCTAACAAAAAATACCAAGAAACTATGTTTTTATAACAAATCAACAGGAGAGCAAAAGATGAGTAGATCAAGGAGAATAATTCCAATGTCATAAACATCACAAAATGGTCAGTTGATCATTTGAAAATTTTAATGACTCAAAAACACAAGACTTTGCATAAAACTTAAGACTTTAAGAACTAAATGACTTTTGGTGTAAATAAAACACCTATTACATTATCCCTTAAAAATTTATCATAACCAAAACGCTAAACCCTAATTCATCAAAACAGAAACCTAAACCCTAAAAATACGCTACGCATTACAGTCAGATATGATCTACAACCTAAATTCCAGAAATAAAACGTCAATTTGAAGATGAAATTGTTCAATTAACAAAGTAGGACTTACAATTGCAGGTAACGGGTTGAGATGGAGCAGAAGGGAAAGACCAACGAGTGTTGGCGAATTGAGGTGAAGTGAAAATGGATTTAATGGGTTCATTGGCTGGACCGGAGTCACCTAGACCGTGTAGCCATATGATGGAGCTTCGAGAAGCCATTGATTTCGACATTGAATTTGAGTTTAGAGTTGATTTTGAAGGTGAAAAAAGGAGAATCGTGAAAATGGTGATGGTGAGAGTGAGGGCGAGAAGTGCACTTGGTTTTAATACGGAAGAAGGTTTCATTTTCTAGTTTGGTTGTTCCATGTGGTTTAACAATATTTGTTTGCTTTTTATTAATAATAGCCTATAACCCGTGATAAATCACGGGTGACTTATAAAATTTTTCATAATCTTCTTATAATTCCAAAACAGAATTGAGTGCCTTTAACATAGAAAGATGAGTATGGTTTAACTTGCATACTTATAATCAAGGGATATGTTTAATCTTTAATGGATCAAAACACATACAACGCACAAGCACAAACATATTATGTGTGTATTAGCTTCAAAGCAATCGACTCGAAACTTAAAGTTGCCCAAAAATATAGTTTTAATGCATAAGATGTCCACCATTTTATTCACAATATATATTATTATTATTGAAACATATTTATAATACCGAACATCATAGATAACAATATACCTTCAGTGGTGGCCCGTTTTATTTATTATAACTTCATTTAAGGCCTCGTTTGGTAATTACATTTCTCAATTACCAATTATTTAAGAATAACGAACTTTAACTACCAAAGTAGACCGAATTACAACCTTGTATTTACCAAGCTGGAACACCCGTTAAAATATGAGGCTCAACCACTCAATTTGCCCATTTTATAAACATATTAGACACACTAATTAGTTACTTTAAAAAAATAGAAAACATTACCGATCAAGCATACCGTTTTGGCATGTACCAAAAAACTACCTATTTTGACCTGCTCCGTGGCCCAACGCATTTTACCACCTCTAGGTCAAGAATTAGAATGATGACATTCGCATCTATTTCTTAATGGGTTCTTCCAGTAATTGAATGACATGATAAATACTATATTTCCTGTTTGTATAGACCCTTGTAAATTTTGTACATGTGGAATTCCCGGTTAATGTACTTTTGTCTTTTTCATCAAACTCCTCCGCTATACACGACTTAATATTTATTACATACAAATATTAAAAAAAACCTAACAATTTAAAGAACTCTTAATTAGAAGTTCTTTTACCTCTAGGGTAACATTCCTACTCGAGCATTGTAGTTTATATAAAGATAAAGATTAATATCAATTTTGTTATAATGTATGCAATTACCAAAATAATTAATATTAATATTAATACATATATGGAAATTTAAAACACTTTCCTTAGAATATAATAAATTCGAGAAAAAACTTACCTAATTAAATCCCGAAATTTATTTATATTCAAAAATAGCATTTTATTCAAAAGTAACATTATGTTACTATATATATAAAGAAACTATTTTAAACATTCCTTTTTGATTACATGTCAGCGTGAGTGTGGGACTTAAATACGGTGGTATTACCATAACGTGTGATTTTAAACATTCATTTTTCGAATTGCATGAACAATAACGTGTCATGAGTTGGCGGACAAGTGGCGGCCATGTCAGCTTGAATAATGACGTATTAATGACGTGCAAAGAGTTACGTGATAAGAATTCAAAAACGCTTTCTTTTATTATATACTAGCTTATAACCCGTGATAAATCACGGGTGACTTATAAAATTTACTTAATATTTTACTTTTATAAGAATTCTTTATTAATTAAAAAGTATGAACCATTAATATTACAAGTTTCAAAATAAGAGAACATTAAAATTACACGTTTCAAAATAAAGGACTATTTGTGTAGCTAAAATAAGTCAAGAGACGACATCCATATTTTGGTACAAACACATGGACGATTTATCTAAAAAGTAAAAACCAAAAAAGTCCTCAATTTGAAAGAAAATATACCTTTTAAAGACTTGTGTTATAAGTTTATATCAAAATAAAAAACATAAAGTAAGTATTAAAATAGAAAATGTAATACCCTTCTTTTTTAGGCTGCATAACTCAAATAAACTCATTTAAGTAAACGGATCAGAATGTATGTCACGTGTACATGAACCAATCATCCATGTGATGTATTAGTACGTGTAAAATGTAGTAAAAATTAACAACAAAAGTCGCTTAAATCTCATGACTAATATCAAAATACTTTGTATGTGGCTTAATAACTAAGTCAACAAAATTAGTACAAAAGCATTGATGTTACTTACATTTGAAGGCATTCAAACCAGTTGGACTAATTGATGGAATGCATAACTATTTGCAACAGTAAATGCATCATCAATAAAATCAGTCAATACTTTAAACATAGTTCTGTCCTTCAAGATCCTACAATTATAATTAAAATTATATATAATAAACAAATATCATAATTACATTATTGCAAATATAACTGACATTAACGAATTTCTGAAACAAAACAACTACAAATGACAATTTCAATTTTCAACCCATTTGCTTGTCTAGGGAGAATTTCTAAAGCATCACCAACCTCACACTCTATAGTCTTTAAAAACATTATCAAAACAATTTTATTTTATTAGTTTCAGTACCTAAAAAGGACTTTTATTTTATTACAGAGTATCAAATAATTCTTTAATTCATGGGTGAAAAATAACATCTTACACAAAAAAGAAGGATTTATATTGCTGAATAATGAAAAAATGTCATTTTGAATCAACACATTATTAGGTAAGTTCTGTTAATTAGCTACTGGTATTCATAATTCTAACCATACAATCATAATCACTAATCATTTGTATTAACAAATTATTAGGCAGCACTTAAAAACTCTTTACTAAAACCTACAAAGGTTAATTTTCCCAACCTAAAACTTTCCAAGTAAAACAAATTTTGCTTACTCGTATCTAGTAAGAAATCCCCAAAGCAAATGAATATAAAATCATCAAAAATAACCAATAAAATTAGAAGAAATGTCTAAAAAGCACAATTGCTTTAAATTATAATTTTCACAGACAGATCCAATTCTAAAATATCTGAATTCCGTAATTAGATAATAACAATCCTCGAACTAAACAATATATACACCAACACAATTACATAACATGCAGACAAACAAACCGAATGGTAATTTTCAGAGACTATCCGAGTAACAAAAAACTTGCGCTCTGTAATCCTTAGGGTTTCCATTTTCTGATATCAATATAATTGCAAATTCGTATTACAAAAGAAACACAAAACAAAGATCGGAATTTTGTATTACAATAGAAAAACAAAAACTGAGTGAAAAAAGTACCTTTCTAGTAGCAACAAATTCTACTTTTAAGCATCAACATGACAAATAATAGTATTTAATAGTTCCTCTTTTTCACAAGGCATAGTTGATTGTTTTGCATTAAGTGTATCAACTTTTTCTTCAACTTCGTCTAGTCTTTTCATAACTGGCATATAACTAATTTTACTTCTTTAAAAGATGGACTTGATGATAAAGAGCTAAATTTCGATCCATCAAAACATAAATATTCACCATTTTGGGCATTTTGAAATCGTGAATTATGTAGCTTTTTGGTCACACATTTCATGGTTGAATTAAAAAAGATGAAAATCATGGGGAAGAAGGCTATAAGCATTAGGCTATACGGTACGGGACGGAGGAAGCATGGCGTGGGGGGTGAGGTGGCAGGCGACGGCGTGGTGGTGACTGGCGAACACCCCCCCCCCCCAACGGCGTGGGGGGTGGGCGTGGCGGAAACATCAACAATTTGACGGGGGAGAACGGGCGTGGAGGTCGAACATGGCAAGCATATAGCCGTTGAACGACTATATTTTGAGCCGTTGGGATTTTTTTAAAAAAAAAAATTAATTAATTAATTAATTTAATTTATTTATTTCCTATATAAACACACTCAAAACACTACCAAAACACACCACAACTCTACCAAAATACTCCAACTCACAAATAATGAATTATCTTGGTTCATCATTCGACGACGATGACGTGTTTATGCTAACAATATACTCAGAACTCCTCGATGATATATCCGACGATGATGAAAGTGAAGAAGTCTTTGACACTAGAACCGCGAAGCTAAATAGAAATCGAGAAGCTGGACACGACATGCTATATCGAGATTATTTTGCGGATGATTCTGTTTATGACGACAAGGATTTCAAACGAAGGTTTCGCCTCAGCAAAAATTTATTTATGCGCATATGTAGCGCATTAGAAAACAGGTATACTTTTTTTCAATTGAGATATGATGCTAGAGGTAAGCGGGGATTCACTGCTTTGCAAAAATGTATAGCAGCAATTCGAGCTATGGCCTACGGGTCATCCCCTGATTCTCCTGACGAATACCTACGCATGTCTAAAAGAACTGCTAGGGAAAGTATGTATAGATTTTCACAAGGTGTTTTGGAGATTTTCGGACCTATTTATTTGCGAAAACCAACAGCAACCGATGTTCAAAAATTATATGAGGCACATGAAGAGAGACATGGTTTTCCTGGAATGCTTGGTAGCATTGATTGTATGCACTGGGATTGGAGGAACTGTCCACAAGCGTAGAGAGGTGAGTACACTGGTGGGCATCATGGAGTACCGTCGTTGATATTAGAAGCTGTTGCTTCCCAAGATTTATGGTTCTGGCATGCTTATATTGGGGTTGCGGGTTCTAATAATGATATTAACGTGCTTGATCAATCACCAATATTCAACGACTTGTTATCAGGAAAGGCACCCGATGCTCCTTTTACAGTGAATGGCAATCCATATAGATTCGGTTATTTCCTTACCGATGGTATATATCCTCGGCATGCGACGTTTGTCAAAGCCTACCGACATCCAGTTGATCCAAAAGAGGTATTGTTTACCAAAAAACAAGAATGCGCGCGTAAGGATGTGGAACGGGCTTTTGAAGTTTTAAAGGCGAAGTGACACATTGTCAAAAACGCGGCCCGTTCATATGACCTTGAAAGAATAAGATATATTTTGTATGCATGTGTTGTAATGCATAATATGGTTGTCGAAGATAAAGGTCGGATGATTTCTCCATATGTGCCGGACGGTCCCCGACATGCTTTGTATGTACCGGGAAGTGCAGAATATTTGCACAGGGTTGTCGACATTCGAGACGAAACAACACACGAACGACTTCGACGGGACTTGGCGGACCATATCTACAACAACGCACATGCCGACGATGAAGAGTAATAATTTATTTTAGTTATTGTAATTTTTAATTTAATGTTTAATTTCTAGTATTTTCATTTTAATTTAAAGTATTGTCATTTTAATTTTAATGTAATTTTAATTTTATTTTAATTATTGTAATTTTTATTTAATGTAATGTAATTTTAAATTATATAAAATATTAATTGTGTGTAAAATAAATGGAAATGAAATGATGAGATGGAAAATAAATGATGTGGTGTGGTGGGTATTTCCACCAAATGATGTGGTGTGGTTGCTGAGGTGGCGATAATGTGGCAGAAAAACTTCCCACCACATGTGGTGCCCATAGCATGCAGCCTTAGCCATATTTAATTGAGAATGAAGATTTCAAGCTACTTTTTAAAGTTTAAAAACTTACTTTTAAAAACTTGATAAGTAAAGTAACCGAATTTCCTAAAAATGAGCTCCTTAATGCTTTCCTTGATAATCTCTTATTCGAATGGAAAGTCCATATGTATATTTAATTTCGAAAGATTTGTAAACATTAAACTAATGCTTCAAAATGTATGATTATTCAAATAGAATGTAACACATACCTTATGGGGAGTCAATATGGAAAGTCAATATTTTTTATTACTCAGCAAACAGTTAAATGTCCACATAAATACCGGAATGGAATGATACTTAGGTGGCACGTGAATTATGACGTCATTATGACGTGGAAAGAGTGACTTGGTGAGAATTCAAAAATGCTTTCTTTTATTATATCTATATATATAATAAAAGAAGCTTTTAAGATGCCACGTGTCATCTTTTTAGAGTGTCACTTGACACATGGCAGATTTTTATTGGATAACACGTTTATTTTACCGCCCAAATCATCTTAAGTTCTTAACAAATTGACGATTTTGCTGCATAATAACAAGAAGAATATATAACAGGGGGTGATATTTCTACCACAACTTTTAAGGCATGTACCACATCCAATGCTTAATACACTTGTACAGTTAACTGTAAAATCTGTACAGTGTGGTATAACCATTAAAAGTTGTGGTAGCAATATCAGTTCTCATATATAATGGGCAACTTTTAATAGCATATGATTTCCATATTTTGTAAACAATTGGTTTTATGGGTATTTTCGAGTCAATTGGTTTTAGGGGTGTTATTTTGTTTCCATTTTTTCACGGTCAATTTGCATATTAAAAAATGACTAAATATGAAAAGTATTGTTTCCTTATTGTAGTACATCAAGAGTTAAATGTCACCTTATAATAACGTCGTTTTTGAATTTTGAGGTTCGCATACAAAATTAAGGAAATAAAAGTTGTGTATATAATTAAGGACACAATCAAAATAAAATCATAGTTTTTCAATCAACAATTAAGGACTTCAAAAGTACCGGTGGAGAGTTACAAACCTATTATAGAGGACTCATTTTCGGGGAACCATGTTGGTGGTAAGTACACAATCTTTGCAGGGCTTAAAGATCGCATAAGGTTCATTACTAATCTTCCCCTATATATGCACGTAGACCCGATTTTAATTCGACACATCATCCCTTTGCACGATTCTGATTGGTTGTTTAATCCAGGTGTAATTCACCCATTCGTCTACTGATTTCAGCAGAAATCCTCACAAATCAGCATGTTTAGCACACGACAGTTAGGGGAATTCCGGAATTCCAGCACGAAAGATCTCCATCCTTTGACAAAACAACCTGTAAATTCAAACATAGAATCGATTTATGGGAAGTCCGGATTTCATGCACTAAATAATATCCAACCTTTTGAAAAAAAGCCTGTAAAGTCAAACAGATTTTCGGAATAAATTATGCACATTCTAAACATAACCACACTTGATTTCGTCCAAATCCGTATCAAAGCCAATATTCGATAATTTTTATAACAGATTTGCTTGTCACAATAATCAAAATTAAAAATCGAAAATTTTAGAGATCATTACGTAATCTACTCCATCCTTTTCGGGAGCACAATAACCATCTGTTTCCAATATAAACCGGAATACAACACCACATAATTCAAACAAGTTTTCATCCCTGCATCACGAATCAAAAACCAAAGCCGAAGGTTAATGTTTATGTTTTCGAATTTTTGTTTTTTTTAATATGATACTATTCATGATGTTTTCTTCAATCTTTTTGCTAAAAACCCCATAAACATAACTGCAATCTATTAGGTTAAAACAGTTAAGTTATTCCTTAACTGTTAGCATTCTCCAACAAACCTCATATGATTTAATTTTTACGTTTTTAACACACTTTTTACGATTTTGCAGTAGAGTTTTCGGCTGAAAGACAATCATTATCTTCAACTTCAAGGTATGTTTTTGCAGCTATTTTACAGCCCATGTATATAAACCATCAGTATTAATACATAATTATGTGGTTTATTGACGACATTCTGAGAGAAAAATCGTGTTTAATCATCAAGATAAAACGAATAAAAGGATTTGTCTTGAGACATATTTGATAAACAAAATTAGCCAGTTTTGACTTTTAAAGTCAAACAGTTGTAATTTGAAACAAAATAAACAATTATGAAGATTAAAACTGTCAACTTTTAGAAAGATTTTAACTCTGTTTATTTACATCAATCTAAAAAGATTTTAAATCACAGTTTTAATCTTCATAATATTCTTTTTAATTAAATACAACTTTGATGTAACGGATTGTATTTGGAAGCTCTATTTTCATTTAAAACTCGATTTTAAAGTCAAACTAATGTAGTTATATATTAACATCATACAATGCTATTAATTAAAACTTTCGATTAAAGTCAAACTAATGTAGTTATATATTTTATAACTGTTTCTTTACATCAAATAGTACACTTTTAGCACTCAGTATTAAAATACAGAGTGCTGTGAAAACTTTATTTTAAATTTTGAACCAATTTAGTCGAACTAAATTGTTAAACAACTATTTGGGTAAAAATCAGCTTTTTTATGTAGTCAAACAACTATTAACAATTAAAGTCAAACTGTTTGCACTTTAAAAAGTAAAACTGTCCAAACTTTATTTTATTTTTTTTTAAATGACAGATTATAGTTTAAAAAGTATGTCTATTAAAAGTCAAACTTTTTGACTTTAAACAGTCAAACAGTTTTTTTAAGAAAATAATACTTTATTTACTGTGTTTTTAAAATAATTGGCAGAATAAGGTTTAAAAAAAATGTTATTCTAACTCCATGACTGTCCAAACTTTATTTTATTTTTTTTTTTAAATGTCAAATTATAGTTTAAAAAGTATGTCTATTAAAAGTCAAACTTTTTGACTTTAAACAGTCAAACAGTTTTTTAAAGAAAATAATACTTTATTTACTTTGTTTTTAAAATAATTGGCAGAATAAGGTTTAAAAAAAATGTTATTCTGACTCCTGACTGTCCAAACTTTATTTTAATTTTTTCAAAATGACAGATTATAGTTTAAAAAGTATGTCTATTAAAAGTCAAACTTTTTGACTTTAAACAGTCAAACAGTTTTTTTAAAGAAAATAATACTTTATTTACTGTATTTTTAAAATAATTGGCAGAATAAGGTTTAAAAAAAATGTTATTCTGACTCCATGACTGTCCAAACTTTATTTTAATTTTTTTTTTTAAATGTCAAATTATAGTTTAAAAATTATGTCTATTAAAAGTCAAACTTTTTTACTTTAAACAGTCAAATAGTTTTTTAAAGAAAATAATACTTTATTTACTTTGTTTTTAAAATAATTGGCAGAATAAGGTTTAAAAAAGATGTTATTCTGACTCCTGACTGTCCAAACTTTATTTTAATTTTTTTTAAATGACAGATTATAGTTTACAAAGTATGTCTATTAAAAGTCAAACTTTTTGACTTTAAACAGTCAAACACTTTTTTATAGAAAATAATACTTTATTTACTGTGTTTTTAAAATAATTGGCAGAATAAGGTTTAAAAATAATGTTGTTCTGACTCCTTGACTTTCTATGTCAAACAATTTAAAAAAATTATTACTTCCTCCGTTATTCTGACTCCTTTACTATTTTTTAAAATAATTGTCAGAATATTTACAACAAAACTTATTCTGAATGTCTGACTTTATAAGTCAAACAGTTTACATATTTTGACTATTCTAAATAAGTAAAAATCTTTTATTTAAAAATTTATGGTAATCAATTATTTAAACCACAATGTTATTAACTGTGCAGAATGAATCCGAACAACGACAAGGGAAAAGGGAAGATGAATTACCCGAAAACACCAAATTCGTCCGGTAGCAAATTGAGGCCTTTAGCAAGTTCAGGAATATCTCTAGGTTCCCGAAGATTTCGTGCCGCTGAAAACACGAACCAGACTCCAGTTAACATCAGAACAGACCAAGGTATTTTTAATATCACATGCCTTTTACTTTATTGAGTATATACAATTACTAACGTAGTACATGTTTATTTCAGAAAACACGAAACAGAAAACCATTACACCAATTGGTCAAATAGATGCAGGGTTACGAAACATAACTGTTCGTGGGAGATGTATTTCAATCTGGCATTCCCACCATAAAAAGGAATCGCATAACCCTTATTCTCTAGACTTGGTGCTGCATGATGATCAGGTATTATAAATCAATACATAATAAAACACATTTTTTATTAGGTCAAAATACCATAAAAAAATTAGTTTCATTAAATTCTAATTTTGCAGAATGATAGAATTCAGATATGGATTAAGAAAGAATTCATGTATAAGTTCGAGCCTCTATTCGAGGAAGGCCAATGCTATGAGATCTCGAACTTCTCAATTTATCAGAATACTGGATATTACCCTTTATTACCACATAAGTTCAAATTGGCATTTGGTTTCAACACAACTGTTACTCGCATTGAACAGATTGATGAAAATTTATACAGTTTATTGCTCGAACCTTATACTGAGATTAAGTCCGTCGATCGTACTTATGCTGAAAAAGACGCTGTTGGTACGTCATATTTATATTTCAATATAGATTTAATTTATACATACTGCTTTAAAAAAATTAATTTTTAATCCAACAATTTTAGGCTGATATTACGCCTAAAATAATTTTATTTATAATTAAATTATGTAATGTCGTTCTCTGTTTCAGATGTTATTGGCTCTGTTGTTGGAATTATGGAGATTGTGAATGTACCCACCCAAAGTGGTATGAAATATCGACGTACTGTCGTGGTCGAGGATAATATGTACGTACTACTTACATACATATTTATATAAGTAAAAATTATTATAAGATATTTTTATGTGATTACAATTTTATAAAAACAGGGGAGAACAGCTTGATTTTACATTTTGGGAAGAGTGGGCAACGATGTGGAACGATTATGCCACCGAACCAGAGAAGTTTGGACATTTTGTCGTGATACTACAGCTTGGCAAAGTTAAGTACTATCAAGGTATGATTTAAAACATTTATTTTAACCTAATAATTTTGCTTCTATTTTTTTAAATAAAAATTGTCGCACTTTAGTCAATTACTATTGAGATAAATTTATTGTTTTCAACCTTAACTACTATAATGTATCATTCATCGTTTTTAAAATTTTTGGACGTTACACACACAATGCAGGTGCACCTGCAGTCCATAACGCTTTGTTCGGAACAAAGATAATTATTGATCAGAGTCATCCAGCTATTGTTGCATTTAAATCAGAGTTAGTAAAAAAGCTTTTAATTATCAAAAAATAAATTCATGAAAAAACATAATTATATAACCAGTTGTGCTCGATATAATTTTTTATTTCAGGGCTGAGAAACATGATGATTATGATCCAAATCAGTTCAAAATTGAGTTCTTTACCCCTGATTTTAAAGTAATTACCGTAACCGATTTCTTTAGGGGTACTGTTAAAAGCATGGTGGCGCATATTCATCAAATTCAACCGGTATGTAACACGATCCATTAAGTATTACTACAAGGTCATTATCTATTTTTTTAACCAATACATTTACTTTTTATATTAATTTAAAATATACAGGATTCCCACTGCATTTTTTTTGCAACCATTCATGTTTTACACGATCAAATTGGATGGTCTTATTTGGCGTGCAAGAAGTGCACCAAAAAAGTTAAAGTAAGATCAGCAAATAATCGCCATACTACTTATGAATGCGACGACTGTGGGGCAGTACAAACCGTTTCAAGGTAACATTTCCTGTGACAACTCGATATTTCTGGTATGTAACCTCATTTCATTTCTAGAACTTTCCTCAATTAGAAAGTTTCTACTTATAGACATTCCTATATTTGGCATTCCTTATAGACAACAAACATACATATTTTACACCATACACTAGTGTTTGATTATTTTAGTCAACACAACATTATTACTTTCTTATGGTGACACACTTTGAGCTAAAAACATTTCTAAAAACAATAACATTTCCGGTTAAGCAATAAACGTAACAATTTAATATAAACGCGACTCGAATCGAACTACGCTTTGAACCCGACCCTAAACCTAGACCGACCACCAATGTGGCCGGCCTACCCTTGCTCGTGACCTTCCTCATGGCCGAAACACCCTTGTGGTGTTAGCCATGTGTTTTAAAAACTTGATCTCATCCATTCCATCTTGATAGAGTCCTTGTTTGACTCAATCTCTTTCACCCTAACCCTAATTTCGTTCCTATATAAACCCCATGAACACAATCATTTGTTTTTGTTGATTTTCGGCCGTCCCAAACCCTAGAGCAAGTCCCGAGTTCGAGATTGAAGCCGTCCAAATTCGATCTTGATCTTTCTCTTCCAATTCTCGGTTGCTAGGTATGAAATCCGAACCCTTTTGCTTGTTTTCCTTTTCGTTTCGGTATTAACATAAACCCGAGACCATGGCCAATGGCCATATGGTCTCGGTGAGGTCATGAACCCCATGCTCGACGTGCATGCTCACATGCATGTCCACGGTTGCTTCCTTGATCCCAAATCGTGATTGTTTTGTTGTTTGTTTAATCTTTGTTTTGATTTGTTGCTAAACCCGTGACCTAGAACCCTAGATCTCGACATTTGTATGCTAAAACCTTAGATCTAGAACCCTAGTACCGATCTAGACCCATGAACCCTTGAACCAAGTCGACCTAGCCGAACCTAGCCACAAAACCCGTAGGGTTTTGGCCTTTCGGCCAACCCTAGGTTAAACCCTAGCCGAACTCACCAAACCCTAAACCTAATTGACTTTCATGATTGACTATTTGACCATTTGATAGCTAGATTTACCAAATTTGACCTTGGTTGACCAAATTATAGTATACCTCAAACCCTAACCGAAATCTAGAAGCTTTAGTTGACTTTTGTTGACCAATTTTGACCAATGTTGACCAATAAGTCAAACCGGGTCAAGGACGGATCTTGACCCAAACCGTGGACCCAAACCCGAATACCCAATCGGGCCAAGGCCCGTACTTGGCCCATATCGATCTACTTTAGTCCATCGGGCCCAAACATTAGTTGGCCCATTAGTATCCAAGCCCATTTGGACCAAAGCCCAAACCTTTGGCCCATACCCAACCAAACCGAACCCAATTGGGCCAAGCCCAATTCAAGGCCCAACCTAAGTGGACCTAAGCCCAATAAGAGGCCCAAGTGGTCCAACCCATTAAGCCCATTAGGCCCATCTAGGCCCAATCCATTTCATTTCATATCATTTCATTTCGAGAATCATTTCATTTCATGTCATTTCATTTTGGAGCCTATTTCATTTCATTTTATAAAACCCAATGCATTTCATTTCATTTCATTTTATTAATCCAAGTTCATTCGATGTCACAAAACATATAACATAACATTTAACGTATATCATATATCTTAAATCGTATATAGTATCGCCTGTGTTAGCTTAGCCTAATCAGTAGTTAAATCATTTAGGAAGCTAGGAGTCTCCCGAGGATTCCTCTGTCTTAAGTCTCTTGTTGCTAAGCTTTGCCAGGTGAGTCCACAGACCCCTTTTACTCTTTTAACTGTTTTATAAACTTTGGGGTGGAAAACATAAACACAATTGCTACTATTTTAATATGACTGTACAACATCGTTACATTTTCATTATCGCGTTGGCATGACAAACAATTATTATACCGGACTAAGGTTACCAGCAATCATTAACTAGTGGATCTAGACCATGGATATGCAGATAGTACTATTGGCTGACACTCATCCTCCCAACGAACGTTTGATCATTACTTGGTTTATCCAAGACATCTCCGGGAGTGTATATCCATAAAATAACATAACATACTGGAGTTGAAGTGTTGATTGTGGACTTAGGGGTTGGTATATTAACTCAATAGACTAGCTACCTGTTGGGGATAACAGTTCATGCGATGTCAAACACAACATTTTGTTCAACACTTTTTCATAAACATAACTAGTAGTTGTATACATTCTACAACTATACTAAACATTTTCATACTTACTACTCATATCATATGAGTGTTGAACCTTATACATTTTCAGTCATAAACCATTTTCATAACAAACATTTTGAGTAGCAAATCACTTTACTCTTATCATAAACATTAACCCTGTGGATTCACTCAACATTATTGTTGACCCTTTTACTATTTATGTTTTTCCAGGTAATTAGGTGCAGTGGAGTTTGGAGGATATGAGCATTGGGATTGTCGTGAGCCATGATTAAAACATTAAGTTTACGAACAATCATTTCATTTCAAACAATTTCTATTTTAGGAAACTTGCTATTTTTGGAAACTTTCTACTTTTGGAAAGTGAAACAAACCTTTATTTTTCGTTATTGCGTGGTTGTTTGTTTACTTAATTTTTGCTATGTTGTCATGAACGTTACACCTTCGTTCTTCCGCAAAACATTTTAAATGAAGTAAAAACTCATTTTTGGCGGGGTGTGACAGAGTGGTATCAGAGCTTAAGTTATAGTGAATTAGCAAGCCTAGTCTATAACTACAAAAGATTTTTGGGAAATACAAACACTTTTATAAAATCAAAATAATCATGGCACGCTCAGTCTCATATCCTGAAGTTCCATTGTTCTTAGTTTAGAACATTTGCCTTAGTTAGTTTTGCCTTAGTGTTATAGTTAGTATTCGTCAGTGAGCCTTAAAATGTCCTAATCTAATAAATTTTTATGCGTCGTGTTTAGTAGAATGTCGCCTGCTAGTGTCCTCGATATTTCATCTGATTCCGATAGTGATCGTGGTGCTGCTGTCCCAGTAGTCCCAGTGCCTGTTGCTCCAGTGCCAGCAGTGGTACAACCTTCTGTTGTCCCATGGCATCGTCGCCCAAGAAGACGTCCCTTTCCTATCATTCCTAATGGTCCTCCTACTCCAGCTCGTGGTCAGCGTCCTATTGTCTATCGTAAGCGTGAGGGCGGTATCATTTATCTATGTTCGCCTGCTAAACCCAAGCGTGATATTGTTCCAAGAACTCCACGACGTCGAGAACCTGAGCCAGAAGTGATATCAGAATCAGAGCCTGAAGAAGACTCTGAAACAGAAGAAGAATCAGAACCAGAGGAAGAGCCAGAAGAGTCAGAGCCTATGGAAGACTCTGAGCCAGAAGAAGATGATTAGTCATCTACCTATCGTCTATATTTGTTTTTCTATTATTAAATTTTATGTTTAGCTATTTCAGTATTTTATGTTTACTATAGGTGTGTATTTAATTTATTTATAATTTTTTATAAACCCTTATACTACGTTTTTTCTATATATAAATTTTTTTCACTAATTATCTAAACACAGGTGGTGAAAATGATGGTGAATCGTCAGTAGAGTTCCCGGACAACATGCTTATTCCAGCAACTGATGATAACGTTGGGGCTATTATTCGAGAAACATACCCTCATTTGCTGGATAATCTATGGCAACGCAGCTTTTTTCAAGATAGAGCCATTCTTGCTCCCACGCATGAAATGGTTGACCTCATAAACGAACGTATGCTGTCATTAATTCCGGGAGAAGAAAAGACGTACGAGTCATCGGACTCGGTTTCCGCTGCAGATGAAGATGATACGATGTTTAACCTTGATCTTTACACCACTGACATCTTGAACAGCATAAAAATGTCAGGTGTCCCCCAGCATATATTGAAGTTAAAGATTGGTGTTCCGGTAATGTGTATGCGGAATATTGATCAGAAAGCCGGATTGTGCAACGGAACGAGGCTTCAGATATTACGAATGGGGGTAAATATAATCGAGGGTAAAATCATATCTGGCGGCAAGGTGGGTACAATTTGCGCTATCCCTCGAATGGTTATTAGCCCTTCCGACAACAAGATGCCTCTCAAATTGAATCGGAGGCAGTTTTCTGTTCAGGTATGCTTTGCTATGACCATTAATAAAAGTCAAGGCCAGACGTTGTCTCAGGTTGGTTTGTTACTGCAAAAACCGGTATTCTCACATGGCCAGCTTTATGTGGCTGTATCACGAGTTAAGAACAAGAACGGATTGAAGGTCATTTGTTGTGACACAGATGAGAATTACACTAATTCAACAGCACGTGTCGTTTACAAAGAAGTCTTATTTCGTTTGTAAATTTTCTATAACATTTCTTTCAAATATCTTATTAATATTTGTTTCTTTTTTCTCACATAATAAATTTTGAAGCATACCCGCCCAACCGGGCGGGTTATGAAGCTAGTTTTGATATATGAAAGGAAAAAATTACATTTATTCGAGAAACTTTGTCTCCTACAACATGTGAGGTAAGCATTAAATCAGAGTTAATCCCCATAACAAAACAATGAAGTTAGAAGCATTATCAGTATAGGTGATTTTTCGACCCATTTACTTACAAATGGCTCAAATCGGCAACAATTAAAATCTACTAAATTATGATGCGAATAGTTTTTTATAGCCTTTTTGGGGTTAAAAGCGATGATGTTTTTTTATAAAACTCAGTTAGTTTTCTCATTTGTGAGAACATGACTTAAATTTGATATCTCTAATAATACACGCGATGATGTTTTTTTATTTCCTAACAAATGGATGGTTTTTTAATTTAATTTTATTGATCTTTAGGATAAGTTTTTCTTTTGGTTTGGATACGAATTGAAGCTCAATTATTTCATATGTGCAAATATTATACTGTTTATCTTTACCTAGAATACAATGCAGTAACACAAGTAAAATGGTTAGTGAATTGTTACTAATAATATAGAAATTAAGGTATACGATTAAGAATAATAAAGTTATAAACATATAATAAAAACAAAAAAATCCACAGGTTAGCGTAATAGTCAATTGTTTAGTGAGCATGGTATAGAGTTCACATAAGAAATTACGTAATTAATATTATTGGCTAAGACATTATTAGTAACTTAAAAGTGACTATATATTTTTCACATTTTTTACTGAGTTTAATTTAGTAAATGCTTCAGTGGGTCATTTCTTTAATTAAGTGGGCTCATAATTAAGCCTATTATATAACCCACCCATTTATGCTAAATTACATACACCAAACTACCAAAGTAAATGTTAACGTTGCAGCAATTAAAAGTGATCGATCCCATAAAAAATACTTGATAAATTATTACTTTAACTAATATTTGTATAACCTAATCCATTTTCACTAATTTTTGCGTTCTATATAAATTAAGTTCAGCAAGATTACTCACCACCCGTGATTTTTCACGGGTTTTAACCTAGTATAAAGATAAAGATAAAGATATGATCAATCGGATGATAGTTATAGTTGATTAAATGATTGTTTTCCTTTATTATTAAACTATTATCTATTTTGATATAGCTAAAGTAGTTTATAGTTTTGGATGAATTATCATTTACAACTGAAGTTACATATATAGGTTTCTAGAAATTTGAACATATTTTAGTTTTTGACTGTTGGTAACCCAAAATCTAAATAGACAAGTTGGAACATTTCTTTGAAAATATGTCATTTTCCCTGCGTTTTTAATCATGCATTCTTACGCTAATTCTCATTTATTCAAAAATGAATTTTGATTTTACTAACGTAAGTCTAGCACAAGCCCTCTATGCACGATACAATTGCACACGTTTTCCATGCACTAAATATTGCATGTACGTAATTTTGTCGAAAATTAATTACGCGATCATCGGAATGTTCCGACATATACGAGTCTTGGTGATTATTTTTCAAAAATAACTAGGACTATTAGTTATTAAATTAGAATATGAATTCTGTATTATTATGCTATGATACAAGCATAGCTCAACCACTTCTTATGAAACAAATCATGAAATGTCAAAGTATATATACCTAACTAACTAATTATGTATAACGAAAATTAATTATATGTACACTACTACAATTAAAGGCTTTTTGTAACGCCAAAATTGTAACAGTGTTTAAATTCGTTACAATATGTAGTCTAATGTAACGGAGTTGTAACACTTAACATAATTACTATCATGTGTTACAATTGAACAAATGGTGTTACAATAGACTTTATCTATTGTAACGCATACTTATCTATTGTAACGCCTCAATATCTATTGTAACGCATATTTATCTATTGTAAATCCTTCTTCTCTATTGTAACGTCTCATTCTCTATTGTAACGTCTCGTTCTCTATTGTAACGCCTCCTTCACTATTGTAACGCATCATTTTCTATTGTAACACATCATTCTCTATTGTAACGCATCCTCTATTGTAAAACCTATTTCTTTAACACACCTAAAATGCAGGAGGTGGTTGTTGATTAATTTACAAGTTTTAATGCGCTTATTGACAACCCTAAGGGCTGTCATTAGCAAAACCCATAATTTAATATAAATAAATTTCCACCCATGTGTTTCCACTTTCCCCCAATTTTAGCGTATCACCACTCATTTTCACTGTATCCTATTCTGACCCTAGCTACGCTAGAATCACCTTCAATCAAACACATACAATCGAACCGCTAGCTAATCGAACACCTTCAATCGAACACAACGATCGAATCGCCTGCTAATCTGATACGAGATCGTATCATAATCGCGTGCTTTATTGCCTTATTCTCTAATCTTCGATTGTAGAATCACAGTTCGATCAATTTCGAAGGTATTGTTGTAACGACGCCTGCTGCGAGTTAAGTTTGTTTTCAATTGTAAGATGTTGCGAGTGTAGTTTGTTCTCAATCGAACGATCGCCTGTTGTATTCTCCTGCTCTTCAACCAAAAGTCGGAAGTTGTGCTTCAATCGTCGCATGCTCGAGTTCACAATTCAGCTCTATTTCAAGGTATTGTTGAAATGATCGCCTGCTTTATTCTTCTTTGTTATTTACTTAATCTTCGTAATTTCGTACAATTAGTACAAACTTAATTTCAGAACACCGATATGTGAGTATAATTGATAAGCTTATAAACTTTGGCATATGATTGTCTCGGAAGATTTCTAGTAATTCACAACCTGTGCTCAGCTTATTTAAATAGAAACTAATTGAAGATTGTAAACAATCGATCAATAGCCTTCTTAATTATTATAGAATTATTGCAAATTTCATCTAGGAACCTTGTGTTATTCAATTATTAAGCATTATGTCATGGTAATCTGTGTGTATGATCAGTTAGCTTGACAGTTTATCAATGAATTTTGCCTTTTGAATATGATATGATTCTTAATTTCCTTTACATTTTACAAGTATTACTTAGCATATCACCATTTGTCATGTCTTGTACTTAGGTTAGTTTTGCTCAAGTACAAGTCATAATAAGGGTTTATCCATTTGTAGTAAGTTGATGCAGTAAATTATTAAATTATTATGACCTTAAGCTTGTCTTTGAGGTTTTAAGAACATGGTTAATTAGGTTTGTAGTTGGTCAATTGGCATTCAAATTATAGAGGTTGATTTGTTTCGGTTGTAGGGGCTTTTGTACTCAAAAACCACTTGAAGTGTGGATGTTCTATACGAGTACAATTGGAAAAAAAAATCAATAGATAGTTGTAAAAATCATCTCCATTTTCTTTTTCAAGAATGCGAGGTACAAATCAAACTCAATAAATAATCTTGTGGTAGAATCCTAGATACAAGCAGATTGCTTGTATCTGAGCATCATCGGTTCGGTTTCGGTGCGGCCAAAACCATATTTTCGGTTCTTGGTTTAAAATTTAAAGTGATGTTAAAGGCCCATTAATTTAAAGTTTGTGACTTGTGAGCTCAATAGTTGTATATCTACATCACAAATTGGAAAAAAAATGAATATTAGTACCAAACGTAGCATTACTAAACTGTCTCATATTCAAATTATTACCATCATGAGTTGACCTGAATTGATCAGGGGTGATGTCATATCCATGTCATCAAGTTCAATATATGTTGACTTTGAGTTATTGGTTTTTGCTAATTTTATATTGTAATGTATGTAGGCGATAGCGTTTAATGTTTCTTTATTGAGTGAATTTGTTGAAACGTAGTCCAATGTTTCTCAAATGGTGGAAGTCTTATGCAGTCTAATTTTACATTTTCCCAGCTGCTGTTTTTTCACCTGAAACTTCTCTCTCAACTTTTAAAAACGCTTCAGAAACTGCATTAAATAATATGGGTAATACTGTATTTACACAGTCTGATTTACTTTTTAGCTGTGTGTACGGTCGATCAGCAGCAGCAACGGAAACTGTAGCTGTATTTTTTTTTGTTAAGAAAAAATTCTACTTAGACCTGTTTTACTTAGCAGCTGACCAGTTTTTTTTTTTGTTAAGACCTGTATTACTTAATATTTTTTGATGTTTGCTGTTTTACTTAGCTGCAGACCTGTTTGCTGTTTGCATATTAGCAGAAACTGTTGATTTTTTTTTTTTTTGTGGTAATTTACTCTATTTTTTCATTTTTTTCTTGCAGCATAAATCCTTCTTCAGAAATCAAGTCCATGAATTCTGCAATCTCCAAGGTTTGACCCTACTCATAATATGATCATATATCCTTAGTTTCTACATCTTTAGTTATTAGTTGTGTTACAAAGGCGTTACAATAGCCCTGCTACCGTTACAAAAGTGTTACAATAGACCTATTGTAATGGCAGCGAATGTAATGGGCAAAATGGCGTTACAATAGACCTATTGTAACGGATTTTGGCATTTATGTAATGATTTGAGTGTTACAAAAACCCTTTAATTGTAGTAGTGGTAATTACCTATATAATATTTGCCAGGGACAAATGAATAGTAAACTTTAATATTTTTTTTACCAATTGATATTGATGTTTTTGTTTGTAAGTTTCGGCAACCAATTAATAACATGTTAGTTTATATATGTGATGTGTATCTTTACAACCCGCCACGAATCGCAGGCCTCAATTCTTCGTTAACGAAATTAGTACGTAAATATTATCTAGGGGTCAACTATACACAGAACCAATTTTAGCTACAGAACCCATAGAACTTTTTTCTACCGATTAGGATTTAGTAAAATATTTTTCATTTATTTTATTATGAATATTACATAAGGGTATTAATGGAATTTTCTTTATATGGTATTTGGTAACTACCGATTTTATTTAAGAATCCCTATAATTATGGGAAGTTTGTTTTTCTAAGAGTCCCTACAATTATGGGAAGCTTTTTTTATCTGCCGTTTTTTAAAATTCTCTAGTTTTATTGTAAATATATCAAGTAAAATAACATTAATATAAAAACACATATGTTTAAATTGCTACGACATTAATTAGACATGTATGTATACTCCCCATGTTAATTGTCAATTAAACACCTTACGAATTATACATTTATAAACTTATTATTCAATAATTATAATAGACAACAATCTTACAATCAAGGACTAACACCTATGTATAAAAACATCTATGTATCCGAGTTATACATGCATGTATAACAAAAGTGCACAAAAAACATCTATGTATCCGAGCTCTAACACTTATGAATAACACCCATGGACAAAAAAACACATGTATCTGAGCACTAAAAACATATGTTAACATAATAAAGCAAATCCATAAACAAAGCATAGGTGATCGTCTTCAGCTGACCGGTTGTTTGTTCTCCTGCTTCCTCGAATCATAAACAGAACATACATGTAACTAATAACATAAATGTATCATAACATAGATGTATCTTTAATTTACTTCAAACATAGATGTACCATCAATAACCTGCAAATTATGTAAATCAATTGTAAATTGGAGTTGATATGTTAACCAAATCACAATTAAAAAAATAAATAATAATAACCCACAAAATTTAATGGCGATCACATAAAATCAATCCACAAATTATAATTCTAGCAAAATCCTATTTGGCGTGCTAATCTATAATGAATGAATTATAATTTTAAGAAAATTGGTAAATTGATCCTAAATTCATCAAAATTGGTAAATTAGTAAATTCCCCCATTATTTTGAGAAAGTGGTAGTAGGGCCCCAAGCTAATAAACCTCTCAACATATTAGCAATGAATCCGTTTAACATCTAAGTCGCCGGCGTAAATTATTATCACCATTTCTAAATCTTAACTAAAACTTATACAAATTCAAATTTCAAGACCAATTTTTAAGTAAATCTTCAATAAATATTCGTCGGTTATTCAAAATACACAAGAACCGAACTATACAATTCTATATAAAACATAAAAGTTGAAAACTTTACCAGCGTTGCAATCTACATCGCCGGTGGAATATATCTGAATCGGACCACCGCCGTCGCAGATCTCACCGCCAAAACTCGTCTTCTCCATATCCAAAACCCATATCTGAAACCAGGTCGCCGTAACCCTTTTGTTGTGGGAAACTTTCTGTCTCGTCGGCCGTCGGAATTACGTTTCATCTCAAAGCCGGTTGATTCATTATTGAGATAAAGGGAGAGAAACTTTGAGTGTTAATGGATAATATTATGGAATGAAGATGTTGCTAACAACGTGGAGAGATAGTCCATATTTTTAGGGATTTTCAGTTTTTTATTTTACGTTACAAATTCCTAATATGCCCTTTTTATTTGATTCTAATAAATGATTTATTTATGAAAATATCAAGTTCAATCTTAACCGTTAACCATTTAATCTAACGATTTAGATTGAGTTCTTCCGGTTCTGTAGTCTTAACTGGTTCTGAATTTAATTGTTCACATATTATCTAATCATTTAATAATATAATTAATATTCTACAAACATCTAATCTTATCTTATCTTATCTTATCTTCTCTACTATATATAATGAGGGAATGATTTCTAATAATAGCAGGTCTTAAACTAGGCCTTCCATTTGTGGAAGGTCTTAAACACACAATAAAATTTAAAAAAAAAAAGTTGTGAACGAGTTTCGAACTTGGCACCTCCACCAACACATATATAAACTTTACCACTACACCACATCCAATATTTGGTAACATACCCGACACACCTTATCCCTATGCTTTCAAGTGGGGCGGATGATTAATTCAAAAATCTTTTGGCGACAACAATATTTGTGGCGGATATTCTCCTCATTTACGTAGCATACATCAGTAAGCATTATAAAATTTGTATAAAGTATCAATTTTTTTTATTTGTATGCAAAATCTATTAGCAATGTTAAGATGTGTAAATTTAAGTTGTTGCATTTAAAACATAAAAAGATGGTATATATAAGCAGTCATAAATCATAATGTACGTAATGTTTTTAAACTTTGTTTGTTAACTTCAATTCATTATCATTTTATCAACATTGAGTCATTTCAAATACTTTTATAACGCCAAATGGTGAAATAGATAACTAATTAGTATAGTATGATTTTGTGTGGTCCGATCTGCTGGTTTCGGTCAGTTCTCATCCAATTGTACATGCCTAAACTATATTATTATTTCAATCATGATAATATATAACGGTAAACTAATATAGTATTTCAAAAACTCTTTTGGTTATACTATTTAAATTGCTAACCATCATACATGGTCATTACCTCTTTAAAATGGTAACCTTTCGTTTCCGGGATTACAAGTTCTTATTTACGCATTCACACAGAGTCATTATTATAACACATATTACCCACAATGATGAGTTATAAAGTCTCCTTGATAGAATTAAATGTCTTCAGAAATTTATTCTTGTTCTTATTTACGCATTCAAGAGTAACATAGTAACCGTCCAACTTGATGACAATTAAATGTTATTGAATTTTGACAAAATGAGAATTAAATATATTTCAATTACTTTTTAATGGTGAGTTGTAAAGGAGTATCTCTTCATATTAATTGTCAAATTAATATGACGTCCTAAATTAATTGTAACGACCCGAAATTTGAATCAAATAAATTATGGAAAAATATGATAAATAAGGATAAATCATTTAAAAGACGTGAGAATTGGTTTCGTGTCATTTGGACACCGTTTGATATGGTTAAGGATGAAACCGGGTCGGATTAAACAAAAAAAGTGCAGCCTTAGCTGTACTATGCAGTTCGCGGTCGTGAACTTTGGACAGAGGATTTGGGGTTTTTGATCTTGGAGTTCCCGACCAGTTGTCGATCGCGAAGAGTTCCCGGCGCTGGAAGTTCGCGGCGCAAACTTCTTCCTCGCGGCGCGAACTCGTGTCTGGCTGTATAAAAACGTGAAAAGCTAGGGTTTTCTCATTCTTGAAACCCTTGAAGTGTGCAGCCGTTTTAGAGAGAGAAATGGGGCGATTTTGGTGTTCTTGAGCTCAAATCTTCACCATCTTGAGGGATCTAAACATCAAAGGTAAGATTTCTTGATTATTGATGTTATCTAGCTAGTTATGAACTTCATTTGGGGAAAAATGGTGGTTTGGGTAACCTACCATGTCATCTTTGGGGAAGATGACTGATCATGGGTGTAGAACACTCATTGTAAGTTTGTAATCAATGTGTACAAGTTGGATTTGGGATTATTGATGGAAATCTTGAACTAGGGTTTGAGATTCCACCAAGTTGGATGAACTTGGTGGTTTGAAATGTTGTTATGGATTGATTAGTGATTAGTTATGGATAATAACTAGTTATTGTGGTGATATTGATGTTAGGTCAAGAAGACTCAAAGATTGGAAGTACTCCTTTGATTAAGGAGTAAGGATTGTGTTGAATTACACAAGGTTGGAAAGCATTGCTAAGGTGAGTACATGAGACTTTTACTGAGTACATGGCAAATGATTTAAAAACTATGATGTTTTATGAGTCTTTATTAATAAATATTTTTGATAAAGATATGATTAAAAAGATAAGAAAATGCAAGTAATAGAGTATTTAAGTATGTCTAAATGATTATTGATTTTTGAAAGAGATCATGAAAATGAAAAGTGATTAATAACTCATTATTAATATGATGTTTGATTAAGAGTAATGATTAAGAAAGTATGATAATTGGTTTATTAATAATATGTATTAATAAAGCTAACGACAATGATTTTCAAGTATCAAGTATTGATTAGTATATTATACTAATAAAAGTGGTGATTGATTTGATAGGAGAATAAGTATAAAGTGACGAGAAATAGATTTGTATTCTAGTCAAAGAGAAGTTAAAGTAATACGATTTTGATAAATGATAAATATGTGTTATTTAATAAAAGACTTGGTAAAGTCAATACTGAATTTGAATAAGAAACAATTATAATATGATAATTATAATAGATACATTCTAATTTATGTTTGAGTATGTATTATTGGGGCATAGTCCCGTATTTGATGATTTCAATATGTGTTGAGAAATGGATCCGGATCAAGGTTCTAAAAAATGCGCCATGGCGGGAGGCGCGACTCCGCCGTTACGAAACAGTCCATGGCGGTAGTATAAGGCGTGGTGGAAACAAATGTGATAAGGCGGCGTAAGGCGCGCCTTATGGCAAGTTTTTTTGAAAATTCTTGTAAAAATTTGAATTTTGTTTTTTAAAAATGATATTTTTTTTGAAAAAAATGATGGCATATAATTATAAATTAAATATACATTTTTATTATAAACTTCACATATGAAAATCATGTAAATCAATAATGATATAATTATTATTGAATTTGATATACATATATATAGAAAATATATTAAAAAATTTGCCGCCTTAAGTCACGCCTTGAAAAACGCCATGACTCGCTAGGACTCGCCATGCTCAAGGCTTGATGGTGCCGCATCGCCGCGCCTTGCGTCTTTTAGAACCTTGATCCAGATCATAGTTAACCCACACAAGTTGGGAGAGTTAGTGACACCTACTTGGGGAGGTACCACCCTGCGCAAGAGTAGCCTGTCGAGAAATAGTCAACCCGGAAACCGGGGGATCGAGTTTTATTTAACCCGGAAATCAGGGGAGTTTTAGTTAATTCGGAAACGGGGGAGTTTACCTAGTTAACCCACATCGGGGGAGTTTGCTTCGGAGAGGTCCGTAGTGTATGTGATAAAGATTTAGTAAGCTTATGAATAGCTTACATGTATGTGACTACGTGATGGGTAAGCTTACGGTTAGCTTACTAGTAAATACGAATAAGCGGTAAGATTGTAAGTTGATATTTAATAAATGAATAAAGAAAAGAAATGAATATTATGACTTTTATTATATTTGAGAGTGCGTCGAAAACTCATGTATCTCACAAGACTATTTTGTCTCACGTACTACTTTGTTTTTGGCTCTGTACTCAGGTTCGAGATCGAAGGTTTAGAAGGTCGCGATAGAAGTGGCCTAGAGATGTTTAGCTTGGGAGTTCGTAGGTAGATCCCGTTTATTCTATGGTTATGATATTATATTGTAACACCGGTTTTAATACTCTGATAAACTTTTAATGGTTTTTGTTAAACCGTATTTTGGGATATTGGATATTGGAATATTTTTATTTAAAAATATGTTTTAATTGATGTTTTAAAAATTGAGGTGTTACCTTTATGCTTTTATTCTATCCCTAATTTATACAAAATTTTAAGAAAAACGGTGAGTCAATGCTATTAGTCCAAAATTAAAGGAGTATCTTTTCAAATTAAATATACTTTTAATACCCCAATTAAATATACGTTTTAATTGTTTTAATTTACTAACTGACCATTAAAATGTTGGTCCGTTCGGATTTTCAAGCCATTGAATTGGTTTTGGTGATGTGCTGAGTATAAAATATATATACGTTTTATATACTTCCTCCGATTCAAAATAAGTCCTACACTTTCCTTATATGGGTGATTCAAAATAAGTGCTACACTTTAAAAAATTACCTTATTTAGCAAAAAATAGTAGGACCCACACTCACTAACTATCTACTTTAACAAAGTAAAATGACTCATTTACCCTTACTTTTTACTTTTAAACATTATTAGCCTCACTTTATTCAAAAGGTGTGGGACTCATTATCCACTAACTATTCTATTAATCTAATTTAACCATCATTATAATCTTTTGCCTCAAAAACCGTGAAACCCAAAGTGTATCACTTATTTTGAATCGGAGGAAGTATACGTTTTTATATGAAAGAAAGCAAATTAATTATATGGATTAATTGTAATTCAAACCACAATTATATATATGTTTTTATTGAATTCATTTTATAACTAACCATTAAATGTTGGCATTAATATTCATTTAATGTGTTAATTTGGAATAGTTATTACCTCCATTCTATATAAAATAGACGACTCAACCATTTAATTTTTGCATTCACCATACGAAACATATACCAGCTACTATCACCCATCACCGTTTTCATCAAAACTCTACAAACAATTATAAACAACGGTATTAGTTATCACCACTGCTCTGTTTTTTTCTTTTTTCCATTCTTAAACTTTTGATACAAATTTTATTGCAATTGTGTATGACTTTCATAAATTATAATCTTTTTATGTAAGGTATTCTTAACATGTTAACAATCGGATTGCACTTTATAAGAAACATTCAGGATTTCAAGGACAAAATTCACCTCAACGTCAGGATTCTACGAATGTAGCCCCACACGAACTTCAACAATAAAAATGAGACAATATCACTTGAGATGCTGTTAATTGACGAGGAGGTATTACACTTAATAATATTCGATAAATGATCAATACATATTGATATTATTTTTACTAATTTAACTATTAATTAACATCATTGCAATCTCCATTTTTGTAGGGAGGCAAGATTCAAGCTTCTATTTACGTTAAATTGGTGATTAGATTTCAAAAAATATTGAAAGAATATGGTGTTTACTATATCAGAGGAGGTAAGTTGTGGGAGGCCAAGTCAAGTTTTACATTTACTGTCCTGAATATAAAGCTTTCATTTCAATCAAGCACAACGGTTAAAGAATGCGCTGACTGGTCTGGTCCATTACATGGTTTTGAGTTTGCTACATACGAGAACATTTTGAATAACTCATTACTAGCCTCAAAGTCAATTGGTAAAATTTAATCCATTTTAGTATGTAGCAGTGTTTTCGTGACCGGGTCGGACCGGCCAGTCGGACCGGCCGGACAGGAAAAAGGATATACTACCGGTCCAATTTAGCGGGTCAACAGCTAGAAAACAAGCCGGATTGAACCGCCAGGTTTATAAGAAACCCGGGTTGAACCGGATCTCAAAAACCGGAATTGAGCCAGATTTCATTCAAAATTCGCTCAAATGAATCGCGCCTAAAATGTAGCGCCCTAAAATTTTAATAATTAAATAATATTAATTTAATCATTATATTTATATTGAAAATGAATCATATATTTTAAATAGTTCATAATTGTCATTAATGTATTTATTTAGCTGACATGTAGCTAGACGGTGCATTTTTATTAGACATTAATTAGTTTAGACAACAATTTAATTGGTGCGTTAATTATTTAGACGTCTTAACTATTTAGTCACTTTATAATTTAATAATGTTCGTATATTATTAGAAGTAATTAAGTAGTTCGTTTCGAGTTTGGACCGACTAGTTAATCGTAAGGCCGAGCCATCCATCTTCCCTTGTTTCGATTTGTATTAGTATAGTAGAGCCCGGGTTTTATTGTCTAGCCCAATCCATTTAGAGGGCCCGAATTAAATGATACTTAAACCCCTAATTCCTTTTACTCTAATTCGTGAGCCGTTATCACCTTGCTCGCCGTTCGGAAGTGAAGAAAAGAAATAAGCAGGTCACGTAGGGGACGGTGGAGGAATAATTTCATTTGTAAGAAGCAAACATGTGGTTGGAATTAATTGTTTTTCAGCAAGATTGAAATATTGCGAGGTTTTCTTTTCGCATCTGCAATTAATCCAACAAAGATTATGTGATGATCTTTATCGAGCAAGCATCGAATTAATTCAAGCTCAAATTTCTGACTCGACAAAATAGTTGCGGAGTCTAATTAATTAAAGACGCTTGCTTGTTTGCCTTGTCCGAATCGAAGAAAAGGAGTAGAGGTCCTTGCCTAAATGATGTTCAGTGTTCGAGCAAGTCGTGAGCAGGACCATTCAATCGCAGCAGTCCCTTCCATTTTCCTTGATCAATTGGAGAGACAGAGTTCTTCAAGCAGGAAATCGTGCAACAGCTTTGAGACAGGAGCGTCTCCCTTCATTGTGGTAATCGGTAGCATCTTTTCCATCCCTGTAATTCCCTTCTTCCGATCGGCTAGATACTAATCTGTTATGTTCTTTTGTTACGACGGTGGGGTAGCAATTCCTCGAGCCAAATGAGTGGTGATTCAAGTCCCGTGATCCTCGCTGACCAGATTCTTAAGCTAGCATTCCATATTGCAATTTGGTAGTCTTTGCACTCCTTACTATTTTTGATATCTTTGATTCTTGTTCAGATTCTAACTTCGTTTCAGTGAAAGGCTCGACAAGTATAATCGGTATTGAGGCCGAATCCATTAGGTTTGGAGTTGGAAGTTTTGTTGTTGTATTCATTCGAATGTTTCGTTTGTCTAGCCTTTAATCGCGAGCTGTGATGTTGGATTCTAGCCACTGAATTCGGCTTGATGTGGGATTCAAAACAAGTTTTTAAACGTAATGCTGAAATTTAGACAGAATGTATAGCCTGAGTTGGAGTCCGTTTTTACCATACTTAAAATACGTTTCTGGATTTTTGGCCCGCGCAAGTCCCTAGTTTTCTGAGTCCTCTTTCCGTTGCCGCTGGCGTCTCGTCAATCTGATTTACCGTTTAAAAGTTATGACTGTTTTATTTAGCTGCTATTGGAATTTCTATCCGTTCCATTATTCTGTTTTGTGAGCCGGTTTTGAGACCCTTAGAGTCGGAATTTGGGCAGAAGCCACTTGACAATGTTTTGTAGTATCCTGAGTCTAGTTTTTGTGATTAAAATATGGGGAAAATCTAATGAACGGTTTGGGAGTTGTGACCGTTCCCGTGAGAGTGCTGAGTGCTGTTTAGTTTCTGCTGAAACTACCTTTGAGTCTAATCCTAACCCGAGCTTCTTTGTGCTATTGTAACGCCCCGAAATTCTTAAGTAATTAAAATATTACTTTTAAATTAGATGATATATACTTTTTATTATTTTTGTGACGAATATGTATCGTCTCGTGTTTAATTGACTAATTATAATTATAATGAGGTTAGACGTTTCATATTCGGTTCGTTTTGTTAGACGAGCCAGATGTCTAGTAATCGATTCTATTCATGTCTCGAGTTAACCCGTTTGAATAATAGAGATTCGGGTTGTGTTTCTTTTAATGTATGTTTTATATAGGGGGCCGGCCATTTGGCCAAGGCCTATTCGATTCTTGAGAGCAGGCCCGAGTAACTCTTCCTTGTTTCATTATCCGGCCCAAGATGAAAGGCTTAAGGCCCGAGCCTTGTGAATACTTAAACGTGTTAATCCCTAATCGCCAATTGCCCTTAATCAGCCGCTAGTCACACTACTCCTTCCCCTTTTCGGTTATTGGTTTGTTCGTTATTGTGAGTCTAACATGGAGCAGCGATCGCAGCAGAAGCCGAGCAATTGGAGCAGAGTTTTGATTGTGATCATCGGTAGGCATCATGTTCCTTCTTTTCTATTCGTTATCCTTTTTCTCCTATCTCTAATTTTCCGATTTAATAATCTGCATTGGTGACAATTTTGGTGTCGGGACAGAGAGCACTGCATTTCCTGATTAAAATCCAGCCGTGGGAGCATCTCCAATGGGATTCTAGTGTGGAGTCGATGCTGAACAGTTTTGAGTCGAAGGGTATAGCATTCGAACCACTTTTTCTTTCCGTATTAATTTCTTTTCTTTCTCCATTGCTTGGTATGTCGAATTTTAATATGTGATCTTTGGTATTGTGTAATCATGGTCGAGCAGCGGGTATGATGGTTGTGAATCAGAATCGAGACGAGGGTTCGAGTGTATGATTGAATCGGTGGAAATTGTTTCGGTAGTCCCTCCATTCCGGTTTTTATTTGTGAGGACGCTTAGGCAATCAGGAGGAATCGAGCAGTGAGCAAATAACGTCTTGAGCAGGTTCGGGTCTGATTGTTAAAGTTCTCATATTCGTTTTGTTGCTTGATAATCTAATCGTTCTATAGTTCGTATACCGTCTTTCCAAACTATTGGTCGAGCCTTGTGAAGCTGTTTTTGAATAATGTTGTGCTTGTCTCGATAGCAATATGTTTAGGGTAGCTGTTTTCGTAGTGTCGGGTTTTTGGGTTGGGTTAAGATCACAGGTTGGTAATCTACATGTTTCATTAACCGAAAACCGGAAACCGAACCTTGAGGTTCTTGGTTTCATAGGAACCGGGAAAGATTTCTAATAAACGAGTTAATTAAATTATTTCTAAAATAACTTTCTGTAACAAAATGAGTTTTTGGGGCAGTCGGGTACCTCGGGAGTTAACGAGATGATGTCGGGTTTGTTAAATCGGGTTTTATGTAAATACAATTTTCTGGCAGATTCTGACCAACATTTTCGGGGCTGTTTTTGGCCTGTTTAAATTAACCCGTTCGGTTTTTGGCCCGTGATGACACCTAGTTTTCTGTCTTAGCTTTCCGATTACGCAAACCTCTCGTAAATCCGAATAACGGTTTTAAAGTTGTACCAGTTTTAATACGCTGCTGTTAGGAAAATGACCTGTGCGACATGTCTGTCTTGCGACACTGTTTTGAGGCCCTTAGGATCTGTTTTGGCCAGTGACCGTCTCACAACGAATTGTAGTTCTGATTGTCTAAATTATGCGATGAAAAGATGGGAACAATCTAATGAGCCGTTTAGGAGTTATGGTAGTTTCCGTGAGACCGACGGGTGCTGCCAGCTTTGCTAAAATAAGTCCTTGGGTAGAATTTTAATTCGGGGTTTCATTTTGTTTTAGGACCGTCTAGGAGATAACTTGTTGTATCTTTGATTTCCGGGAACCCGTTGGAGCTTACGTTTCTCGAGGTGAGTATTCTCACCATGTATTCAGTTTTAACGTTATACATGCATGACTTACGTGTTACATTACTTGCACGATATTTGCTATCTGAGTTATCTGTTATCTATGTTATCTGTGATCTAGCATCTTGTGTTCTGAGTTTCTGAGTTCTGAGTTTCTGAGTTTCGAGTTAAACATTAAACATAATATATCTGACTTGACCGAAGATCACTGGTGTCAGACGTTTTGACTTGGCACCGAAGAGTACTGGTGCCAGGCCTTTTTGACTCAACGCCGAAGAGTACAGGTGTTGAGGTGGTGTGAGGCGGGTCGAGGTTGATCTCTCGGTCCAAGTCACACTAGCGCGCTATATAAATTAAAATCTGAGTAATAAAATCTGAGTAATTAATCGAGTAGATTCTGAGTAGGAGTACACCGATGTGCCCTCATGTGTTGTATGTTATGATTGTTTGCATTTTGAGAATTATTCACTCAGCTTCCCCAGCTGACCCAAACTTTCCCCCACATTGTTTCAGGTACCAGCAAAGGAAAGGAGAAGGTGGACGGTTGACCGCTGTATCTTTTCATTACTGATGTGGACATCATTTAATATTTTAAAACACTTTACTTTATCTTAACTATTTCCGCAATAAATACGTTTTAAATGTTAAATATTAATATCAGAGATTTATTTATGGGACCTTTTGATTATAATTTTATTTACAAAAATTTTAAAAATCTTGTAAATTTTTGGGTGTTACAAGTTGGTATCAGAGCTCTGACTTGAGGGATTTGGATTCACCAGGGATGAATTCAAACTCAAGTTTGAGTTACGAGTTTTTAATATGAGAAATAAGTAAAATATTTTCTGAGTAAAGATTCCACATCCAATATACAGCATGTCACGTCGACCTCTCGCTTTTCCTGCTGCTGGTAATATTTAAGAACTTTTATTATTTTGGGGATTTCTTTGTATTCTGCGTTTTGAGGAATGACAAATATGAGAATTGCTGTTATTATTTTGAGCATAATTCTGATTTAACTCCGAGTTTATTTCGCACGAGGATCGCTTTTCTGAGTATATTTTCTGTGTGTATTTATGAGTGCATCTGTGTCATACACGCTAAAAATTATAATTACATATAATTTTATATAATCTGTGAGATTTGATAATTCTGAGAAATTTTAACGAAAAAGGGTAATAAATGGATATGAAATTATGATATAAATTCCATAGATTATTTAATGAGAACATGTCTTCGGTAAATAAGAAATGAGGAGTAATAAAAATTTCATATTGAGAAAATATTAAAATCTTTCGTTTTGGAAAAGTACTTAATAGAAAGAGTTATTGAAACGAGTAAACTGTGAAACGAGTAAATGAAAGATATTGTTATTATCAACTGATTTAAAAAATATTTTATGATGGTTTACCAACTCGAGTAAAGTGAAAATACCAAGAACATATTTTTATATAAAAAAAATATATTTGAAATTGATATTTATTTTAAGTTATTACATTTGAACTAGACGAGAAATCTTAACTAGAATTGGATTTTATTTTTATCCGTTATTTTAGAGTTGTTTTAGTTTTTAATATTAAAACTTTAGTTGGATTAAGCGTGTTTTTAAATGTTGAATTATCATTTGAGATTCTATTTAGTGGAACCTTTTTACTTATTTATCAAATTGAAAAATTTTAAATTTATGAGAATTTCGGGAGTTGTGAAAACAATTAAAAAGGAAAATATTTTTATAAAGAGATGAGACATGATGTATTGGGAAAATCTTTTTGCTGAGAAAATAATAAACCGAGATTTATTAAATTGAGATCAAATGAGAAAACTTTTAAAGTATGTGATTTTAATAGCTGAGTCTGAAAATCCATAATTTTTTTGTTATGAATTCAGTGAGAGATTATTAATTTAACGCAGAGATATTGAATAACCTACATAAGTTTGTTATACCAACTAATCGAGGATTGCTGAGTCAAATTAATCAGATATTACTGAAGCTCATCTTAAAGAGTGATTATATAAGAGGATTAAGAGGAAGCTAACGTCAACAATTTGATGATGATTTATTTAAAAACAAGTTAAAAGAGCGATAAATTGAATCAAATTAAACGAGGAACGCAATAACTGAGAACTCTGATAAAAAAAAATATTAATCGACATGCTCACAAATTACAATAAATTTAATATAATTGTGAAGAGGATATAAGTTATATTTATGAGGAATGATAAATAGCATATCCAAATGAAAAGCTTAAAAGGAGATTTGTATTGTGAAAATAACTAAGTGGAAATATTTCTATGAATCTGAGTTATCCGAGCATCGCGTACGAGACTAAATGTACGCATGAATTTCAGAGTAATGGTTATGAGATTTTGAGTATGCACTTTTGAGTGCATATCTGTATTTATCAGTTATTGAAAATAAACTTCCTTTCTCCTGAGTGTGATTAAAATTCCTTTCTTCTGAGTGTGATTTGTTGGTGGGTTTATATGTGGGAAGTTGTAAACTTTGGGATTGACTCGTGACCAAACAGAAGTAGGTGTCGAAAGTAATAGAGGGCCCCTATTATCGTACACACCGAACTTTTGGTTGGTTATGGGGAAATTTTGAGGGGAACGATGGACCAATGCTTGCGATTGTGAATTTATTTTACGCATATTATTTGTTTGAGTGAGTGTATGTTATTTGTGTTATCATGATAGAGAATTCTAGTGCCAAACTCGAGGACGAGTTTTTCTTCAAGTGGAGTTGAGTAAGGGTAAAAAGGGAGATTTCCGAAAATAAAATAATTATCATTAAATATTATTTATAATTATTATGAGCATGATGCTTATGCAAAGAGATCAAAATGAGGATTTTTTTAAAAGTATGAAATCTAGACACATATACTTGATTTGAAAATCTATAAGAGTAACTACCGAATAAAGCAAATTGAGAATAATTAAATTAATTATATGGTGTAACTATCGAGTTTATAAAACTGATAATCAGGATTAATGGAGGAATTAGTAAACCAAGATTTATCGGGTTGAGTACAATTGTGCAACAGAGAAATGGTAAGTACCACAATTATATAAATAATGGGATAATGAGTTAAAATGAGGTCGTTAATTGAGATAGTGATGATTTAATAAAACGAGTTCAATGATAAAATTTCGTTTGGTTTGACTTTTAAGTAATTTTGAGTTTATAAGAAATTTATTGATCGAGTAAAGTGAACGAGTTATTAAGATGAGTCAAAAAGATAAAAGTGGTAAACTATCGGGAAATGGTATTTAGTATTTTTAGTATTATAATTTTTTTTTATTAATGAATTTTTTATTTGCGAGTAAGTTATGGATGGAGTTAAGGAGAATGAGCAAGCGAAATTATGGAATTAAGTAATATATTATATTGAGAATTATCAAATAATATATTTTATTATTATTAAATTATTGAATTAAGAATAATTGTGGAATCAAGTAAACGAGGAATACAATAAGTGAATTGAACAATAGAATTTTATTGAATTAACAGAATTTTCTGGAAGATGAGAAGGTAGTAGATTAACGATTTGATTCGTAAATTGAGTAATGAGAAGAGTATGAAATTTAATTAGAATTTTAGTGGGTAACATGAATTTAATGAGTAGATATGGTCAAAATAATTAAGAGACATTTTAAATTGTGTAAAATCAGCGAAACGGTCTATTAAAGGATCGTTAAATTAGTTGAATGATTAAATATTTAATAATATATTATCGAGAAACCACTAAATGTAGTAGAATGAGAACATATTAAAGAGGATTAAATGACAAGATTGTTAATTTGAGCTAATTAGAGGGTTGTTAAAATGAGTAATTAATATGCAAACCTAAGAGGGTGAGGTAACGATAAGGGGTTAAAGAATAGTTATTCTGACAACTAATAACGCTGTTGAGAGAGGACTTATCAGTTCAAGTATTATAAGCTAGTGAATCGGAACAAGCGAGTACTCATAAAAATGAGTAAAAATGTGATTTACATATAATGTTATTGCTAATAAATATTATTATTTTATCAGTTTATGTTTGAGATAGAATTCGGGTTTTATGTCTGAGATTAGATTGCTGGTTTTGTTTCTGAGATTAGATTTCTGGGTTTGAATCTGGGTTAAGATTTTTGAATTTGCTCCCGAGTTATATTTCCGAGTTTATTTCAGAGTCATACTCCTGAGATATGTTTTGAGTTCAATCCTGAGTTAGACTTCTGAGTTATGTTTTTAGACCTTACTTCTGAGTTATATATTTGAGTATATGAGAATTATGTGTGATATGTATATTCCTTGTGAATAAATTGCATGTTTTTGTATTAGTTGCTAGCGGTGTAGACCACTAAATTGTTTTTATACCTAAAGCAAATTATTGTCCTATAGAATAGAGGACCTTTCTGAGTCATTCTGATAGAGAATTTCCAATAATGAAATTTTGCCTGTTGCTAAGGTATATTGTGATCAATTGATAGAGTTGTGCGGGAAGTATTTTCCCATAAAAATTTATTGTTATTGCCATAAGAGAGTCGAGTGTGACCGTGAGGATGGATTGAATGACCGAGTACCACGTCGAGATCATCGGTCGCCTCAAACCAAACCGTAACAAATCTCCAAGTGGAGTTGAATCGGAGATTCAACGCATGATTAACCACTGGGTGCAGAAACTGTGTTCGACCACGAGAGCAAGAAGACGCCTTCAGCAGGAGTATCGTGAATCATTTTGTACTTATTATCGACATCCTTTTCTTTTTGAGATAAACCGAGATTTTTTTTTTTAGAAAGCATTACGATTTTATTCTTTTAGGCCTCATCTTTTTGTGCCATTAGAGACGGAAGATTGTATGAGCAGTTGCAGGAGCCAGAGTTGATTATGATGGAGTAGGTCACCCTAAAGAGTTTTTTTTTTTCATTCATAAGCTTATCGTTTTCTCCATTCGAGGACGTGTGTCGTTAACGCCCCTGAGTTTCGAGATGCGAGATCGCTACCCTGAGCTTCTTCCGAGCAATGACTTCGGGGACGAAGTCTATTTTAAGTGGAGTTGAGTTGTAACGCCCCGAAATTCTTAAGTAATTAAAATATTACTTTTAAATTAGATGATATATACTTTTTATTATTTTTGTGACGAATATGTATCGTCTCGTGTTTAATTGACTAATTATAATTATAATTATAATGAAGTTAGACGAGCCAGATGTCTAGTAATCGATTCTATTCATGTCTCGAGTTAACCCGTTTGAATAATAGAGAGTCGGGTTGTGTTTCTTTTAATGTATGTTTTATATAGGGGGCCGGCCATTTGGCCAAGGCCTATTCGATTCTTGAGAGCAGGCCCGAGTAACTCTTCCTTGTTTCATTATCCGGCCCAAGATGAAAGGCTTAAGGCCCGAGCCTTGTGAATACTTAAACGTGTTAATCCCTAATCGCCAATTGCCCTTAATCAGCCGCTAGTCACACTACTCCTTCCCCTTTTCGGTTATTGGTTTGTTCGTTATTGTGAGTCTAACATGGAGCAGCGATCGCAGCAGAAGCCGAGCAATTGGAGCAGAGTTTTGATTGTGATCATCGGTAGGCATCATGTTCCTTCTTTTCTATTCGTTATCCTTTTTCTCCTATCTCTAATTTTCCGATTTAATAATCTGCATTGGTGACAATTTTGGTGTCGGGACAGAGAGCACCGCATTTCCTGATTAAAATCCAGCCGTGGGAGCATCTCCAATGGGATTCTAGTGTGGAGTCGATGCTGAACAGTTTTGAGTCGAAGGGTATAGCATTCGAACCACTTTTTCTTTCCGTATTAATTTCTTTTCTTTCTCCATTGCTTGGTATGTCGAATTTTAATATGTGATCTTTGGTATTGTATAATCATGGTCGAGCAGCGGGTATGATGGTTGTGAATCAGAATCGAGACGAGGGTTCGAGTGTATGATTGAATCGGTGGAAATTGTTTCGGTAGTCCCTCCATTCCGGTTTTTATTTGTGAGGACGCTTAGGCAATCAGGAGGAATCGAGCAGTGAGCAAATAACGTCTTGAGCAGGTTCGGGTCTGATTGTTAAAGTTCTCATATTCGTTTTGTTGCTTGATAATCTAATCGTTCTATAGTTCGTATACCGTCTTTCCAAACTATTGGTCGAGCCTTGTGAAGCTGTTTTTGAATAATGTTGTGCTTGTCTCGATAGCAATATGTTTAGGGCAGCTGTTTTCGTAGTGTCGGGTTTTTGGGTTGGGTTAAGATCACAGGTTGGTAATCTACATGTTTCATTAACCGAAAACCGGAAACCGAACCTTGATGTTCTTGGTTTCCTAAACCGGGAAAGTTTTCTAATAAACGAGTTAATTAAATTATTTCTAAAATAACTTTCTGTAACAAAATGAGTTTTTGGGGCAGTCGGGTACCTCGGGAGTTAACGAGATGATGTCGGGTTTGTTAAATCGGGTTTTATGTAAATACAATTTTCTGGCAGATTCTGACCAACATTTTCGGGGCTGTTTTTGGCCTGTTTAAATTAACCCGTTCGGTTTTTGGCCCGTGCTGACACCTAGTTTTCTGTCTTAGCTTTCCGATTACGCAAACCTCTCGTAAATCCGAATAACGGTTTAAAAGTTGTACCAGTTTTAATACGCTGCTGTTAGGAAAATGACCTGTCCGACATGTCTGTCTTGCGACACTGTTTTGAGGCCCTTAGGATCTGTTTTGGCCAGTGACCGTCTCACAACGAATTGTAGTTCTGATTGTCTAAATTATGCGATGAAAAGATGGGAACAATCTAATGAGCCGTTTAGGAGTTATGGCAGTTTCCGTGAGACCGACGGGTGCTGCCAGCTTTGCTAAAATAAGTCCTTGGGTGGAATTTTAATTCGGGGTTTCATTTTGTTTTAGGACCGTCTAGGAGATAACTTGCTGTATCTTTGATTTCCGGGAACCCGTTGGAGCTTACGTTTCTCGAGGTGAGTATTCTCACCGTGTATTCAGTTTTAACGTTACACATGCATGACTTACGTGTTACATTACTTGCACCATATTTGCTATCTGAGTTATCTGTTATCTGAGTTATCTGTGATCTAGCATCTTGTGTTCTGAGTTTCTGAGTTCTGAGTTTCTGAGTTTCGAGTTAAACATTAAACATAATATATCTGACTTGACACCGAAGAGCACTGGTGTCAGACGTTTTGACTTGGCACCGAAGAGTACTGGTGCCAGGCCTTTTTGACTCAACACCGAAGAGTACAGGTGTTGAGGTGGTGTGAGGCGGGTCGAGGTTGATCTCTCGGTCCAAGTCACACTAGCGCGCTATATAAATTAAAATCTGAGTAATAAAATCTGAGAAATAAATCTGAGTAATTAATCGAGTAGATTCTGAGTAGGAGTACACCGATGTGCCCTCATGTGTTGTATGTTATGATTGTTTTGCATTTTGAGAATTATTCACTCAGCTTCCCCAGCTGACCCAAACTTTCCCCCACATTGTTTCAGGTACCAGCAAAGGAAAGGAGAAGGTGGACGGTTGACCGCTGTATCTTTTCATTACTGATGTGGACATCATTTAATATTTTGTCCCTGTGGTTTGGCCGTTTCTGCGTTTTTGTCCCTGTGCTTTTTTTCTGTTTTTTTGTCCCCGAGGTATGCAAAATTCCGTTTTTTTATCCTTCCGTCCACCTTCCGTTTCTTTTTGTCTGTTAAACCCCTCACGTGCGGAAAACGTGAGGGTATTTCTGTCTTTTTCCGTCCTTTTCTTTTTTTCCTTTTAATTTTTCTTTTCTCTCTCTTTTTTCTTTTCATCTTCTTCCTTATTTCCGGTAATTCATTCAAAACCTGCATTTCTTCCTCCCTTTCTCCAAGAACAAGAACAAGCATAATCCATTTCCTCCCCTTTCGTCCAACCCAAATCCAAATCAAAGAAACCCAAATCCATTTCCTCCCCTTTCTTCCAACCCATTTCCTCCCCTTTGTATCACCGCCACCATAAGGCAATTTAAGCATTTCTCAACCTAGGGTTTTCAAAACAAGCATTTCTTCAAATATTGATGGAGAATAAACGCACCAGACCATACTGATGGGGAATAAACGCAAACTTCGACATGATTGACAAAAATCCGACTTCAAATCATCACCTTCTTTGTCTCTAACCTGACCGGAGCCATCTTCGCCATCTCTGACAAAATTACGACTTCAAATCATCTTCTTCGTGGTCATGACCTCACCGGAGCCATCTTCTTCGTCCCTGACAGAAACACTTGAAGACTTATTTAAATCGCTACGGAGAAAGACGAAAAGGGTTTTATTTTGAGGTTTTGGTTGCTGACGCATGTATCAAGATAAACATGTTGTAAGAAAGAGATACCATCAAAGAAATCAGAAGGTATTGAAGTGAAATTGTTGTAATTCTAAAGCTTGAATTAGGAGCTTGAATTTTTGTCTACACTAAATTGGGGAAGACATACCATTGAAGAAATCAGAAGCTTGAATTTTTTGTTTACACTATATTTTTGTTCACGATTTGTATTTTGGACGGGTTGGGTTGGGATGGGGTTGCAAGTTTTCTTGTTCAAAGGATGAATATGGAAGATCATGTGTATTTTGGATATTCTGGGTTTTAGAAAGAACTAGGAAGAAGAATGAATATGTACAATTCTTAAAGTGTAAGGTACAACTGTTTTGAACAAAAAGACAGAAGTGCCCTCACATGTTTGGCATGTGAGGGGTTTAACGGCCAAAAAGAGACGGAGGGTAGACGGAAGGATAAAAAAACGGAATTTTGCATACCTCAGGGACAAAGAAACAGAAAAAAAAAGCACAGGGACAAAAACGCAGAAACGGCCAAACCACAGGGACAAAAACAGTAATTTACTCTATTTTAAAACACTTTACTTTATCTTAACTATTTCCGCAATAAATACGTTTTAAATGTTAAATATTAATATCGGAGATTTATTTATGGGACCTTTTGATTATAATTTTATTTACAAAAATTTTAAAAATCTTGTAAATTTTTGGGTGTTACAGCTATGTAGGACCTCTTAGGACTTGATTAGAGACGCTCTTCTACACCGAGGATATGTAGGAGCCTACGTCTATTCGAGGTGGGTAATCTCACTATAAACTTGTACTTACTTTCTATACATGATTATGTGCTATCTGTTATGAATTGTCTTGTTGATTGAGCTTGAGTATTAATTGTGCGATTTATCTGAGTTACTTGTGATCTGAGTTAATTGTGATCTGAGTTATCTGTTTACTGAGTTATCTGAGTTCTGAGTTCTTCAGTTAAAACATTAAACATAATATACTTGACTTGACACCGAAGAGCACTGGTGTCAGATGTTTGTCTTGGCACCGAAGAATACTGGTGCCAGACGTTTTGACTCAACACCGAAGAGTACAGGTGTTGAGCCTTGAGGTGGTGTGAGGCGGGTCGAGGTTGATCTCTCGGCCCAAGTCACACTAGCGCGCTATATAAATTAAAATCCGAGTAATAAAATCTGAGAAATAAACTTAAGTAATTGAGAATTGAGTAGAGTCGTTAGGGATCACTTATGTGACTTGAGTTGTTTGTACTTATTTGTTTATTTTGAAATTATTCACTCAGCGGTGGCTGACTCCAAACACTTCCCCCATTTTGCAGGTACTAGAGCAAGTGCATTGAATGAGCTGTTACTCGATGAGATTTTATGGATTTGGATTCCAAAAGTTTATTTTGAGTCAAATGTTTTTAAAACAATTATTTTATTTTCCACATTAAACCTTGAGACGGTTCAGTTTTTAAAACTATAAAAGAGTGGGACCTTTCGTGTACTTGTACTTTGGGGAAAAGTTACTTTTTATTTTATTAAATTTTTTTTTTTAAATTTCCCCTAATTTTTGGGATGGTAAATAAAAGGTAAGATTCTATGAGGTGCTTTGTAAATGGTCCCTGCATGGCCAAATATATACTACTTCTGCTGATTCACCTTTCTCCTCCCACAGCGATGTGGGATGGAGGTAAAAATATATTTTTTTTCTATCTTCCTATTTACTCGATACTTGATAGAGTATAGAAATTGGTCAAGTAATAGCTAGTTTTTTACCAGCAAGGGTGTTGCCACCTATATGAAGAAAAACGATGGACTGCTACTAATTCACACTTAATTAAATAAGTACTAATTTACCAATTAGTTAAAGAATTACAGAATATATTTTGTATTCTTGTCATATTTGGATGCAAAATAGAGTAATCCAAAGTTTATAAAACATTTACTATAAATAATGAATAACATTACTATAAATAATGAATAATATTGTAATCCGGTTCGACTGTTTTTAAGGCATCGACCGGTCCGGTTCAAAACTCCGATTTTAAAACATTGGTATGTAGGGATTCTATGTTAAATTAACACATACAACTACTGATTGATTAAACTTTTTCCAGATGTAATCGGAGAAATTTGCGTCGTTGAAAGTCTTAATTCAGCAAATGAAGACAGGAGCAAGCACATGCTGCCAATCGAATTAAAAAACATAGAGTTCATTGCAATTATTATCTATATAAATAAAAACTTATTTCGTGTCAAAAAATAATACAATTTGCTTAATTTCAGGTGTGCAAAAATCTTTATAACCTTGTGGGAGGGAAATGCTCATAGTTTGCATGATTATCTAGAATTCATACAACCAACCGATCGTGTCGTAATAATACTTCAATTTGCCAAGATAGACAATTGGATGGGTACTTTTGAATCAATTATAATATGATTAAGTATTTCCAAAACTGATATTTATTCCATGTATTTTATAGTTAATTAGGTTTATCGTTTTACCTCTACTTTATACATAGTTTTCATGCTTATGTACTGTATTCGTTATAAAAATATGTAACCAATGGACTTTTAATCGCCAGGAATATATAGTTCGCAGTCCGCCACATCGCGCGGGTTTTAACCTAGTCTTACTAATATATAAAGCATTTAGGACTTCTATTTATGGCATGTCTTAATTTTTATAAGCACCCAAAATATAAAACGCAGGCCACAGGATTCGAACTCGTGCCCTTGCACATAGAGTGTTCATGCTTTTCCATCTCAACTACATTTGATTTGTGCTACTGTTTCTTTTTCAATGTACTTATTCACATGAAACTACAATAACTGCTAAAATTTATGAGGTAAACAGTCTCATTTCAAATAATCTTTTTTATTATCGTTATTTTACAATATTTCATTTTCTATTTAATTATCTTATCTTATCTTAATAATATATAAAGCATTTAGGACTTCCATTTATGACATGTCTTAATTTTCAACCTTACTATTTCGGGAAATGTCTTAATTTTTATAAGCACCCAAAATATAAAGCACAGGCCACAGGATTCGAACCCGTGCCCTTGCGCATAGAGTGTTCATGTTTTTCCATCTCAACTACATGGGATTTGTGCTACTATTTCTTTTTCAATGTACTTATTCACATTAAACTACAATAACTGCTAAAATTTATGAGGTAAACAGTTTCATTTCAAATAAACTTTTTAATTATCTTTATTTTACAATATTTCATTTTCTATTTAATTTTCTTTTATTACATATAATATATATTTCAGACTTTGTCAATTTAACAAGCCTAATTTTTAGACAACTAGTTTGTTATCTCAGGAAATATTTGTGTTTTGTAAAGAATTGGCACCCCAAGGACTTGAACTTGCGACTTCATGTTATTAGCAAGGAGCTCTAGTCATAAACTCATATCATTTTGTTGACCACCAGCTACTATCACGTATCACCCAACACTAGAATCACTACCCTCACAGTCACTACCGAACACACAATCACTACTGCTACCATCGTACAAATCACTATCGTTATCGCAAAATATAGTTATAGGGTACCCGCCGCCGCATTGCGCGGGTACCCTGCTAGTATACCCTAATACCTTCTAACTACTCTTAATTATATATTTAATTCTAAACTAATTAAGATCAACCTTAATGGCCTAAAAATTTATCCGTGCAATCAAAACTAACTACCAAACCAACATTTGCTCCCTCCCTTTTCACCTTCAAAACCGTCAGATCCTCCCTCCACAAATCTATCTAGAATGTCAAAAGGAGAACGAAGGTGATTTTTCAGAATTTGTGTGAAGGATTTTAAGCAATGTTTTATAAACTGTTTTTTACACTGAATCACAAGTTTCTTGAGTACGGTCGAACTAGTGATGAGTCAGCCGATCAAACTAGATGACAATATTGAGTACTTATTATACAATAGATATGTAAGTGGTTTACAAATGCAAAAAGCTAGAAAAATAGTAAACAAATACTATAAAGAATTAAATAAGAACTCAAAACCTTTTTTCCAATTTGACGAGCGGGTTCTAACTGAATCATAACCATCAATCTAACCAGCTAATTCTAACCAGCTATCTTCCCATTTCCAGCTCGACCGATCTGATAGTTTAACTGGGTTTTTAACACACTAATGTTAAGGGTGAAATAGAGGTAAGGGTATAATAGTCCGCTAGCATTAAGTTTATGTGTACACAATAAAAGCTACCGTGTGCAAATCAGAACAGTCAAAGTCATCGCTGGGGTTCTCAATAATACAATTTAGAAACGATGACGTGGCATTATGTGATTGGAGATTCGATGACGGAGCAAGTGTTAAGCTGGTCACGCATGTATAGTACCGAATCTCATACACCCACCAATTATACCACTGTTGACGCCTTTGTTTCTCAAATTTTTTCCGATTTCGTGACATTTTTAGAGAGACAGAATATTGAGTTTTCAATGGCGACCTCTAAACTACAAGCTCTCTGGAATCACCCTGCTGGCCCCAAAACTAGTGAGTTGATCCTTGTAAAACCTTTTTTTCTTCGATTTAAATCGTGACAATTATGTGAAATTAGGTTTTCTAATATTACGAAATATTTTGGGGTTTTAGGTTCGGTTGATTATTTGATTTTATGCTATTCGATTCCAGTTGTTATGCATATGTTAAAATAGGTCAGGATCGTTTTTGTGTTCATTGATTGATGTTCAACAATTTGACTTTACATGTCAAAGCAAAGGTAATTGATATGTGCATAACCATATCTAAATATGTCAATTTGCACCCTAACTTTGAAGAATTAATATTTTGTTTTGTTTTACTTAATTTAGTTTCCTTTTTATTTGGCTAGTTAAAAAGTAGTTTTATCATTTAGTGGGTAGTTTTACATTTCATGCATGTGTTTATTCTCATGACTTAGATCATGGTTAGTGGGTAGGTTAACTGGTCATTTAAGATGCATTATAAATTGTAATTGTGTTTTGATTAATGAAGTTAGAGAAAAAAGTTGTTAAAAGTCTTTAGTTTCTTTCTTAAATTCTTAGGAGATTAGCCATCTCGAATTGGCTTTATTCTTGGGAGATTGACCATCTCAAATAGGTCTCTATCAGTAATACTTGTCAAATGCAAAATGAATTTCGTACCAGTTTACCACTAAAAAATATAGATTTCAGAAATAACATGTCTAATCGCCAAAATCAAAGTATAGCTCATTTTTTAAAATTAAAATTGAAATCAAAATTGAAAGGATGGGAACTGGATTCTTGTTACCAATTTTGGCTTACTTTCCAGCTTGAAATTGTCATCATCATCTATGTATAATTGAATAAGAATTTATGTTAAGAATTAGAATTAATACTTGATGATCATATAAATTTGGCAAATACAAAGTCAAAGGATAACAACTAATCAAAAGAAAAGCTTTCATTTGTTAGAGAATATCTTGTGTTGTGTCAATAGTTTTTTTTAACAATATTAATTAACTAATATGCTTATGTTTTTGTAGTTCATTTCTGGGCTCCAACTTTTAAGTGGGGAATTAGTATAGCTAATATTGCAGATTTTGCCAAGCCACCAGAGAAACTTTCATATCCTCAACAATTTGGTATTCAGTCTTTTGTTCCTTACAATTTTTATGTCAGTTATATGATTTGGAAAGCAATATTGTTCTTTTTTTTGGGAAGAAGGGAGTATTGATCATACAACTATAAAAGTATTTTGATCTTTATCATTAAATTGCAGCTGTTACAGCCACTGGAGTTATATGGTCTCGTTACAGCATGGTAATCACGCCGGTAAGTAAAATATATTATATTTTATCATTAAAGTTTCAACTTTTAATTTGGCCCGTAGTTTAAGTAAAATGTTTGACAGTTTATCCAATGTGCAAAACCTCCATCAATAAAGGCAAATTAGTGGATTTGTAGACCTTAATTTACAGCATCAACTTATTTATAATGATGATAATGAACAAGTTGATAAATTTTTAGTTAAAATATTTATTAAATTAGGTTACATGCTAGGACGAAATACAAATGGACTGTATTTAATTACATATTGGATGAATAACTCTGATATATACATCAATTGCTGCAAAATACATTCTGATTTATTCCAAAATGAGAGGCTCACATGCAACAGTTTTCAAACTGAAAGTTGATCATGTATTCTTAAGTTTTCAACAATTACACTAAAACTATATGATAAATTCTAGATAGGTAGCAACTAGTTATTTTTACTTTAAATTTCATGAACCTTGTATAGAGCTCGTGCCAGATTCTGTTTTATTGTTAAAATTGATTTTCATAAAATGTCAGAATTAAAAAAGAGGCTGAAATAACTGGTCGATTCTAGCTGATGTTTGTATAGAGTAGTTTTCATTTTCCATTAAAATAATATGGTAATGGTAAATGGTGAAGATAAAAATGGTAAATTTATATGCTTCTTGCAGAATCATATGATATGTTTTTCTTGATTATGAAAATTGTTTAATTACAGAAAAACTGGAACCTTTTTAGTGTAAATGTTGCCATGGCTGGAACAGGGTTGTATCAACTCTCCAGGAAAATCAGGTATGTTGACTTTGTGTTCATTCTATGCATATGGTCATTCAGTTTTTAAATCTTATATGCCTGATTTTAATAGGAATTTAGGGGTTGAAAGAAGGAAAAAGATTAATTTAATAGTAGTTAATTAATTTGGTGTAGAAAGTCAACATGTAATATTAATAGAATTAGAATGGCTGATGTTTTTGTTTTGTTACCAGGCATGATTATTTTAATGAAGAGAAGGAGGTTGCTGACATAAAGGAATAAACTTGATGCAATTAAACTAAGTTTCTGTTTGCTCTTGTGAATTTTTATGTCATTGTTTTACATTTTCTTCAATTTTAGCTTTTCTTGCTTCCAAAATAATGGTGCATCTACAAATTAATGATAATGCTCTTGTTTTAATTAAACAAAAAAATGGATTTCATTACTCCAAATGTAGTTCGTGTGTGCGCATGTTGTGAAATATAATTTCATTGAAATAAGAAAAAAAAAATACTGTCAAACAAATAAAATAACTCAAAAGCAAAATCCACACCATTTAAGATGAAAAGTGAAGTATATTATGAGCTTAAATGATCCATACAAATCAAATGTCTTTCAAATTCACTAAAAATCTTGCATCATCCATATAAACTGAAACCATACTTGTTAATCTTTCATTTGATTTAAAAACAATTTAGTCAAAAGCTTTCAGTATACTTGATCAACAGATTCATTCTTGAACATCTGGGGTCTCTTTCTACACCCACCATTTCTTTCCACCTTTTTCCAACCTAAGATTAGAAAAAAACGATTTATCAAACTTGATCTTTGTTGTCTTCTGAACCTTCATCTCCATCATGAGCATTCAAATCCAATGTGCTTTCATTCAGATCTTGCCTTCCTAAATTTGCCTCCTCACAAACCTAAAAAGAAAAAAAGAAAATAAATTCCCGTAAAAATAGGTTGATTCGAGTTATTCTGCCAAAAACAACTTCAAAGGTATTTCAGTTAAAATTCCAGAATCCACCAACCAAAAAGTTTCATTGGATGATTTCTTGGATAATTAAAATTCAAAAATACAAATTTACCTCATTTTCTTCCATGGGGACATCATTAATGTCTGGTTTTCCTTTAGCATCATCATCAGCCATCATATTTGGGTCTGTTTCAACAGATTCATCAATATTATCCTCTGACTCTTTCTTTTCTTCTTCAAGTAAGGCTATCTGAAAAAATGTAAATTCAATTCAACTCGAGTATTTCACTATTAATTAAACATCTAAATTACAATTCCACGAGTTAAAGTTAACTTTAATAAATTCTCAAAGTCTCCTTTCGCAATTTAGAGCACAATATTAGCATTGTGTTAACACTTAACTGAAATAGTTTAAACCTAGACAGTTCTAATTCTTTCCATGTTCAAACTCATACAGTTGATCTAATAACTTTTGCATTCTAAATCCAACAGCATAAACCCTAACATGTACTTATTAAAATTCGGATTTATGTCACATAGACTATGTATGAATTTCTAAGTTCTAACTAATTAACTGTAACTTTTTTCTTATATTAACAGATCTCGTTCTTGTTACAAAGCATTATAACTGACAGTCAGATCAAACCACAATTATCATCAGAAACTCAACAAAAAGTGATGGATTGTTACCGGAATATACTTAATCTTACGGCGAGGTGGCTCTTCATCCACATCGGAGGAGGTTCCGTCGTCCTTCGCATCACCATTGCTACTATTATCCACGACGGCGTTTTGATTTTGACTAATAGGAGTCCATTTATATAGCTTAAGATGAGAGCCGTTATCATTACTGCCGTTGGAAGAAGAATTTCCGTTACCGTTGATTGTAGCTTGGTGATTATTAGTTGATACACCGGTGCCGGCGGCGGCGGAGTTTGGGGGCGTTACATGGATCCACTTCTTCTTCCACTTCCTTACCGGACCTGTAAAGACGGTGGCCGGTCCGTACCGAGTTGAGGATCGGCCGAGTCGCGCCCCAACTCCTTCCATATATTAATAGCTGATTCGGATCTGCGTCAACGCGGTGGCGATCAGATCGGAATTGGAAACCTCCGACGATGCTTTCTTTTATCTCGGTTCTGATAGGTAGGAATTAGGTACATGCGGGTATACACAACATAGAGATGTGCCTTAAATCAAAGCCGTCAAAATGTTCGCACTGGCTAATTATAATTGACGAATGGCTTAATAACTCAATTAAAAGAAATTTTAAGAGCGAATTACATCTAATGTCCCTGTGATTTACCATTTATTGCAGTCACAGTCCCTAAACTTTATTAAGTACACTGGGAGTCCCTGGTGTTGCCACTTTGTTGCACCCGTAGTCCCTGAAGCAAACGGACGTTAATTAATGCCGTTAAGTCCCCCATGTGCACACTACATGATGGATAGTATGGTAATTGTCCACATTTTCCTCATATTTAAACCTGAGTAAATTACATGGAAGGTCCCTGTGGTATACTACTTATTACAGTCTTAGTCCCTGATCTTCATTTATTACACCAGAAGTCCCTGGTGTATACACTTTGTTACACGCATGTAGGCCTGTAAACGAACCGAATGTTCAATGAATCGTTTGCGAACCGTTCGGCGGGAGTTCATTAATGTTCGTTCGTTTAGCTAAACAAACGAACACAAACAAGATTTTGTGTTCGTTTAGTTAAACAAACGAACACGAACAAATGCCCATTCGTTCGTTCACGTTCGTGAACATCCGTTCGTGTTTGTTTGTTTACGTTCGTTTGTTAGTATTTGTTTGAGTTTGTTTATGTTCGTTTGTGTTTGTTTGTGTTTGTTTCATGTTCGTTTGTATTTGTTTCGTGTACTTTTGTGTTTCTTTATGTTCGTTTGTGTTCGTTTATATTAAGAAAATTCAGTGTTCACGAACGGTTCGTAAACTAGGGTAACAAACATAAACGAACGGGCATTTGTTCGTGTTCGTTTGTTTAACTAAACGAACACAAAATCTTGTTTGTGTTCGTTTGTTTAGCTAAACGAACGAACATAAATGAACTCCCGCCGAACGGTTCGCAAATGATTCGTTGAACGTTCGGTTCGTTTACAGGCCTACATGCGTGTAACAAAGTGTATACACCAGGGACTTCCGGTGTAATAAATGAAAATCAGGGACTAAGACTGTAATAAGTAGTATACCACATGGACCTTCCATGTAATTTACTCAAGTTTAACTATGAGGAAGGGGTGGACAATTACCATACTACCCATCATGTGGTGTGCACATGGGGGACTTAACGGCATTAATTAACGTCCGTTTGCTTCAGGGACTACGGGTGCAACAAAGTGGCAACACCAGGGACTCCCAGTGTACTTAATGAAGTTTAGGGACTGTGGCTGCAATAAGTGGTAAACCACAGGGACCTTAGATGTAATTCGTTCAAATTTTAACGTACATTTTAGAAGGTGTTTGGGATTGTCATTTTAAACAAATTATCTTCTTTATTGCATTTTAATTTAAAATTAGTGTTTGATAAAAACTTTGAAATAACCAATTATTCATGTTTTGAGATCTTTAAAATGGAGTTTTGAAAAAGCTAGTGGGGAGGTGTTTATTACGTTTTGAAAAATGATTATTTGGATTTAACCTATTGAAAAAATCAATAATCAGGTATGTCAAACACTAAAAAGTTGATTATTTGATTTTTGTGATTTCAAATAACATAATCAAATTCAAAGACTATTTCTCAGAATCAAATTCATTTTCAAAATAAATAATATATTTTTAATAAACAATCACAAGCACCCTTTAGTTCGTATATTATGTTGTCGAAATAGTCATTTTCTAATATTTCTTGAATAAAATTAGTGAATCTTAATTTCTAGAACTTTAAAATATACATTTAGTGCGATGGTTTAAATAGAATTTTGATATTCATTAATTGCATCTATGGTTATTTATTTAGAGTAACGATATTTAGGCCTACTATTTAAACCTATTTAGAGGCATACTCATTAGATGAAAACACGTGTCAAAATCAAGAGATAATATTAGGAGAGAGAATTATTGGAATACACATATAATCCTATCAAGTGGGTAGACCTATGAGTATGTCTAAATGATAGGTCTAAATATCATTTCTCAATTATTTATATTCGACGGGTATCGTAGTAATTATATTTTGTGACGATTAAAGTGTTGTTTGATTTTATATTTTTCTCGTACTATGTCTATATGCAACAAATGTGTTATACGTATATTTTTTTTTTCTTTTTAAACATGATTTTCTAATTTAAATTACTCTACATGTAAAATGTAATATACTATTCGAATAAACTTTGAAAGAAAGAAAAAAGGATTGTGACATATATACCGACTTGTACACTAAGAGCATCCCTAATGGTTAATCTCGTAAAAGCTTATTAGTTTTGCTACATTAACATTCACTAACAAAAAACATTTTCATAAATGACATCTCCAATGGTTAACCTCTCCAAAAGCTTATTCTTTTATAATATTTCTAATCTACCTTTATCTATCTCAAATGTTTTATATACCCCTATATATAATTTGACAATTTTTTTGACATCTTACTAAATATTATATCTTTTAAAATGTCTAATACAAAAATATTATACTAATTGACATTAAATATTATATAATTTATTTATTAAGTAATAAAAATATAATAAAAAATTTATATATAACAAATCTAAGGTTTAAATTGAAATGTTATTAAATATAAGGGGTTAAAAATGATAAACATTAAAGGATGGTTAAAAGGTTAATAGAGAATATATCTTTACAATAAACTTTTCAAATAGCTAGGCATTCCATTAATAAAAAGTCTTTCAAAAATGCTCTAACACCCTGAATTCCCCAAAAGAGTGGTCCTTCCTTGTCGCCGTTACCACCCCCCATTCCGATCGATTTCCTTTTCACTCCGATGCGGTCCTAAAACAATCACCGATCGATCGAATGCTAATTCAGTGATTCAGGTCGGTTTGCTTTACCTTTTGTATATTCACGCATGTGTCAAATCCATGATCTAGGGTTCTTATTCTCAATAATCGTTTATTTATAATTTTTTTGTTTAATATCAGCTTTACGTATTGTGTTAGCATCTTTCATTGATACAGTATGAGGTTATTAAATTTGTATGATCGGATCTGAGTGAATTTTGAATTTTTGACATGTTTAAATAGTTTCGATAGAAGAATGTTCGTATTTTTGCTGTAGTTTTGTGTAGAGTGTACGGTAATCGCATAATAGTAACAGCTTTAATCGTTATATGTGACTTTTTCGTTCGAATTTTGGCAAAATAGCCAAATCATAAACAGAGTTATGTTTTTTGGGTGCAAATTTCAAAGAACTAGTTCTGTTGTGAAGTTATAGTTGACTGTAAATGGTTCAGGCATCAAACTCAACAATCCTTTCATCTCAAACTATATTGCTGGCTAACATATCAAACCAATCATAGCTTTATTTTGGAGAAAGTAAACGATTAAAAGTTTCAAACATGAGTAACATTGTTTTTTGATTGATCCTGCATTTATGTATGTGTCATTCAATCAATTCCTTCTTATCAAGTCCTAAAATATAGAAATTAACGTTTCTTAATCTGCAGGTAAATCGGTAGATGCTTAAGAGTCTGCTTAAAAAGTGATGATATAGTTGCCACATATTGCTTGGTGAGAATAAATAAACACATTTATATGGCAGATGGTGTATCAAGCTTTTGGGGCCCGGTCACATCCTCCCATGAATGGTGTGAGAAGAATTATGTATATTCTTCATATGTTGCTGAATTTTATAACACCATATCAAATATTCCTTGCATTCTTTTGGCACTTATTGGCCTTTTAAGTTCATTGATACAACGTTTCGAGAAGAGATTTAGTGTTCTTCACTTATCAAATATGGCACTGGCTATTGGAAGCATGATGTATCATGCCACATTACAACATGTGTAAGTAAATGGTTTTTAACTTGAATTTTAAATTTGAGTAAATTACACAAATGGTCCTTTAGGTTTGTATCGTATTACCTGTTTGGTCCTTTAGTTTCATAAGTTACACCGGTAGTCCTTATTTTTGAAACTATTGACACGTTTGGTCATTTACCTAAACAGACGTTAACTTTATCCGTCAAACAAACGGGTTTTTATTAGGGCTATCAAATCGTGTTGTTGTTTCGTGTTTTTTGGGTAACATGACACAACACGAATTCGTTTTTCTCAACATGAAAATGACACGACACGAAGTCGTGTTTTATTTTGCTAACACGAAAATGACCCAATTAAAAAAACGATAAACACGACAACACGAGATAAATAACAAAAAAATGAAATTTCTTACTTAGTACTCCCTCCGTCCCTTAATAAAGTTCCCATTTGTGTTGGGCACAATATTTTACGAGATAGTTAGTGGTGGGGTATTTGGTATTACTTTTGATTAAAATATAAGGTTTGATTGGAGAGAGAAAGTGTTTTAAGAGATAGTTAGTGGTGAAAGTATTGGTAATAATATTATTATATTAAGTGGGCCCCTTATGTTTGAGAAATGGGAATTTATTTAGGGACAAAATTTGAAGGCAAAATGGGAACTTTATTTAGGGACGGAGGGAGTACATGCTAAAAATCCGACAAACACGACAAAAATATAACATAAATTTCTAAATGTTTCCAAAATCACAACTATGGTGTCAATTTCGTGTTAATCTCTGAACCCGAATACGACACGACATGATTTCATATTTGTTTTACACGAACACGAATTCAAATTTCAATTTCGTCCCAATTTTGTTTCGTTTTGTGTATATTTGTCGTGTCGTGTCGGATTTTGACAGCCCTAGTTTTTATGGGTTTCAAATTGGCGAAGATAAAGGAAAAAGGACAGATTTACCCCCTTGTGCATCACACGTGACCATACTTGACACGAAAAGTTAACGTCTGTTTAGGTAAAGAACCAAACGTGTCAATAGTTTCAGAAATAAGGACTACCAATGTAATTTATGAAACTAAAGGACCAAATGTGTAATATGGTACAAAGCTGACAGATATACGCTACATGTACATATGTAAATTTGATAATATTATAATAGGCAACAACAAAGTGATGAAACACCAATGGTATGGGAAATGCTCCTCTACATCTACATCCTCTACTCACCCGATTGGCACTACCGTAGCACCATGCCCACTTTCCTCTTCCTTTACGGGGTCTCATTTGCAGTTCTTCATTCGGTTATTCGGTTTGATATCGGTTTCAAAATCCATTACATTTTGCTATGTTTGTTATGCATTCCTCGTGTCTACAAATACTATATCTATACACAAGATATATATGCAAAACGGGTTGCAAAGTTGTATGTTGCTACACTTTTGGTGGGTAGTTTGTGTTGGTTGGTTGATCGGTTTTGTTGCAACCGGATTTTGGATTGGCCCGTTAATCCGCAGGGTCATGCGTTGTGGCATGTTTTTATGGGGTTTAATTCGTACTTTGCGAATATGTTTTTGATGTTTTGTCGGGCACAACAACGGGAATGGAGCCCGAAAGTGATTTATTTTATGGGGGTTTTACCGTATGTGAAGATTGAGAAAACAAAGACTCAATGAAGATGAAGAAAGTTTGTTTTGTTTTTTTGTTTTTTTTTTTTTTGTTTTGTTTTTGGGGACTTGCCAATTTTCAAGTAACATTTGTTTTGTTTTTTTTCATAATATGGTTGATTTTAGAATGGATAGGGTTATTTTTGTGAACTTGTAGTTTGTGAAAGTAGGATGGATGTTTGTGTATCATAACCTATGGGTTTTTTTAGAATTCTGTGATGCAATTTAAGGATTCTACTTTATAATTTTGTTCCTTACTTATTTCGGAAGATGATTTCTACACCACAAAAATTAATATACACTTTATAATTATTTTTTTCCTATAGATTGCTCTAAATGTGAATGTACCAGTACAACTTAATTCAACTCACAAGAAAGCAAAATCTCTTTCAATCGCATTCATTAATTTTACGACAAAATAACATTACAAGCGACTTCAACGTTTCTCGTACAAAAAGAAAAGAAAAAAAAAGAAAAAAAAAACTCATCACCTTCACCATTGTTCCACATAAGCAAAAACATATCTCTTATCAAACATCAATTGTAAATCTAAAACCATAAACTATAAATGACTAATTAGCCCACTTGCTAATAACAGATTCTTTGGCAGAACTAGTACCATATAATTCTTGTTTATCAGCACTAGAATGAGATACCTTTCTACCCAATTTTGATGATATGTAACGCAAGCCGTTTCTTGGGGCCCGCAAAGCAAATAGCAACGGATTAACAACAACCGTGAATAACACATCACCTTTTGCAAGTATCACAAACTGACAATAAATATAAATTAGCAAATTCTAATTATTTAATTTATAAATTTAACATAAATGAGTTAAAAAAATGTAGAGAAATGTTTGTTTACCATAACAGTAACTACTAGTAGAGTGAGAGTGACTTGTTGTGCTTCATGCCAAAAATGCTCACCATCTGACCCACCAAACCATCTCCGCCACCACCCACCACCACCGCCACCATCACCGCCTGCTTCCTCTCTCTTCTTTATTTCTTTATCCCACTTTTCAAACTCTGTTTTCTTCCCACCAAGTGCACTTTCTAGGGCTTTTTTTGCCTGATCCTGTAACAATTTTTTATGTACAAAAGGAAAATATGTTTACTTTTTACTACAGTAATAATCAAAGTTTTTAAGCAAAAATATTTAAAAGGTTGTATGCAGTAAATCTAGACTTTGGAGAGTTTCTATCTATTTGATTAATAAATGGATCGAAATTGCCATGATTTTAACTCTTATTCTATTCATTGACTACACCATTTCATGAGGCTACATATTTACTATAAATAAATACAGCCCATAATTACATCATAATGTAAGAGATAATGAAAATGTTGAGTAACTGGAGACCTAACATAATTCTTAACATTTTCACTTTCTACACTTGTTTCTCCCAATTGGTACTATGTATGAGACTTTCATTAAATGCAACTCCTAAAATTAAAGAAACAACAACTCCCAGAGTGCGTTTAGTTGTAGAAATATGTCGCACTTTTACAGAAACTGTTTCAAGGAGAACTTAGAAAAACAAAAAAACCATTCAAATTGTACTTTTAAGGAAAATTCAATAGAAACAAGAAAACCCGCTTTTCATTTTTATAACTACAATTCTAAACCCTCGTGTTTCACTAGAAGATGACAACATTTGAACATGTTTTCAAAATTTCAGGAGTTTCCTAGAGATAAAAAAAAAACACCTCCTATTATCTTGAAAATGAGGATGGAAAAAATTAGAGAAGCTTTTTCAGTTTTTTTGCAACTAAACGCACGCTTGTATCTTAGCAAACAAAAAAAAAGGTAATGTTTTCATCATGGATTCTTCCTTTCTTGCCTCCAAATGTACATGTAACCACACGTCTTGCTAAGTATGAGAAAACAACCTATACTGCAGACTTGTAATAATAGTATTTGTTGCCAGAAATAACAGATTCATAATATCACATAAGCAAATAAGCTATGGTCTATAAACAATAATCACAAGTCACATGTGCAATATCTTTGGTTGATGGTAGGTACATACTAATGCCTGAACAAAATCATCACGATTAATGTAGGTTGAAATAAAAATCAGATTGTACAAGTCTCAAGAAGTGAAGCATACAAAAAGTTCAATTTTAATTCTTAATTCACTGGTCACCAGTTCTTAAAACAAACTCTACATACAAAAATCCTATACTTTATCTTCAATAGTCTTCTACAATCAACTGTTACAAGTGACTTTACACCCAATCAATCAAGTTCAGCACAATATTACTCGAAAAATAGCCAATTGAACAGAAAAAACACACATTTTGAAACATAATCACAAGCAAGCAATACGGGAAAAAACAAATCAAATTGAAACAAACGTAATATGTAGTAATATTGCAGGTTTGAGCAAAAACATTTGAAATGATAATACCTTGCTACGATTATCCGAAAATAGGCAAGAAATTCTTCCATCGGATTTTAGGTCACGTTGTAGAGAATTCCAGCTATGGCTTATCTCTTGACGGCGAGTCAAATTGAATGATTGAGCTGCGAGATAAGATCTAGTAGGTAGGGTTTTAAGTGAAATTGGGTGACTTATGCTTAGAATTTGCGCCATAGAAACGAAGAATCCTTCAATTAATGCTCTGTTCTAACAGAGCTTTACCGTATGAAAGAACTAGGTTATTGGTTAAAAGCCCTTGAAAAATCACATAAATTTATCGAATGTATAAATTGTTTCTATAATGAAAAGATTGAAATTTAATTGTTTAGTAATTATACAAACAATTACGATTAAGAATACTAAAATACTAAAAACTATGTCAACATAAAATCCTAAAAAGGGATGAAATTTTCAATAAACAAAAGTCGGGATTCCCATTTGTGTTTCGTAGCCTCTTTTTTCAACATATGCTGATGGAAACTAACAATTCCTACCTTTGAATTATCCTGATGGGCTCACATAAAGAAAATAGTAACCGGTCAAACCCAAAATTACATACTTTTATCAGCATCTGAATTAAATAAATAATCCTTATCTATATACTATAATTTAAGGGGAGTGGATAAAAGTTCTCGATTTTTCATACTTGTTAAAATCTCAATGTAAAAAAAATTAAAATATTTAAATTTATGACAATATTGTGGTCAAAATTAGTCTTTATGCTTTCAAAAGTCAAAATGTACCTTAAACGTGAGGCACCAAAAGCATCAGCTTCCAAAATGAGATCGTTCATGTTTTGCCTACCCATTTTACCCCTTCAAATAATACAACTGAATTCAACAACATATATACAAAAGCAACAAAATTAAAATATAATTTTAGCAGTAAAATGTTTGTACCATTACTTTGAAGGGCAAGTTCCAAAAAGCATACCGATTTCTTCACCATTATTGTAATCAAATAACTGAATCCACATAAATTCCCATCCAGCAATAAACTTACCACGACCATTAAGGTTCCAATGATGTTGATCCCACTCTGCAAGGCATCTCATAACTTTTCACCAATCCAAAACTATAAAAACATTAATAAATTTAACAAAAAAGCATACACAAAATAAATAAATGATTAAAAACATAAAAAATACTAAAACATACTGATTTGCATCCAATAATTTAACAGAAGATCCATAAGCAATAGTTATATAATGACCACCTTTACTGATTCAGCACTTGTCACATATGATTTTGTTTCAAGAGTATGCATCATTTTCCCACTTCTCATATCCCATATTCTGTGACAATACATAACCATAAAATAAAAATAAAAAAACTGATTAAAATTTAATGAGGTCTTGATAAAAGAGGTCTGATAATGATCAATTATGTGATTCATTTCTAGTATATACAATCTAGGATATATGTGCTACTAATACATGAACTTTACGTAGAATAACATATTTGTTCTCACAAGAAGATATATATGCTCAAATTTTGAATCATGTATAAATATAAATGACTACAATTTTGTATTTGACTAAAATAAATTTAAAAAGTAAAAAAAAAGGTCAACCTTTTAGAGTTAGTTAAATGGTTGACTATTATAGTCGAAGTAAATTATAATTTTTTTTTAAAAAGATACATAGAATCAGGTAGTGTAAATATTGAATCATGTATCCTATACCTTGACTTTGTAACTATTATAGAAAGACTGGGTCAAGGTAATATAAAAGTCAAAAAACAAATTAAATAGCTTCAAATTGAAAAGATTATATAAAAGTTAAACAAAATTTTTAAGCGTGTAACATATATCAACTGTTTCTACATTTATAATTCAAAAGAATTGAAAACACAAGCACATACACAAATGCAGGTCTACAATTACAAATAAACTGTAACAAAATCAAAATTGACACTTTAATGTTTGCAAAAAGGGGGTATTTTGCACTTACCGGAATTATCGAACATGAAGGTAAAAATATTGCTGCTATCATTAGTTGTGAAAGTGGGCGCTATAAGCTGCTAAAACGAAGAACATGCCAGTTAATTGATTTATTACAAAATCATGCTACAACAAAAAAATTGATATGGATATTAAAATCATACATTGAAAAAGTAGGTTGCCATAGTTTCTTCTCATCCGCAAGTGTTTTAAACCATTTCAAAATTGTGGATTGGAAGCTTTAAAACAATTGTCAAATATATTTTCAATAAAATAGAAAGAAAAAAAAACCAAAATCAGTATCGGGATTATGGTTCTTAATTCCTACTCGAGTACTTCACTATCTGATTCTAATTCTTTATGTTCTTGAATCTAGTTGTTTGGTGAGTATTTATATTCCTTAAATTCAGAGAAAATCTACACATGGCATTTAATACAAATAAATACTGAAAATAACCAATTATTCATACGTGACGTTTCAATACAGGCCGGCTCGTCAAAGTTTCAATAACTTTGTGCTTTGATATATGGTAAAGAGTTTTTCCAGTATTTTGTTTTGTTACTATTTTGTATCAACAGTTTCCAATATTTTATGTATTACAAACAAACTTTAGTGACTCTCAACCAGTTAAAAATTGACCCATTTGACCTGTGTCTCTTCATTCGTATCCAACATTACTTAATTGATGGCCGTTAACAATTACTTAATTTCTTTATTTAAATAAAAAGAATAAATCAAGAGCAAAGGAGTTGAATAAACTTGTAGCCATATATTCAGGTGTTGTATAACCTTGGGTACCCATTACATGAGTTGTTACATGAGTCCTATCGCCCGTTGGACCATCTTTTTCCAAACCAAAGTCTGAGAGCTGTAAGTTATAGTCCTATGAACCGAAACGTAGATAAGTTTATTATTTAGTTGTACAGATCAACATTATAATGAGTGTGAATAAGTGAGTTATCACGAGGAATGCATAAATACCATATCTAGCAGAATGGGCAACCCATATTGATATCTATAACTGCAACACCTTTACACCTAAATACGAAATAATATATAAATAAGAACCCATTATCTATAACTTCAAAAAAATGATTATAAATAAATGGTAAATGGGTCGAAATTTTCAGCCCTAATTGACCATTGATTTTAAATGGGTCGAAATTTCATACAAATATGTTTATTTTATATCATTGATAAACTCCTTTGTTTAGTTCTACACTATATTTTCCTCTCTTTTGAACAACATTTTGAGGGCCTTTATTTCCTTCCGTATGTACTGACACAAGATACTGCACAAAATAAATGGTTCCTTCTTTTAGAGCATACCAACAAAGATTTATGCATCACTAAACATATTCATGATTGTAAAAAAGAATATTATGAATTTTATATTTATATATGTACATGCTACCTCAAAATTGTTGAATCAGTTAGAGACACCAAATTTTCAAATATATAAATACCAAACTCATTGCTCATACAGTGTAGAAAGTATAAAAGCATAGACACCAAACCTTGTCAAGGAAAGACATAACTTCTTTTGTGGCACTTTTTTCCCTCTGTTGAAGATAACGATCAAATATTACATTAGTGATATAAATCTCATAATAATTGTGGTATATGCAGAATCAAATTTTGAGTCAAAATGCCTAAATTCTGTATTTTTGTGTGTGTGAAATAATAATTAGACATTTTTGTTATGAAATTATCATATATTATTTTGAGTAAACACAAGTTTTAGGTTTAAATATTTGACAAATCATTCGTAAATACTACCTCTCCATTTTGCAGGGTCTAACCGAAAGGCTTCCATAGCACGTTTCTGACACAAGATTTCTGCCATGTCGCCTAGAAATAAAAGTTGTCTGCTTGCTTACTCGCTTCCACTGTATTATCTAGCACCTGGATTGCATTCACCATAATTGTTAGTCATAACGTAACCATATAAAAAACACTCAAAAATCAGAACACTTTCAATAGTTTTAACAACTTTTTTTTTTCATTCACACGTTTCATCGAGCAGTTAGTGTGCATAATAGATTAGAACAAAAAGAATCACAATTGATCAAACATTCAAACAAAACAAAAAAAAAGGCACCGAGGATTGCTTCAAATAGAGGATATTGAGGATTAAAGACCACAGACATTCCAGCAGTGAGTTCCAAATCGCCATCTTCATATAAGCAAAAACAATTCTTCCACATAGGTAGATTGCTAAACTGAAGGAGTTATATGAAAAAATATTACAGAATGTGCACGATATAGTTCCATCAATTACATTCGTAAAGTAACAAATTTGACAAATCAACTACCAAATCAACAATTAGAAGTGTGCAATTCTCTGTCGTGTAAACACAGGCGTTATGACAATCGATTACCTTGGGTTAGTTTCACTTGATCTCGTGAGATTGGACTTCATTAGTAGAGAAGAAGGGGTGGAATTGGAGAGCGGTAGCATAAAAGTTACGGGAGAAAGGAACCCTAATTCTCAATTGATTGAAATTACTGAGCGGGAAAACGAATGGGTGTCAAGGGCGGGATTTGAGAGGAAGTTACGGTACTAACTGCTGGTTTATAAAAAGAAAAAGAAAACTTAAAGCTGCGTACATTAAGAAGGTGATGACACCTGTCTCTCTGGCTTCTAAGAGGGTCCACTTGACATCAAAAAGGTTTTGCTTTATTATAATTATAGATTGAAGACCGTTCTTGTTAGTAATCGTATTTATATTGTGATCTTTTGGCAGCTAAACTTTGTGTCCGGTTTAATTTTCATTAAGACTACACGGTACGGGACCACGCCCAACCGAGCGTGGGGATGAGGTGGCCTAGCCACGCCTTGGCCATGGAGACGAATACCCCCCCCCCCCCCAACGGCGTGGGGGGTTGGCGTGGTGGAACTGTGGGAGGAAGCACGGCGGAGAACGGGCGTGGTTGCAAGCAAATAGCCGTTGAACGGCTATATTTTTAGCCGTTGGGGATTTTTTTAAAAAAAAATAATTAATTTATTTATTTAATTTATTTATTTCCTATATAAACACACTACCAAAACACTACTAAAACACTACCAAAACACTACCAAACACACACCACAACTCTACCAAAATACCCCAACTCACAAATAATGAATTATCTTGGTTCATCATCTGACGACGATGACGCGTTTATGCTAACAATATACTCAGAACTCCTCGATGATATATCCTCCGATGAAAGTGAAGAAGTGTTTGACACTAGAACCGCGAAGCTAAATAGAAATCGAGAAGCTGGACACGACATGCTATACCGAGATTATTTTGCGGATGATCCTGTTTATGACGACAACAATTTCCAACGAAGGTTTCGTCTGTCCAGACATTTATTTATGCGCATATGTACCGCATTAGAAAATAGGTATCCTTTTTTTCAATTGAGATACGATGCTAGAGGTAGGCGGGGATTCACTGCATTGCAAAAATGTACTGCAGCAATTCGATCTATGGCTTACGGGTCATCCCCTGATTCTCTTGACGAGTACCTACGCATGTCTGAAAGAACTGCTAGGGAAAGTATGTATAGATTTTCACAAGGGGTTTTGAAAATATTCGGACCTATTTATTTGCGAAAACCAACAGTAACCGATGTTCAAAAATTATATGAGGCACACGAAGAGAGACATGATTTTCCTGGAATGCTAGGTAACATTGATTGTATGCACTGGGATTGGAGGAACTGTCCACAATCGTGGAGAGGTGAGTACACCGGTGGACATCATGGAGTACCGTCGTTGATATTAGAAGCTGTTGCTTCCCAAGATTTATGGTTTTGGCATGCTTACTTTGGGGTTGCGGGTTCTAATAATGATATTAACGTGCTTGATCAGTCACCAATATTCAACGACTTGTTATCAGGAAAGGCACCCGATGCGCCTTTCACGGTGAATGGCAATCCATATAGATTCGGTTACTACCTTACCGATGGTATATATCCTCGTCATGCGACGTTTGTCAAAGCCTACTGACATCCAGTTGATCCAAAAGAGGTCTTGTTTACCAAAAAACAAGAATCCGCACGTAAGGATGTGGAACGGGCTTTTGGAGTTTTAAAGGCGAAGTGACACATTGTCAAAAACGCGGCCCGTTCATATGACCTTGAAAGATTAAGATATATTTTGTATGCATGTGTTATAATGCATAATATGGTTGTCGAAGATACTGGTCGGATGATTTCTCCATATGTGTCGGACGGTCCCCGACATGCTTTGTATGTACCGGGAAGTGCAGAATATTTGCACAGGGTTGTCGACATTCGAGACGGAACAACACACGAACGACTTCGACAGGACTTGGCGGACCATCTCTATAACAACGCACATGCCGATGATGAAGACGCCGACGATGAAGACGATGAAGAGTAATAATTTATTTTAATTATTGTAATTTTTAATTTCTAGTATTTTAATGTTTAATTTCTAGTATTGTCATTTTAATTTTATTTAATGTAATGTAATTTTAAATTATATAAAATATTATTTGTGTGAAAAATAAATGGAAAATAAAATGGTGTGGTGTGGTGTGGTGGGTATTTCCACCAAATGATGTGGTGTGGTGGTGGTGTGGTGTATGAGGTGGCGATGATGTGGCGGAAAAGGGCACCACCACATGTGGTGCCCATACTCACTAGCCTAAGGGGTAATGTCCGTAGTTGTGTTAAAAGCTTATTTTGGGTTGTTCGCTTAATTTGCTATTTTTTTTTTTTGTAGCGATTGAATGATTAATAATATTTGAGTGATATGTTTAATTTTTTATTCAGAGACTGATTAAGAGATTTTATCAAACGTTCTAGATCTGTCTGATTAAGAGATTGCTCTTTTAATAGAATTATTAAGAGACATCATCTAAGTTTATTTGAGGGATTAATAGCTTAGCCACTTTGTTTTCTTCTATTTAGGGTTGTTTGGTTTGTAAGATTTCTTATATTTTATACAACAATGATATTTAATCTCTTCAAACGAGAGATATGTAAAGCTAAGATGTAGAAGATAATCTTTATTCTGAAGTAGAGAAACTACTTTCAAAGTGACCTCTATCGAAAGTGCTTCAAGGAGAAAGGCATTTTGGCACAAATAATGATGACGGCGTTGTATACTTTGTTTTTTCGCTTTGGCTGGTGGTAATCGAATACAAAAGAGATGAACAACATATTCGATATATTATCATCAAAGATCGATCGAGACATGCTATTGTATATGTACATATACGAGAATGACATTATGTCCATATCGCAAATTAGAAACCCGAATTTGCTTTGAAAAGTTGTGTCGGATGCTTGAAACTTATGGAGGATTAAGAGCATGTAGGAATATGGATATTAAGGAACAAGTTGCTATTTTCTTACACATTATATTGCTCATATGTTAAAAATCAGGGGTGTTTTTGAGGAGATGTAGGAGGTGTAGCCGCACAGGGCCCTTATTTTATAGGGCCCAATTTTTATATATATCTTATATATAATATTAAAATTTAAGCCAACTTAATTTTATAGAAAAAAATTTAGAAAAAGTCCAAATTTTTATAAAATTCTTGTATTTAGGGGCCATTTTCGTGTTTTTCGCACAGGGCACTTAAAATCTCGGAGACGCCCCTGTTAAAAATCAAGTCATTATATGTCATTTTCATTGTTGAGGAGAAACAATTAGTAGACATTTTGCTAAAGTCGTCATAAGATTACATCCTCGTTTGCTTAAGAAATACGACTCTACCAATGACAGACGAAATGGTTCAAGGTATAAATTTTTTTTTGTAAACCTAAAACAATATTTTATATAATGAGATGTTGTCTCCTCCACAACTACATAAGGCAAGAAATGCCAAGTCATCCATTCCAGCACGAGGATGGACCGTAGAGTTGGCGAATAGGATAAATATCACTTCCGTTGAGACTTCAAACAAGTGGACTTCTTTTGGAGGTAACTTAAAACATAATCTTAGAAGGGTGATTTCTTATAAGACTGGTCCCAATGGTGATGGAAACTGATATCATCAGGTTTTTGCTAAATTAGCGTCACGTCAGCTCATTTTCCAACCGACTTAAACTGACATACACATGCCAACAATATCTCTTCCCTTAAATTTTTTGGACCCATCATTACAAAATACACACACAAAATACCATTTTGGGCCCCACACACCAACTCACGCATGCCCTCCCTCTCGTCTCCAAAGTGGCGGAAGCAAAACTGGCGGATCAAGGATCCTTAATAAAAGTCCGTATAGTCAATTTTTCCCAAAATAGACTGTACGACTAAAATACTCATTCTACTCCACTAGAACCGGGGTTGGCAAAATTTAACCCGACATGTCAACCCGACCCGTTTATAACCCAAAATTAGTGGGTTGGGTTATAACTTTCGACCCGCGGGTTATACACGGGTCAACCCATTTACAACCCGCCTATAAACAGGTTGGGTTGAATTTAGATTTACAACCCATTTACGACTCGCCAACCCGTTTAAATATTATAAGTGTCTTAAAATATATTATATAATATATTTTAATTTATATATTCATTTAATGTTTTTTTGTATTTAGATATATAACCTACTAGTTGTTAACTTATGTTTGTATTTTACACTTAATCGACTTATTTTGTTATTTAACTCTTAAAACATGTATGTTGTTCTTTTTTGTAATTATTTATATTATAATATATTAATCGGTCAATCTATTTGCTACCCGTTTATATATAGGTCGTGCTGAAAATTCTCTACACGGGTCAACCCGTTTATAACCCAACCTGTTTAGTAATTAGTTAAATGGGTTGTGTAATGACCCGAAATTTGTGAATAAATAAATTATGTAAAAATATGATAAATATGGATAAATCATATAAAACGCGTGATAATTGGTTTCGTGTCATTTGGACACCGTATGAGAAAGTTATGGACGAAACCGGGTCGACACAAGGACCGAAAATTGCAGCCTTGCTGCATTGGGGAGTTCGCGGCGCGAACATGGGTTCGCGTTCGCGAACATTGGACAGAGAGTTCGACATTTTGAAGATCGAAGTTCACGGCTAGCTCACGATCGGGAAGAGTTCGCGACGAGGGAAGCTCGCGGCGCGAACATGTAGATCGCGGCGCGAACTCTGTCAGTCACAGCATTAAAGTCGGGTTTTGGTCATAAATGCTATCCACAAACCCTAGTTTTCTCTCCTTGGCGATTTTTGAGTGCAAAGGCTGTTCTTGGGTGATTTCTTCATCAAAGTTTGGTAGATTTCACTCCTAGTTGAAGATTAAAGGTATAACTTCACTCTTTCATCTTTGTAGCTCAAGATCTATGGATCGTGAAGCTAGGGTTTGAAACCCTAGTTCTTGGGTTGGTGATTAATGGCGAAATAAAGGTTGTATATACTTAATAGATGGTATTTTAACAAAGAAATCAAGTGTATGGTTAAGATTTGTAAGAATCTTAAGGGTTGGTTAAACCTAGGGTTTTGTAAGTCACCAAAATTGGGGGAAAGTATTGTTAAAGGATTCTAATGATGAAAAAGGGGTTATTATTAGTAGTATTTGTTGTTGAACAAGTTGTGATTTTTATGATAGGCTTTGGTGAAGTCTTGGAAGGTGCTAGCTTGTTGAAGCAAAAAGATTGGGTGTGAGGAACACATTTGGAGCATTATTGACTAAGGTGAGTACATGAGACTTTTAAACTGGGTACATAGCAAGAGTTTTGAAAATACATATGATATTTTTATGGGTCTTTATTAATAAATGCTTGATAAAGATAGTGACTGAAAGTGGTGAGAAAGTAGGTATAATGTGATACTAGAATATGTCTAGTATGGTTGATGATTTTGGAAGTAAATATGATAAACTTAAGTGGTTATGGAATCTTTAATAATGAACCATAATAATAAAGTTATGAAGTAAAAGAATGTATATTGAGTCTTTATTAATAATTATGTATTAGTAAAGCAATTGGAAATGGATTGATAAGTAATGAGTATCTATTGGTAAGAATTACTAATAAAAGAAAAGAACAAATATACATATGAAAATGATTATGATGTGATTACTAATAATTATGTATTATAGTCAACGAAGAGATGAAAGCATATGAAATAGATAAATAAGAAATGTATCTTATGAAATAAGTGAGTATGGACCTCCTAGGGTTCATAAATGTAGAAGTATGTGTGAGATGTTAAAGATCGGGTCCACGGGACCATACAGGTACGTTCACTCTATGTTGAACTAGTTATATGTAGTTATTATTAGATAACTAACTTGTTTGATGATTTATGTGATAGCCGAAGGCTTTGATTGTAATAACTGTTGAGTTATGTTCAGAATGAGATGATGTGATGATGCGGGGGACCCTCGGTCATGAGGTGTGGAATGAGGGGCAGTTGGGTGGATTCTCATCGACTCATCCACGTTAGTAGTCTTGCTAACTGGACGTATTCCGGCGAGTAAGGCAGGTATCGATAGATTAGGCGAATCCCTCTTGCCGGTATCTTGAAGCTTATTGATGGCGATGGATTTCGGTTAATAAGTTAATGTGAAGCTTACTAATGGCGGTGGATTTCGGTTAGTAAGTTAATGTGATTCTAATACATATATGTTTATGTATTAGGTGTGTTTGTGCTTCTAGCTAGTTCGGGGGCAACCCGATAGCTAGATATGATTGCTAGGTGAGCAGAAATTGATAGGGTCACAATAGGGTGACTAGATGGCAGTGAGATAGTTAATATATATGTGTTTATATATTTATGAAATGATTATTATTATTGGGGTCTAAAACTCATGCATCTCACGAGACTATTTTGTCTCACGTACTGCGTTTGTTTTTGTGGCTATGTACTCAGGTACAGGTTTGAAGCGATAGAAGGTTGCACTAGGAGTGGCCTTGATATGTTTAGCTCGGGAGCTCGTAGGTAGATCCCGTTTGCCTATGGTTTTGATATACTTGGTGACACCGTATTTTTGTATACTCTGATAAAGGTTTTAAAGTTTTTGTTAAACTGTATTTTGGATTACATGGAAAATGTTGGAAATCGTATTTTAAATGTTTTAAACGATGTTATAAAAATACGGGTGTTACAGGTTGGGTTGGGTTGTGTTGAGATTTTCAACCTGCAAACCCTAACGGGTCAACCCGTTTATGACCCAACCCGCCTTATTGCCACCCCTACTAGAACGATGCCAAATGTCCAAGTTAGTAGTGCTCAAACTTGTTACTATTGCTCGTTAATTAGTACTGTTAGCACAACTTAGTACTGCTCAAAGTTAGTACTGTTAGCACAATTTAGTACTGTCTAAAACTTAGTGCTGCTCAAAGTTAGTACTGCTCTATGGAGTCGACCAGTGCACGGTCTATTTTAGGAAACTTGAAGTCTATCAGTATTAAATGGAAATTGAAACAGTCGTACAATCTATTTTAATAATTAACTCATCTTAGAATCCCACCAGTTTTTTTTAAACAACTAAAACATACATTTTTAAATCTATATAATTTTTTGTTTTTAATATGACTTGAACCCACATTCTTATAGAACGTTTAAACATCAAATAACGTTGAACTATAAGTCCTATCCCACCAATTGATGACTTGCCAATGATGGCCAGCCTAGCTGGTCTGAGGCACTGGGTTTATATCCATGTGGGCTGCAGGTCGTGAGTTCGATTCCCTTTGGGAGCGTTGCATTAGCGTAATTTAACTCATACCTCACACGGGCACATATGGGGAATTTTCCTTGGAAATCCCTTTGGGGGCTGGGTTTGCCCGCTTATGCGGAGCTCGAACTCGGGGTGCTCGCTGGAAAATTACGAGTAGGCTTCCGTTATTTCATTTGCCGTTTTCAAAAAAAAACCAATTGATGACTTAAAAGGTTTTCTTTTGTTGTTTATTTGAAGTTTTGTGTGTAACGGATAAGGGTTTAATAGAAGAGTAATTAATTATTTTAGTAGAGATTGTTATTTATGTTTGCATTTTATAGAAGAAATTTTATGGATGGTTTATGTGATTTATAATTTATTATATTTAGAGTCATTTATTTCACTTTACTATAAAAGGTTAAAAGAGTATTTTAGTCATTTAAAAGATTATAATGTATGTAGGTATCACCAGTAAAACAAATAGACACCAAAGACATCTATTGTATTTTCTCAGTTTTAAAATAAGTAATACACTTTCCATTTTGGATTGTCTCAAAATAAGTGATACACTTTGAAAATTTACCTTATTTAGCAAAAAATAATGAGACTCACACCCACTAACTATATACTTTAACAAAGTAAAATGACTCATTTATCCTTATTTTATACTTTTAAACATCATTAACCCGACTTTATTCAAAAGGTGGGGGACCCTTCCCCACTAACTATCTAATTTAATCTAATTAACTCTCATTATCATACTTTGCCTCAAAAACCGTGAACTTCAAAATGTATCACTTATTTTGAAACGAAGGAAGTAATAAACAAACTTTAAGGACTAAAGTTTGTAATATGTGGTTCTAGGGGTGTTCAAAACCGGATATCCGGATTTTCGGATACCCGGATTTCGGTTACTTGGATTTTCGGATAGTGAATTTTACTACCCGAATCCGGTATCCAAAATTCGTATACCCGGATTTCAGGTATCCGAAATCCGGGTACCTGGTATCCGGAAAAACAAAATATTCAAATATTTTCGGGTATTTTCAGATATTTTCGGGTATTTTTAGATATTTTCGGGTATTTTCAGATTTTTTTCGGTTACTTTTCGGGTATTTTCCAAATATTTCTGATATTTTTTGTATAGTTTTCATATTACGGGTATTTTTTTCGGGTATTGGGTACTCGCAAATTTTGAAAGTACTACCCGTATCCGGTATCCGAAATTCGGATACCTGGTTTTTTAGGTACCCGAATTTCAGATACTTTTTTCAGATACCCAATTTTTTTTGATATTTTTGAACGCCCCGACATTTTACATCATATGAACCTTGTGCCTAATTTACTCTAGAATAAACTCATAAATGGGTAAAAACAGAAAAACGAGAAAGGGAAAAGAAAAAAAAAGAGGTAAGATAACGAGAGGATAGCGGATAGAGAGAGAAAACACACATAGAGAGAGAGAGAGAGAGAGGGTTTTTTCACACACAGAGAGAGAGATTGGGTAAAATCTGTATGTATATTTTATATATGTGACAGAGAGAGATCGATGGTGTCCGACCAAGAAATAGCAAAAGGAGTTGAGATTCTTCTCACTCAATCTGACTCCAAATCATTCACATCCCTACACGACGTTGTTCATCAGCTCGGACAAAAATTAGGGTTTGATTTGTCTCATAAAACCCTCTTCATCCGTGACCAAATTAACTTCCTTCTTCTCCGATCACAATCACAATCACAATCCCAATACCACCACCCACCACCACTGCAGCCCTCCGTCACTACCTCGGGAATTGCAAAAGACCATTTTGCCCTTCATCAGCAACACGCTCAATATCATTTCAGCCAACCACCTCAACCACAGTTTCAACACCCTCATTTCGCTCTTCAACAACAGCAGCAACATCAGCAACGGCAGCGTCACCCCGTTGAGCTTAATTTCAGTAAACCTGTTCCGCCGCCGCAGGCGGTGGTGACTTCTACTTCATCGTGGCAGTCACACGTGCAGCTGTTGCCGGAGGTGAAAGCTCAGGGAGGAGTTGTTCAGCATGCCGCTGGGAAATCGTCTGAAAAGCCCAAAAAAGGGTACTTCTTTTCTTTGATCTATTTTTGTCAATGTGTTTGGTAGTTTTTGCTTGTTCGTAGGCTAGGGTTAGGGTTAGAAATTAGGGCACACTTTTTTTAATCGCTGTTATATGTTGCTAATTAGCTTAAACTTCGATTGGACAAAGACCTAGTGTATTATGTTCAATTTGATCCAACCAACAATTTTGCTTAATATCTAGAAATTAGTAAAATTTTGTTTTGTTGACCACTTGTAGTATTGTAGACTAAAGGCATTATGGAATAACGAATTACACCAATTGCAGAAATATTGTTTAAAAACATGATTTATGCGATTTTGTTATTGTAAAAGTTTTGTTCTTATTCCCTTTTTTAAAAAAAAATGTGTTCTCAGGGATTCAACAGGAACTAAAAGAAGAGGTGGGCCCGGGGGCCTAAATAAACTCTGTGGTATTACAACCGAGCTTCAAGTTATTGTTGGCGAGTCAGCATTATCAAGAACCGATGTATGATTCACACTTTGAACAATTTATTTATTTTTAATATCATTAATCGTTTTTTATATATGGTGTTCAGATTGTGAAGCAGTTATGGGCTTACATTAAGAAAAACAACCTCCAAGATCCTGGGAACAAGAGAAAAATAATTTGTGATGATGCTTTACGTGTTGTTTTTGAAACTGATTGTACTGATATGTTCAAGATGAATAAGCTGCTTGCCAAACATATTATCCGACTGGAGCCTACAAGTATGTAAATTGGTCATGAATGTTCAGAGTAAATTACACAAATGGTCCTTTGGGTTTGTACCATATTACACATTTGGTCCTTTAGTTTCATAAATTACACTGATAGTCCTTATTTCTGAAACTATTGACACGTTTGATCCTTTACCTAAACAAACGTTAACGTTTCCCGTCATGTATAGTCACGTGTGATGCACGAGGGGGTAAATCTGTCATTTTCCCTTTCCCTTCACCAATTTGAAGCCCATAAAAACCCGTCTGTTTGGCGGGAAAAGTTAACGACTGTTTAGGTAAAGGACCAAACGTGTCAATAGTTTTAGAAATAAGGACTACCAGTGTAATTTATGAAACTAAAGGACCAAATATGTAATATGGTACAAACCTAAAGGACCATTTGTGTATTTTACTCGAATTTTTATTTGTAATTTACTAATTTAACCATGATTTGATATGAAATAAAATGTAAAATTTGCAGAAGAATCATCTCGTAAAAAGTCAAAAGTCAATGTTGAGGCTGCAGCTAAAAAAAGTGAAACAGATAATGTTCCTTGTCAAGTGATAGTTTCTGAAGCACTTGCAAAGTGTTTGTGTTTGGGTAGTGGAGAAAGAGAAATGTCTGAGTCAGAGGCTTTAAGGCTTGTTTGGGAGTACATAAAGGTTAATAATCTTGAGGTATGGATTTTAATTTTTTAATTTTTTAAAGAAAAAAAAACTGAAAAACGCGAGTTTTTATTGAATGATAGGATCCTGAAAATCCGGTGATGATATTATGTGATGAAAAGCTGAAGGAACTGTTTGGATGTGAAAGCATTTCAGCCATGGAAATACCTGACCTCTTGGCCAAACACCATTTATTCAAGCAATAAATGGCCTGGTACGTGACGTCTATTAATTACTTTTATTTCTTGATTCTTATAAATAAAAATATGATTATAATATTACAGTGATAATCTAAATCTTTTTTAACAACGGGTTTTGGAAGTTTTACGTGATTTGGATGACCTTAGCAAATTTACCTTTTTAGTTAATTATGCAATGCATATAGTTTGACTTTTAGTTGACCATTGATTTGTTTCAGATATGCAAAGGAATTGAAGTCAGTATGGTGTAATAATAGTTTATGGTTTGACTGATATCTGTGAAGAAACAAGTAGTTTCAGTGTCTTGTGGTTCTGCTGACATGGTTAGATGTAATTTGTTTTTTTTAATGTAAAACCTGAATGAAATATGTTCCTCGTTTAGTTTGGTTATGTTTACTTTGTAAATGCCTAACCTTGACAGTATGTAGTTTGACTAGTACTAGTCTTTAATGGAACCGAACCTTTTTAGTGTAATTTTATGGGTTTTGTTAATGACAAGCCCTTAAAGGCTGTCTCTAACATGCATAAAAGGCTTGTACATTCATTGATGGAGTAGTGATCCTAAAATTCAGGGGTTTTGTTTTTATTTTGTTTTTATCATTTTCCTAATTTTATTAGTGTAATAAGGCAGATGTGTATGATGATCAATTCATAAGGTTTCATCTTCAAGAAACAATCTTGTAAACATACAAAAATACACAAAAAAAATAAAATATGTGGAGGCTCTTATGGGATTAGAGATCAAGGTTATGACCGTTCGAAAGGCTTAAGTGCGTGTGATTATGTTGACCTAGCTAGGTGGAGTATATGTGCTCTAAACAGGACGTTGGTTTGTTTCTTTTTGTTGTTTTTTATGAATGCATGTTTATAGAAGTTCAAATTAGATGGATAAGTGAAAGCGAAAAAGGTATTGATGGTTAATGATAATTCTAAGGCTATGGGGTATGGGTACCACACCCCACATCATTTTTTCCTGCCACATCATCGTCACCTCAACAATCACACCACCACCACACCACATCATCTCTAGGGCTGTCCGGTATGGGTCGGAGGGAGTATGGCGTGGGGGGTGAGGAGGACAGGCACGGCGTGGTGGTGAGGTTGGAACCCCCCCCCCCCCCCCCCCCAAACGGCGTGGGGGGTTGGCGTGGGAGGACCGGGCAACGCTCCACGGCGAACAACGGGCGTGGCTTTTGGACTTTTTGATTGGATATAGCCGTTGAACGGCTAAAAGAGTCGTTGGGGATTTTTTTTAAAAAAAAATTAATTTATTTATTTAATTTATTTATTTCCTATATAAACACACTCAAACATTATCAAAACACTACCAAAACACACCACAACTCTACCAAAATACCCTAACTCACAAATAATGAATTATCTTGGTTCATCATCTGACGACAATGATGCGTTTATGCTAACAATATACGCAGAACTCCTCGATGATTTATCCGACGATGATGAAAGTGAAGTCTTTGACACTAGAACCGCGAAGCTAAATAGAAATCGAGAAGCTGGACACGACAGGCTATATCGAGATTATTTTGCGGATGATTCTGTTTATGACGACAACGATTTCAAACGAAGGTTTCGACTGAGCAAAAATTTATTTACATGCATATGTAGCGCTTTAGAAAACAGTTATCCTTTTTTTCAATTGAGATATGATGCTAGAGGTAGGCGGGGATTCACTGCTTTGCAAAAATGTACTGCAGCAATTCGAGCTATGGCTTACGGGTCATCCCCTGATTCTCTTGACGAGTACCTACGCATGTCTGAAAGAACTGCTAGGGAAAGTATGTATAGATTTTCACAAGGTGTTTTGGAAATATTCGGACCTATTTATTTGCGAAAACCAACAGTAACCGATGTTCAAAAATTATATGAGGCACACGAAGAGAGACATGGTTTTCCTGGAATGCTTGGTAGCATTGATTGTATGCACTGGGATTGGAGGAACTGTCCACAATCGTGGAGAGGTGAGTACACTAGTGGACATCATGGAGTACCGTCGTTGATATTAGAAGTTGTAGCTTCCCAAGATTTATGGTTTTGGCATGCTTACTTTGGGGTTGCGGGTTCTAATAATGATATTAACGTGCTTGATCAATCACCAATATTTAACGACTTGTTATCAGGAAAGGCACCCGATGCTCCTTTTACGGTGAATGGCAATCCATATAGATTCGGTTATTTCCTTATCGATGGTATATATCCTCGTCATGCGACATTTGTCAAAGCCTATCGACATCCAGTTGATCCAAAAGAGGTCTTGTTTACCAAAAAACAAGAATCCGCACGTAAGGATGTGGAACGGGCTTTTGGAGTTTTAAAGTCGAAGTGACACATTGTCAAAAACGCGGCCCGTTCATATGACCTTGAAAGATTAAGATATATTTTGAATGCATGTGTTGTAATGCATAATATGGTTGTCGAAGATAAAGGTCGGATGATTTCTCCATATGTGCCGGACAGTCCCCGACATGCTTTGTATGTACCGGGAAGTGCAGAATATTTGCATAGGGTTGTCGACATTCGAGACGAAACAACACACGAACGACTTCGACGGGACTTGGCGGACCATCTCTACAACAACGCACATGCCGACGATGAAGAGTAATAATTTATTTTAATTATTGTAATTTTTAATTTAATGTTTGATTTCTAGTATTTTCATTTTAATTTAAAGTATTGTCATTTTAATTTTATTTAATGTAATGTAATTTTAAATTATATAAAATATTAGTTGTGTGTAAAATAAATGGAAATGAAATGATGAGATGGAAAATAAAATGGTGTGGTGTGGTGTTGTGGGTATTTCCACCAAATGATGTGGTGTGGTGGTGGTGTGGTTGCTGAGGTGGCGATGATGTGGCAGAAAAAATCACCACCACATGTGGTGCCCATACCTAGGAGCCTAAGAAATACCCACTACACCACACCACACCATTTTATTTTTCATCTCATCATTTAATTTCCATTTATTTTTTAAACATAATATTAAATTAAAATAACAATACATAAAATTAAAACTACAATATTTAAAATTTTAAAAAACTACAATACTATAAATTTAATAACTACAATCCTAAATCGCTCATGGCTTTTCGGGCCCTTTCCTTCGCGGCTAGTAGATGTTCAAGATCTTCTTACGACATGCCTGGTGTCGGTTGCATATTCAAAATATTCAAATTATTGATCATTCTTTGTTCGGTTGCAAGCGCCCTATCTCTTTCATCTTTCTCCCTCTGCATTTGAACTTGTTGACGACGCATCTCTAGGCGCTCTTTCGTTGCCTCAACGTGATCGCCTAATCGTTTTTTAATTTCTTCATTTGTGTGTCTTCTTCCACAACTTTTGCTTTCCCTTTCCCCTTTCGCTTGCCCCCCCCCCCCCCCCCCCCCCCCCCGCTTGTGGTTCTTGGGTAGATTGTGGTTGGGTTTGATAGGGCGTTTGTTGAGAAAGTGTATTTTGTTGAAAATATTGTGAGGTGGGTGCAAATTGAGATACGTTTTGTGAATATTGAGGTTATTGAAATTGAGGTTGTTGAAATTGAGGTGCGTTTTGTGGATAAAATGGTGGAGGTGGGGCAACACCGGAATTTAGGATGTTGATATATTGCTCGAAGCCGCCAAATCCAAGGTTCGATGGTATATTTTGTTGTGAATGTTGGTTTGGTGTTTGTGGAGGGTTGTTGTGTGGATTCATTGTAAGTAGAGAGGTATGAAGATTGGAGTTTGTAGAGAGTAAAAAGGATTAATTTTGTGTGTAAAATGAGTGAAAATAGGTATATATATAGGTAAATAATTAAAAGAATTTTTTTTAATTACAACGGCTATATAGCCGTTGCCCAACGGCTATTTTCGATCAAAGACGCTCCCCACGCCCGTGGCCTGCCGTGCTCCGTTGCCAAGACCCACCACGCCCCCCCCCCCCCCCCCCCACATCGTTGAGGGGGGAGGGGTGTTCCGATGCTTCCCCACGCCGTGGCCTAGCCGCATCACACCCCACGCCCGAGGGCGTGGTACCATACCGGACGGCCTCATGGCTAAGGTACAATAATATTGGTATAAATTGGCTAGTGTTTTGCATGTGGGTTGATTATTAGTGGTTAATGTTCAAAAATTATAAAGAATGTGCAAGTTAACCATCAAATATACCGATAGGGATATCTTTATCAAAATCTATAAAATATTCAAAAACAATTTAAGGTTATTTTAGTTTGTAAGCTGACTTTTTGGGTGGTTAAGGTTTGTTCATGATATACGCTACATAACTGTTGTCGTAACTATTTTTGAATATTCAATTGGTCATTTAATAAATATTCACCTAGAAAAGAGATCAAACTTGTGATATGTAAGAGATTATTTTGAACGTCCTTACCGTTAAGTCATCACCATACCATACTTAATAGTAAATTACAATGTACATATATTTTACTCAATACATAAAAAGTTGGTTATGAAATCTGGTGTATATAGACCTGCAAATGAACCGAATGAATACGACCAAGGTCTTGTGTTTGTTTGTTAAGGGAAAAAGTGTTCACGAACGATTCGCGAATACTTATAAAAACAAGCTTTTGTGTTCGTGTTCGTTTGTTAAGAAAATTAAGTATTCACGAACGGTTCGTGAAAAATTCAAAAAAAGGTAAACGAACGAATATACATAAACGAACCTTAACGAACGATTTAACAGAACTTGAAATGAAGAATAATAAAAAAAACTTAAGTTGTGGACGAAGAAGACAATAGAATAATAATGTAAATTTTTAAGGGATTTCACTCAAAACTTTGAAATCATCATAAATAAAGTAAATATGTTATAAAATAAAACTCTAACTAGTATGTATGAAAAGACATGTGTATGAACATAACAAATAATTAATGTTTGACATAAAATTTAAACATACATGAACAAAAATGAACGCAAATGAACACCAACTAACGAACATAAACGAACACTAACGAACATAAACGAACACTAACGAACGAACACAGACTCATGTCACAAACGTAAGTGAACAAACGGACCTATGTTCGTCTTCGTTCGTTTAACTAAACGAAAACAAATTCTTGTTTGTGTTTGTTTGTTTAACTAAACGAACGAACATACACGAACTTTCGTCAACCAGTTCACAAACGGTTTATTGAATATTCGGTTTATTTACCGGCCTAGTTATGAACTCTAGTGTTAATGAACCGAATTTAAGGAAAACATATTTTTCAAAAAATGCATTTTTATAGCAGATTTGGTTATATTTTGATCCGTACGTTAAGAAGTCTTGAATACTTATTTCGTTTGGGCTTTGATGTAAAGACTGGCCCAATATTGAAAAGATGACGAAGGCCCTCAGGGACTGGGACTATATAAAGGATATTATTATATTTATTATTCAGATAAACCCAAAACACAGTGACTTTTGGGTGTAAACAAGAAGAGATCGAGAAGGAAATCTGATCGATCAACAATGGCGGAAGAGCTGGTATTGGACACAGCGATCAGAGACTGGGTGCTGATCCCGCTATCAGTTGTCATGGTTCTCATCGGAGTTCTTCGTTACTTTGTCTCCAAGCTCATGCGTACTTCTCAATTGCCCGATGCTAAAATCATCAAAGAAGGGTTACTTAACATCACAATTCTCTCTTGTCTTCCGTTTAATAATCTGATTGATACTCTATTTCTAAATTTGATTTCGTTTTTTGGTGGATTTTTAGGCAGGTTATAATTAGGGCTAGAAACCTTCGGGCAGCTGCCAATTTCATCCCTGTCAAGGCGTTTCGTGCTCGGAAACTATATTATACCAATGAGGTATTCTTTTGATTTGATTTTTAGTTAAATTGTTGGTCTTCTAATAAGGTTGAAATACCGTAAATAGCTAGCTCTCTGCAAAGAGTAATATTCATTCCAAAAGTTGAATTTGGATGCCAATTTCAAGCATCATTTAATGTTACAAACGCCTTTTTTTGTAATTTTAAAGAAAGGATTTACTTTACCTTAAGAAAAGGAGAATTTGACACTTTGACTTTGAGTCTAGAGAGGGTAAGTATCTGCTAAAATAGTTCAAATTGTAATTCACTGCAATTCTTATTGTGAAAACTGAAACTAGTGCTAATAGGTTGCTGAATTTCATCATGGATATATTGATTTAGATGTAGACTGAAGCTTATTACAAACCTTTATAAATATCAAAGTTAGTTTGGATTTGTGTGATTTTGAAATATGTTAAAGAATTGGGTTAACATTGTTGTTTGGTTTGCAGGAAAACGGTTTGCTTCATGTTCCCAAAGGCCAGGCTCAGAATCCCCAGGCACAAATGTTCTCTGATCCAAACATGGCTATGGATATGATGAAGAAGAATCTTTCAATGATCATTCCCCAAGTATCTATCATTTAATCTTCTTTTTAATCACTGTCTTTTATCAAAATTCTTCATATATGTTGTGTTTGTGTTGTAATTCTATCTCTTTTTTGGTCAGACTCTGACTTTTGCATGGGTCAACTTCTTCTTTTCCGGGTTTGTGGCAGGTATTTTGCCTTAAACAATATTGATATTTGTCAATCTTTAATCTAATGGTGACCTAATTTTGAAATTGATGTGTTTATCCAGCAAAGATACCTTTTCCACTGACTCAGAGGTTTAGATCCATGTTACAGAATGGGATTGACTTGAGTACTGTTGATGTCAGTTATGTTAGTAGCCGTTCTTGGTACGCCTTTTTTTTTAATTCCTCTTTTTTTTTTTTTAAAAAAAAAAAACAACATATCTCTGTTTTAATCTTGAGGTTGTTGATGATGTCTTTTTCAGGTACTTTCTTAATCTTTTTGGATTAAGAGGTTTGTTTAGTCTCATTCTTGGCGAGGAAAATGGTATGTGGTTTGACCTTCTAATTTCTTTTTAGCCAAGTTGACCAATTTGCCCTTAACCGGATATTATTATTACAATGCAGCCACAGATGATACACAACGGATGATGCAGATGAGTGGATTTGGCTTTGATCCATCTAAGGTATATATATATAAACACGTATTTTAATTATTCTATTAATATTCTTTTTCTTTCATCGTGACCACTTTAATTTAATTTAAAAAAAATGCACATTCTAATAATATTTGAATTTGCAGAGTTTGGGTGCAGAAAAAGACGGGCTAGACATAGTTCAGCATGATTGGGTCCTACCAAAATTAGAGCAGCGTGCTGAAGCTGTACTCAGAAAACGTCTTAGCTAAATTGGTACTTTTTTAATTAATATATAACACACAATTTCAATCTGTGTTTCATCATGTGTGCCCACTTAATTTGACACTAGTTTTAAGTTATGATTAATTAAACTATTGATTATTGAATGTCTTTTTGTTTTCTTAAAGGAACTTATTTGGGTTGTAATAGTATTTGATGAAGTTTGTAAAACTTGGTTGTAATAGTATTTGATTCTCGGGTTTTTTTCATACATTCATACATATGTATGGTTTATAATTGTCACTGACAATGCAACCTCTTTAATATAATTTTAACACACATTATAAATTTACCCTCCATCTTTTAATGTTCATGTAATATTCATTTGGTATCTACATAAAATACTCCGTACAAACCGTAATTTACAAAAAAACAAAATCAAAAAAATATCTTAAAGATTATAAAGAAAGAAAGAATGTAAGATTCACGAACGCAACATTAGGTTAAATATTTGACAACACATATAAGCATCAAATACCATTAGGTTAAAACTTAAAAAGTAAATAATCGGCCAAATCTAGTTTCTTGGGCCCGGTTCTGTAACACCCTGAAACCATGCCTAGTGTTTTATCACTTTCGGTTAGTGATAAATATTATTTTTTATTTATATAAATTAATTGATATTTTAACCAAATAGTTAAAAATAGGTGAAATTATAATATTTAGGTATTTTAATGATTTTTATATCATTAGATTTGTTTTTGAACCAAAGTTCCAAATATATTTTCGTTGTTAGAAACGGAGTTAGTTAGGTATTTTAATTAAATTAACTTTGAACCAAATATTGAGTATTACACTATAATTAATGAGGAAAAAGGCGCTGTCATCTATCTCGACCAGTTTCCCGAGGCGTTGGAAATCCAGACCGGCTCAGAGAATCACTGATGCTATTTAGCCCTCGGATTCGGCAAGAATCTCATTTTTTGGTAGTACGAAGGGGGAAATCAGATTTTCTTTTAAAAAGACACGTGTGCGGGTGTAGATTGGGGAGAAAGTGACTCATGTTTATTTTTATTATCTACTTCGATCGTAACATACAAACAGTACAACACCATGTTTAATGAAAAATCTGATTTTTGAGGACTGAACACATGTTGAAGTGGGATTGTGTAGAAAGTGACTAATCTTTTCTTCTTTTGCTTATCTCCTTCGAACAGAAACACAACACACACACTTAAAAATAGTTTTTCATTATTTTGAATACTTTAACTTCAATCTCTTGTTTCGTTGCTGTGATTTTGAGTTTGTGCAAGCTAAAGGTAATATTTCTTCCTTTCTAACTTAGTTTTTTTTTTTAAATAAGAGTTTGAACTAGGGTTTGAATCATTTGGGGGTTTTTGATAGAAATCATGAATTTAATGGCTTCTTGTGTGTTCTTTATGTTCATTAGTGGTATTAGATGTATTCTTGATTGAAGATAACTTGATTAGTTAAGTTTATAGAAATCATCATTAATGGTGATTTAGGAAAGAAGATGAATTTCAACCTAAAAGTTTGTAGTTGGGTTTTGTGTTCAATTTGTCATTCAATAGTTGTTAATTGAGATTATGATCTGAATTTTAATATGATTATGTAGGAATCTCAATAATAAAGTTAATGTTTGGCTAAAAAGAGGAATTTTGACAATTTTATGGGATTTTGACTTTAGTCAAACCTGGACAGTTGACTTTTGTTCTAGAAGTTAAATTAGTTATATAATGTATATTTTTGTGGTTAATGATCACTTGGTGCGCTATAATAGTATAAGAGCGTGTCTGACTAATTTAGTTGGTTTTTGACCCGTTTAGATCAAACTATGTGAAATTGAGATTAGTGGACTTCGACTTTGTGAAATTGGACATATGTTCCAACTAGTTGATTATAAAATGATAATTGGTTTTAATGGTGATAGAATTGATGGTTTTGTTAAATAAAATTGGTGTAGTTGAATAATTATGTGCATAAGTCTAAGAATTAGTCAAAAACAAATTGGTATCAAGTGATTTTGACTTTCAAAAGTCAAAGTGGTATTACATGTTTTGGTTAGTGCACGATAATGACACCAAGTTGATTTTAAGTTGTATGTATAATTTATACAAGTCTTAGTATTATTTGATAAAAAGTTGATTACTAATTCGAGTATTGTTTTGATTATCAGGAAAAGGAAAAGAGGCTCAGTGATATTAGACAACTGAGTGGAAAGAGACTTGGCAAAGGTGAGTGGATTTATAACCTATGTATTGTTTAAATTGCAATGGTTTGGATTACAATTGATTGGAGTTAATGCTGATCAGTTAGTGCTGATTCCGTTAGCGCTGATCCCGTTAGTGCTGACTCCGTTAGTGCTGATCAGTTAGTGCTGATCAGTTAGTGCTGATCAGTTAGTGCCGACCTCGTTAGTGCTGATAAGTTAGTGTTGATCCGTTAGTGCTAATCAATTATTGCTGATCAGTTAATGCTGATCCAGTTAGTGCTGATTAGTTAGTACTGCTCCCTTATTTCAGGACCAGTATTAATGGTATAATGATAATTAACTGGCTATGTGTTAATTGAATGATATGTGTACATGAATGATATGTGCACATGGAAAAGAGTAGAGGACAGTCTGCGTGCGGGGCTGGGCTTTCGTTTACTGTTAGAAAACGGTAATTGTACCTTGGCATATGTGTTGTGTTTGAAGGAAGCTTTACCGTTGCTAATGAGTAAAGGGCTTCCGGTAAGCTGTTGTTAGGCCCACAACAGTTGTAAGGTTCTGCAAAACCGCCGGTCCTTTCGTTATTTGTGAATCTGTGAAGATTGTGAATCTGTTAAGATTGTGAATCCGTGAAAATTGTGAATCGAGATTGTTGTACTTAGACAAAATAAAATGTTATATTTTCATCCACTTAGCTTCGTGCTAATCCCCCACTATGTTGAATCTTTTACAGGTTGTAGACGGATGGGTCTTTTGGAGAATATGATTAGGAATGATTGACCAAGACTTAAAGAAATGATTTTGATGTCGAGCCGTAACGTAAAGTAACACTGTTTTGAAAAGTTAACTTTTGTAAAATCATACATCTTATGTTTTTTTTATAACTTGTGAATAACAAGTTATATATATATATATATATATATATATATATATATATATATATATATATATATATATATATATATATATATATATATATATATATATATATATATATATATATATATATATATAAAATTTTGAAACGCTTCCGTATTTGTTGTAAAAAAAAATGGTTCAGATTTTACGGTGTTACAATTTGGTATCAGAGCCTTGATTTGGCGGTGTGTACACAGTTAGGTGTAGCATTCCCAAATCTTGGCTCGAGTTTGGTCAAACATTCCTAGTGTGTGGGGATTAGGAAAGTGTGATTAATATGTTAGAGGTTAGTATGTAGGTACTAAGAGTTTAAACTAAAAATTTATGAGATGTTGTGATTGACTTTACAGGTATGACAGATAATGAGAACCCGACCCCCCATTGACCTCAACATATAGTGGTACATCAAGTAATAATGAATAAATAGACAGAGTAGAGCATGTACATGAGTTGGAAAATCAGATGCACGGGTTTAGAAATGCGGTTCAGGAGTTACAACAATAAATTCAAATTGCATGAACAGAGACTCCTCCGGTTATAACTATTCAGTTGGTGATATCTCTAAATACCATACTTTTAAACTTTACATTCCAGTCAATACAATTTCAGTCTTATTATCCCTTTTCAACTCAAGGAACATATCCATATCATAATTTGAGATGTCTATCGCATTTGAGTTTGAATCTTTCTTATGCTTGCAAACAATTAGTGGATTATAATATTTGGGTTCATATCAAGACAAGAATTATGAACAACACTGTAGGGAATATGAGATGGTCCAAAATAGGAAATAGATTATGGATCTATAGATGACCGAAAGAATGACAGTTGATGAGTTGATTAGATATTTCAATGAAAAAGTTGAAAGTTGTGAAATAATGGTTAGCCGATGAGCTCTCACAGGTGCAATACTTTATTAGGGTCTTGTTGATAGAATATAGGAGTACTGTTGGATTAGCTGAAACATTATCCAGTCTTTTTCCCTGGCTAAAGTTATTGAGGACTACACCAAATTCCAAAAAAAAAAAAAAAAAAAAAAGATATAAGGATGAAATAGTTTTTTTTTTTAAAAAAGAAAAATCAAAGTTAGATCATATTGTACACAACCAAATAGAAGGTTGCCGAAAAACTGAAAACACGGAATCAAGACCATAAGTCAATAGTTGGTGGTACTAATCAGAATTCGCGATGGTGCAATAATTGAAAATCCTCTCTGTAAAGCCCGGAATTTTCGGTTAATGGATTAAATGGAAATATTGAGGAATAAAAGTGGTAAAATATTTAATCGAGTCTCCGTTGTGTTTTATCGAGTGTTTGGATGTTTGAGACTTGGTGTAACCAAGTATGGCTCAAGACTTGGATGGAAACAAGTTTAAAAGGCAAGAAACTGACCCAGACAGCCCTCGCGGCGCGAGGCAGGCGCGAGCCAGACGCGAGATCGAACAGTGGGTTCAGAAGCTCAGACGCGAGAAGCTCGAGTTGAGGCTCGAGTTGAGACAAGAGCTAGCGAGACGCGAGTGAAACGCGAGGCCTGTATTTCAGCGGCAACCAGCAGGCAAAGCCGCGTCACTTCGCGGCGCGAGGTGGGCGCGAGCGGGGCGCGAGGAGCGTCAAGAATACATAAACTTGAGTGTAAGCTAGGGTTTCATTTCACCTTCAACCCCACACATAGTGCAGCCGATTTGGGAGCACTCTTGGACGTTTTTGGAGCTCAAGAGCTCAGATCTTCACCATCTTGAAGGATTGAAACATCAAGGGTAAGTATTGTTGATTGTCTTGCTTATCTACCTTGATTTTGAGCTTTGTATGGGTAAAAATGGTGGTTTGGGGAACCAACCATGTCATCTTTGGGGAAGATGACTAAACATGGGTGTAGAACACTCATTGTAAGCTTGTAATCGATGTTTACAAGTTGGGTTTGGGTTATTGATGGAAATCTTGAACTAGGGTTTGAGATTCCACCAAGTTGGATGAACTTGGTGGTTAGGAATGTGGATATGGATTGATTAGTGATTAGTTATGGATAATAACTAGTTATTGTGATGATATTAATGGTAGGTCAAGAAGACCTAAAGATTGGTGACATTTCACAAATTGAGGAGCAATGATTCGTGTTATTAGACACGATTTGGAGTTAGCTTGGCTAAGGTGAGTACATGAGACTTTTACTGAGTACATAGCAAATGATTTTTAAAACCATGATGTTTTAGGAGTCTTTATTAATAAACGTTTTAATAAAGATATTATTGATATGATGAGAAAATGCTAGTAATAGACTATTTAAGTATGTCTAAATGATTGATGATTTTGAAAGAGTTTATGATAATGAAAAGTATCTAATGAGTTTTCATAAAAAAAGATGCATGAATAAAGATAATGATTTAAAAGAGCTTGATAATCGGTTTATTAATAATATGTATTAATAAAGCTTGAGACAATGATTTTGAAGTAATAAGTATCGGTTAGTATATTATACTAATAGAAGTAGTTATCGAATTACTAAGAGAATAAGTAACAAGTGACTAGTAATAAACATGTATTCTAGTCAAAGATGAGTCAAAATGATATGATTTTGATAAATGATAAATATGTTTTAAATTAGTAAAGGACTTGGTAAAGTCAAGATTTAAAATGAATTAGTAAAGAGAGTAATATGATAAATTAGAATATGTGTATTCTAATAAGTGATGAATTTGATGAAAGGAGCTAATGCTCATATGTTGTTGAAAGGAGCTGAGGCTCATAAGTGTTAATGAGATATCCGGAATAAGACCGCCCAGAAATGGGGGAGCATGAGACGTCTACTTGGGGTGGTACCTCCCTGCGCAAAGAGTAGAATGTCACAGTTTACGACACCCAGTGTTGGGTGAGCATGACGACCCGGGAACGGGGAGAGCTTATGAATCTCGGTAAGATGGGGGTTCCCAATTACCTTGATAGTTTACCTATGACGTCCCATATCGGGAGAGTTGGCTTCGGAGAGGTCCGTTGCATATGTGATAAAGAAAGTGTAAGCTTGGAGATAGCTTACAAGTATGTGATTAGATGATGAGTAAGCTTATGGTAAGCTTATTAGTTATACGGTTAAATGAATAGAAGATGAATTATGAATTAATAGGAAATGATAATGATAAGTATTTATAATGTTATAAATATTAATTTTTAATTCTTTTGAGAATGGGACGAAAACCCATGTATCTCACGAGACTATTTTGTCTCACGTACTACTTTGTTTTTGGCTATGTACTCAGGTTCAGGATCGATGGATTAGAAGGTCTCGTTAGAAGTGGCCTTGTGTTGATCAGTTCGGGAGCTCGTAGGTAGATCCCGTTTATCCTATGGTTATGATATTGTTTTGTAACACCGGTTTTAAACTCTGATAAACTTTTTAATGGTTTTTGTTAAACCGTATTTTGGGATATTGGATCTTGTAATATTTTTGTTTAAAAATATGTTTTAAAAGATGTTTTGAAAATTGAGGTGTTACACTCTCATTCAGAGTTTTGTACTTTCCAGATTATATAATTTGTTTGATGTGGATTGGTCGGACATGAAATAAAGGATTGTTGGTTTCCTAGAAGTGTATGTTGGAATTGTCTAAAGTGGGAATAGATTGAGTGATTGTCCATTGGAAAAAGAAAAAATGAAGACCGGGTCAAGGAATGGGACGGTCGGGAGATTGTCATTTTCGGGCTAAAAGAGAAAGAATGCTATTTCATTTGGGAGTGGAGCTTACATGATGACGGCGGATGATGCTACCATCACTGTTGATCATATCACGGGTATGTTTTCGATAAAACTCAATACCTTAATTATGTCATGTAATATTAGAGCAAATTGCTTATGTATGTTATGTGCAAATATGTGATATGTTGAAATTAATTGTTTTGTTGTTCCTTTACTTCATGGAGAAGTGAAGATGCTTGATGGTATCCTGATTTCGGTCACAATATCTGTGATTGAAGTTGGATTTGATTTAGATAATAATTGTTGTAAATTTCCTGAATGAAATGCTTATAACTGAGATTGGGGTGATCATAAGTATATACTGAGTGGTTCAGGTGGAACTAGTGTTTAGTGTAAGGGAATATGTAATCATTACTATGGCCTGTTGGGTCACAGATAGTGGCTTACAGGGTGTGAGTTGCTCGTTAAGTGTTCGTGTTATTCAATGTTGGAGCAGATTGCTCATTTATGTTTTGTGTAAATTGGTGATAAGTTAAAATTAACTGTTTGGGTTGTTCACTTGCTTCACGAGGAGTGAAGATGAGGAGTTATATGTCGGCTTCAGTCACAATATATGTGACTTCAGATAAATATGAGTATAATTGTAAACTCCTGAAATATAAGGTTATAATTAAAACTGATGTAACTATAGACGTTGGTTGAATAGTCTAAGTAAGACTAGCGGTTGGTATAAGAAAGAGGAAATTCTTACTGTGACATGTTGTGTCACATGTAGTGACATGTAGAGTAAGGGCCGAATGTATCAGTTTCATAAATGTGAATCTATTATTACCTTTGTTATGGATATAGAATATAAAAGATAGATAATGATAGAAATCTGAATGATTTTGAATGACTTGAAAGGATATATGATAAATTTGCCTAATATATCTCCCGAGCTTGAATTGGAGTATAAAAAAAAATTGACTTAATGAACCTAGATTGGCGATAATTTCGGGTTGTTTTGTGAATGATTGATTGGTAATATCCTCAACATGCTATAAAATTGGATTTAATTATGAAAATTATTTGAGAGAAGTGTTGAACAAGATGAGATTGGACGCTGTTCATGTGATAATTGATGTGAATTTTGATTAAGAAAGATATAATTTGAGATTTTCTGGATTCTGACCGTAAGTTTGATAGCGGTGATTAAAATTTTTGAGCTTCGAGACAAGGATAGACCGTAAAAGTGTACGAAATTTTGATGGAATGATGAACGAGATGTAAAAAATTATAGACTCTGAAATGATTGTTGTGACCATAAGTAATGAAACTTTGAGATTGTCTATGCTTTTGGATTATTAAAAGATGTGTGAAGGATTATCTGAACCCTAACTTGGGATTTATAATTGTTGTTTTGCCTTAAAAACTATATAAACCTTATTGTTTAATATGAGATGCGTCGTTTACGCAGACTACAAAAGTATGTATACTATTATAAAGGAGATGATTAGAATGTATTAGAGGATTATGGATTTTAAAAGTGAAGAAAAGTTGTTAATGTCTATGCTTGGATTTGTAAAGAAATTATAGACAGTACTTATTTTGAAACAAGTTGAGATAGTTTTGAGTTAGGATTGACTGGAATTATGTCGAGATGGATTTCATAAATGATTTCGATGATGTTAAGAGAATGGAGGAACCGTATGGGTTATTATTACATGAATAAAGAAAACATTATTGCCTATGCTTCGAGATACAAGAAATCAAGAGAAAGTAACTATTTTATGTGAATTAGAACAAATTCGAAGGTGGGGATGAAATAAAATTTTAACAAAAAGAGATTGATTTGATAATTTAGAGGATTAAAGATTAATCAATATCATATTGGGTACCGATATTTGGGAGTTTTTAAATTTGACTTTATTAGTGATTTAAAGAAAGAAAGATGATAAATGTTGCACAACTTGTTGGATGAGTTCATAATTGTGCACCGATTAAAAGAAATAGTCGAACACTGATTGAGGTAGTTGGAATATTTAGAGTTCTCAAGTGGGTATGAGAACATTGTGAGGATAATAGTTTGATGTGATGAATTACGACTAAGAAAAAAAACTGTTAATTGATTAGTTTGAGTATGATCAGATTCCGAGAACGGAATCTTTTTAAGGGGGGTAGATTTGTAACACCCTGAAACCAGGCCTAGTGTTTTATCACTTTCGGTTAGTGATAAATATTATTTTTTATTTATATAAATTAATTGATATTTTAACCAAATAGTTAAAAATAGGTGAAATTATAATATTTAGGTATTTTAATGATTTTTATATCATTAGATTTGTTTTGAACCAAAGTTCCAAATATATTTTCGTTGTTAGAAACGGAGTTAGTTAGGTATTTTAATTAAATTAACTTTGAACCAAATATTGAGTATTACACTATAATTAATGAAAATCAGATTTTCTTTTAAAAAGACACGTGTGCGGGTGTAGATTGGGGAGAAAGTGACTCATGTTTATTTTTATTATCTACTTTGATCGTAACATACAAACAGTACAACACTATGTTTAATGAAAAATCTGATTTTTGAGGACTGAACACATGTTGAAGTGGGATTGTGTAGAAAGTGACTAATCTTTTCTTCTTTTGCTTATCTCATTCGAACAGAACCACAACACACACACTTAAAAATAGTTTTTCATTATTTTGAATACTTTAACTTCAATCTCTTGTTTCGTTGCTGTGATTTTGAGTTTGTGCAAGCTAAAGGTAATATTTCTTCCTTTCTAACTTAGTTTTTTTTTTTAAATAAGAGTTTGAACTAGGGTTTGAATCATTTGGGGGTTTTTGATAGAAATCGTGAATTTAATGGCTTCTTGTGTGTTCTTTATGTTCATTAGTGGTATTAGATGTATTCTTGATTGAAGATAACTTGATTAGTTAAGTTTATAGAAATCATCATTAATGGTGATTTAGGAAAGAAGATGAATTTCAACCTAAAAGTTTGTAGTTGGGTTTTGTGTTCAATTTGTCATTCAATAGTTGTTAATTGAGATTATGATCTGAATTTTAACATGATTATGTAGGAATCTCAATAATAAAGTTAATGTTTGGCTAAAAAGAGGAATTTTGACAATTTTATGGGATTTTGACTTTAGTCAAACCTAGACAGTTGACTTTTGTTCTAGAAGTTAAATTAGTTATATAATGTATATTTTTGTGGTTAATGATCACTTGGTTTGCTATAATTTAGTTGGTTTTTGACCCGTTTAGATCAAAGTATGTGAAATTGAGATTAGTGGACTTCGACTTTGTGAAATTGGACATATGTTCCAACTAGTTGATTATAAAATGATAATTGGTTGTAATGGTGATAGAATTGATGGTTTTTTTAAATAAAATTGGTGTAGTTGAATAATTATGTGCATAAGTCTAAGAATTAGTAAAAAAAAATTGGTATCAAGTGATTTTGACTTTCAAAAGTCAAAGTGGTATTACATGTTTTGGTTAGTGCACGATAATGACACCAAGTTTATTTTAAGTTGTATGTATAATTTATACAAGTCTTAGTATTATTTGATAAAAAGTTGATTACTAATTCGGGTATTGTTTTGATTATCAGGAAAAGGAAAAGAGGCTCAGTGATATTAGACAACTGAGTGGAAAGAGACTTGGCAAAGGTGAGTGAATTTATAACCTTTGTATTGTTTAAATTGCAATGGTTTGGATTACAATTGATTGGAGTTAATGCTGATCAGTTAGTGCTGATTCCGTTAGCGCTGATCCCGTTAGTGCTGACTCCGTTAGTGCTGATCAGTTAGTGCTGATCAGTTAGCGCTGACCTTATTAGTGCTGATCAGTTAGTGCTGACCTCGTTAGTGCTGATCAGTTAGGGCTGATCCGTTAGTGCTAATCAATTAGTGCTGATCAGTTAATGCTGATCCAGTTAGTGCTGATTAGTTAGTACTGCTCCCTTATTTCAGGACCAGTATTAATGGTATAATGATAATTAACTGGCTATGTGTTAATTGAATGATATGTGACATGAATGATATGTGCACATGGAAAAGAGTAGAGGACAGTCTGCGTGCGGGGCTGGGCTTTCGTTTACTGTTAGAAAACGGTAATTGTACCTTGGCATAAGTGTTGTGTTTGAAGGAAGCTTTACCGTTGCTAATGAGTAAAGGGCTTCCGGTAAGCTGTTGTTAGGCCCACAACAGTTGTAAGGTTCTGCAAAACCGCCGGTCCTTTCGTTATTTGTGAATCTGTGAAGATTGTGAATCTGTTAAGATTGTGAATCCGTGAAAATTGTGAATCGAGATTGTTGTAGTTAGACAAAATAAAATGTTATATTTTCATTCACTTAGCTTCGTGCTAATCCCCCACTATGTTGAATCTTTTACAGGTTGTAGACGGATGGGTCTTTTGGAGAATATGATTAGGAATGATTGACCAAGACTTAAAGAAATGATTTTGATGTCGAGCCGTAACGTAAAGTAACACTGTTTTGAAAAGTTAACTTTTGTAAAATCATACATCTTATGTTTTTTTTATAACTTGTGAATAACAAGTTATATATATATATATATATATATATATATATATATATATATATATATATATATATATATATATATATATATATATATATATATATATATATATATATATATATATAATTTTGAAACGCTTCCGTATTTGTTGTAAAAAAAAATGGTTCAGATTTTGCGGTGTTACAGGTTCTACTCGTTTTGGTAAAAAAAACCCGACAATTCAATACGGTCCACATCTTACATATTGACTCGACTACATCCACCCAACGCCACACCGTTTTTCCTGAAGTTGATTTGCACACATAAATATTTATTTGATATCTATTAAATACAACACCATAAAAGCATGAGTTTAATAGCATAATATATGTATTTTATGTAAGGTTCTAAATAACGTGAGATGTGACGTGACGACATGGTTAAGGCTCAAACCTTATAATCCATTGTGAAGTCGTGACATTTCCTAAAGCACAATATAAGTCGCTAATTTTATACATAAATTATAATTATAAATACACAATTATACAAACATATATGACAATTATCAATCTTTTTCTCCATCTTCAGCGTATCCTATCATTTTTATAACTAATTAATTATATATATTTGGCTCATATAGCTCATTTGCTAATACGCCTAAAAACAACTTATGACGAGTAAATGTGAGTGAAGTTAGATATCAGCATATGCAATCTTTACACCCAAGTCCTGAACTAATATGGCGACATGGTCAAACCTTCACGTCAACTATTGCGGAAGCTATAGCGAACAGAACCATGATTTTACGTAACTTAAAACAACTTGAATTAATAATATAGTAATTTAATTATGCCTTCTACTTGCAATCAATTTGATATTATTCTTTATAGTTAACACATGACAAAATCTTTCGTACATATAATATAAAATAAATGAGATTGATTGCTACCATGTCGTGTTATGCCTTCGGTCACATTTGGGCATCTTTCATCGACATACTCACATACATATCGGTCCATTTCATTGATGGGTCATTCATAACAACGGATGATTTGAACATTACAATACATCCATCTTCAAACATATATAAAATGACACTAACAAGCTAAGATTTCAACCACTTCATTTGGATAGACGCATCCATCTTCAAATATATATGTCTACTTTTCTTAAAAAAAACCTGTCTGACTCGATTTGTGAGCCTACTATATATCCATTTCGTAATAGTGTTATGCATATATAATAGTCATAAATTTTTTTGGTAAATAACAGTCATGAGTTTAGTTTGCAAGTGAAGTCGTACCGTCATTTGAAACATTAGACACGTCCATTTTTAATGGGAATTAGTTTTCATACCACAATTTTTGATACTCCTACCACAATTTACAACTATTACTGCAAAATGTACAAATATATAATGCACATATTGTGGTATAATGCTTAAAAGATGTGGTATGAAAATCACTCCCTTTTCTTAATAGTCTTATACATGCATTTAATTTATTGATTTTTAAACATATGTTCAGATATATAGACATTAGAGAGTACGACCTTCTACATAAGTTTAGTTATGTAGACATTGAATAGTATACGAATTAGGAAGTACTACCCATAAAGTAAGGGTCCACATGTTATACAACATGGTAACATTAGCTAAAAGAAAAGAAATAATTAAGGGAAAATATTCGTCTAGTTAACACAAAATGTTTGTATTCATTTATTTAGTTAGACGAACAAATATAAATAAACTCACACTGAAAAGTTCACGAACAGATCATGAACGTTCAGTTCATTTACACATTCATTCTGAAAACACCCAAAAAAGATGAACATACTGCAAGAAAGTATTGAGTCATTTCTCACAAATATAAAATTAAAAAACATGAAAAAGATAAACGAAGGGAACATGAATGGAGAAAATGACTGTTATCCCATGTGGCAAATCACATGGGGGCAGGGTTGGCCGATTGGTCTCTCATACTCACGAGCTGTACTACATCAAAAAGGCATCCAAACATGGTACGATCCATTATCACACCTATCTTTTCTTCTCTTTATCCCAACTAGTAAAACATCATGTTCATGGACCCCACACACACATCTTGGCCGTTGATTCAAAACTTTAACGGTATATGATCCACATGTGTGGGCCATGGTTCCACCGGCCTACAACACCACCATGTTCGGGCTTCCCTTGATCATCATGGCCAAGTTTATATTCTCTCTTCCCCAATTTTGTATTAACGTTCAAAATACGTTTATTTTTATTATGGAAGGTGACACAAAATCACTAAATAACGGGTTAAAAAGTGATGTACAAACCAACCTAATAGTCTAATACCATCTATCATAATTAACATTTATAAATTGATCCAACAATTATGATATCTTGAATAGTATTCGATATAATAATTATAATTAATATATAATGTTACATAAGAGCATTGTCAACCGTTCCCCAGTCAGCAAAGTGAAGGCTCGTCAGTTGGAGACAGGGGCGGATCTACCTATATACAGGGGGGTCCAAGGCCCCCACTTGGTGGGGTCCCTCATGTACAAAAAATCTGATTTTTTTTAATATTTTAATAGAAAATTCTTTTATTGGTCCCACTTATTAATTGATCAACTATTAGTAGACCCCGATTGATTTTGATCCTGGATTCGTCACTGGTTGGAGACACAGATGGCGCGCCTTCTTTGGTTCCTTGTTGGTCAGAATGCTTCGGATAGTTAGGAACGAAACCAAAAATTCGGTATATATCACATGGACGAAATTGTAATTTGCTTTATATATATGAATATAAACACATTTATTTTATGATAATACATATAGTATTTAGCAAAATACATTACACGAATTATGGTGATACTAAATGTAATTAAGAGTTTTTGTTTTTCAATCACAAAGCTGTAACGGTTTATCAACAACTACATACTTTGTCAACAATACACCATCAATATATCTAGGTTCAGCCCTGAGTTTGTTGGAACCCTAGATGAATATTAATTTTTTTGGGCTCCTATCAAATCCTAAAACCAAAACATATACAATAAAAAGTAAAATTATGTATTTTAAAATTAAGTCTTGAAAATATCTCCTCCACGGTTCACCTTATGTATAAAAGAAAGTGAGAATTACAAATTTTCTAAATATTTATAATGTTTTAAAAAATATGAGCCCCATTTAATTTTTTATTATAGGCCCATGCCAACACTTTAATTTGCTCAAGGCTGGCATTGAATATATTTTCTATACCATAATTTTTAATGACAACATCACACAGTTTAAGTTTAACAACTAACTATAGAATCAAACTAAACAATAATTTGATACATGCAATAAAAATTATGATGTAAATATCACTACTAATGTATCATCCTTCAGTGTTATGTGGAGTGAGTGAGTTTTTGACTCATGTACGTGATATTATCAGAGTATGTCAGTGATCATTTCCAAACAATTGAGGGTAGTTGAGCATCTCCAATGGTAGTTTTTTCAAAAGCTTATTATTATTCTAATAAGTTTTTGAAAGACTTTTTACCATTGGAATGCCTAGCTTTTTGAAAAGCTTATTGCAAAGACTTATTATCTACTAACCTTTTAACCATCCTTTAATATTTGTCATTTTTAGCCCCTTATGTTTAATAACATTTCAATTTAAACCTTAGATTTGTTATATATAAATTCTTTATTATATTTTTATTACTTAAAAAATAAATTATATAATATTTAATGTCAATTAGTATAATATTTTTATATTAGACATTTTAAAAGATATAATATTTAGTAAGATGTCAAAAAAATTGTCAAATTATATATAGGGGTATTTATAAAACATTTGAGATAGATAAAGGTAGATTAGAAATATTATAAAAGAATAAGCTTTTGGAGAGGTTAACCATTGGAGATGTCATTTATGAAAAGGTTTTTTGTTAGTGGAATGTTGATGTGGCAAAACTAATAAGCTTTTATGAGGTTAACCATTGGGGATGCTCAGTGAAGCGTTAGGAAACAGCTACAGAGATAATCTGGTTAGTCCACATATATCTTAATCAAAGAATTGGCATCTCCGAATAACCTATTTTGCATCAAAATTTCAAAATGTTTATACCATCCTTCTGTGTTAATACTTACTCAAGTTTCATGCTCAAGGTTTTATTAAGTTATTATATAATGTATAAACACCACAAATATATTGTCACATAAATCACCGTTCTTAAGAAATTAAATTTTAAACTTAGGACGCCTATTAAAAAACCTTATCTTGTTATAATAATTTTAAGTTTGTTAAAAACATAGAGAAACGTTCAAAGGTCAATTTTTTTTTGAAATCCGGATAGATCTCAGTTCTTAGATCTATTAATCCCTAAATCATCACTATCACCATCACCATCACATGTGATTTAATACAACAACACAACCACCACCTCATGTGTATTAAATCATATGTGATTGAAAACCGCCGACCACCACCACTTCATGTGTATTATATCACATGTAATTCGACACCGCCGACCACCACCACCACCACCACCAACCTCTGCCGGCAGTGGCGGAACTAGTATAGTGCCCACAGTGGCACGGGACACTACTCAAATTTTTTCCCACATGGTAAATATTTTAGAACTTTTTTGGTATTATGGTGCAATACTTCTACCAGATTAAAAAACATACCAATAGCACAAATGATTCTTGAAAAAACTAAAGCATTAATCAGTAGTCCAAACTCAAAGCCTCCCAAAAAAATTAAACCAAATAAAAAGAATTCAAAGTATGTGTCTTGTAGTTTTTCGTTTTAGATCTATAAAATTAGTAACTGTCTTGTAGATTTTATGAAATTAATAATTAGTTAATGAATACTTGGTGTATATAAAATCAAACATGATGTTTATGTAATAGAGTAATTTATGTAAAATTTATTTTTGTTTCGACCTAGGACGGCACTATGAGCGCTGCTCCTAGGACCCTGTAAGCGAGCGCAACCCCCTTCACCTCCGTTTTTTATCCGCGCAAGGGTGCAACTGCTGACGGAAATTTCTAGTTTCGCCTCTGTCTGCCAGCCACCATCTCCAGCACCGGCAACCCCTTGCCACCGTCGACTGCTTTCTATCACATGTGATTAAGTATCCAAGCACATGTGATTGCGGTGGCGGAGGCGACGACGGGCAGTGGTGGTCGGTGGCGGCGGCGGCGGCGGTGGTTGTGTATTGAATCATATGTGATTTGATGATGGTGGTGGTTAAGAGAATTTTTGATCCAATGACTAAGATTTGTCCTTTGAGACTATGTTGTAAAGGTGGACTACCTAAAACACAACCCTAAAAACATAATATACTGTAAAACATCATTTTTATGAAACATCCGTAACACATTAGTTTTTTTCTCCTATGACCGAACACATGACAAATCCCGACCAAACTCACGTAACATGCGACCAAACCCCTTCCCTTCCCTTTCACTGCGACCCACAAAGGTAACCTGGACGACCAAAGATTCAAATGGGACGCGTCTTACAGTGTTCATGTAAAGGGCCGACGCGTCTTTAACGCACGACCAAATGGGGACAGAGAGGAACGACCCCGTCCCTTACGCCCAACCAAATTTAGTGTATTCATATTTTTTAAAGCATTTAATCAAGCCAAACCTGATCAAGATATAAGATCTTACCAACATATGATCAAACCGGTCGAAATCCGATGCAAATTTACTGCAATGATCAAAATCATGATGTTAACAACTATCCTTGAAAGCATGATTTTCCCAATTGATACAACATGAATTCCACCCTCAAATAAAAATGAATATAAGCCCATAATACATCACCTTTATACCATGTGAACTTTTCCCATTCAACATGGTGTGTACTTTACAACTCTCGAAAGCATCAACCAGATCTTTTTGCACATCCCAGCTTTATTATGTTTAACATAAATATACAGCGATTTAAGTCAGGATTTAAAAAATTATTGTTCTGAAACCAGGGCGGAAGTAGAAAATTTCACTAGCAGTAGCACTCTTGCGGGCATAAAAAATGCGGGATCCTAGAGGCAGCTCCCCTGGTTGGGATCCTACTTACCGGTAAGCGAGTGGGGTCAAAGGGACGCCCTTGTGTGGCTCGTGGCAACGCCCCGAAACAAAAACAAATTTAAAATAAGAGACTTTATTATAAAAATAATAACTTGTTTGATTATATACATACCAATAAGCATTCAAGAAATAATTTTATAAACCTACAAGACAACTAATTTCATAAATCTGAAAGCTAAAAAAAATTACAAGACACACACTATAAGTTTTTCTTTTTGGATTTAGATTTTAGGCTGGGCTTTAGGTTTGGACTATTGACTGAGTTTTTTTTAAAGATTGCTTTGGACTATTAGTTATATTTTTAAATCTGGTAATAGCATTGTAACACCACAAAAAAAAATTCAAAAATTTTACACTACGTAATTATATTTGAGTAGTAACACGTGCTACTGTGTACAAACAATCAAGTACGCTCCTGTCTGAAACTGTAGTTTGTTACGATGCTGATAAGGACCATCTGTGTAAAAAACTACATACACCAAGGGTGTATAAACAAACTTATAGGACCGATGTTGTAATAATAAATGACAAATCACATAAACCTTCCATGTAATTTGCTCAATTATAAAGCCAGTCTTATCACATGGTTATTCATGAGATGCCCATAAACACTTAAACAGGGTTCAACCTTTTATATGGCTCAAAAGTTTTACTTTAAAAGTTTTACTTTTATCTATTAATGTAAATATTCATTGAGGAGCTAAATCCCTGATTAGATTTAGGGGGTGTTTGTGAAAGCTTATTAAAGGAGCTTATATTTATTTGGTTATTTAAGTTAATAAGTTTTTTTAAATAAAGTGTTTGGAAGAGCTTATTTATGCTTATTGTAAAATGACTAAAATGGACATCTTATGTTTTTAAGGAAAAAAATATATTAATTTTTAAATAAAAAAATAAAAACCAAAATATTTTAATTTTAAAATAGAAAAAAAAAATGGAATAAAATTTATGTGGATGTCAAAGGTGAGGGCAAAATGATAAAATTTCTTAAAAAACTTAAAAATCCCCTTAATAAGCTTATAAGCATAAGCTTATAAGCTAAACCAAATACTCATTAAATAAGCTAAAAAACTTTTTTAATAAGCTCTCCCAAACACCCCCTTGTACATACATGTATTTTTTATGAAATTAAATATAAGTTAAAATTTTATTGTTTATAATTTAAAATTTACAAATTTCGTGACAGTTTTTAGTAAATTGAACAAATATATACATTTACAACTAGATCAAGATTCTCCATTATGCCTCCGGTGATCAAGTCCCTCCATGGAAAAAATATCGAAGTCTTCATACATATATACATACATGCATGCACGTACGTAACGTTTGGAGAAATCGCATGTTATTGGGTACATCACTATGTTTGGAATCGATCAATCGGTTTTGAATATGCACCATATATATATATATTTTATGGACCAAATTCGTAATAGCACTAAATGGTAATGATAATAGTTTACAAACACATCATAACATATTCGTGGAAATTAAAAAAAAAAAAAAAAAAAAAAAAAAAAAAAAAAAACTACAATAAGTAGTCTTAAACCCAAAGGGAGATATAACTCACTAATTAATAGAGGCTTTAGATAGAGTACACAGTTAAATCCTAAAGCCTAATTAAAATTTTGGTCACCTTATTCGGATAATCTATTTTGAATATTGTAGCCGGATATAAACCACAAGGATGGTGGACTAGTGGTTGAATTTGATCTCCCAAAGAGTAAAATTCTCAGGAAGTGACCAAAATACTCCTCCATGTATAAAATATATGATTAATCTTAAATATTAATTATTATTGATAATAGTTAAGATTTACCCTTTGAGACTACATAAAATTTAAAGACTGCCTTAAATATAAACTTTATAATTCAATTTTCGTATGAATTCATATCGTGTATGTCTTTATTATTTAAAATTATTAATTTTTTAATCATATCAAATAACCAAATATGTGTACCGTACTAATAATGTGCATATGAGGCTCTATAAATAGGTCTCATATCCCTCTAATTTTACTCACTCCACTCTCAAATACACTCTTTGTTCTCTAACTATTCATTTCCTTCCAAGAAATCCCAATGGCAAGTACTGTTGAGGTAATTAACAAAATCGCTAATCACTCTCTATTTCTATGCTCCTTCTATATCATTTGTAGCATTTAAAACACCAAATCATACAACTATTAAACATTTGATGGTTCATCATCCAACTTTTTGGTACAAGTATACATAATATTTCTCTATTTATCGAATTTTTATTCGTTATTAAGTTTCTGATCTTGCTAAGAGAGGGATTTATGCTTAAACTCGTGATCTTGTAGTATATCCGAAATTACAATATTAACAAACGCTTAATTTGATCGGTTTGTCCCTTAATTAAGCTAAACTTACGTAGTTAATTACATTTTTCGGTTGTTAATATGCTTTAAAATATATATGTTAGTACAATTTTGAAAATTTGTGAAGCAAAATCATTGTAGGGTTGATACACTCTGAAGTAATTTTACTTTGTGAGAATGTTAAATTTGATTATTGCAATTATGATTTTTATAATTAAACACAACTAAACTTTTTAAAAACAAACATCTTTTGACTGATTACGATAGTGTGTTTCTCAGAAAACGATTTACGTACATACTTAATTTTTCCATCTCGTTAAAAGTAAAGGCCACACATCAACTCCACGTCAATTCCATGTCAACTTTTTAATTTTTTTTATTAACTTTCTAGTTTGAATACAAATATTTATTTATATATTTAGTTGAATGTTAAACTTTTTATTATTCTGCAAATTGCACAGGTTAATGGTTTTATAAGTGTAATTTGAATTTTCTTTTCATAAGTATTGTTAATAATAATTATGTAAACTCAAAGATTATGTATACTCATAGATCAAAAAAACAAATGTGTAAACATTTTTGCCAATTTGCTCGATCTTGGGGCTAGTAATGATAGAAATTAATTATATAAATACTTTACATTGTTCTTATAATTTTATAAATACTTTAGGTTGTACCAGCTACAAACACCGTGCCAGAAAAGGTGGAAAACACCCCAGACGCACCAAAAGAAGTGGAGCCAACAGTTGCCGCACCGGAGCCAACCGTCGATGCTCCTCCACCTGTGGTGGCGGAAGAGCCACCTACCGCCGAAGCCCCAGTTGAAACCGCCGCCGAAGTGGTGGTTGAGCCTAAAACTGAAGTAGAAGAACCAAAGGCAGAGACCACTCAAGAAGAGGTGAAGACCGTTGAGGAAGAAACTCCGGCGACTGAAGAGGTGGTCCCGGAAGAAACTCCGGTGACGGAGGAAGCCAAAGAAACTGTGGAGGAAGATGAAAAACCAAGTGAGGTTGCTGCCACCACTGAAGTTGCAAAAGAGGAATAGAGAGAGATCAAAATTTGGATATTCAAATTATGTTACTTTCTATTTTTAGTACGGTCAAACGTTGTTTTCTATTGTTTATTTGCTTTTAAATCTTGAAAACCAAGGATAAGGATTGGATCAAAACAAGTGGGGCGCCACTTTGGTTTTAGTTTCCATGGAATTGGAATTTGATGTATTTTTTATATTGTCTTTTGGTTTTAGGTGTTGCTTTTATGTTTGCAATATTTAAAACTTGGATATTAATTAATGGATGGATTTGAAGTGAATTATTATTTCATTCTTTAACGAGTGATATATCACCCAAACTAATATTTCATGCTTTAGTGCTATGAGGAAGATGAAAGGAAGATATTTGATATTATTGAAGTGAATCTAATGTAACTTTTTGGATTTTTTTACGTGTTATTTAATATTTGATAAATATTTGATAATTGTTAACTGAATTACTGCTTAAACAATATAAACATTTTAAACAAGTCAAAATCAGACTGCACTCAATGAAGTTATAACTAATCCACCAAAAATTAATATACTCAACATTTGCTTACAAGAATCAAATCACCTTTCATTTTAAGTGTAACTGAAGAATAATTCTACAAAACACGAATTTTTGCCAAAATCATATGCATAAACCTTTGACTAATCATCATCTTCAGATGAAGAATCTTCTTGTCTTCCAAAATCATCTGTTTCTTCAGGTGCATCCTACATATTATTATTGTTACATATTAATCAACCACTTTAAATTTGGACTACAACATTCTTTTATGCAACCTACATATTATTATTTTAAATTAATCAACCACTTTAAATAAAAGAATTTCTTACAGCTGTTTTATCCCAATCCTTTAACTTAGAAGTTGTAAGCATATAATTATCACGTAAAGGAGCCCAACCAGGACCTTCTCCATCAACCTGAATTTCACAAAAAAAAGAAGGAAAAAAAAAAACAAATAAATTAAAGTCAAACAAAAAAGTCAAGCTCAAAGAGAGAGAGAGAACCTTAGCATCTGAAGATTTGCCAAGCTCAGAAAAGAAGGCTTCTTTCCTCCGTTTCTGAATTACTAAAAAGTCAAACAAAAAAGTCAACCATCTTTATAAGTTATATACTACTAAATGTGGTTAGTTTTAAAGGAAAGAAGCATTTATTATACCTTTAGCATCTTTAGATCTTAATGGATTTAAACCTCTTTGTGAACTTTGAGCCTTGTTAACCTGTAAATAACAACCAAACCAACATAATAACCTCAAATTCAACATCACTGTGACAGAAACAGAGCAAATATTAATTATTAATAATTAATAAATCAGTAACTTACAGCATTAAACAACTTCACAACTAAAAGTCCCACAACCAAAAGCACATAAAACAACTAAACAAGTTAGTTTGCAAGTCACAATATATATAAAAATTAAAATAATTATTGAAATTACCTCCTTTTGTAGCAACTCCTATGAGTAGTTTTTCATGTGAGACTAAGAAAGCATCAGGCTTTACATGTCCTTTCTCTCCTAACTTTATAACCAATCGTTAGCAATATATTTTATATAATATATATTAATTAGTTTCAGAATACAAAATCCAAATAATTTACCAAGGTTTTTTCCTTTTTTGCATCCCCCTTAACTTTCTTTTCAGCAGCTTCTTCTGCAAGCTTTTTTACTACAAGATTCTTGTGAGCAGATAATACAGGACCCTGCAGTAACAGTCAATAAAAATTAAAAAAAAGGCAAGTCAATTCAAATTTCTACCTTTAAAGAATTAAATACAAAATCAAAATCAAAACCAAAACCAAAACCAAAACCAAAACCAAATGAATATAATTTATATTAAATAGGTTTAAAATACTCAGCGTATAATTAAAATCTTAACTTTAGTTATTTTAATATAACAAATAACTCAAACCAAGAAAGCCAAATAACGTGTAACCCGGACCAATGAGCACCTACATATTCAATTTAAAATGTTTATATACCGAAAATGAACTTGTATAAATACTCACTCCTTTGTACTAGTCATAATTAACACATAAATTATTTATTAAAAATAAAAATATCGGCTTACCAGAACATCATCTGTTCCACTTCTCTTTACTATTTTCTTAAAAGCTTTTTTAAAAGATGTACTTCCTTCAGAAAACTTCATAATCCCGTGTTCAATTTCTCCACCTTCAGCATCAGAATCATCATTTTCCACCTCATCAACATCATCATCAACATCATCATCCATTTCTTCATCTGAAGATTTTTCATTATTTTTCTCATTTTCAATTTGCACTTTCTTTTTTGCAAACTTCAATGTAGGTGTAGGTGCAGGTTCAATGGGCTCATCTTCTTCTACATCATAATCATCATCATCATCATCATCATCATCATCACTATTATCTGAATTATAATCTCTTGCTTTTTTTCTAAAAAGTTTTTTCATTTGTCCATCCATTTTAACCTTTTGCTGCCCACTGCCCTGAAACACCTTCATTTTCTTCTTCCCTTTACCCTTTTTGTGCCCTATTTTTCTCTTCCTTGGGCCTTGTCCAACTTCTTGCATTTGAACCACTTCAGCCATAACCTCAAAACCTAATAAATGATTAAATGAAATTATCAACATGTTCTAATTAGGAGAGTTTGAATAGATAAAAAAGGCAATACTGAATTCACATCATAATGAAAGGTTCAAATCATCCACTAGAATTCAAAAGTGAGTATACAATGCAAATTCAATTGGTAAAAGGAAGTTATATTTTTAGTTGTGTTCTCGAGTTAGATAGAAACTGTTGAATACAGTGTTTCACATATCTGTCATGAACTAAATTAAAATGATAAATTCATGCAACACAACACTATAACGTGTTGTTACACATGAGGTTGCATATAGTCAAAGTTAAGAACAAAACTTGTTTACACAGATTATCAATCAACCTGAAAACGTAGCAAATTGGATCCTATATAGGACAATAAAAACTTAATTACAAGCGAACAAATTGAAATTGAAATTATCTATAGCTAGGATTGTAAATACAGTTAATTTTCCAAATAACACAAAACAGTTTAGTTTATCTATAGAATTTATTCAATATTGAATAGTTAAATTAGATTCGATCAGAGGCACAGGAACAAATGATTTTACAAGAACAGTTAATCTATTTGAAGATTTTTCATTGTATTCTACACGATAAACAAAAACACGAAGTTGAAGGTAAATCTCACCGGTTACTGGTGATTGACACGTTGTGGAGTTGAAACTCACCGGTGGAAAAGACGGGGAAGAATCGGCGGTCGAATGGAATGGTTGGGCCAGGAATAACCTTTTCCTTGCTAATTTAGCTGCCAAATCCTGAGCCGGTGGTCGCCGTCGTGGATGAATGGTGGACGAAGGGTTTATTTCTAGGGTTTTTGGCAAATGGGATCTTTTTGTCAAATCCCGGATTGCTGAGGTTAATTTGTTTAATTGATTTTTTTTAGAGCGTGAGATTGCGATTTGAAGTAAATTATCTGCTTATTACGTTTTCTAAACGCAAATAATATAAAATTAGTGTTTGGGAATCTGTATTAAATAATCACTTATTTATGTTTTGTAGCTTTTCAAAATGGAGTTTTGAAAAAGTTGATTGGTAGTTAGCCGTCTAAATAAAAGAGAAGAAAAGAAAATATAAAAGAAAATCCATATAAAATTTCTTCTCAACTTTAGGATGAAAATAAGGTAAAAACTGCCCCTGAATTTTAGGAACACTACTCTATCAATGAATGTACAAACATTTTATGCACGTTAGAAACAGCCCTAAGTGATGTTATTAACAAAACCCAAAAGAAAATATATTATAGATTTCTTTTCAGATCCCTTCTGTTCTCTTCATAAATATGTAACACAATTTTATTTTTTATTTTTTTTCAATTTATTTTTTCTTCTTTTCAAATTATGATTGTAGAACACATTGTAAGAGCTGTTTTGTTTTTGGAAAAGAGTTTTTATTTGAATTAGTTATATGAGTGATGATAATTCCTAAAAAGATGAAAGAATTTTGACTAAGAAGGGATTAATAGTTTATAATTTAATTAATAATTATTTTTTAAAATAGAATATTCCCTTCTTATTACGAACTGTTATTATAAAAAGCTCTTAAATTTTTATCTCCATTTTCTTTTTTTTTGGTTTAAAATTTATGAAAGAAATATCAGCCTAGAATTTTTATTTTTACTTTTTGGACAAAAGTTAAAAAGGAAATATTGGCAATAATTTCAGTTTTCTAACGTGGGTTTTTTTTTATAAATTGATTGAGTTTTATTTTTTATTGACTTTGGTGTGTAGTAAATTATTATGCCGTACAAAAAAAGAAAAAAATTAGATGTCGTTGAAAAAATAAGATTATTGTTATAATTTCCGGCATGCTTAAATAAATTTGTAATTAGTTTGAATATTTTTTTATTATAAACTAAGAATAAGAATAACTTAAATTTTCATATATCTATGACAAATTTATATTACGCCACTACGAAATGCATCTTTATAAAAGAAGGTTTTGTGCCAACTAGGTAATGCCACTTCATAATAGCACATCATCAAAATGCCATGTCACTAGCCACATCATCAGTCCACATCAGCCCTAAGCCTTCATGATTCGGTTTTTCCTCAGTTCAGTTTCTAGCCGTATACTGCCATCGCCTCTCCTTTATGTTTTTCTCCAATTCGATTTTTCTTCTTTCACTCTCCCCTCAAAACCCTATGTCAATCTCGATCTCATCCTCCACAGCCTCAATTCGTGACGATTTGATACTCCACAACCAATTTCTGTACTCTTCGACTATCAAAAAATAGGTAAAAAATTTTGTGATATCAATCTGTGGAAAAGAAAGAATTTTTTATTCTATCAAGGCTAATGACATGAATCTGTGGAAACAATTACTTTTAGTTAATGATTTAGATTGAAAAAGTCTACTATTTATCAGGTCACTGTGTTCAAGCAACGTGCAAGTAAAGTGGCTAATCTAAAGAAAAGACTAATCGGAACTAAAATTGGTGTTTTCAGTAAGTTTAGATCTCTTGCTAAACTTTACTTAATGTAGTCAACTTGCATATAGTTATGTCAATGAAGGGCATCTTCTTGGTCAACTTCATGGAAATCGGTTCACAGCTACACTCAGGTTTGGGCATACGATTCATTTGTCATGCTTAAGTTAAAAGTTTCCATTTGGGCCGATAATAATGTGGTTATAAGTAATTTCAACTTATTTACTTATAAATGGTTGATTTAGTTTATGTTTTATCTCAAACAGGTCAAATGGGTAGAACTTTTTTAATCAACTAAAAAGGGAGCATGTTTAATGGGTCAAAAGTCACCCAAAGTGCATTTCAATGTATAAAACTTCCTAAATTTTGGAATCCAAAAAGTTAGATTATTAAAAAAGGGAGCAAGTTGTGAATGATGAAAACTTTGTTTTAGAGGGTTATACAATTACTGATGTTTTCTAAGGAATGAAGGTTTTGGTGTATGGGAAGATCAAGATCAACTTGTGCCAATGTTCATGGATCAAAGGGATCATTATATGGTATTTGTCTGTGTTTTAATTAGTTTGACTTTTAATGAAATTTGATAGGAGGAAGTTCGCTTGTTAAGTATGTTGAAGATCTTTATGCTCCTTATAGAAGGATGGAGTCATGGAGGTATTTGGCTTACTCTGACTTAAATAGTCAAACTATGTGAATTAGTGTTTTTTAAGCCAACAATGGATGTTTAAATTTCTATAATTTGATTTTACATTGGAATTTACTTTATTAGGAATAGTTTTTATTGAAATTGTAAACAAATATAAATGTATTTAATTCAATGGTTTTGCAGACTTGCAATTTTGTTTCACTGGACTATGACATAACAATTTGACTGCCTGATTAAGGTAACTTCACACTCAATAAGATTGTATTTTTTAGAAAATCTAAAATTTGATTATTCACATTAATAGTCATGCCCATTAAAGATTTCCTATTTCTGTTACTAACGAATGACAATTCAAAAGGTACACCATACACCACAAGTTTTACCTCCAACCCAAGACGCTATTTTTAACAGTGAACCACATTGACCGCTTTTTGGATAAACAATCTGTGATCAGAAAAAAACTTGCAATTAGGTTGTTCAATTGCCATGCTTTTAGCATGCAAATAAGAAAATAAGTTTCGGTACCCGTTATTGATGATTTAGTTTTCATATTAGACAAATCTTACTCAAGAAGTCAAATTCTTGAAATGGTATAAAAAGTCAACAACTTTCGATGGAAGTTAATCTTATCTAGAGCATACGTATCTGAAAGAATTTGACTTCTTGACTGAGCTTTGTCTAAGATGAAAACCAAATCATCGATAACGGGTACCGAAACTTCTTTGTTTTGCATGTTTTAAAGAAGTCTTCTTTCTAAACAGGTGAATCTGCTTATTAACGTTTCATTCTCTAGCCATCCGGGTCGTAGTCAAGTTTTTAATCCATCCGATGATTTACCATTTTTTTTTCTTTATTTACTAAATTACATACATAATCCTTATTGTTAGAATGAAATCATGTCTTTCTATAAGCCGTCCGTGATGGTTATAGGCTAGTTATTATAATATTCTAGTTATTCTCCACTTATACAATTTGATGGCACATATTTTGAAATTTCGAACATATTTTTGAGAGTTTCAGCTCTATTTTGACAATGTAACTTAGATGATTGTAGGATCAAAATACTATATTCAAAGAATAATTAAATACGATTTAAAGAATTATTCAAACACATTATTCGTGATCGCCTAACTCGTACACAATTTCTAATAAACTCCACCACAATAACCAAAATACCTCCAACAATTATATAAATACCATTTATTCACCTAGCCTAAGTAAAAAAACCCCAATAAAAGAAGAATATACAAGAAAAATCCATGTAAGTAGATAAAGAAAAACAATATTATAAGAAAAAACATTAATCAAACCCGACCATTAGTAACCCCACCATATGCATTACGACCATTTCTACCGTTACTCATTTTCTCTATTTTTGCAGCCTTCTTCCTCTTTAAAACCACACACCATGTGCAAGTTTCCAAAACCAGTGCTACAATGGCTAACACTACAATGATTCCAACGTAATATCTTTTCCATTTCTTGGTGGGGTTTAAAATGTCGAATCCTTTGAATATGTTGATGATTCCAAGAATGATGAGGCCATAGCCAAGTGAATGGTGGTAAATGTTCCAAAATATTCTGTATATGTGATCTTTCTTTGGTCTCACGAGCAACGCAATCACCTAATATGATTACAAAAGTTGTTATTAATATAATGTCAAAATGTAATTTAGTATCTTGAACTTGTTGACATAGTCATCTACTACTCTAAATTATTAAAAGTGCAACATGGTACTATGAACTTGTAAAAATATTCAATTTAATACACTAACTCATTAATTTGATCACGTTTTCTTACATGATTTACTTTCATTATAACTTTTGACGTACTAAAAAAATATAAATTCATCTCAGTTTATTGAAATTAGAAGCAAATCATATGAAAATTCAAGAATCAAATTAGTGAGTTCATGTACTAAATTGACTATTTAACAAGAATATTTTGTTGCACATTCAATAGTTTAAGGTAGTAGACGAATTAATCAACCAAGTTCATGATACTAAAATAAATTTAATCCTTAATATAATAATGTATTTAAAAATTAGGAAGAATTGAAGAAATATGGTTTGGGTGAATATTATTTTAACCCTAATCAACCTATTTACTAAACTGAATTGAAATTGTGACAAGAGGTTTTATGGGTTAGAATCCAGAACGGTACCTGTAGAGTAGCGACACAAAAGAGGATGATGCCGATGATTCTATGAGAGGTGAACTGGATTCCCGGAGATTGGCTGCCTAGCCGGATTCCGGTGGCCCAACCTGCAACTCCGGTGATGTATGCAGATGTTTGACAAGAAACATGAAGGTAGAACCAAGCAGGGTCAGCTGATTCGAACACCCGTATATATCTAGCCATTATAGCCCCTAAAGGCATCATGATCCCCCAACTGATTGCATTTAGCACACCATGAATCTACATAATTTAATAATCAAGTTAGGTACCATAATTTTCATCTCAATATGTGTGTTTATATTGTATAATACAATTTGGTGAAATTGATATACTTCCTCCGTATCAAAATAATTGAATCACTTTAAAGTTTACGTTTTTTGAGTCAAAATAAGGTAATAAGATATTAGTGAAATTAAATAGAGTAATTAGAATAGATGGGTCTCACACCTTTTACAGAATACGGTTCCAATTCGGTTCGGGTAAATTGTGTATAGACCCGAACCGAAATAGTAATTGGAGCTGGTTTTGGGTGTGTTTGTATCATATTTGTTTGTTTATACATCTGATACTACAATAGTAATTGTATAATAACATGAACCAAACACTACCAATAGTGTTACACCTAAACAAATTCATTTCTAACTACATAGTTAATTAAATTTTGGTTACGGGTCAGCTTACACCTGATTTTTTCTATACAAGATATACCCGGGCCTGAAAGACCCGATATCCGATTCCACGAAAAGATTTGGAATCGATATCCGAACCGATTTTTAGTAATCCGGTTCCAGTTTGGTACAGTAGGGTTCAAATTTCCAATTCTATATCACATCCCTACCCGTAAGCTGTTTTGATATTTAGTCGGCCTTAATTAATGTAACATTTTTTTTTAGAAATTTGTGCATACAATATCCCATAAAAGTTTTAGCACTTACGTTTCTTTGCTTAGTTTTTGAACTACTTCCGGCTCGTGGTGCGCTCCCAAATTGGGCGGAAAGAACATTTAGTGTACCCATAGACTTAACATTATCACCCGAAGTAACATGGGCCATAGGGCCATTTCCCGAAACTTGACCATCTTGCCAAACTTGATTCAAATTATGGCTCACATTTTGTAGACCCAAAGTAGCAAAAATAATGATTTCATTTTTCGAATATGTAGCCGACAAATCAGAAACCGGGAAACTTAGGTCGCCTTCTTGCAACCGTGTGGTGTAACTTGTAATAGGTGATGTGTACACCTTCATTTTCCCATTTGATTGTTGGAAGGCAACAATTGCTTGTGAGCCAGCCATGCCTTGAGAAGTAGGATTTATGGCCCATGTAACCCAATTTGAAGAACCGACTTTTGTGTGTCGATACGCGATTTTGAGTGTTTTAGAAGATGGGTTGTATGTGTAATGGAGAAAAGAGTTCAAAACTGGGAGGTCATTGCAAGCTTTGAATATTTTGTTGCTTGTAAAGGCATAGTTTGAGCAAGTTTGGGAAAATGATGATGAAAATAAAGTTGCCATAATAGTAAATGACAAAAGTACCCCTTCTAACCTAAACCCCATTTGATATTCTTTTAAAGAAATGCTTATCTTTTAGAGATGAATAAGAAATGCAAACACACTCACAACAGAAATCTTGATTTATGAAGAAATGATGATGAATAAATTGGGGATCGAGTGGGGGTGTAATTATAGTAAAATTGGTGGTAGGTTAGTTTGGTAAGGAATGTTCTATTTGTGTGGCAATTGTTCATTTGGTGAGAGTTTGATAGTTTGATTGGTGAGTAGAAAAAGTGTTTGTGCGCTTGAGTTTGAAAAGCAAACGACACAACAACACCCTTATCTAACTTCAAGTGCAAGATTCTCAAGATACTATAGTTTCACATCTCGGAAAAATTAACTTCGTAGTATTGATTGGTTAGATACAAGATTTTTTTTATATGTACTTCTATCGTTTGTCTTTTTTACGTAATTTATTTTCAGTTTTCGTACTTTTATATAATATAAAATATTTTAATTTCCGTAATTTGAATATAGAAAAATAGAAAATGAAAAAAAATAATGTATAACCTACTTTAACTTGGATATTAAACGAGTAAGATAATTCTAACTTGGATGTTAAAATCATGTTAAAAAACCAAAAGCTTTTAACTTACACTCTAATATAAAAATCCACACCCTTGTGCCCTTATACTTTTTTCTTAATTTTCAAGATATGGAGTTACCAATGTACGACATTACCTAACCAAAAACAAATCTTTAAACAATGCACGTCAAAGAAATTATATTCCCACCCATTAAAGATTGAATACAAAATTAAAACCAAATTAAAAGAATTTCTACTAAATACAAAACTATAAATACTCATCTATATACTTAATTTTGAATCTTGTGAAAGTACATACGGAGTATTACACAACCACATAAACTGAAGAAAAGTTTAGCCAAATCAATGAAAATTGCATACTTAAATTTAGTGTATTTTAACCATAAAAAACCAACATCCTAAAAATCACTAATTAAACACCCAAAGATGGTTATATTTTAATACTTATACATTAACCTGTTAGCAAATCTCATAAATTAAATGTTAAATATTACTAATACACTTAACAAGAATGAAATGTTTGAACGTGAGGAAAACGAAAATGACAGTAGATCTACATTTACAGTTCACTTGAAACTTACTATAACATAATCTCTTAATGGTAAAACGTAACTTTCTGTACCATGATTTGAACCACAAGTTTCGATCTCACGCTCGCGAGTTGTCATCAAATATGAAATACTACAATCTAGAAACTATGTTACAAGGAAAATGAAAAATGACAAGTAACTGTAACTTAAACCAATATATTTAATTTTGCGAGTTTCTTCTTTCAAGCTAATAGGCAACTTATTACTTTTGGTTTTCTGTAAAAAGAAATTTCCTTTTCGTTTGGTGTTGGCTCCTTCTCGTAGTCCCCTTTCTCTCTTGTATTCTTGTAGTTGTGGGTCCTTTGGGGTTTTTAACATATTGCTTGCTTATAAAAAGAATAAGAAAATTAAAAGTTTGGAGATGCATGATATTGGTGAATATTTAAAGTATTGTTTTTAATTTATTTTTACCTAATTTTTTATTGTGAATTTAAGTTTGAAATTCAATTAAAATTAACTTGCAATATTGTCAAGTTATTTTGTTTATGAAAAATGTAATAATTATGGAGATCAAAATGTATTTCCAATTAAGAAATAATATTTTTTAAATAAGTTTCCAATCTAGCAAAGTACGTAAATGTTGGATCTTATTTGAAGGTTAAGTTGGTCATTTCAAGTTTTCAATTAGTTAAGTATAATTATTTTTTATTTAAAATACTAATTATATATATACTTATCGAATATAAATGAATAAGCATACACAAACAAACTGGCCTTAATGAAAGACATACTAAATGTTGGTTATTGGGCGGGTGATGACAATGTCGAAGCTTGACCCGTTGCGTTCTTTTGCTGTTCAAAAAAAAAAAAAAAAGACATACTAAATGTTCACAAACGAATCATATACTACCTCCGTATCAAAATAAGTGATACATTTGAAAAATTGCGGTTTTTGAGGCAAAAAGATTAAAATGTGGTTTAAGATAGATTAAAGTGGATAGTTAGTAGAAAATGAGTCTCACTTCTTTTGAATAAGGTGATACTTCCTCCGTATCAAAATAAGTGACACAATTTGGCTTACACGTTTTTTAGGTAAAAGATTAAAGTAAAGGTTAAAATATATAATTGTACATAGTTAGTGTAGGATGATTCTCACTTTTCTTGAATAAAGTGATATTAATGAGCTTTAAAAGTAAAAGTAAGGGTATAAGGGTAATTTCACTTTATTAAAGTGGATAGTTAGTGGTATGAGTTCCATTATTTTTACCAAATAAGGAAAATTTCAAAGTGTGTCACTTATTATGAAACACCCCAAAATAGAAAGCGTGTCACTTATTTTGATACAGAGAAAGTATTAATGATGATTAAAAGTAAAAGTAAGGGTAAAAGGGTAAATTCACTTTATTAAAGTAGATAGTTAGTGGAGAGTGAGTCCCAATATTTTACTAAATAAGGTACATTTTAAAAGTGTATCACTTATTTTGTTCCACCCCTTTTAAGAAAATGTATCAATTATTTTGATACGGATGTAGTATATATTCACTCTCGTTCATTTAACCAAATAAATAAAGTATAAAATTTTGTTCATCTTAGTTTATTTAACATTATGTTAATTGACATGCCTATAAATAAATAAATAATCAATCAAATTGTTTATTCACACACATAACTTAAAAATGTATGAGAATTTATTTGGCGAAGGTATGTGTCAGGATCGATTAACTATAGAGAAGTTAATAAACACCTTTAGATCTAATTGAATATAGAAGTTGCAGCGGATCAACACTATATCAATGTAATTAAGAACAATGAACTGTAAATAATATGCGAAAGTATTAAGAACACAGTTTCACAAAAAGCTTCAATGTATATTATTGAGTTAACAATACACACGTACGTTTACAATTCGTAAGGAACTATTTATAATAGTCCTTGAAGCTAAACTATTTACCCTAGTTATTCTAGGACTTGATTTACATCGAATAATAAAAATATACATTGATTTACATTCTATAATTATCTATACGAAGATCTCGGACTTGATATTCTTCAAAAACGCGTATCAGTAGTAAAACTCATCACCAGTAGTAAATGTGTAACATCAGTAGTAAATCTGGTGATCAGTAGTAAGTCCAGAAACCAACGTCAGTAGTAACTACTAAGATCAGTAGTATCTTCAATCTTTGCATGATCAGTAGTAACTAAGTTATAGCATCATCAGTATCAACTTCTTCAGTAGTAACATATTCTGCCCCATCAGTACTAAGTATGATCAGTACTAACTGCAGCATCAGTATCAAGTTGATCTGTGTTTTACTCCAACAATCTCCCCCTAAACTTATTGATTACCTTTTAATCAATCAAGTTTCTTTTGTTCATCTTGTTCTCTTCTTCTTTTCTCAAGAGTTCTTTGATTCTGTTGAAGCCTTTGTTCAATAATATATCTGCTGTTCCTTTTTGTAAAATAATTCAGTTTGTTTTGGAACATAATAGCATCATAGGGTTTCATCAAAGTGTTTATGAATATCTGATACATAGTCTTCTCAGAATGTGGATATTCTTTTTCATATAAATATAATTCACATACTTTGCCTGATTTCTCAAAGAAGTACATATTTGCAGTAGGAATGACATTCCAAGCATATACATTACCTGGATCTGTAAATTGTTCTGGATAATTATCTGGATAAAATGCAGCATCTATCATTTTAGTTAGGTATCCAGCTCCAGATTCTTTCCATGATTTCTTTGTCATTCTTGGTTTTCCAATAATCAGAAGCTTGATTACATCACTTCTAGAACATGATCTGATTAAAGGTAACCATCCAGTGAATCTCTGTACAACTTTGTCTTCCCTTATGACTTCTATAATATTGTTTTGTATCACTCTCCAGTTAATAATTGGATTGTTCTGTAATGGAGCAACTGGCATTTCAAGAACAGGTATAGTTTGTTTTGACTTCTTCTTAGAGCTTTGTTCTTGATCAACAGATTTTCTTTTCTTTGATTGGGGAGTTGAAGTATCACCAATAGTTGAAACACTGCCGGCTTTGAGCAAATTTGGACTAATTGGGATTAAAGTTTTGGCTTTCTTTGTTTCTTCAGCTTCTTGTTCAGCCAAGTCTTTCTTCTTTGCATTGCAGTATTTTTCAATGATAGTCATCATTTTCATTCTTCCTAATGACTTTGCACTATGCCCTTTTGTTTTTAAATACTCAATCATGTTGGCCTTCTGTTCAAACACATCATCAGTTAATGCACTTTTAGTCTTTTTGCATTCAGATACTAAGTATTCAAGGCATTGAATATGTTCTTCTTCAATCTTTCTGAGCCTTTTGAATTCTTCCTTTTGAGCTTTTATCTGAATGTCATCTGTTTGAACAGGTATTTGTGCAGGAATTTTACTTTGTACTTTCCCTTTCTTTTCCTCTATTGCCTGATACATTTCCACTTTCTCCATAAATTTTCTGTGTTTTATTCTCCATCTGGACTGCTTTTCTGCTCTGACATGATTTATCTTGTTTACCATGTGATGTCCTAAAGCTCTGTTTGGATAATCATCATCATATATTTCTTTTCCTTTTCCAATATGAGCAGATGGTGGAGGTGGAATGTATTTCATATCTGGTATACCCATCATCAGAAGTTTTGGATAGAATAGATGTAATTGACCTTCTGGTAAAATTTTAGGGTGTGGAGGAAGTGTACATTCATCTACCTCAAACCAATTCACATTATCATCAATGTCAGGTATGATAAGTGGTTGATCAGGTGTTGGTGGTTTGGAGATGATGACATGTCTTTCTCTTTCAATCAGCTCTGGAAATTGTAATTCTTCCTCTTCAGTAGTAACCAGAGTAGTTACTACTGGTGTGACTTCAGGAGTTACTACTGATAGGGCATCAGTAGTATTTGCTGCTTTCAATTCCTCTTCTTCATTTACTACTGCTATAATGTCAGTAGTAGGAGTTGCTACTGGTGTTTCTTTTTCAGCTTGTTCTTTAGTAGGAGCAGTAGTAATTGGCTCTTCTTCTGTAACCATCATCTCTGGGCCTTCATCAACATTTGATTCCTTTAAGTTTAGGAGAGAAGATGCTGCTGCTGCAATTGATTCATCAATCATTGATTGTATGTTATCCTTCTCCCCCTTAGTGAGCTCAACTGGTGGAGCATCACTATCATCAATCTTCTTCTTTAATTTTCTGATGAGTTTAGTTTGTTGATGAAGCATGTGCTCATAGAATCTCATTCTTTTGTTGATGGTATTGACATGCCTTTTCATTGCAGCCATCGTTTTTCCTTGATTTGTTAGATATTCAAGACAATTTTGTACTGTGGATTCAAGAGAATCCACTTTTTCCGTCAATTGGTTGATTTTAATACTGCCCTCACTCCATCTAGCAAGATCATCGGGCTCACTAACATGTACATTGGTTTTAAGGTTTTCCTTCCTTTCCATCAATTCCACAGATCTGCCCTCATCACTGCTTGGTGATTCATTGGGTCTTTTAGACATTCTCTTCTTCCTAGAAGAAGCAGAGATGTCCCCCCTTTTGGTTTCTTGGCACCGGGGTCCTTTAAGTAATTCCTCAAAAGAGTCATCACTTAAAGTTGCCGAGGTTTGGGTCTTAGTGATGTTTTCACTATCCTGTGCACCCACCTTTGGGGCATCAGTAGTGAAAGCCCTCTCCTCATGTCCTCTCTCCTCCTTGGAGGACAACTCTTTGAGCCTGGGGTGTGACTCGATTTGTCCCCTGGTGTCCTTTAAAGATGATTTCTTTCTTTTATAAATTGTGGATATGTTTTGGGTTTTGTCTGGTAGGTCTTCCACAGAGTGAAGAGTAGCACTCTGCAGATTTAATTCAAGTTCCTGGGACACATTCAGGACTTCTAAGTTAGTGGGTGATTGAGTGGCTATATGGGGTGGTGTTTGGGCTGTATTTGGGGTTGATGGAGTGGGTTGAGGTTCAATTTGGGTTATATCTTTGATTGAACCCTCTCCAAGTGGTGTGTGATCTTTGATCATATTAGGAAACAGAGGGGTTTCCTTGCCCGAAAATTTAAATTGTTTTCTCATATTTGAGAAAACTTTCTTGTTCAACTCTGGAATTATAAAAATATTTTTTTGTAATTCAATGTTTATGATATGTTGGAGAAATCTGGGATACATTAAAAATTTTGAGGAGTTAAGATTTCCGAACATACCTTCAAAAATCATGTTAGAAAAATTGAATACTTGGTCTGTGCATAGACAGACAACAGCAGATGCTATTGCCTTGTTAAACTCATTCCAAGTACTTCTTTTCGGAGAAATACAATGCTGAATAGTATGGACAAGAAATTTCCACTATGGGGAGAGAAGACCTTTTTGAAAAGTTACTATGTTTAGTCTTCCCTCATATCCCATTTTGTTTAAAATTTCAGCAATGAATTCCTTAGGAAGAGTAGTCATACCTGAATCATCGTGTAGTTGTAGATGTTGTCGAATAGATTGTTCTGTGATGGTGATCGTTTTTCCATCCACAGTTGATTTTATCATTGGTACAGTTGCACCCTCCGTTCTTTCAGCATTGGTCCAGAAATCCACCAAGTGCTGTTGGTATGCCTTCGGTTTCACCGTTAATGCGAATCGTATGTAAGAATTTTTCAAAAAGTTTACGATTGGTCGGAAATCCTTTGTTCCGTCTGGATTGCGTAGAAAGGCACACATGTTGTGGAACTCTGAGTATTTGAGAACGGTTGGAACATTGAGGGATTGTAGAGTTGCCATTTTGTGGAATTTTGTGAAGAACAGAAGTGAATTTTGTTATTGATGAAAGGTTTTTGATCGTAAGTTAGGGTTTATCGAGAAGATTTAGCAAATCGAAGTGAGGATAATGCTAAACTAATCGTCTACCGCCTTTTATATCTTTCGATTTAACCTGCAAAACTACTAAAATAGCCTTCGAATCATAACATAACGGTTATTTTCATGGGAGTTAGTTTGGTAATTGTGTTTCTGAAAGACCAGTAGTAAATAAGATATCAGTAGTAAACCGTCAGTAGTATCTACTAACATCAGTAGTGACTAAGGATTTTGACTTCAGTAGTAACTATAGACATCAGTAGTAACCATTAACACACAAGACCAGTAGTATATGTGAATACCAGTAGTACTGACTTACCAGTAGTATTTGTGTAAACCTAATATACACCAGTAGTAATGAACTACCAGTAGTATTTTGTGCATACACTTTCATACCAGTAATGCAGACCTACCAGTAGTGAAATACTTAAAAAAAACTTTTCACAACAAAACTTTACACATGATTTTAAGAGATTTTAATTTATTAAAATCATTCCAATGCTGCTGACCAAGAAGTTGAATCTTCCTACATCAAATGCTTTTGTAAAAAGATCTGCTAGTTGATCATCAGTATGAATTTTAACAACTTTGATTAATTTCTTTTCATTGCAATCTCTTATAAAATGAAATCTTATTTCAATGTGTTTAGTTTTTGAGTGTTTTACTGGATTATTCACAATACTAATAGCACTTTGATTATCAATAAAAATAGGAGTTTTAAGGATAGAGATACCAAAGTCTAGAAGCTGGTTTTGAATCCATAGTACTTGAGCACAGCAAGCAGATGCAGCTACATATTCTGATTCAGCAGTAGATGTTGATACATTTGTTTGCTTCTTACATTGCCATGACACCAGCCTTGATCCAAAGAATTGACATCCACCAGTAGTGGACTTTCTATCTTGACATTCACCTCCATAGTCACTATCTGTATAGGCTATTAGTTCAAAGGGTGAGTCATGTGGATACCATAGACCTAGTGATGGTTTGCCTTTCAAGTATCTTAATATTCTTTTGACAGCTTGCAAGTGTAGTTCTTTAGGTCTTGCTTGATATCTTGCACACACACAAACACTATACATGATATCAGGTCTTGAGGCAGTTAAGTACATCAAGGAACCTATCATTGATCTATATAAGTGTTCATCTACATCCTCCCCCTCAACATCAGGATGTAGGTGTTTGTGTGTTTCCATTGGTGTACTAGCACTTTTACTGTCTTTCAAATCAAACTTTTCCAAGATGTCTTTGACATATTTTGATTGATTTATCAAAATACCATCAGTTCTTTGATTGACTTGGAGTCCAAGGAAGAAGTTCATTGGACCCATGGAGCTCATCTTGAATTTAATTTGCATCAGTTCTTCAAATTCTTTGCATAATAAATCATTGGTTGAGCCAAAGATGATATCATCTACATAAATTTGTACCAGTAGTATATCATCTTTGACTTTCTTTGTAAACAAAGTTTTGTCAATGGCTCCTCTTTTAAAGTTGTTCTTCAATAGGTATGATGATAATGTGTCATACCATGCTCTTGGTGCCTGATGTAGACCATACAGAGCTTTATCCAATTTGAACACATAATCACCATGTTTTGGATCTTCAAAACCTGGAGGTTGGCATACATAGACCTCTTCTTCAATCTTCCCATATAAGAATGCACTCTTAACATCCATTTGATAGACTTTGAATTTCTTGAATGAAGCATATGCTAGAAATATTCTTATGGCTTCAATTCTAGCAACAGGAGCATATACTTCATCATAGTCTATTCCTTCTTCTTGAGTGTATCCTTGGGCTACAAGTCTGGCTTTGTTCTTGATCACTATACTTCTTTCATCTTTCTTGTTTCTGAAGATCCATCTTGTTCCAATGGCTCTTTTTCCCTTGGGTAGAGGTACAAGTGTCCAAACAGCTTGTAATTTAAATTGAAGGAGTTCCTCTTGCATTGCCTCAATCCAGTTTGAGTCCTTCATTGCTTGTTGGATCTTCTTTGGTTCATCCTGAGATAGAAAGCATTCAAACATACATTCATTAGAAATTAAACTTATATTACACATATTTGCAGTTAAGCTTTTGTTTAATTTGCTTCTTGTTTGTAGTGGTGAGTTGACATCACTTAGAACAAGGTCTAATGGATGGTTCTTTTGAGTCCTTGTAGTTGTAGCTTTATCAACCACTAGTTGATTTTCAAGATTGGACTCATTTGTCTCAGGTAGTTGTTCTTCTAGAGATCCTTCATTGTCATTGATATTTGGTTCATCATCTTCTTGGTCAGAGTTACTACTGCTATTATCTTCATTGAGATCAGTAGAGTTGTTGTTGTTACTGGTATCAGTAGTATCTTGAGAATCTAGGTTAATGTTGGGACCAGTAGTATTTTGAGTACTATTACTGGTATCAGTAGTATTTGAATTACTACTGTCCTTATTCTCAGAGTTACTACTGGTTCCAGAACTTGAGTTATTACTGACATCAGTATTAACTATTGGAGCAGTATTAACTACAATGTATCTCATTTCCTCTTGACCAGTATTAACTGATGATGTTCCTTCCTTTTGATTGTGACAATTTGAATTACCTACATTGAAATTCATATTAGAATTAAAGGATTTGGTTAGATTGTCTATATCAAATAGCCAATCTGGACCATTTCCTTGTTCATTAGGTACATTTTCATTAAAGGATACATTGATGCTTTCTTCAATTATCCTTAGTCTTTTGTTAAATACTCTATATGATTTGCTTTGAGTAGAATATCCCACAAAGATTCCATCATCAGCTTTGCAGTTAAATTTACCAATTTGTTCTCTTGTAATTAAAATAGTACAAGGACAACCAAATGATTTTAAGAAACTTATAGAAGGTTTTCTTTTATTGAACAGTTCATATGGTGTTTTAAAATGTGGCTTTACTATTAATACTCTGTTCTGAACATAACAAGCAGTATTAACAGCTTCTGCCCAAAAAGTAATTGGTAATTTTGAGTCTGCAAGCATTGATCTTGCTGCTTCAATGATGGTTCTATTTCTTCTTTCAGCTACACCATTTTGTTGTGGAGTTCTAGGTGAGCTGTATTGCCTGTCAATACGTTTAAGATCACAAAAGTTAATTAAGTTAGCATTTTTAAATTCTGTGCCATTATCACATCTTATGGCTTTCACTTTTTGATCAGATGTGTTTTCCAGTTTGACAATTAAGTTATTTATGAGTTCACTTGTTTCATCCTTTGTCCTGAGAAAGAAAACCCATGTATATCTGGAAAAGTCATCAGTAATAACAAGACAATATTGTTTCTTTCCAATACTCATTACATTTGTAGGTCCAAATAGGTCCATATGTAAGAGCTGTAAAGGAACAGAAATAGAGTTCACAGTTTTGGACTTATGAGAAGTCTTGTGTTGTTTACCTTTTAGGCATGCAACACAATGATGATCACACATGAATTGTTTTTGAGGTAGTCAATTGACCAGATTTCTTTTTACTAAATTATTCATATTTTTAAAATTTGTGTGACACATCCTTCTATGCCATAGTTCTGATTCAGTGGTGTTTGCCTTGGATATAAAACAGTTGACCTCATTTGTAGAAATGAGTTCTCCCCCTATATCTAGGCAATACACATTGTTTCTCCTTGGAGTTCTTAAAACAACATATTTTTCATCTAAAATAAAGTCAGGAGAAAGAATGATGCACTCAATGTCTGTGAAAAGAATTTTGTTCTTTTTATCACAAACTTGAGACACACTGACAAGATTGTATTTTAGTTCAGCTACATAAAATACATCATCAAAGGTAATTTTGCCATTAGTAACAGTACCTTTACCTGTAATCTTACCTCCTTGGGGATTTTCACCAAATGCCACATATCCTCCATCAAATGACTTGAAATCTTTAAGAATTTGCAGATTTCCAGTCATGTGCCTTGAGCATCCACTATCAATATGCCATGTTCTTCCTTCTTCTGGGATCTGAATGCTCTGCACAAGAGAGTAAAGGATTAGTTAAGTTTGGGAACCCAAGCTTTATATGTCTTGGGTTCATCCTTTGAGAAATGAGCTTTTGGGGATTTAATTTTAAAGACTTTTGGTACCCATACTTGTTTAGTACTGGTGTGTTGTTTTACTACTGCCCTTTTGGAGTTATTACTGGTGTGAGAATTTCCTACTGATCTTGGTTCATACCCATGATTTTTAGCTTTTGAATACTTTACTACTGATAGACCAGTAGTATTTGGGTACTTACCATGTTTAGAATGACCAGTAGTGTTTTGAGGGTTAACACCAGTAGTATTTTTGAAAGTTGTTTTGGGAGCAGTAGTGTTTTTGAAATTAGGGTTTTTACCAGTAGTATTCTTGTACTGGTACCATACAGCATTATAATGAGGGTTAACACCAGTAGTAAAATTGTTTAAGTTTCTACTGGTGTTGGAAAATTTAAAATATTGTTTATTTTGATTGGATTTTCCATTGTTCTTGAAGTAATTGCTGTTCTTTGGGCTTCCAACTCTTCTGTTTTGCACAAATCTTGGTGCACTTCTTCCAAATCTTGGAGTTTTAGCAATTGGAGTTTTGATTGTATTTACTACTGAAGGACCAGTAGTATCTTTTAACTTTTGAGTTTTTGCATTTTCTTTAAAAACTTTAAATTCCTTTAACTCCTTGCAGTTTATTGGATTGAAGTGACAATCCTTTGCTAAATGATTCACTTTGTTGCAAATAACACATTTTAATTTATTTTCTTGAGCCTTTATTATTTTTTTCTGTTCTAAGAGTTGGTTCCTATTTCTTTGGTTTCCCCTTTTTAGAATTTTGGGTATATTTTCTGCATCATATTTAGGAGAATCATTTGGACTTTGAGCTGTGTGAAAACTTGTATCAATTGATTTTGGTGATTCAGTTTGGGAGATTGTAAATTCAATTGATTGATCATCATCAGAAGAATTATTTGATTCAGATGTTTCATTAGGTGATTCAGTTTGATTTTCAGTTTTTAATTCATTAATGATTCTTTCTGAACTGTTTTTAAGTGGTGGAATGATTTTATATGGAGGTGGTACAGCATGATATCCCACCCCATGAACAACTTTTTCTGTATTTTGATTATTAGTTAATTCATCAAGAATTTTAGTGCTTCTTTCAAACTTTTTAATTGTTAATTTATTTTGTTCAATTTCAAGTTGACATTCTTCTAATTTACTTGTTAGTTCTTTATTTTTTATTTCATAAAATTCTTTCTCATCCACAGCCTGAAGCAATTCTTCTTTTATCCTTTGATCAATCATCTGGTACACCTTTATTTGATGTTCTTGATCAGTAATCACACCATCAAATTCATGATTTCTTCTCACTGCTTTTGCTAAATCTTCATTTAATTTATTGTTTTCTTTTTCTAAGTTTTTAACAATTTTAGCACATTCAGAAGTACAAGGTTTAGGTTTTACCTCAGTTTTGTTGTCAGTAAAGGCCATGAGAGCTTGATTTTGAGCATGCTCTTCTGCTTGGAAGCTCCAGTCATATCCTTGTCCTTGTTGTGATACAAGGGCAGTTGATTTTGATCTTTTGTCTGGTTGAGGACATTCTTTTGCAAAGTGACCAAGGTTGTTACAGTTGTAACATTTGACTTTAGCTTTGTCAAATCCTGCTTTGTCACCTTTGTTGAAGTTTAGGCTTGTCCTACCTGTCCTCTTTAAGAATCTTTTGGTCCTTAGGCTCAGCATAGCCATCTGCCATTTAAGATCCATCTCCTCAAGATCATCTGGGTTCAGTTGTTCCAAGTCATCACTAATCAATGCAGTATGCACGTGACTAGTGAAGAAGGATTCTCTTGCAGCATCTTCAGAATCTGCAGCCTTTCCTATAGAGGTTTCCTGACCTTGACCTGTACTAGAGACAAATGCAGCATTATTAGAAGAAATAGAAGGGTTCTTTTGGTTTACCTCAGTTTCAAATACTCTGAGATCATTGTATAGTTCATCCAACTCTTTTTCTTCTAAAGCATCTCTTTGTCTATATACCACAGTATACATGGCCCATTCTTCACTCAGAGATCTTAGGAACTTCATGTTGACATCTTCTTGATCCATCTTAACCCCAACCTGGTTAAGTTCTCCAATTAGCTTGTTGAATCTGTCAAACACTTGAGTGAGTGTTTCATTGGGTTTTCCTTTGAAGTTTTCAAAGTCTTGTTTAAGAACAGACTTCATGTTCCTCTTAGTGCTCTTGGTCCCAACAAATCTCTTCTCCAGTGCTTCCCATATTATCTTTGCATCATCATACTCAACAAAGAGATGTTGATAATCGTTAGGAATGGCCAGTAGTAGAGTGTTTAGAGTTTTGAGTTCGATGTCCTTGTCCTTCTTTTCCTTCTCACACTTAAGTTTGTCTGCCTCAGTTGCAGAGCTGCTTGCTTGACCAGGACCAGTTTTGTTTCCTTCAAGGACAACTTCCCACATAGAATAATCTGTAATAAGCTTGTATTGCTTAATACGATTCTTCCACATCCCAAAGTTATTGGGAGTGAGAATGAGGATTTTGTTGGCCTGAGTGCTTTCATTGTTATCCGACATGATTAACAATGTTGTGTGTTTTAAAGATTAAAACTTTTTGTTGTTCTTAACAAATAGTAGATCTAGAACCAATAAGCTCTGATACCACTTGTCAGGATCGATTAACTATAGAGAAGTTAATAAACACCTTTAGATCTAATTGAATATAGAAGTTGCAGCGGATCAACACTATATCAATGTAATTAAGAACAATGAACTGTAAATAATATGCGAAAGTATTAAGAACACAGTTTCACAAAAAGCTTCAATGTATATTATTGAGTTAACAATACACACGTACGTTTACAATTCGTAAGGAACTATTTATAATAGTCCTTGAAGCTAAACTATTTACCCTAGTTATTCTAGGACTTGATTTACATCGAATAATAAAAATATACATTGATTTACATTCTATAATTATCTATACGAAGATCTCGGACTTGATATTCTTCAAAAACGCGTATCAGTAGTAAAACTCATCACCAGTAGTAAATGTGTAACATCAGTAGTAAATCTGGTGATCAGTAGTAAGTCCAGAAACCAACGTCAGTAGTAACTACTAAGATCAGTAGTATCTTCAATCTTTGCATGATCAGTAGTAACTAAGTTATAGCATCATCAGTATCAACTTCTTCAGTAGTAACATATTCTGCCCCATCAGTACTAAGTATGATCAGTACTAACTGCAGCATCAGTATCAAGTTGATCTGTATTTTACTCCAACAGTATGTTGGTTCAGTAGATTGTGGTTCGGTAGGTAAACCATCCCAACAAAAGGATAAAGACATAGACAAAAACTAAAGTCAAATCTTTGACTTCAATCACAAATCTTACTATTTAAGAACCTAGTCAACATCATCTTTATAGTTGTAACCTTGAGAAAGTGATTTATGTTGGGTTAAAGTAAGCAACATGCTGCAAAATCGAATCGGTAATCAACAGGTCATTTATGTCGACGTCCGATCTTATTTTAATTTTATTTATATTTTATTAATTATGTATTACATGTCATGTTTGTATTTAAGAGGAGAAAAATTATATTGATTGCTATTAAATATTCTTATTCCAACATATATCTTACTCATAAAATGATTTATATGTAGAATCAACAAATTCTCTTTAGCAATTTTATCCTTTGAGTTTAATACATCTACTTCCTCCGATTCAAAATAAGTGACACACTTTCCTTTTTGATGTGATTCAAAATAAGTGACACACTTTGAAATATTACCTTATTTGGCAAAAAATAATAGGACCCACATCCACTAACTATCTACTTTAAAAAAGTGAAATGACTCATTTACCCTTACTTTTTACTTTTAAACATCATTAACCCCACTTTATTCAAAAGGTGTGGGACTCATTCCCCACTAACCATCAAATTAATCTAATTTAATCATCATTATAATATTTTACCTCAAAACCGTGAAACACAAAGTGTGTCACTTATTTTGAATCGGAGGGAGTATTAATCAAATAGATAATAAGATAAGTAATAACAATTACTAAGAAACAATAACTTATTTCTTCAATTTTTTTTGGTTAATATAAGTATAGTAATAGTTGGGATCGTCTAAAACATAGGTTACACTCTTTAACATTCTTAAGAAATTTATAATAATACACATTAAGATCTCTCCCAATAGTTCATTCTTGCTTTTATCACATCAGCATCGCTCCTTAGTACTCTTACCTCTCTAAAAGATGTATTATATACACTTTTTAGTTTTAGTGAAAAGTCTAAATTTAGTAAGAGTAATGTCTACTATTTGGTCATACTCATTAGATGAATACTTATGTCAAAATCAAGGGATAATATTAAGAGAGAGAATTAGTGTAGTGTATATGACATCCTATCAAATCGGTAGGATTATGAGTAGGATCAAATTGTAAGACTAAATATAATTTCTCATTTATTAAATCCACTTAAATATGTACATTTGTAGTTGACTACCTTGGACGTCCTACAACGTTTTGTCAACAAAAACTGATATAAAATACTAGACTGAAGTAACGAACAAATTAAGCTTAATTAGAACCTAAAAACATTAATTACGGAAACTAAAACATAAACCTAAGAATTAGATTTAGTATTACCCTCATCTTCCCGGCAAACCAACACCGGTCGATACCCTTTTTCTAGCATCTTCTCAACCTCCACAAACTGCAACCCTTTCGTTTCCGGGACAAGAAAGTAAATAGCCACAAGTCCTACAGTCGAGAAACCCGCAAACAAAAGAAACGTTCCAGCCGACCCTAACGCCTCGGTTAGTGTCAAGAATGTTTCACTTATAACTAGATTTGAAATCCAATTTGAAACCGATGCAATCCCGCCACAAGTGCCCCGGTACCGTAACGGGTATATCTCAGAATTTATAATCCAAGGTATGGTCCCAATCCCGGGGGCGTATGATAGAATGTATAACCCGAGGAATAAAACGGTGAGAAACCCTAATTTGCTTGGACAACCGTAGGTGTACCATGTACGATGTTGTGCTTGGCAAGTGGCTCGTGTGGCCGTGTCTATAGCTAAACATGCCCCGGGATTATACTGTTGAAACACATAGAATAATGTAGGAATCAATGAAGTCCAAGTGAAAACACAACTAACCAAACCAACACAAAAGAGCTTAGGTTAATTGCATAAAATTTTGTCAAATAGTTCACACTTTTTTAAGTACAAAAAGTATATATTAGAATTTCATTTTACAAAAAAGTTCACACTTATAAGTGTGTACAAAACATTAAATTTGTACACTTTAAAAAAGTGTAGAGATAAATTTGTTACACTCAGTTTCGGTTCGCTTTGTTTGGGTGTAGAATAAGGTTTTACAAATTGATGTCTACACTTTTAAGTGTATACAAAGTTTTTTCGTACCTACGCGCTTATAAGTGTGGATTTATTTGTGTAATTCAGACTCTAATACTCGGTAACATATTATATTTCTTCGCAATATAAAAGGTAGGCATTGTTATAACATATTATATAATTTTATTACAAACTTTTATGCAACTTTTAAATATATGTTGTAGTGAAAGTTGATTACTCGAAACAGAAATTGGACCAAAAGTTTCCGAAAACTTACTACATTTTCTTCGTTGGCGCAAAACGCACAATTGGACGAAGTTCTCAAACAAGTCACGCAGTTCCACGATGCAGGATTGTGTGATATCCTAAAATCTAAACACGTAACATTAACCCCAAAATGATCCGATTCCATCATACTCACGGTTGGAGCATGAACCGAAGCTTGAAAGAACAAGATTGACAAAACAATGAGACAACTAATGATCCCGATCATTGAGATAATCATCAACTTTCTTCTCCCAAACCTATCAACAAACAACATACTTAAAAATGTGCCAATTGAATTAAGGCCGGTAGTAACTAACGATAATGCTAATGCAGTTCTGTTGGAAGCAAATCCCGCAAGTTGTACGATGGTGGGACTGTAATACATCACCGTGTTTATTCCAACAAATTGTTGTGCAACTTGTACGGTCACACCGGCGTATAGTCCTCTTCTAACAACTTTATTATTCCATGCACTTTTTAGTTTTGTGAAAACACCATCTCCCATGGATTCTTTAGCTTCTTTCTCGATTTGAATTGATGATTGTAGGGCTTTTATCTCTTCTTCTACTTCGTTAGCTGGATAAATCTTTTTTAGGATATCTTGTGCCTCTTTTATCCTATTCTGATCAAAGACATGTTATGTTAACATAAAAGTAACCAACTCAAAGTGGTTCGAATAGAGGTGAAAGTTTTGACTCGGTTACTTATGAACAAGCATATTCGGTTATGTTTTTATTTCTAACAAGTCAATGGGTAAAAACGTTAAATAAAAAATAAACGGGTGAAATTGGTCGAACATGTTGAAACTCGCCCGAAGTGTATGTGTACAACATTACAACATACTAAATTCCACTATTTAAAAAATTAGATAATCATTGTAATAATACTTCTTCCGTATCAAAATAAGTAAATCACTTTCCTTTTCGTGGTGTATCAAAATAAGTGAATCACTTTAATATTTTACCTTATTTGGTAAGTTTTTATATTTAAAATTACCCATTTACCCTTACTTATCCCTCTTTAAACATCATTAAAGGTGTGGGCCCCATCCATTCATGTCATCTTTCGATATTTGACTTTTTCACCATTTAGAAAAAGCAACAAAATAGTAAAAGGTGTGGGCTCATCCATTCTAATTACTCCATTTAATTTTACTAATCTCTTATTACCTTATTTTGCCACAAAAAATGTAAACTTCAAAGTGATTCACTTATTTTGATACGGATGAAGTATTTGTTTAGTAATCATATTTGACACGGATTATTAATAAAAAGTTTGGCAAGAAGTGGTTATCCATTTCGAGCCATACCAAATATTACCCATTTCTAGGTCGAACATATTTGACCTTCTAACATACAAAAAACTTCGGAAAAAAATGTTTCGGGCCAACTAACCCATTTCGCGACCCATAGGTTCAAGAAATGGTGGTAGTGGACCAGTGGTGTCTCATGTTACCTGGCTATACAACCATCTTGGAGACTCGGGAAGAAAGCACATCAATATAAATTGTACCAAAGGCGGAACTCCAGCAATTCCAAGCATCCAACGCCACGTTCCGGGTGTCTAAAACAAAAAACATTAATAACAAATACTAATTAATCCCATAAAAATCAATGATTTCTCATAAGGTTTCAAGATTAGTGCTAAATGTACCTTAGCAAATGCTAAATTGATGAGATACGATAAGAATTGTCCTCCTGTAAGGAGTAAACCATTAATGCTAACAAGTGCACCTCTTATTCGAGCGGGAGAAGCTTCGGAAATGTATAATGGTGATGTCATGGAGACTATTCCAACACCCAAACCAACAAAAACTCTACCAATGATTATGACCCACGGGTTTGGAGCTAAAGCCATTACTATTGAACCAAGCCCGAACAAAAAGTCAGCACACAATATTGACTTTTTCCGCCCAAATCTATCGTTCATCCATCCACCCATTGCTGCACCAACGATAGCTCCGGCTACAGCCGTGCTAACGATAGTTTCCTACAAATTTTAAAAGTTTTTTTATTTATTTATGAAGGATGATCTTCAAAAAAGTTCGGGTTGAAACGGGCAATTTAACGGGTATTTATTAGTACGCGTAAACCTTATTTATTAAGAATATCTAATGTGTTAACTATGATTACAATAATCTAATTTTTTGAATAAAAATGATTTTAGAATGTTGTATGCCTTTGAGATGTACCATTTTTAGCTATAGTTTCTAGTGTTGACCCATTTGTAAAAGAAAACAACCCAAATCGATCTATCCATTATTAAATGGGCCGAAAAGGCCACTTATACTAAATTCGCATATATCTAACTAAACTTACTTGCAACCACGTGTGCCTTTGCACATCTTTAAATTCGTCTCGGATATATAAAGATGCACCCGAAATAACCCCTGTTTTTGGAGAAATTATCAATGTAAACATTAAGTATTTAAATCTTTAAAAACAAGACTACATGAATAAATCAAAATTAACCTGTGTCATAACCAAATAAGAGACCTCCAATTCCAGCACAAAAGGCAAGCAACATTATATATGGTGTACGCCGAATAGTCCTAAAAAACTCTAAAAACTCGGTCTTATTTGGCTTTACAACATCTCCTTCCATCTAGAGAATATTAGAAATATGGGGACACAGCCTGCAACAAACAAAACTTTTGGGAAATTAGCCAAAATGCTTAATATCGTATAACCATCAAATTGAAAATAAAAAATAAATAAATAATAATATATAAAAGTTTTTCTATGACATACTCCATCCGTTCCACAAAAAAGTTCTCACTTCTTAAAATTTTGTACCACAAAAAAGTTCTATTTTCTCAAATTTAAAGGGTCCACTTAATAAAATAATATTATTACCAATAATTTCACCAATAAAATACTTTCTCTCTCCAATCTTTTTTTTTATTTTTTTTTTTGGAACAGCAAATCTAATCTACTCCTAAATAACCACCTATGTCCACTATGGGACTCGAACCCTCAACCACTAGGTTGGAGGGCAAACACCTTACCGCTAGGCCATTGGCACTTTGGTTCTCTCTCTCTCCAATCTAACATTATATTTTAATCAAAAGTATTACTAAGGAGCCCACCACTAACTATATCCTAAAACCTTGTGTCCAAGAGAAATGAGAACTTTTTTGTGGGACGGAGGGAGTATCAAATAAGGGTTGCAATTCAGGTTGGGTTCAGGTTCGGGTTAGCAAGTTGGTGGGTCAGAAACGACCCATATAACATGTTTAATTAAACGGGTTAAACACGTTAGAGGTTTGAATGAGTCAAACGGGTCAAACATATCGACTTTTTAAATTGTGTATCTATTTTTTTTATAAATTTATTTATAATTTTCCAAATACACCTATAAACTACTAAAGTACAAATATATGTATTTTAAACATGTCCTAACAATTAATCGGGTTCGCTGGTAGACTTATAAACCACCAAAGTACAAATTATCATCAACCTGAACTTAACCCGTTTAATAATTGGATCAGTTGAGTCACTCAAAACTGACCAAAATTTGTTTGCCTCAACTCTAACTTGTTTATTTTTATATCTGGTCAGCCCTAAATATCAAAAACTTTTATGGCATATTATTCATTTCACTAACAAGAATTACCTATATTTGCTTAATACCAAAGATCCTAACAAACACTCATTACTCTTTATCATAAAGTGATCAACAAAATCAACATCAAGAAACCGTTAACTGAAGCATGCAAGAGGCAAAAAGAATATAACATACAAGAAAACATTCGAACAATCTTGATTTCAAGAAAATAAATTAATGAATATTCAGTAATTTGATGCTTTTAACTTACTAAGAAGAACAATGTAACTAGTGAATTGAAAGCTCAAATTACCTTAGTTTCTCCTCCTCCTCCTCCTTTTCTTTTGTGATTCCATCTGAAATCATGGCCCATTTATGGAGTCATCAGAATTCGTAGTAATGCCACTTCTTGCAACATCTCTGACAGGCTCCAGTGTATGGTCAACTTACGTCCTTTGACTTTTACTCGATGTTTACTCCTAACCCCCTAATTATTGTCATACTAGAATTAATGCTTATCCTTTGCTTCCTTCCTTTTTTTTTCCAAAGACAACAAAAACTTTTTTGTCATCGGTTGATTCAAGCATTTCTATTACTAGGTTAAAACCCGCGTGATGCGGCGGGCTGCGAACTATATATTCCTGGCGATTAAAAGTCCTTTTGTTCCATATTTTTGTAACGAATACAATACATAAGTATGAAAACTGTGTATAATGTAGAGGTAACACGATAAACCTAATTAAGTATAAAATACAATGAAGAAATGACTGTTTATGCGTGTTACTCATCATGTAAAACCTCTCGATACACCACGTTTGCTGTGTAAACTTCGTCGAAACTAAATTTTTTTTGCTGGAGTTACCAATACTTTTGTATTGTCACGAGAAATTCCTCTTGAAAGGGCAACGAAAAGTTGCCCATGCGAGAACACCGATTCCGGCAGATAAACGCCTACGTTTGGAAATGGAAGGTCCTTGGGCTTTGTTGATTGTCATCGCAAAGCTTAGCCTAACCGGAAACTGTTTTCTTTTCAACTTGAAAGGAAACATGTCGGCTTCAGACGGAGATAGATGTATTCTTGGCAAGAAAACTTTTTTCCAGCGTGCTGACCAACGGCTATTTCCACATCAATTAGGTTTGGCTCAAACTTTCTGCATATAAGTCTCGTACTATTACATAATCCCTAGGAGAGGGATCGATATTGCGTAAAAGTATTATCAGGCACCCAATTTTGAGCCGGATAACATGCTTTAAGGTTATAAGTTATATGCAATTAATATTAGTTAGCAATCAAAAGTGTAAGTTTTAATAAGGGATTTCTGACCCAATTATACTTATCGACATATAATGTTTACAAATATATTTTGATCCGCTTAATAACCAAATGCTTGCAAAGGCTAAGCAATTATTATTTTCATAACCAAAGCTGTTTATGTTAGATATTTTTGATTTGCCTTTATAGCAAATTATACTACAGTTATTATGTATTAGATTGTTGTGGAAATCATGATGACATGAGATTAATTGACTTCAATTTGGTCACATGAGCAACAGTTTTGTATTAGTTGTTTATAAATACAGTTATTAGTGATGTTGATATATTTGTGTTTCGTAAAGCTTTAGGTGAAAACCCAATAATGTTCCTCAATTTGTTGATTAAGGAAATTATTTTTGTGATAGAGCCGATCTCCATGATTAAGGAAAATAACAATCATGTCCTTAATCAGAGGGGTAAAATGAAAAATATGATAAAAGGAAAGTAAGGACAAAATTATTGCTCTGCATGGATAAAAATTGCTCTGTACGAATCAGCTCCTATAATCAATGTTAAAAAGCATAAATTTTAATGTCTAGGATGGATTCCGTCCCACATGAAATCATATGCTTTATGTGTTTCGTTTGGTTACCAAATATTGGATGTGGTGTAGTGGTAAGGATTATATATGTGTTGGTAGAGGTCCCAAGTTCGAGAATTGTTCAAAGTGAGTTTTTTTCAATTTTGTTGTGGGTTTAATTAAGACTATCCACAAATGGAAGGCCTAGTTTAAGACCTACTAATATTAAAAATTATTCGCTTATTATATATAGTACAGATTTACTCGTAATTTTTTTCTTTTTACAAATTAACTCAGATATTAAACCTTTGACCAAAAACATACATGTTTATGTAGAGGAAATTGCTTTTCTACAGTTTGAAAAGATTTTAAAAAATATTATAAATTAGACCATTAAAATTGGAAGAAAAGAACACATTTGGATAAAACATAATCTATTATAAGAAATAAAAAAAAAATATCAATAAATTCAATATCATCATGACGATTACGGTGGGTGACATAATAAAATTTATTACGTTCAAGTGTAGTTGATAGGATCGGTGACTTTCGTTCAACAAAAAAGAGTGATATATGTCATACGTTCAAAAGTTTTTTGTGTTTTGCATTCAATACAAGCATCATTACCTTGTTTTTTTAACAATGTTGTGAAGAAATGTAAACTAACTAATTTCATTATAAGGAGTAATAAGAGCATTTCCCAATCAATAATGATGTGTTCTCACCATTCTCCCACTCCGCATCGTTGTTCCCGACGGTGTTTCGGAAACCGTCGGTGAAAAGACATTGCATTTCAAATTATTAATTTTTTCTCTAACGCCGGTTTTTCAAAAAAATAAATAAGAAAACAATGTCTCCACTCTTATATATACTACACAACTCATTCTACAATCCACACCTCAGTCCTTCTATTTTCTCTTCGATCAATCTCAATAAAAAAACATCGGGAAAATATCTTTGGATTCTTCTTTCGACAACGAAACAACGATGCAATACTCTTTCTTGCTCCTGATTATCGTGATGAGATTTTAATTCCTCAAAAAGAAGAAGAAGATGATGAAAGTTCCAATGAAGCACACGCATGCCACTACATATATCATTATTGGGTTTGAGCATAAAAAGGCTAATGAATGATTACTTTGGGGAAACACAAAATACCCCAAAGATTATTTTAAACGTCACTTCTGTATGAGAGAATGACCCCTCCGTATAGTTCAAGATACTGTATATATATATATCTACTTATTCTATTGATCCTATACCTGATTATTTTGTATATTTTCAACAATTACTCAATACATTGTAGTGTTTCGGGATTACATTATTTTACAACACAAGCCTTGATTTGTAGGGTCTAATAATGACTTAAACGTCCACAATATATCTCCCATATTCAACAACTTGCTAAATGACTTTGCTCCCTAAATCATGCATGAAGTGATTTATGTGGAGTACAAAAAAGCTAGGGTAGGTACTACCTTGCTGAAGAAATGTACCCAACAAGTAATAAAGGGTACGTACGTTGCTGCGGGAATTTAAAGCATTTTCTTTTCTTAAGCAAAAATTAAGATTTGATTTATATCGAACTTTTTTTTATTTATGAACAAAATTTTGTAAGATTGTATGTTATAATAATAACATTAACTTTAACAATATTAATATTAATAGTAAAATAAAAGTATTATTATTACTAAAAATGTAACTTGAAATACGTAAATGTATAATTTTATAAAGTGTAGATCACAATCTCTTGAACAAATAATTAAATATATATAAATGCATATAGATAATATATAGTATATGGTAAGTACTTTAATATTATACTCGTTGTTATTGCATTTCAATAATCTTTTTAATTTTAGACTTTTTAAAGCATAAGTATTTTATTTCGTATAAGCAAAAGATCAAATAAAAATAATAAGTTATAATGTTTTGTAAATATGAAATAGCTTAGGGTTAGGAACAAAAATTTTAATAAATATTTTCAAATCATACCCTATTTTAGGGGGCTTTTTTTAAAATTCAATCCCTATTTCTTTGTCTATTAGTAAGTTATAATGTTTTGTAAATATGAAATAGTTCAGGGTTAGAAACAAATTTTTTAATAATATTTACAAATCATACCCTATTTAGGGAAACTTTTTTAAAAATTTAATCCTCATTTCTTTGTCTTGTTTGTCTTGATTACACGTGTTGGACTATAGAAGAGTAAACTTTGAATCTAACCAATAAGGTGTGAGTGGCTATAAATCCAACCAATAAGGTGTGAGTGAACAGTAAACATTGAATTATAATTGTATTATAGGTAGAATTGGGCATCGTTCATTCAGGGCGTTTCGTGTTGTTGATCCAAACATAACATATTTTTACTAAGAAACAATCGGATGTCCGAAAGAATATTGAGTGTACTTTTGGTGTCCTCGAAGGCTAGCGTATGTGAAGTTGGCATTGTTATTTATAGCAGTGACATTTGATAATTACGAATAAAGTTTTGGGATCTTCTAACCATAGCCCTAACGGCTATGGATAAGGGTTAGTTAATTGGTTTGTGTACATGTATTAAAGCATAACCACCATTAAGTGGTTAGTGATTTTCATGTGGGTGGTTTTTCGTGGTCAAAGTACACTGACTTTAAGCATGTAATTTTTTTTCTTAACTATATACGTAAGTCTAGGCGTAACGATATGGTCGTATAGCGACCGCGATCGAAGGTCACTCCTTTGAAGACGCGTCCCTCCCTTTACACCTTTCATGTCCGACACGTCCCAATGCGCGCCTATTTGGCAAATGTTTGGTCGCCCGGGCCACCGATAGAGGTCATCTGGGTAGTGCAATGGCCATTTGTGCTTGGTAAGCAGTACATGGAATAATAAAATGAATTTTAATGTTTGGTCAATGCTAGTGAGTTTGGTCCAGATTTGTCATGTGTTTGGTCACTGATGTTACACTGAAGTGGCAGAGGTGACCAAACTAAGTTCAATCACCCCTTACACACGGTCTAAAGGCAATAGTTCACATTTTCCTAAATTCTTTTTATTAATAAGGGTTTTGATAATGACATCCCTTAAGGTTGTCATTAAGTGCATAAAAAATTGTACATTACTTTATGAGGGGAGTCGTTCCTAAAATGTAGGAGTCGGTTACAATAAATGTACAAGTTTATTATGCATGTCTTTTAACGGGCTGTCATTACCCAATAACTAATTGTTTCTTTTTTGCTTAAAAAGCCTATTTCACGGCCCATTTTTGTAGCCATCTTTCGTTTACCCTGTTGAATATGGTTCGTCACTCTCCCTCTCGTACCCTAATCACTTTTCACATACTTTCTAATTAATTAATTGATTGACTGATTAATTAATTAATTAACCGTTCTCACCTCATCAAATTCTTCAATAATTTTCATTGTACGAGTCAGTATGGCCCGTGCGATGCACGTGCTTTATTCATGATAAGAAGTTATTGGTATCAGTGTATCACCTGTAAAATATGAACTAAGCAAAGTGTGTCAGATGAAAATGTATGTTAACAAAACATGAGTACTTATATTAGCATAAAACAGAACATATTATTCATGAAATAGAAATATGAACAAAGCAAAGTGCTACTAAGAATATCTCTGTGCTTTGCCTGTTATAAGCACAATTATGGATAAACGATGATATGTCTTCACGCGACATGGGTAAATTAGTAGTGCCTAAAAAAAAAGTGTAAGAGTTCATTAAAAAGGAATAATTATACCTTATGTGTTTGCAACCTAAATTTAATATTTAATGAAAATTGAGTTTCATTTTATGTGTTTCAACAAAAAGTTATTGATATTTAAAATCAAATTATATGTTTATAATAAAAATTTATTGAAAAGAGGATAAATTCAATTATTTTTTGTTTATTATTTATGTTTATGTTTATTTTCCCTAATTTTTTTTCATTAAACATAAATTTAAATTGATTGGTAGTCAAATTTAAATACACCTTGTAGTCTAGACTGTTAAATACTTCCTTGTACACATTTTTTTTGTGGTGTTAGTTGTCATTTTTTACATTCAGGAGGATTTGATCTTACATACTAATAAATAGATTTCTAATATTATCAAATCTTACAATTCAATCAATTCAGACAATAAGAGTCAATTATTTCACAAATTACCCTTTAATTTTTTTTATTGATAACATTAGTATTTTCAGTTTTCGTTCATGCATATTAAATTTACCAACTTTGACAATAATATATAAGTAAAACAATAATTATTCTAAATCACACAATAATTAACTGATAAATAAGTTCAAGCCCAATTTATATTTTTATTTAAAATCATTAACAATTAAAATGAAGAAACAAAGTCTAACTAATTTCAAAGTTGTTTAAGTTATTTAATTGTTTGAAAAAACAGATTTATAAAATAAAAACTATTATATAAAAATAACCATTTAATTGAAAATGAAATAGGGGAAAATCAATAAGCCGGAATGGGTGTCTAACAAAAGATCAGGTGTAAGTCATGGCTTTGCGGACATATATAGAACCGTTTAGCTCAATCACGTAATCATCTTTTTATATTTCCGGTATTCTTCTCTTTTTTGCACACTAAAAGATCTCAGTGACACAACAGAGCCCTCTGCAACCTTATCATCAAAACATTGTGATATGTCGTTTTTCATTGTGCAGTGCATTGTGTTTTCTTGGAAAAACACCCACAAACATACGAATGAGCAAGAAGAAAACAAAATGAAATTGGGTACGTTTAGTCTTACCTTTCCATCGGAACCAACAAAGTGGTATTTCCCATTAACATTATGAACATCCCATTTGAGAAAAATCATTACCACAATGGGTTAGTGGTTTCCTTCCTTCAATTGATTGAGGGTGTAGTTGCTGGTTTGTTTTTTTTGTCGAGTTCAACATTTTGACATAGTAGCCGGTGAACGATCGAAATTTTGGTAAGCTTTACTGATCTCCCAAATATACAAACATAAATGTACTTATCTATATGTAGTAGTTAACTTCTCATATTAATCATCGAATTACCTTCTTCCAAATATATAATGATTAAATTAAGTGTACTATACTCATTGTAATTAATTGTTTTTGAAAGGGTTGTGTAACTGGCCAAGTGTAGCCAAACGTCATTCGGTTTACTTTCTTCCAAATATACAATGGTTAAATGTGCTTTACTCATTGAATTAATTGTCTTTGAAATGGTTAAGTGCAACATTAAGGCTGGAAATCCAAACATTTAAACATCAATACATTGATCGGTTGTATGTGAATGCTTGTATGTGAAATTTAAAATCAATACATGGTAATAAATGCAAAATCAATACATGACATTAAATGCAACATCATATATGAAACTCAATTTTTTATTATACAAGGCAACATGGCCCGTGTGATGCACGGGCTTTGTTCATGATAAAACGTTATTTGAAAGTAAACCATATACATTGTACTGAGGTAACAGGCAAAGTATTAAAAATCAAGACCGCTAACATGTTTAGGTTGATTGTGAGTACTCTACTACATAAGTAAAGTTTGTTGTAAGAAAATGCAAAGTGACAAAATCATTATTATTATTTTTATTAGCGCAACACAAAACACGTTATTCATAACATATAAGTGATAATATAAAAAAACTTCATGGTTTGTCTTTTATAAGCAAAACTATGAATCAATAACGGTATATATTCAACTAATGTCGGTTAATGCAAACATTATGTCAGGCATCTAATTGTACTTTTTTTTTTCTCAAAAAGTGCATAATAAAAAATAGAAATCCATGAAAATACACAAAAATATGTATCTCTGTAATAAAAATAACAACGAATTCGTTATCTAAAACAAAAACAATATAAAAACTCTTCGAGTGTAACAAAATAATAGATCAGCAATAATATCTTTCAAGTGGGCATTGAATTTACTACTATTATATAACATAGAATTTACTACTGTATATTTTATAATTTTTTTATAGTTTATAATATGTAACTTCTAGTTAAATGAAAATACTGTTATTTAATTGAATTTACTACCATTATTTATGTTATTATTCAATTGAATTTACTACTATTATTTAACATAGAATTTACAACCATATATTTTATAAATTTTGTTATAGTTTATAATATGTAACTTCTATTTAAATGAAAAGACAATTATTTAATTGAATTTACTACTATTATTTATGTTATTATTTAATTTAATTTACTACTATTATTTAACATAGAATTCACTACTAAATATATTATAAATTTTGTTATAGTTTATAATATGTAACTTCTAGGTAAATGAAAAGACTATTATTTAATTGAATTTACTACTATTAATTATGTTATTATTTAATTTAATTTACTACTATTATTTAACATGGATTTACTATTATATATTTTACAAATATTTAGTAGTACATTTAAATATCTATGTAATTAATGCTACTTCGAACTTGGAACTCAATTTTTATTGAATTGAGTTTACTACTATAATTTATTTATGTTATTATTTCTTTTAATTTACTACTATAATTTAACATAGAATTTACTATTATATGTAATAGTAATAGTAATAGTAATAGTAATAACACTACATTTAAATATTTATGTAATAATGCTACTTCAAACTTGGAACTCAATTTATATATAAATGATTTATTTAATTTTATAATAAATACAACATCAAATCAAACCCTATTAATTGAATTAAAAGTAAAATAACAAATAAAATGAACAACAATTGTAACATTTAACATGATAAGACATCCATCTTAAATAATGTGTGATAATATTACACACAATCTCATATACTATAACGATATTAGATCATTATATAGTATCATCTTTATACAAAATGTACAAAAAACAACGAATAACAATTTTATACATATACAAAAGTTGTTGTGTAATTTTAAACAAAAACAACTTTCATACTCTCTATAAAACAAAACCATAAATAGTTCATCTCTATGACATTTTTTTTACTACAAAAAATACAAATATAAAGTTTATGTTGGATTGACAATTAATAGAGAGGATAAATAACAAAATCCCTTAAGGTCTTGGTTGTTGATTCTTTTTTTTGGAAACGGCAAATATATATTAAGAAAGAGACCAACTTAGCAAGTCACTAAGAAGGAGACAAAAGTACAAATTACGCCAAAGCCGAAAAAGGCGAAACACACCAATCAAACCAGTTACAAGGTGAATTACATCTATGTTTTAGCCACAAATAACTAGTTGAGATAATATCGTCCGCGATCGCCGAATATGACTTGAAGATATTATTAAATACCATGTCATTTCTTGATTTCCATAAACACCAAAGAGAGCATTGAATGATCATTGTAAGCGTTTTGCTCATCTTCAGATTGTTACCCCAAGACATCCCAAATTCGATTAATTCAAGCGCCGAATCGAAAGTAGGGAGTGTTATTCCACACCAATTGAAAATCCATTCTACTTGTTAGATGTTTCCTTTTGATCCACCTTCTTAAATTTCACCTCATATGCAAATGTGAAATTAGCTCCCAATTATTTTGAATTAAAACCATGAACTCCTATCATAAACTTGATTACAATATAAACAATATTAGCAACATCACAATTGAATTATCCAAGAAAAATAATACTTAAAGATAAAACATAAACTTAAACAATAAAGATAATACATAAGCTTACAACTTTATTAGATGAAGGTCTCAATCCATTGTAAGGAAAAATGTTTCTTTTGGATGCACCTTAAACTTGATTACAATATAAACAATATTAGCAACACCACAAATGGATTATCCAAGAAAAATAATATTTAGAGATAAAACAAAAACTTAAACAATAAAGATAATACATACGCTTACAACTTTATTAGATGAAGGACTCAATCCATTGTAAGCAAAAATGTTTATTTTAGATGCACCTTTAGAGTGTTCAAAATTTTTCAACATGAAAATGAGTATTTATAGATTCTAATGTGTAAGATTTATAGCACTTGAAAAGTCATAACTTATTGAATTTTTATTATTATCATTATTTAATTAATTTCAAAACTCTTGGTTTTACAATTTAGTGAGTTTGTTAAATTGTTATTAAAACGAATTTATGACTATAATTATAACTCTTGATTTTATAACTTTTGAGCTTCTCAATATTTATTAACATGATTTATCTCATATTAAAATAAAACAATATGAAAATTGAACTCAATTTTTAATAGATGGTAATAAATGCAACTTCATCCATGAAACTCATTTTATATATATATATAGATATATATATATATATATAGATATAGATGTTTCCCCATGCCATCTGCATTCCTCTATCGAGATTTTGAGCGCGAACTTGATCTGCATTACTAAAGAGAAAGGAGAGGACGGAAAGTGTATGCTCGCTTACTTTTCCTGTAAAACCTTATAAAATTCTTAAACTTTTATGATTAATTATACCTTTTTGAATGTGAATGTGATTATTTTATTATATAATCATTTGATTTTCGGTAACTGTAAACTTTGTTGCTAATGTACTTGTTACTTGTGGGTTTATGTAGGTTGACTTATTTTTTTGGTTTTTGGATATATGCTCATGCTGGATTTCAAAAGGGAGGGTTAGTTGACTTTATAAATGTGTCGTTAATTATCAAAAAGATGGTTTATTTTCTATTTGATTAAGATGACAAAGAAATGAATAAAATAACATTAAGAATTTTTTGTGATAGGAGTATATTAATGTGGGAGTTTTATAGTTTAAAATGAAAAGTGATGTTTAGCATAGCAGTAGATATGTAAAGGAAGATGCTAATGAGTAGGAAGTATTATTTGTTTTGTTTTATTTTATTTTATTATATATTAAAAAATCAGACAGTTATAGTTGGTTTATTAAGAATCTAAATTAAGCTGAATGTGTTGTGTGTTATTTTCAGATTACTTTCCTTTTTAGCTAAATCTTCAGATTTGACCTGTTTAGAACTTTTAGATCAAAGAAAACCCAAATGTGCCGAAATTGTCATCACATATAATATTTTGTAATTTGTAATTGCAACATTTGCTTTTCTGAATATTCAGTTACTCATTTGTCTATTGTAATCATTGGAAAGTACTAATGATACCGATTTTGGCCCCAATTTTGTTGTTATTGTAGGTAAATACAGATGCTTAGATTTATTAGCATAAAATCAAAAAATAAAATAACTAACTTTCGTCCTGAAAAAAACATAAAGCCGAATAAATTTTCACTCATCTTTTTCTACAGATTCAATTACTTGAGTCAATTTTGATGGAACTACCTACCATACATAAAAAGCTACACATTCCTACTTATGGTTTTGTAGGATATTATTATTACATGTAAATCATTAAAAAAAATGTCAGATTCAAATTCAAATTCAAGAGAAGATTATCTGTTTAAAATCATGTTACTTGGTGACCCGGGTATTGGAAAATCAAACTTGCTTGCCATATTTGCAAGAAACGAGTTTTACTCAAATTTGAAGTCAACAATTGGAGTTGAATTTCAAACTCAGAAAATGGAAGTCAACGGGAAAAAAGTCAAAGCCCAGATATGGGATACTGCTGGTCTAGAACGGTTTAATGCAATTACATCTGCTTATAATAGATGGCTTAATGAACTTCACGGTGAGTATTCTTATTTCATGCTTATTTTTGGTCAACGTGTCTTATGTTTTGACTTTTCTGGTTAGATAAGTCAACTTTATGCTATGCCTGGGAATTAATATTAATAGCCTAGTTGTAAAAAACAGTTTGGTAAATTTAATATCTTCAAGAGATAAAATAAGTCCTCATTTTGGTCACATAAAAAAAACTTTGAGTAAATTACATAAATGGTCTTTTAGGTTTGTACCATATTACATATTTGGTCCTTTAGTAATACAAATTACACTAATACTCCTTATTTCTGAAACTATTGACATATTTGGTCTTATGCCTAAACAGATGTTTATTTTTCCCATCAAATATGGTCACGTGTGATGCATGAGAGGGTATATATGTCATTTTCCCTTTCCCTTCACCAATTTGAAACCTATAAAAAGTCGTCTATTTGACGGGAAAATTTAACGACTGTTTAGGTAAAGGACTAAACGTGTCAATAGTTTCAGAAATAAGGGCTATCGGTGTAATTTATGAAACTAAATGACCAAATATGTAATATGATACGAACTTAAAGGACCATTTGTGTAATTTACTCAAAAACGTTTCTATTGTGATAAAAAAAGGTTCACTATGTCAAATGCAAAATTTCAGAAAGTTATCTACCATTTGTGCAATTTGCTTCTAAAACAAAACCCTTATCCACCTGTTCATAAGCAAATGCATGCAAAATTAAGTTTATTAACCATCAATATTATATTTTAAGGTCTTCTAGATTTGGAATTTGATTCATGACTTGCTTGACCTCAAAAGTCAAAAGTTGTGTGATATGTTTTTCTTTGAAAAAAGAAGAATATCATGTAAAAAGCACCGCCTTTTATTTTGAGATGTTCACTAAAAATTGCAAATCCCCACACTCTTTACGGTTGGTATTTGACTGATGACCTTTTTGACCACTATGTCAAACTCTGTCTTTAATCCATTACACTTTATAACCTTTTTTTCCCATGAAAAGTGCAATACTTTTAATTTTCTAGATGTTTCAAAACCACTACAAAAATCTGTATTTTTATGATATTTTTTAAGTTATAGTTTACCTATTAGGCAAATTGCAATAAACAACAATGTACTTGCTTAAAAATCATTATTAAAGCATCCACCTTTCAAAAATCATTATAAAAAACTAGATGTTATAAAATAACAGTATACTTTAGGCGATCCATTTTGGTAATTATAACCTTTTATGGCATGTTTTGATAATTACAAGCTTTTAGCCAAGCAATTTTAGTAATTCAAGATTTTTTGTCCCTAGATGGTAACTAAAAGAACTTATTTTGGCCTTATGTTATTATTTCTCACGTTTTTTAACGCTATAATTATCAAAATAGGTTGGCTAAAAACTTATAATTATCAAAATGGACCGTAAAAAGTAATAATTACCATAACGGGCCATTTACTAAAGTAACATTTGCCCTTATTTACAGCTATTTTGCCAAAAAATGATTTTATATATTTAGGTGTGTAAGACATGATGGAATTTGTAATTGGTTGTTGATCGGCTCATTGTGATATGAATGTAATTACAATACTTGTGGGGAACAAATCGGATCTTAAAGACGCAAGAGAAGTTCCAACAACAGACGTACGAAATCATTAGCAGAATCACAAACTTTATGTTTTATGGAAACTTCAGCACTTGATTCCTCAAATGTAACTGCTGCTTTTCAAATGATTGTTAAAGAGATTTACAGCAGTTTGAGCAAAAAGGTGATCCAATCTAATGAATTGAATAAAGATCCTTCAATTAGTAGCAAAAAGACAACTGTTGTTCTTTTAAATGATAAACAAGATCATGATGATGAAGATGATAATGATGATGATGCTAACCAAGAAGAGAAAAAAGAGGATCAACCCAGTAACAATAATAGTAATAGTAATATTAACAATAATGATGAGAAGAAGAAAAGAAAGAAGGTGGTGGTGGTGAAGGTTGAGAGTATAACGTTTTTGGTTGTTGGGTATAGATAAGTGAAATTGTATTAGAGAATGTAAATCATTTTTTTTAAATGGTATTCCAGTTATAAGGTCTTCTTAGGGTGACTGAGTTTTACTCGTGACATACGTGACCTAACATTTATTGTGGTCATTTCTGAACTTTCATCTACCATATGGTAAATATAGGGAGAGATCCAATACGTGAACTCTGTAATTTGAGAGCCCTCACTATTAGGTTATTACCGGATGGTATGAACTATAAAGAGCCCTTAATAGAAGTGGCCTTTTTTGTGTTGTCATTTCTTTCTTTTAATAGCTATTAATTCTTAATTTGATAAAAGATCTATTAAATAAATATAATAAATAAATGAGCATCCTTTTCATAGAATTAAGAGATTTATGGGTTGTTTGTTTTTTTCACTCATTAAGTTATGTCTGTTTAAAGTGTCTGTCTAAATATATTATATTTGTCTGGATAAATTAATGCTCTCGTTTGTTTTTCATGTTGAATGAACGGTCGTAATAATAAAATTTAACAAATTTTCTATTTTCAATTCCTCATTATTGTAAATAAACATAATTAAGTGATATATACTTTTAAATTGAAGTTTTTAATAATAAAAAAAATGGTGATATATAAGTGATAAAATTAAAATAAAAAAAATTTATCTTAAAAGAATAAAATTATAAATTAAACATTTTTTTGACCAGACCATAACAAACAAGAAATTTTAATATATATAAATTGCATAAATATAAAAAAGAAAAAAAAAGTTATGATTTAATGGGGAAAACATCATCTCATGGCTTTTTCGGTTAAGTCATGTTGTCTGGATTAAGTCATAAACAAACAGTCTCTTTATAACTTTCTCCATATAATTATTTACTCATTAAGTCGATTAAGTGGAAATCAAACCTCACTTTAGTCTGAAGCATGATCCATGCAGTTTATATGCCTTAAAAAGTAAACGCGAGCATGCTACCTGCAGTTTATTTATTAAAAAGTAAACGCGAGCATGCTATCTGCAGTTTATTTATATAAGGGTGGTTTTTGGGTTTCTAAAACAAGAAATAGATGTTATGATGCAAGCTGTTATAGAAAAGTTGCTTAGGGTATGACGTTTGGAGTCTTGAAAATCGTACCTAACAAAGATCCCACGTGTAGGTCGTTTTTCATGAAAATATTAAATCAAAGTCATTTTGTTTTTCTTTGTTTTTTTTAATAAAAATCATATTAAAGTTATTTTAAAATTGTAGCCAATACATTTGATTATCATGGTAAAACTTGTCTTGTTCTCTTATTTGAAATTACATATGTATTCTTTTAACAACTATTCATAACTAAACTTTACCAATCAAATATTAAACACAAACTCAAAAGTAAGTCAAAATAAGTTATATTAAAAATAACAATTAAAAATTTATCCATATGATAAATTTGATAAGTTTAAATATTGTGATTTGTGCAAACAATATATGAGTATACAATAAGAACCCAAAAACTGAAAAAATGTAGAATACAAATTTATAATAGAAATAAATGATAATAGTATAGTCACCGTTTAACGAGATCACTGTGCTAGTAATAGAAAAATGAAAAGGGTTTTTTTAACGTATGCCTCTGGGGCATACCGTAACGTGCATTTAATTATGCGATAATTAGCATTTAAACATAAAATTGAATTCAATGCTTCTTTTAAAATGATAGGTTGTAGAGTGCATTAATATCATTCAATACATATTTAGATAATTAATGCTTCATTAAATACACGTTATCGTTCGAAAAACCCAAATAAAAATTTGTGAAGTATTAATTTAATAGATGTGAATGAACATTGCCTACCCCTCAATTTGGAAAGATGAAGATATGGGCAAGTACATATTTAAAGAAATGGGCCACCCATATTGAGATTGTTGGAAAACGATTGAAAGGCTTGTATTAAAAGTTCGGATAAGAGTCAACATTCTTTTATGGTTTTGACACATGTGTGCATTTTGTAAAGAATATAAAAGATAAGGGGCCGACATGTAAATGTGGAGTTTTTGAATTGGTACGCCAAAACAGGTGAGATTTTGGGGGACCCGGTTATGCAAGATTGCAAAGCAACATGAATATAGACTTCAATTAACTAATTAAGGAATAAATAATACTTTTACTTATTATTTATATTAGAGTAAATTACACGGAAGGTCCATGTGGTTTGCCACTTATTACAGCCACAATCCCTAGTCTTCATTTATTACACTGGAAGTCCCTGGTGTATTCAATTTGTTACACCCGACGTCCCTCTGTCAAACGGACGTCTAAATCTTCCGTTAAGTAACCCATGTGCACCTCACATGATGGGTAAAATCATAATTTCACTTTCCCTTTTAAAGAGTAAATTACACGGAAGGTCCCTGTGGTTCGCCACTTATTACAGACATAGTCCCTGAACTTCATTTATTACACTGGAAGTCCTTAGTGTATTCAATATGTTACACCCTACATCCCTCTATCAAACGGACGCCTAAAAGATCTGTTAAGTGACTCATGTGCACCTTACATGATGGGAACAATGGTAATTCTCCTCCCCCTCAAACGTGTGTTCCCCAATTTGCACCAGTCGTCCCTTCACTTATTCCTTCTCATCATTCCCTATCTTCTCTTCTCTCCACTGTATTTGTTCTTCAAATAACCCATCTTTTCCAACAATAGTAGGCCGATCGATCTGTGAAAGAGGTATAAATGATGAAGAAAACTAATGCAATGAACTGTACGGTATGTGTTTTGTGTATTTATGATTTTTTTGAATTTTTTTCTTACCGAACTTCATGATCAGAGCATTACCATTGTGTCAATCATGTAAGGTGCACATGGGTCACTTAACAGATCATTTAGACGTTCGTTTGATAGAGGGATGTCGGGTGTAACATATTGAATACACCAGGGACTTCCAGTGTAATAAACGAAGTTCAGGGACTGTAGCTGTAATAAGTGGCAAACCACAGGAACCTTCCGTGTAATACACTCTTTAAACGGGAAAGTGAAAATTACAATTTTGCCCATCATGTGAGGTGCACATGGGTCACTTAACGGAAGTTTTAGACGTCCGTTTGACAGAGGGACGTTGGGTGTAACAAATTGAATACACCAGGGACTATGGTTGTAATAAGTGGCAAACCACAGGGACCTTCCGTGTAATTTACTCTTTATATTATCTTTAAACCCTTATTTTATGATGCATTATCAATTTCTACTCAAATAACATAAACTATAGCATAAACACTTTATGATACAACATAATAAAAAAAATATGATAGTATATGCATCGTTTTTGGTGGTGTACAACTTGTAAGTTGCAACATACAACAAACAATAGCCCGGAGCTTTTGCATATAATTTGAAGTAAGATGAAGTTGGAAACTAAACTAAAAAAAAAATTAAGAGTATAATAGTTAAAAAATCAATCATTCAAATAAAAAAAGATGGTATGCAATAATAAGAATACATGTTGTGTAATTAACTTTCTACTGGATTCAGTAAGAGGTAACCTATGATTCGGTCTGAGTCAGAGCATTTGTTCAGTACCATTCCAAGGTTCCAACACAACCTCTGACCCGGTTGAAGAAAGGGATGGCCTAGTAAAAGGTAACCTTTTGACTTTTACATATTATGACTTTTACTTTGGTTTATATGTCATGACATTTACTTTTGTTAGCAATTAAAATGTTCTAAAATAGAAGCGAGGGTAAAATGTTCATTATAATCATTCGGTATAGTCAATCAGAAACATAATCAAACAACATAGTTTCAATAAGATTCAGATTTAATCAAAACTCAAACCCAGTCAGACACTTAGTTAAACAAACTATCAAACAGCTCCTAATAAGTCATTGACCTCTTAAACTACTCAGCATTTTCTTACCAAAACTTACGATTTCACAAATTCAATGTTATCCAATACCATATCCTTAAAGAAAAGCAAGAAGAGAAACTTTTCAATGAATAACTAATCTTAAAAAAATAAAATAGACAAATATATTTGAATATAGAGCAACTTGATTGTAAAAGGAAAAGGGATCCCAATTTAGCATCCAACAAGAGTGTTTGTTTCACACACCAAACGAAACGTTTCATACACTCTTCTAATCAACAACAAAACCCAAACATTACATGGGTATGGGTATGAAAGATGAGACCACATACCTTACAAAAAGCAACTATAACTTCTCTTGGCCTTGATAAATCAAAGTTTCAAAAACAACAAATATCAAATTAAAAATTAAAAAAAAAAAAAGTTTCATTTTTTTTTGTTCATATCAGAAAGTCTATGAACCAAATCGTGTAACGTGTTGTATAAAACAAGTGCTTCCATTAGCCCTAACCAAATGTACGGTTTTCTAATAACTCATGTACCTTTTTTTTGTATTAAAATCAATTCACAAATCCTCCAATTTTTGGTTCATCTTTCTTCAAATACATGCAAGCAATCTTCCTATGCAGCAATTCCTGAAAATTTTAATATCTAATTGTAAGAAAAAAATAAAAAATATATTAATAATAAGAGAATAACATACCTCTATTAGATCTATTTGTGACACTATAACCAACATACCCAACTGAGTTTTTAGGTATACCATCTGAAGCCCCATTTCCAAGACCATAACCAAACAATCCAGCAACTTCCACCTCAGGCGATGATGACCGCCATGTGGGGTCCACATAACCACCACCATTGCCGCCATACAAACCACCACCAATTTCACCATCATCAATCACATCATATGAATAAGGTGGTGGCACAATACCATTACCATTGTTCCTCCTATACCCAATAGTGTTTTCCTCATTCCCATAGTTCAGATTACCACCACCAAAACCACCACCTCTATTGCCGCCAGTGCCGGAATTACCCCATATCGCTCCGGGAGCCAAAAAGTTGCTCAAATTAGAAGAATTTGAACCAAAATTTTGATTCCCGTTTCCCCACATGTTATGATTACCGGAGTTCAACCCACCACCACCATTGCCGCCACTAATGCCGCCACTAATGCCGCCATACCCAATCGGATCAACATACCGGTTTGAATTTGAATTTACACCATACATTGGGCTTGGGCTCGGGCTCATCACACGCCCGTATCCAAAATTAGGGCTAAAATTAGGGTTTCCATTTCCATTCCCATTCCCGATTCCATTATAATTAATACCTAAAACTGAATCAGAATTTAATCCCAAATTATAGCTAGAAGGACTAAACGGTGGATAACCTGTTCTTCCAACAGGACTAAATCTACCATCCATTCTTGTCCCATAACCATAGTTAAGGAAGCTATTAACTCTAGTTAACCCATGGTTAAATCCACTTAACGGGCTGCGGTTTACACCAGGAGATGATTCTTTTGGGACTGCACGTTTGACTTCAACCATTTTACCATTGAGTTCATGAAATGTTCTAAGCAAAGCTTTATCAACTGATTCTTCTGAATCGTAAGTGATGAATCCAAAACCTCTTGGTCTTTGAGTGTTGTGATCATACATTACAACAACATCAGTTATTATTCCAAATTGGTCAAAATAGGTTTTGAAATCGGTTTCGGTTACTGATGATGCTAAACCGCCAACAAATATCTTTTTTGTGCGTGTGGGCCCGGGACTTGGGGAACCTTGGATGCTGACATTGGCTCGGTTTAGGGTTTGTTGATCGTCCCTTGGGACAGCCTTTTTTGCTTCTACCTATAAAAAATTAAGGGCAAAATACATTTTAGTACCCTAAATTTGGCTGATTAGGTCTTCTACTACCCTGAAATATTAAAGATGCATCATGGTACCCTGAACTTGACAAAATGGTCGATTTAGTACCTGACTCATTAATTTGATCGCGTTTTCTTAGATGACTTACTTTCGTTAGAGCTTTTGATGTACTAAAAATATATGTTCATCTCAATATATTGATATTAGAAGCACATCATTTGAGAAAACAAGACCAAATTAGTGAGCCAGGGTATTAAATCGACAAATTTGTCAAGTTCAGGGTATCATGTTGCACCTTTAATAGCTCAGGGTAGTAGAAGACCTAGTTAGTCAAGTTCAAGGTACTAAAATGCATTTTGGCCAAAAATAACATACAAAAAATAATTTAGAAATTAAAAAGAAAGAATCGGATAACCAATTGTAATAAAACGTGTTGAAGGAGATAGTGTCTAAAGTTGCTTTTTATGGATATTGAATAATTAGAATAAAATGATCATAAAATGTGTTTGAGGGAGATGGTGATTGGCAAATTCTGAATCTTTTTTGGGAATTAACAGATAATTAATCATATGAAGAAGTTGGTTTACTGAAACACCAATGCCTTGATGAAAATTGGCCATAAACACAAGCAAATTATGACTAATAACAGGAGCAATGCAATGGTTTTAATTGATTAACCAATTGGTTAACTGTAATGCTTAACCCTAGTTAAAATTAAGATTAAAAAAATAAAGCATGATTAAACAAACACTTACAGTTCTACCATCTATCATATGTTTTTCTTTGACAACTCTTTCAGCAACAGCAGGGTCTGAAAAAACAACAAAACCAAACCCACGAGCACGACCTGTGGTTCGATCCTTCATAATTACAGCTTCAATTACTGCACCAAAACTTTGAAAATAATCCTTTAATCGTTCTTCATTTGTGTCCCATGAAATCCCACCGATAAACAGCTTTCCATGCTCCATTTCCATTCTACACGATCAAAAACCAATCAATCTTTCTTTTTGGAGTAGAAAATTTCACCATCGAATGAATCCAAACACACAGATCTCATCGAAACGATATACAATACACAAATAAAGTCAGTTAATTCATCAAACACCTTATCTGCATAAATATCAACACGTATATTAACTAAAAACAACAAAATTCAGAACGAAATATACCAGAAACTTGATGGATTAATCTGTAGGTGATAAATAGGTATTTTCGGAATCAACCAAAAAGCATCGGATCTTCCACAGATCGTTACTTGATCAACAATCAACACACGAAACCACAACACCTACAACCAAAACAATAAATTATACAAATTTACGATTGGAAACTGCAGATTGACGATAAATAACAACAACGCTTGATTGTTTAAGTCGTAATTTTACCAAGTGATGAAACAGGATTAAGAATCTAAGATCTGATTGAAGAAGGCATAAGAAGTGAGGGCGAAAGACGCCCCCTTTGGGCAAAATTCAGAGTTTGTTGATGATTAAAGATGTCGTTTTCGTTGTTAGATGAGAAGAGAGAATGAAGTAGAAATGATTAAGATCTCTCTCTAATCTCAATTGTTGTTGATGTTGTTATAGATTGTAGAGAGAGAAAGTAGAGAGAGAAAGGGTAGCTATGGCCTCTTCTCGTGTAAGAAGCCGGAGACCATGGGAAGGAAGGGGTGGCCGCAAAGTTTTAAATTTACTCAAAATCTCACACAATTTTCCACATTTTTTACTGTAATTTTTCAGAATGTTTTTTCTTCTCACTTTTTTTCTTTATATTTACATGCTACATTAATAATCGTGTATTTTAATTTGTTATTGGATTTTCTATAAATCTTTACATCATTTGAAACTTAAACGTCTTAAATTATATCTATATACATTTATTATTGAGTAAATTACATGAATGGTCCTTTAAGTTTATAGTAAATTTCACCAATGGTCCTTTAGTTTCAAAAATTACACCGATGGTCCTTATTTTTGAAAGGTTTTTCACCGATGGTCCTTTACGAAAAAGTCCGTCTATTTTTTCAGTTAACTAACATCACATTTGATGCACATGGGGGTATTTTTGTCAATTTGAAAAATACCCCCATGTGCATCACATGTGATGTTAGTTAACTTGAAAAATAGACGGACTTTTTCGTAAAGGACCATCGGTGAAAAACCTTTCAAAAATAAGGACCATCGGTGTAATTTTTGAAACTAAAGGACCATTGGTGAAATTTTCTATAAACCTAAAGGACCATTCATGTAATTTACTCTTTATTATTGGGTAGTGATTTTTGGACCACACAAATTATTTCACCTTCCACAATGTACAACATTTAATGCATATTGTACAATACTGTAAAGCAGTGGTTATGGTAGGTGAATTAAGTTATGTGGTCCCAAAATCCTACCCATTTATTATATAAGGTTACATGTATTCTTTTTATGAGGAATGATATTTACTTTTATAATTTGCTCATATTCATAATCCTACCCATTTGATAAGGTGACATGTGTAATCCACTAATTCTCTATCTTAATATTATATATTAATTTTGACACATATCTTTATATAATGAGTAAGACTATGAGTATGATCAAATGATATGACTAAATATCATTACTTTTTTTTCATACTTAATTTTAAGATACCACGGGATTCGTTCACAATAATGAGTTATTTTGATTGCATATCGTGTACAATTTACTGGTATCACCAGAAAAGTACGAAAAGTGTGATCGGTTACATGTTTAACTTTGATTATGGGTATTCTACTAAATGAGCAAAGTTGTTATTTATGTGTATTGATGTTTAGGGTTTATTGTTCCTTATTGAGTCATATGGATTGTGTATATTAATTGCAATTATTTCTTTGTCTTGAAATAGATTTCGTATGCGTGAGTAAGCCTGTAAAAATTGGACCGAGAACCGGACGGGAACGCATAACCGGACTGGACCCAACCGAGCACCATCGGTTCGGTTCTCGACCGGTTCTAATTTTTATGAAAATTCAGTTCTCGCTTCCAACTGGTTCGGTTCCGAATGGTCCGATTCGGTCCAAAACTGAGAAAAAACTGAAAATAGTCGAAGAAATTGCCTCGGTTATGTTCGGTTCCGACTGGTTCTCGGTACGGTTCGGTTATGAGCATCATGTGTTCGGTACTCGGTCCATCCAAAACCATTTTTTCATTCGGTCTGGGTTTTTTTTAATAAATATCTGTTATCGTGCATTTTTTATATTGATTGATTTTAATAAACCTATAAGTTGTTGCTGTGTAATTAATATTTAACCATAATCTAGATATTCATCTATTTTTTAATTCATAAATGCATTGACATTATTTTGTTTTGTTTATTAAATATTATTTATGGTAAAAATTTTGATCTTACAATTGATTAATTTATTATTTTTTTATAAATAGATTTATATAATATTATTATTAATATTAAATGCATGGTGTTAATGCAACTTCGAAGTTTGAACTCAATTTTTATAAATGGATGTTCTGTTAGGTATTTCTATTGTTGTTGACTCCACTTGTTAGGTATTTCTATTGGATGCACCTTTAGAGTATTAAAATTTTTGCAATATGAGAATGAGTATTTATAGATGCTAATGTGTAAGATTTATAAAACTTGAAAATTCTTTTATTTAATTGAACATTTTATTATCATAATTATTTATATTTATTTCAAAACTCTTGGTCTTACAATTTAATGTGTTATTTTTATAAATGGATTTATATAATATTATTATTAATATTAAATGCATTATATTTATTGCAACTTTAAAATTGGAACTCATTTTTTATATATACAAGACAACATGAACCGTGCGATGCACGGGCTTTGTTCATTATAATGAATTATTTTGAACGTAAACAATATCGTATACATTGTATTTGGTGTCACAGGAAAAACACAATATCATGATCGCTAACATGGTTAGCTCTGATATTGAGTCCTCTACTAAATAAGCAAAGTGTGTATGAGAAAAAGGCAAAGTAACAACACCATCATCGTTTCAATCGATAGCGGCTCCTAAAAATCAATATGTAAAAGATTATTAAAAAGTGATAACTGTAACTTATTTCTTTGAAACAAAAATTTAATATCTAATAAATAATTAGAATTTTTATGTGTTTATAACACAAAAAAAAAAAAAAAAAAAAAAAAAAAAAAAACTATTAAAAAGGTTAAATATAGAGGTTAAATCTTTATTATTCTATTTTAACCCCTAGATTATGCTGATTGAATTGATACGTTAAAACTGACTTTCCCTTTGCTACATTAGGAATCCTTTACTAATAATTATTACTCCCCCCGTCCCATTTTTATTGTCCATTTTCCTTTTTTAAATGTCCCAAAATGACTGTCCACTTGAAAATTTAACTACTCAAAAAACACATAGGTGGTATCATAAAATTCTATTGGTTGCACAGTCTAATAAATGCACTTTTCTTAAACTGTGTGATATTCAAATGTGGATAATAATTTTGGGAAGGAGGTAGTAATTTATTAATAATATTTATAACAAATCATACATGAGTTTATCTAACTCATAATCATTTACTAATAATTATATTAAACGTCTTGATATAGGTCGATTTATTAGTTTTTATTATAAACATACATGAGTTTATTATTTATATTAATTTATTAATAATAATTTCAAGACTTTTGATATGAAATTTTGATGGATTAGAACTTAATGTTACTTCGTACATGGAAATCAATTTTTATTATATAACAATTTGCTACGTTAGGAATCCGTTGATATAACAATTTGGTAGATCTATTAGTTTATTAATCATATTTATAACTAACCATACATGAGTTCATTACTCATAATTATTTTCCCTAAATGTCTTTGTTGTTGACTTTACTTGTTAGATGTTTCTTTTGAATGCACTTTTAGAGTGTTAAAATTTTTACAACATGAAAATGAGTATTTATAGATTATAATGTGTAAGATTCATAACACTTTAAAAATCCTATTTTATTGAACTTTTTATTATTATCATTATTTATATTTGGTTCAAAACTTTTGGTCTAACAATTTAGTGAGTTTGTCAAATTATTATTAAAATGAATTCATTACTATAACTTATGTTAAAACTTTTAATTTTACAACTACAATTTAGTGAGTTTGTCAAATTATTATTAAAATGAATTCATTACTATAATTTATGTTAAAACTTTTGATTTTACAACTTTTGAGTTGATCAATCTTTATTAGCATGATTTATTTAATATTATAATATAAATACAATATCAAAATGGAACTCAATTATGGAATTAAATGTTATACCATCAAATCAAAATATATTAATTGGATTAAAAGTAAAATAACAAATCAAATGAATAACAATTGTAACCATTAACATGATAACATATCCATCTTAAATTTTGTGTGATAATATTACACACAATCTCATATACTATAATGATAACTATTAGATCATTACATAATTTCATTTTTATATAAAATGTACATAAACAATAAATAACAATTTTATATATATACAAAAATCTTAAATTTTGTGTGATAATATTACACACAATCTCATATACTATAATGATAACTATTAGATAATTATATAATTTCATTTTTATACATAATGTACGTAAACAACGAATAACAATTTTATACATATACAAAAGAGGTTGTGTAATTTTAAACAAAAACAACAAACATACTCTCTTTAAAACAATAGCATAAACACCTCATCTCTATGAAGAACATAATCACTAAAGGTCTTTCTTGTTGACTCCACTTGTTAGATGTTTCTTTTGGATGCACATTTAGAAAATTTTTGCAACATGAAAATGAGTATTTATAGACCATAATGTGTAAGATTCATAACATTTGAAAAGTCCTATTTAATGAACTTTTTATTATTATCATTATTTATATTTATTTCAAAACTCTTGATCTTACAATTTAGTGAGTTTGTCAAATTATTATTAATATGAATTCATTACTATAATTTATAACTCTTGATTTTACAACTTTTGATTTTCTCAATCTTTATTAACATGATTTTTAATAGATTAATCATAAAACATGAAAGTGGAACTCAATTTATAATAGATGGTAATTAATGCAACTTCAAAAGTGGAACTCATTTTTTATGTATATATAGATATAGATTATTTATACTTTGATGAAAACTATTTTCATTTAATTTAATTTTATATTTTATATATTATGAATTTGAGCTTAATTAGTATTTGCTTTGAGATTTGAACTAAGAGACTATTTATATTTATATATGTAGAAGTGGGATCCGGTGAGCATTCCAAAAACGGTGAGGACTCGTGAGGACACCTCAAAAAAATTTCAAAAAATTCCGTAAAAAATATATATAACTCACCATGATTATTACTACATTTGACCAAAAAAAAATTTCGAAAAAAAAATATGATCCACTTTTTTTTGCGGATCATAACAATGATCCATATTTTTTTTTGTGGATCATTATTATGATCCATATTTTTTTTTTTTGGATCATTTTTGGAAAACTTTTTTTTTTTTGGATCTTATAGGCTGCGATTTAGATATTTAAAAAAGAAATTTTTTTTAAAAAAGTTTGTTTTGGATGATTTTTAGTGTTTTTTTTAGTCCTCGCAGTCCTCACCGGGAAAAGAGTCCTCACCGGATCCGGACCCTATATATGTATATGTAATTTCCTATTATAAGATTTTTAAACTTACGTTATTGTTTAATAAAAAAATGTTACATTTTCGTAAAAAAACTGATGCTTTTGGGTGTGATTCTTTTCTATAGATATTTTAGAAAAGGATGGATTTTTTTAAAACAATATAACCGAATAATACAATGTCAATGGACAATGTTTTATGTAATACAATGTCAATGGACAATGTTTTAAATGAAGTGGGACATTATAAAACACCACGATTTAAGGGTACCACTAAATAAATAAATAAAGAGATTTGCTAATCAGTGCCCTAAGTGCAATGGTTAAGAATAACTAAAGTAGTTAATGTACAAAAAAGAAAACATAAATAATTAAAGTTGGTTAATCAAATACATTGGGTGGTTTTTTATTAGGTAGTTTACAATTAATTTAAGCCACAAAATTTTCTTAATCATTGCCCTTAGGACACTTATTAGCATTTCTCATACAGAAAAAAAAACTGATCAACAAATTAGAATTATAACATTTTGGGTTTAATAATGACAGCTTTTAGGACTGTCAATAACAATGAATAATATATATACTATTTACCCCTTTTAGTTCTATTAGTCAAATTGTCTACTTTCTTTCTAGCAAAATTCAAACTCATCCTTCAATCAAAATCAAGATTACTCGTTCTTATTCAGTCTTATTGACAGCCCTAAGGACTATTAACATCAAAACTCTAACCTTTTTTAATTGCTAAAATATATAATTTGAAAATTAAAGGAGCATAAGGGATAGCATGTGGATGTCACGTGACTAATTTCTCCTTCTAAATATCATTTCCCAACAAAAAGTGTAGAAATTAGATCACTTCTAAACTAATTTCTCTGAGAATTTGAAATCTCAGTACTCCCATTTCTCCTCGGTACCAAAGTAAGATTTTTACCATTTCTCCAACCTCATTTCTCCTTACCAAATATACCATGTGTAATGTTATTTATACTCACCTTCGAGGTTCTAAAAAATATGTTATGCCGGCGTCAAGGCGTGAGGCGTTGCGTCGACGTTACGAAACAGGCCATGACGGCTGGGCTATGAGTACCATAAGATAAGGCGTGATAAAGTGTAATAAGACGCGCCTTATGACGAGTTTTTTGTAAGGAGACTGTGCAAATTGATTTTTTCTTAAAAAAATAATGACATATATAATTATAAATTTGGATGCAATACTTTTTATGAACTTTATAGATGAATTATTTTATAAATCAATAGATCTATAATATTTTTTTAATTTAATATACTTATATATATAAATTATTGAAATTTGTCGCATTAAGTCATATCTTGAAAAATGTCATGACCCGCTATGGCTCGTCATGGCTTGAGACTTGATGGTGCCGCCACGCTTCGCCTTACGTTTTTTAGAACCTTGCTCACCTTTTTACTCTATAATACATTTATGGTACAAAAGTTACTGTTCACATGGATATTATTAGTTTGTCCTTTAACAAAATAACCCACATGTAACTTTAATTATAGTCATACAAATTTAGATTTTTTAAATTGTTATATAAAATGATGTAGACTTGATTTTGTGATGAGAAGTGATTGTGGCTAGATGGTAAACTTCTCTCACTTAAGGCTTCAGTGGATACATTGATCCGAGTTCAAGTCCAAGCATTTATTAATGAAAAAAGGTATTAAATGTATAAATCACGGAAAGAAAATGTTAGTAAACTATACCCGCAATAACGTGTGGACATTACAACACTCGTTAAAAACATGCAACAACTATCCCTTCACAAGGGAAACCCTGAGGTTTTCCTTAACAAAGTCTCGGGTTCGAGTCTTGTTAAAGGTTTTTCCTTTTGGTGAATAGGTGGTGGGGTTTATTCCTCATAGGTGGAATGTTCGAGGAAAGGCATACTGCCCCTTATGGATATGACTATCTGGACTCAAACCGCTAACTTACTAACTGACGGTTAAAAAAAAACACTATCCCTTTCGATTTGGTTAAGATGACAGTTTTTTAACTACTACTAAAATGTCTAAACAAAATTAAATAATAACAATACGAATGAATATTTAAAGTTAAATTGATGTCATTAAAAACTTTAAAGTTAATCACTACCAATTTTGTGGTATTAAATTTTCTTGAATCTTACAAACAGGTACCGAGTATTGTATTAGGTGTTTAGTATGATACAAGTATGGTACTAGTCTAATTTTGTTATTTGTTTGGATTTACTCATCATACTATTATTTGGTACTTAACCGATACCAAACTAAGGACACCAAAATCTTTCTAGGGCAAGAGATAGACACCGAATACCGGTTCAGTTCCGATACTCCATCCCAATTGCTCATCCCAAATAATTAGAAACAAGTCCTAATACTCACTTCATTCTAGGAAAATTTCAACATTTGCTGGTTCCATAGAGAATTGTTTTATCAAATCATGTTAAATAGTTTTTAAATAAAAACAAAATTAGTATATGTATTGGTTTTATAAACATGTATACAATTATCTAGTTATATATTAATTATGTTATATAACTTTAATTATAATACTTAATCATCATAAGATGATAAATGTTTAATTGGCAGTTAAATAAAATGTAATATCTTGAAATATATAATTGTAGTATACAAGGAATATTTAAATTGAGAAATAAGTTGGAAATAGAGCATAGATGTGTGAAAGACAGAAAGGATTGCTAGGGTGTATATTACTTGTTCCTCTTGCCTAGTTGGAAAGTTGCAATGCAATGCAACTTTGTTATTATCACCAACTATATTTTCTTCATATCTTATCTCCTCAATTAATTCACTAATTACTCACGACTTCAAAATGATAAATAATCTAAAGAACAGGCTCTCTCAAAGGTGATCGAGTGTTGCTCATGAAATACTCGACTTAATTATTGTCGCAACCTTTTTCGAACATTTTTCTGACCATTTTGTAAATGTTTGCCTAGAGAAGATCAGATCGAACTCATGACCTCCAGGATATCATATTGGGCATCTTTACCGCTAGGTAATGATCACCATATTAACTCTAACGTGTAATGCAAGAGATTGGTGTCATATGTGTTATCAACTTTTAAAGTGTCCTCTCTAGTTACATCAAACATTAAGATCGACCATCTTAAAACAGTTTATAATTACTCGGTACATGGTTTTTCTTCAAATATCAAGAACCAATTTAATAGTTAAAATCAACAAAAAGGTCACTAATTACTTTGTTTAAAGAACATTATATATTGTAAGATCCATGCATACGCATTAGGAACTTGTCCCCTGCCCTTCTCACACACAAGGACACCTATGGTGGTGTGGTGGTTTTCCCTAATTACTTGTTTGTGGCACATGCTCTCCAATTAAGTACCCAATATATGACCTAATCCACTTATCAATATGTGGAAGCCATGGTGCCACTAGGAGTTATATTAATGCCTTTGAAACGATCTCCACATTTTAATAATAAATAGAATATCCGATAATTAAAATTACTCTATTTAAAATGAATTTACTTGATATTTATAAAATATTATTATAAAATATTTTATAATATATTCTCATTTGGATTTATAAAATATTTACAAATACTAGGAGTTTGTAAAATATTCTTATATTTATAAAATATTTGATACTTAAATATTTAAAAAAAAAATGAGAATTTTATTTGGATTTTTTTCATACGTTTTATTCTTATATTTTCCAGTCTAACAAACCAATTCTTATCTAGAATGAGAAATGCAAATTTTAAAACCTTGTTATTTTCATGATAAATATGTTATAGATTTATAATATACATTTATAAATACTGAAGTTTGGATCATAACTTTTAAGTTAATAAATTGGTAAATTTTATGGAAAATGAAAAACTGAAACCAAACCGATTTATTGTGAAAAACCGAAACCAAAAGGTTTGTGATTCTTAAAAATTGAAGTGTTCGGTTTGGAGTTTGGTTATAGTTAAAAACCGCCCCAAACGTAGTGCCTCATACTCACCCCTACCGGGAATTTCCTTTTGGCAGTTGCAAACCACTCAAACTATTAAAATCAGGTCGGGATCGATTCAGATCCATCGGGGTCGGGAAAACAAGTTTTAATTTCGAATTTAGATTTTTCATACGTTTTTTACAAAGCAATGACCACAACCAAGGGTTTTGTCCCTTAAACGCCGCCAGGGGCGCTGCCCCCGAACCTCATAGATTCAGTGTATTTTAATTATGACAAATTCAAATAAGTGTAGGTTCCGAATCATCCTTCTTGTTCAATATTTATTAAGATTACATTTTGTTAACAAATTTATCCTATTACACTCAATTTATATTGGTGATACAAATCAATTAACAACATATACTTAACATGAATCAAATATATATTTATTATTTTTAACAATATGGTAAATAATTTATAGTATTAGTTTAAGGTGTCCAATAAGTAATTATCGTATAACGTATAATATTGTTCTTTTGTAAACAATGATCAAGGTTTTAAATCGTCATTATTGTTTTCCTTTTCAAAAAAAAAAAAAAAAAAAAAGTTAATATTATTCGGATAAAGGTTATAATACCTTGTATGTAGTTCGCCGAAATTTTCAATATTTTTTAAAAATACAAATGCTAAAATGCGACTTTTCGCTTAGAGCGTTAGGTACATGACTCAAATCACTTAATCAAATCAGCGCTACATTATTATTTCACATTCACTCCATAAATATCATTTCACTCATACCCTCTTAGATCATGTAATCTTGTTTTATCTACTAGTAATATTTTTCATATTAAAATATTTACCAATCAAAACTAAATATAATGAAAACTCAATCATCCATTTTCGTGACATGTAAGCCCAATAATTAAGGCATAATTATAGAAATACAATTTCTAATATGTAATAATTTAAGGCATGTCAATAGAAGATGATTGTACCTTCAAAATAAGACCAAGTTTGGAATTAGCGGACTGGAATCAGTAAAGTTATATCGGTCCGGTTTTCAGTTTGGATTTTAATGCAAAACTATTTTTCAATATGACTCGGTTCGATCTAATATCGAAAAAGATTTAGAAACTAAAAAAAAACAGTTCTCACTTTTGATAGGCCGAAAACGTCATCGACGCGGTCCTCGGTCCAAATGCATCTTAAGTTTTCACGATTAGAAATTTCACATTAACGCATGTCTAAGTTTATAATATTTTTGGACTTATATATAATTGTATTTTAAGTTAACATGTCATCCCAACATAATTTTATTATGATTTACTTTCTATAATGTGAGACTTTAAACCAAGACTCCGATCCAACATCTTACACTTTTGTGGTGTATTTTCGTTTGACATGTTATATATTGGCCCCAATTTTTAATGAAAAATTAATTGAAAAACATAAATAAAACTATTAATATATATCAAATTAACAATAAGAAATTAAACTATTAAATCAACAAATGACTTATTATACATTTGTTTAGTATGGGTTTTTACGAATCACATATTATTCTAAAGCAAATTGGAGATTAGAAATAAGTAATTAATTGAAACCATGAAAATCAAACTAAAATGGGTGATAAATATATAGTACATAATATATAGGAGAATATGAACAAGTCTTTGATCATATTTTTAATAATTTAATGTGTGGGGGTTTGGTATTATTCGTGGTCGGCCACCTTAAAAGTTTAACCTCTTAATAGTTTTCAAAATTTCGTCCCTCTATCATGATGTCACATGCAAACCTATTACTTCTTTATGTTGTTAAGGATAAATGATCAAAAGGTTACGTAATTATTTTTGCTTTGCTTGAGACATTGAATATACTTGTGGGTGAAAACTAAGCCTGCAATTTCTGTGAGAAATTTGATATGACATGGAAAATAAAGAAATTAGGGTTGATACAAATGAATTCCGGGTTAATTTTTATCAAGTCAACTAATATGTTTTATAGATGAGTTAAGTTTGAATTAATGATAATTTAAATAGGTCTACCTTTTGATTAATTATTAAAACATGTTAAAAATAAGGGTTTTGATAATGACCATTAAGTATATAAAAAGTTGTATATTAATTTATGGGGAAATAATTCCTTAAATGCAGGAGTCGATTATGAATGAATGTGCAAGTTTTTTATGCATGTTTTATGACAGCCTTTAGGACCGTCAAAATCCTAAAAATAAAGATTGGGATATTATGTCAAGGCTTAATATTAGCAATAAAAGTTTATTTTATTTTATTTAGAAAAGGAAACAAGAAGTGATTTTGACCATTTCCAGGGTATCTGCTTCTTTTCTTCTCCGGTGCCAAATTCATTAAAACCCTAAACCCTCTTTCACACTCTACAAACTACATCATATTTTAGGTTCTCGTTCAGCTAATTTAATGATGAAATTACTAGTCTTTCCATCAAGAACAGCTTCGTTATTAATCCCAAACCTTGTTTTTAATCCCTCGAAATCACCATCTTCAATTTCTAGTTCCATACCTGTTAGAAACCCTAATTTTCTTCGTGGAGTTCGTTCTCTTAGGTCATCTCCATCATCATTTTCTTACTCTTCTCCGACCACCGATGATAACGGCCATTGTTACCAAACTGAGGGCGAAATTCACGTAATTGTGGGCCCTATGTTCGCCGGAAAAACCACCACTTTACTTCACCGGATTAAATCTGAAAGCTCCATTGGCAGGTTTGTAGCTCATCCATTTGCTAAATTGGTTATAGTTTTGTGAATTTGCTTACTGTATATTATGTGAATAGCTTTTACATGAAATGGAATGATTACTATTACATTCATGTGCTGTTTTTAGGTTAAATTAAACCCTTATTTATGTCCTCAATAATTTTATCTATATATTTGTATTCCAATAGCTTAATGCAATCATCACTGGTAAGAAATTCCCAGATTTCAGGAGAAACACATTAATGGCTTCCTGAATACGGATCAAACATTGAAGAATCTATGTTTTTCAGGAAGATTAATAGAAGCAGTTCGACTATTATGCCATACAAATCAACAAATGGACTCAGAAACTTATTCTCTTCTTTTACAAGATTGCATATTCAAAAAAGACTATAAAAATGCCAAAAAAATCCATTGGCAAATGATGGTAGTTGGTTTTGTACCCAATGAGTATCTGAATATTAAGTTGTTAGTATTATATGCCAAATCGGGCGATCTTGTCACAGCTAATATTATTTTCAATAAATTAATCACACGAAATGTGATTTCATGGAATGCAATGATTGCAGGGTATGTACAAAAAGGTCTTGAAGAAATGGGATTAAATCTTTATTTTAATATGAGAAAAAACGGTTTGACACCCGATCAATTCACTTTTGCCTCAATTTTTAGGGCTTGTGCCACCCTGGCAATGCTAGAACAGGGTAAACGAGCACATGGTGTTTTAATAAAATATCATATAAATGGAAATATTGTAGTTAATAGTGCTTTAATTGATATGTATTTCAAGTGTAGTTGTCCATATGACGGGAAATTAGTATTTGATAAATCGTCAGATAAGAACGTGATTACATGGACGTCTTTGATTTTGGGATTTGGTCAACATGGAAAAGTCAAAGAGGTTTTGGATTTGTTTGATAAGATGATTAATGAAGGATTTAGACCGAATAATGTAACTTTTCTTGCGGTTCTTTCTGCTTGTAGTCATGGTGGTTTGGTCAAACAAGGTCAATATTATTTCAATTTAATGAAAAAAGAATATAGTATAAATCCCGGAGAAAAACATTATGCAACAATGGTGGACATTTTAGGGCGTGCGGGAAAATTAAATGAAGCTTATGAATTTGTTATAAATTCACCGTTTAAAAAGCATTCGGTTATATGGGGTGCACTTTTGCAAGCTTGTAAAGTTTATGGAAATACGGAAATGGTGAAAATGGCGGCTAAAAATTACTTGGAGTTGGAAAATGATAATGTTGGTAAATATGTTGTTTTATCTAATGTTTATGCAAGTTTTGGACAGTGGAATAATGTTGCTGAAATTAGAAACGGGCTGAGAGATTTGGGGAAGAAAAAAGAGCCCGGTTATAGTATGATTGAGGTGCAAAAAAAGGTGCATTTTTTCTTTATGGGTCATAATATGCATGAACAAACTCAAGAGATTTATGAGATGGTTAAGGATATTAATTGTGTTTTAAAAGATTCAAGCTTTTTTCCTGATTTTGGAGGTGGTGGTGTTGTATAAGTAGTTATTTCAGTTGGGTGAAATGAGACTAATATTACCAAAAGACTCGGTTACCATATAAAAGGTTAGTTTCAGAGGTGATAAAATGGGCGGGTTGAGTTGACCCGAAACACTTTTTGTCCATTTTTTTGTGTGCATAAAAACACTTTAGGCTACTTTTGACTTGTCTGACTTGTTATCTTAAATGATTTAGGAGGTTTTATGCATTAAAACAGTTGTGCTGCATTCGACCTGTTTGACCGTTAGGTACAAAAAATAACCTAAATTGACCCATTCATTAGTATTTTGACATTTTCTTATGTTTATTAATTAAATGTAAATATACTTTTTTCTTCCGGTTAGGAATTTAGAATTATACTGAAGATACTTAGGGAGTTTTCTGTTGAATATGCCACTTTTTCACTTTCATAAAAGAATACTTGCTTGGTATATATGTTATTTTATTATTTGTGTATATACTATGCTTTGGAAAAAATATATTTTATATATTATAATAATAATAATAATAATGTATCTTTGTTGTAGAAATGTGGCAGTTATAAAATCCAGCAAGGATACAAGATATGGGGTAGATTCAATCGTGACACATGACGGGGAGAAATTACCATGTTGGCCCCTTGATGCTTTATCTTCATTTAAAGATAAAATTGGTCTTGAAGCTTATCATAAGGTAAATAAAATCATTTTTATTTTGTGGGTCCCATATTTTATTAATTTATTTTGTGATGATAGGTGGAGGTAATTGGAATCGATGAAGCCCAATTTTTTGAAGACTTGTATGATTTCTGCATCAAAGTTGCTGACCATGATGGCAAAACTGTAATTGTTGCTGGTTTGGATGGTGATTACTTAAGGTAAACACTTTTTTGTTCTCCATTTGTTTTAAAACAATTTAATTAATAAATAATAATTAATCATGATTATATTATTACAATAAATATTTGCAGAAGGAGTTTTGGAGTGCTTGATATAATACCAATTGCAGACTCTGTAACCAAATTGAAGGCAAAATGTGAAGTGTGTGGGAAGCCCGCTTCATTTACATTAAGAAAAACAGAGGAAACAGAGAGAGAACTGGTTGCGGGTGCTGATGTGTACATGCCCGTTTGTAGAAACCATTATACGAGTGGTCAAACGGTCAAACGGGCTGCAAGAAATGTTCTTCAAACACATAAGGTTCAATGTGGCTCATTGTTGTAGGATTTTGGGCCCTTTTTTAACCATCTAAAATATTAATTTGTGTTGTGCTCTAGAACTTGGGTTTGCCCACCCTTTTGTAGGGTTATTATGTAACTAATGGTGGTTATTATAGAATGATGTTTTATAGCTAATAGTTTCTTATTTATACGCTATTTAGTGATTTATTTCCCCAAACCAAACTTATACTTCTTCTAGTATTCTAATTTTATTTTAACTAAACATTTTTTATTAGGAGTGATTTTTACATCACATCTTTTGATTCATGTACCATAATGATTGCTTTACATATTTGTATAGTCTGTAATAGATATTTGTACAGTGTGATAAGGGAATTAAAAAGTGTGGTGTGAAAATTAATTTTAAAGTACGTTTTTGTTAGCATTTTACATCGCTTTAGCTTTGGAACTGTCACCTAAGTCTATTTTGAATTGAACATATATAGACTTCTTCATTTTAAAACTTAGAGAGTACAACTAAAATGTTTCCCTCATATTAACAAAAAATCAAACAATCACCCTTTTATTGACAAAATATAAATTAGATAGAGTTTATTTTTCTATTATAAAAGAAATGAAAATGATAATGACAGTCCAACAAGGCAAAATTAATAAAAAAACTGTCCCCTGAATTTTAGGAACGCTAATATATCAATGAATGTATAATCATTTTATTTGTTGTTTAAAAAAAAAAGTATAGTCGTTTTATGTTAATAAAACCCTATAAAAAATATGAGTTTTATTAATGACAGCCCTAAGGGCTGTCTCTAATATGCATAAAAGGCTTGTACATTCATTAATAGAGTAGTGCTCCTAAAATTCAGGGGATTGTTTTTATTCTGATTTTGCTTTCTTATTGACAGTCTTTTTATCATTTTCCGAAAAATATTAATTCCCATTTTAACTTCCGTATTATTTTAGGCCTGCAAAATTCAGGCCCACATTTTAAATCGGCCGGAAGAACCATTTTCCCCAAGAACTCAACCGACAAACCACTTCCCGGAGAAACAAACGATCGTCAAAACCAGGCCGGATTCTCTCAACTACGGCACATCTTCGTTCTTCTTCTCTTCCACCCAATTATCACCGGTATGGCGGTAATACACTAATTATTATTTCCCATTCTATTTTTCTTTGAATTTTCTTGATTCTGGTTCTGCTGCTGTTTGAAAAATTCACTCATGTTGCTATTTTCTTAATTCTAGTGGCTAAGTATTAGGGTCTACGTAGTAGTTTCGTATCGGGATATTTTCATTCACTTATAATTGTTATTTTTTTTTCTCCTCCCTCCTTTAGATCTTGTAGACGTGGCCAGTTGATTATCATCAATCTTATCTTAAACGGGTATCGGTCCAAATGCATGTATGGCGTTCGTCATTTTCTTTCTCTGTTAATTCCTAACTTCCTTTTCAGTTCATTTTGGTATTGCTTGATTGACTTGAGCCACTGTAGTTTTATATGCACATCAGCTGTTTGATGAAATGCCTGAATGAATATACTTTTTATTTTTTAGAATCGAAGGCCCCCATATGCTGTATGGTTATTTGAAATTTCAGTACGCTGTTTTTCTAGACCTCGTATCATACATGTTATGGAATAATAGGTTGATCGAATTTGTTTCTACCATGAATATATGAGCTTTCATGAATAAGCTACCATTGGAGATGCTCTTAGTTTCTCTCAACTGGTAAACATAATCTATTGACGACATGAGTTGGCATGACTTATGTTATCAGTTTCTTTTAACAACTTCAACAAATGAAGCTTTCACTTTAAACATCGACTAAGAACAATATTTTATTGAATATATAGTAGCATACTTTAGTCGATTCCGTATATATGGTGTATTAGTCTTTTTTCCACTATGTTTGACTTCTTGACCTTTGTGTGAATAGGGTTTTGTTACAAGAGTTTTTCAGTGTGCCAATCCTGGTAAAGTGGGTACAACTTATTTCATTAATGGGAGCTCAAAATATATTAATAGAGTACAGAATATGATCTTGAACATGATATATGGCTGAAAAGATCAAATCTTGAACACTTTCAAATACTACAATTGGGGTCAGTTCAATCAACCACTTTTCACCTTATTCCTTATAGTTATGCTGAAAAGATCACGTTTGAAACCAACCCATGTGCTTGAAACCCTAAAATATATAAACAAAACACTACTATCACATTCATTCTGCACTACAGATCACAATGATTCAGCAAATCTTGTTAATGAAACATGTTCTGAATCTGAAACCGATTGGGTGAAATTGCTAAAACCTTTCGACATTGAACAACTTAAAGAATCACTCAACAAAATCACACCTTTTCAGCTTCAAAAGCTGCTTAAACTCCCACTTGATGTATCAACTTCACTTCAATTATTCAATTGGGCAAATACCCAAAAAGGATATTGTCACACATTCGATGTATATTACACTTTAATCGATAAAATTGGGGAAAATAAAGAGTTTAAGACCGTTGATAGATTACTAATGCAAATGAAACAAGAAGGAATAGTTTTTCAAGAAACCCTATTTGTCATGATCATGAGACATTACCAAAAAGCCGATTTACCTGGTCAAGCTACAAGGTTACTTTTGGAAATGAAGGATCTTTTTTTATGCCAACCAACTTGCAAATCATATAATACAGTTTTAGATATATTAGTTGAAGGAAACTGCCCAAAAGTTGCACCAAATGTGTTCTATGAAATGCTCCAAAAAGGAATCCAACCCGATGTTTTTAGCTTCTCAATTGTTATGAAATCGCTTTGTTCGGTTAATGAAATCGATTCTGCATGCACACTTTTAAGAGACATGACAAAACATGGTTGTGTACCAAATGCCATAATTTACCAAACCCTAATGCACACTTTGTGTAATTTGGATAGAATTGATGAATCTTTAAAACTTTTGGAGCAAATGATACTAATGGGGTGTACACCAGATGTTGAAACATTTAATGATGTTATTCATGGTCTTTGTAGAAAAAATCGGATTCATGAAGCTGCAAAATTGGTTGATCGGATGCTAATTCGTGGATTTAACCCTAATTCGTTAACTTATGGTGTTTTAATTCATGGTTTATGTAGAACAAAACAAGTTGAAGAAGCTAGGGTTTTGCTTAGTAAAGTTCCCGAACCGAATAATATCATGATTAATACGTTAATTAACGGATTTATTACAAAAGGGAAATTTGAAGAAGCTAAAACCGTTATGAGTGATAATATGTTAATTAACGGTTTTCAACCCGATATTCATACGTATAATACGCTAATTCGTGGTTTATGTAAAAACGGGCGGTTGATTTCTGCACGGAATTTGATTAAAGAAATGATTATAAAAGGTTGTGAACCGAATAATATTACTTACACGATTTTAATCGATGGATTTTGTAAGAATCAGAGATTAGAGGAAGCTGCTGACGTCATGCGAGAAATGACTAAATTAGGGCTTAATTTAAACACGGTTGGTTACAATTCGGTTATACATGCTTTATGTAAGGTGAAAAACATTGATGAAGCTTTAAACATGTTTAATGACATGTGTAATCAAGGGTGCAAACCCGATATTTTCACTTTTAATTCGTTAATTTTTGGGTTATGTGACGTTGACGAAATTGAAAACGGTTTAAAAATGTTTAAAGATATGGTTTTGGAAGGTGTTATTCCCGATGTTGTAACGTACAACACTTTGATGCATGCTTTTTTAAATAAAGGTTTAATTAATGAAGCGTTTAAGGTTGTGAATGAGATGATATTTAGAGGATGCCCACTTGATGAAATAACTTATAACGGTTTAATAAAAGCACTTTGTAGAGACGGAAGTGTAGAAAAAGCATTTGGATTATTTGAAGAAATGGTGGAAAAGGGTTTGAATCCGAGTGTTATTTCGTGTAATCTTTTGATTAATGGTTTGTGTAAAAGTGGTAAAGTGAAAAAAGCGGTTGAATTTATGAAAGATATGGTGAATTTAGGTATGATTCCAGATATTTTCACTTATAATAGTTTGATTAATGGGTTATGTAAGATGGGTAATGTTGAAGAAGCTGTGAATTTGTTTGAGAATTTGGAGATTAAAGGTGTGAATCCGGATGTTGTTACGTATAATACGTTGATATACGCGTATTGTAAGGAATATATGTTTGATAATGCGTATTTGCTTCTAAAAAAAGGTGTCGCGAAAGGGTTTGTACCGAATGATGTAACGTGGTTTATATTGGTTAAAAGTTTTGTTAAAGAGGTTGATCAGTTTTAGATAGATTTTGGGAATGAATGGGTTTACCTAATGTGTGAAAAGATTACTAAATCGGGCTAAATGGGTTAAAAGTTACCCAACCCGCCTATTTTGCCACCTGTAGTTATGAAGTAGATTTTGAATTTGAGGTTGTTATGAGGGTGGTTATATATACGTTAACAAGGCTCAAAGTTCACATAGAGGTTTAAATCCATTAATGTCTTAAGGTATGCAACCTAAATTCTTTTAAACATCTATTTATATAAGGGTTTTGCTAACAGGGTAATGGTTAAGAATGGTTAAAATGGTTTATGTATAATTAAAGAAGCATAACTATTTAAAAGTGATTAATGAAATTCAAGGGGGTGGTTTTTTACAAGTTAATTTACAATAATTTTAAGCAAACAAAAATTTCTTAACCATTGCCCTTAGTGCAATGTTTAGCATTTTCCTTTATATAATACTTCCTCCGATTCAAAATAAGTGCTACACTTTCCTTATATGGGTGATTCAAAATAAGTGCTACCCTTTGAAAAATTACCTTATTTGGCAAAAATAGTAGGACCCACACCCACTAACTATCTACTTTAACAAAGTGAAATGACTAATTTACCCTTACTTTTTACTTTTAAACATCATTAACCCCATTTTATTTAAAAGGTGTGGGACTCATTATCCACTAAGCATTCAATTAATCTAATTTAACCATCATTATAATCTTTTACCTCAAAAATCATGAAACTCAAAATGTAGCACTTATTTTGAATCGGAGAAAGTAATTGTTATAAAGATGGTTGACTTTGTTGTTTGACTTTTCAGTTATACAGAAATGGAGGAAAGAAGCCTTCTTTTATGAGCTTGGCAAACCTGCAGATGATAAGGTTCTCTCTCTTAATTTGTTTTAGACTAGCCTATAATCCGTGATAAATCACGGGTGGCTTATAGAAATTTTCATAATAAATGTTCAAATTCTTTATAAAACAAATATAATGGCAAACAAAAGTTTGCAAGATGAAATAAACTTACATAATGAGACTACGATATAACACTAATTATAATTTTACTAATAAATTAAAAACAGTTAATAAATTAAATTCTACAATCTCTACTATTTCTTCTGTATTCAAGATTAAAGCATCACAAAAACTTTCCAACTCCGCCTGCCATTCAAAACTTCCATGCTTCAAGTAAAATGGATAGAAAAAAAATCAAACCAACCCGACCCGACTGATATTAATTGAGAAGCATACCTCGCTTTCACTTTCACTGGATTAAATCATGAGAGTTCCTGGAACGTGCCACGACATCGTGGGACTATGAAACCCGTAATGTATAAGACGTTTAGCATTATTTTGTAATTGGATTAATTTAGTGTACATACTTTAAAATAAATGAAAAAAAAAAGTTTGTAAGTTGATTTAACGTAAAAATTACCTTCAACGGTCTCAAATCAATTATAACTCATGGGCAGCCGATCCATTCACACCATCGAAAAGAATTGGATAGTGAGAGTGCGATATAACACACCAATAGTTATTGTGTTAATAACTTAAAATAGGATAAAGAAAATAACTTAAGACAGACGGACCTCTAACCGTTTTGCCACATAATTTGCATTCAAAATAGCAATCTTTGATACATCGGTTATTCCTTGTAATCCCATCATAGGCTCATAGCAATGTATGTATATGAAACGAGCAATGTTGGGCCCGCGCTCTGCAGCCGGGTTTTAAAATATTCATTTTATGAAATCGCATATATTAAAAAATTCTTAATATCATATACAAATAATTTCTTTTTGAAGTTTTTAAGAGAGTTTTTTTACGATGTTTTTAGGAGCGATGCTTCATATTTTTACTTTTTCTATTGTTCAAGAAAAAAAATAAAATAGAGATAATCTGTTATAATCCCACATTGGCTAGAGCAAAAATTAAATGATGGCTTATAAGCCTAGGTGTCCCCTCCTCCTTCAAGCTAGTTTTGGGAGTGAGTTCTACACTTGGACTTGTGAGCATGGTGCGAGCCTATTATGGGATGGGTTCGTATCAGAATATTTATAAATTAATTAAGATTAAAGTTTAATAACTCCCTAGGGTTACGATTAGATCAATATAATGGTAGCTCATAGAGCTTGCAAATTAATCACACATCATTCTCGACAGAAAATGACTTCAAAAACCTAAATTGATTCTCCAATGCTATTGATTGAATTCACTGCTAACTGAACGACTTGAAAATCAAATTAACTATCATCTGATATTACAGTAAATTATGGATAAATCAAAAACCTAAATTATGGATTTATAAGCCTGCGTATCAGTATATGTATATCAGTATGTATATATATTACTTATAAAGATGAAACCTGTAATTTAGTTATTAAAAAAGGATTGGAAACAAACCTTGATTTCAAAACTGTTCAAGGAGATTTCTACTGTCAAATATTCAGAAACTGATACGAAAATTTCTTTTCGTTATGATTTGGTTTTCTGTACATCAATCTCAAGAAGAATTGGAATACAACATTTATAGTATATGAAGCAAAATGTAAAATATCAACCACTCTTATACAAAATTAACTACTCTTATACATACCTGATGTTGAACAATCCGAATCAAATGTTGGTATGTATAGAAACCCTAGAAATTCAAATCAAATGTTTGTATGTTTCAATGTTAGTATGATAACACTAATTATCAATGACAAAATCAACAATTAGAAGAAAAATGCAAATAAATTGACTTAATTAAAAAATTGAATCGATCGGATGAGTAGTAGTGAAGAATCGATGGATTAGAGAAGAAGAGGATGGTGTTGGTAGGTTTATCGAAGATCGTCAGCAGAGATAAATGTCTCACCATGACTAATGCATAACAGATAACTGCAACTTAACCATTTTGAAGAAACCCTTTGGAAGCTGGTGATGATGATGTTGGTGTACGCGGCTGATTATGATTGAGTGAATTCACAAATTGAAGCAACGGCAGGAGGAGCTTCTTCTTCTTCGCCTACTGCGCCATTAGAGAATCGAAGAGAGAAAGAATCGAAGAAAAAAATATCACTGCTTCATCCATTTTTAGGGTTGAAATCAAAACTGAAACTAAAACTGAATCGGTCATTGAGAAGAGGAGAAATGCACGAGCAAAGAAACAGATTCACGTATAACCGTTCAAAATTAATGAATATGGTTTAAAATTACCAGACGTGGAGTTAAAAAGACGTGGCCTAAAACACCGAAGCTTAGCAGTTGAGCATAAAATTAGGACTCAATTGAACGCCAGCTTGGCTGCCACTTCAATGATGAGTCATCATTGAGTCATCATATATTTATAAATCTTTTTGTTTATTATATATAAAGATTATTTGTATATAGTTAATGTATTTAATTGATGTGATGTGATTACGCAGAATGTATTACTGTATTACTGAACAGGGGGTGATAATTACACCACATCTTTTGATACATATACCATAATAGTTGAATCATATGTTTTTACAGTCTGCAATTTTACTTGTACTGCGTGGTATATGCATCAAAAGATGTGGTACCAAAATTAATTCCCTTACTGAACTGATATTATATTATAATTTCTTATAAATAAAACGATTTAGGACATTGTACGCATTTGAATAAACATTAGGCAGTGTTTGACCCGTTACCAACAAAATAAAACCCAAATTAACCCGTTGCAATATTTCAATTTATTTGAAAGTTTTTTTTCTCTTTTTCTCTTTTTTTGTTTTAATTTCAGTTATGCGCCCGTGGAAATGTGGGTGATGGGGAAGGTCGTGCTTGGGCTCCTCCTTTACGTGATGGGGTGGGATACGTGTAAAATAATCTATTTCAAATTGATTCACAACATTTTCAAACTGATCACCCAAAAATATACACAAAATTTAGGATGATTCCTAAATTTAAACCAAATGGCTTAAAATTTCTCCAAGAATAGACTTAAGTTTTAATTCTTCTCAAAATAGACCGTTCGACTACCCCCGCGAGTGCGAGCGTGCAACTCCACTAGAACGCCGCCACGTGTCCAAGTTAGTGCTGCTCAACCTTGTTACTACTGCTCGTTAGTACTGCTCAACCTTGTGAAACAACTTTAATCCTTGTTACCACTGCTCGTTAATACTGCTCAACCTAGTTACTACTGCTCGTTAGTATTGCTCACCACTTAGTGCTGCTCTCAGTTAATATTGGAAAGATTGAAGTTTATCAGTATTAAATGGAAGTCTCTCACTTTTTTGGTCTAAATTGATAATTAATTCAAAAATTTAAACACTAAAGCATGAAAGAAAATAGAATTTGTGCATCAGTTTGAAAACTACAAATTATTTTACTTTAAGAATTATTTTAGCGTAAGAATTAGTATAAAGATGGCTTACTGCTGGCGCCCCGGTGAAGTTGTGACGGAAAATGTTTTTGATTAGCAGATCGATTATTGTAGTGTATAGTTAACATTCCTTAACAAATATTTATTATGTGTGAGTAAGACTCCAACCCAAAATTTGGGATCATTAACTACATAATCACTATGTTTTTGCTACTCTGTTTTGTTTTGTTTTCTTTTTGTTTTCGATAATGTTTTCAATAAAAATATGTGAGGAAAATATATTATTATTAATTTGTATATACCAAATATATATTTTATATTAATAGTTAAGGACAATAATAAATCAAAGACGACTAATAACTTAAATCTTGGTAAAACAAGATTAAGTTGATGATTAATTAATTGGCTATGTATTGAGTGTACACAATTGTGTACCATATAGTTCTTCTCCACTACCTTTAAGGTTGTTCCAACGCTAAGTGATAATTCTAAGTTGTATATGTGAATATTGAACTTTTCTTCTTTAATTGAAACGCGTAGATGTTGAAAATCTGCTAATCAATACCCCTATTACAATATGGACCCAAAAATCCAATCATATTATCTATTTACTACTCCCTCCGTCCCACAAAAAAGTTCCTATTTCTAACAAAACTTTTGTCCCACAAAAAAGTTCCCATTTCTCACATTTGATGGGCTCCACATAATAAAATATTATTATTCTTAAGGACCCCACTACTAATATCCACTAACTGTCATTCTCTCTCCAATCAAACCTTATATTTTAATCAAAATTAATACCAATGGCCCCACCACTAACTTCCTTTTGGAATTAGAGCTCTTCAGCCAACAGTTTTCTGCTTACTACTTACCTTTTATTCATTGATTCTTTCAGATTTTGAGATTAAGATTTATATCCCTTTTGTTACCTCTAAAGGTAAACTCTATTCATTACTTATTTCTTTAACCTCCCTTAATTCAATTTCTTATTTTGTGCTTTAAGATTATGGTTCATAATTTCAGTTGTATTCATGTACTAATTAGGGTTCGAATTAGTGAATTTGCTGGCATAAAGCTTCAAGCTTTAGACCAATTTTCTAGGGTTCATAACTTCAGTTGTATTCATGTACTAATTAGGTTCGGATTAGTAAATTTGCAGGCGTAAAGCTTCAAGCTTTACACCAATTTTCTAATCTTGCAGCATAAAGATTCGATTCTTACCCTAAATTTTGTGGGTTTTACTCTAAATTATCTTTTACAGCCTTTCTCATGCTCATTTTTTATTTATTTTAAACGAGCTATAGATTTTAGAGAGATAGACCGTTGGTATAATAGCACAGATTTGTCAGCCTGCTGACATACGACGACTTTTAACCCATTTTTCCCCGTTTTAGATTATTACAACCCCAAATCGAACCATTTCAAAACCGTGTTATTTAATTGGAAATACCATACAAGAACACGATTACCATAAAAGACCGTGAAAAACGAGTTTGACCCATTTAAATAGACGAGTTTACAAAGCTACCTTTGACCCGTTTAACATAAAAATATTTCCAAACCATTTTACCCTTTTTTGACCCGTTTCAGATTAATACAGCCCCTGAATTTGTCCTACTTCAAGAATAGCTATTTAAATTGGAATTACATACTTTTGCCCGTTTAATATGAAAACAGTTCCAAACCTCTTTACTCTATTTTGACCCGTTTCAGATAAATGCAGCCCGAAATCGTCCTACCTCAAGTCCTCAACAATAGCTACTTCAATTGGATTTACATACAATTACCTGTTCATTATAGCTACTGGAAAAAAAATTATTAAAGGTGCTTACTTTTAAATTTTATTGTTTTACCCGTTTTAAATTTGTTTTAGTTTTCATTTTTTATGGACCATTTATTAGTTTATGTGATTTCTTAATTTGCAGCTGCTTAAACTCAGAGATTTTTAATGGATGTTTTCGAGTAACTTCATTTGGTAAAATCTTGCACAGGTAAACCCATATTTTCATTTCATTACTGAGCAACAATATACTACATACAATAAACCAAAAATTTTATCACAATTTAGATCCTTACATTTTCTATAGACAAAAGCATTCTAATTTTTACAAATTCTATACAACATATATTTGATTCGTATTTTCATATTTTAGTTTTCTTACTCCAGCGTTATTTAAAACCATGGCACCACGAAAACAAAGGCCTGTTGTGTATTCGCGTTTTCCCGAAGACCACGATGTACAAACAGTAGGGCAGTCGCGTAAACGAAAATAGATTGTTGCTACTAATGCATATAGTCAACGAATCTTTCGATTGTCATGTAAATATCAAACACTCTTTTTTTTGTGTAATATAAAACAATCTTTTGCATATCGTTCAAAAAACACCGCGGCAACGCGCGGGTACACTAGCTAGTATATAACATTTTACATTGGGTGAACAGTAACATCATCATCTTACGATCGCCACCTCCTCCTTTAACACCACCTCATGCTTCAAGCCGTCTGAGTTTGAAACACCACCTCCTGCTTCAACGCCACCTCATGTTTCCTTCATATTGATCTATCGCTGACCTTTCTTATTCTTCAGGTAATCGCCACCTCCTACTTCAAGCTGTCTGCGTTTGAAACATCACCTCCTACAAAACATGTTTCCTTCACATCTTTCTTCTTCTTCAGGTAATTTTGTGCTCTCTATTTGTTTCTTTTAATTAGGGTTTTAATTTTGAATTTTGCTACTGCAGCTCATCTTCCTCATGTGGTTCTGCTTTTCGAATTAATTATACTTCCTGTCTCTAAATGTAAGCCTCATCCATCATTAATAAAGCTTTGTCATTTTTATTTTCAACTTCTGTACTTAGATACGAGTTAGTAAATCTATGTTTATTCGTATACTAATTAAATAGCAGGTTTAAGTTGTGCATTGATAGACACATCTGGTTTTAAACGTGTGTTGCCGGTTTAACTGTGAAATTTTCATGCTAAGATGGTGTTTCTGGGTTTGAAATTTGACGTTTTAAGCTTTGACTTATTTGGATAATTAGGGGTCAAATTAATTGGTTTATAGGTTATTTTGACTTTTGATTTTTGAAGAACAAATATGTGCAATTACAACATTTATTAAGAGGAATATAATGAATTTGGTTTTGGGGTGTTATTTGTTGTCTCTTAGAACCCTCTAAGTTTTGACTTTTTTGGATTATTAAGGGTCAACTTTCCTTTTTGGGATTAAACTACTTTTCATGATAACAATTATTTTACTACCTCTCAAATAGATTATTAATTTAGATTATTATGAGATTGAACCAGAATTTGAATTTAAAAACAATTAAAGCAGGGTTAGTAGTAACAGCAAACATAAATCTGAAACAGTTTTGTTATCTATAAAATACTACTAACTTACTAAGAATATTTATTATCATTTTCATTTTTAAGCTTAAAAGTAACTAATTACCTATTTCACATTCAAAATTTAAATCTGAAATCTTAGTAAACTTCCATCAATGTAAGCAAAACTTTCCTAAACCAGTTTGAATGTCTAGCCAACAAATGCTAGCTTAATTCACAACTTGATGATGTAATACAGCTATGGCAGAACTCATAATGCTTAATGCCAAATAAGTAAAAAGCTCTCCCTCTCTATAGGAATTTATATATAAAAGTTTAAGCAGCTAATAAGAGTATCCTGTTTTTTTTTCGACTTATATAGATATCTAATTTTTTTCCACTTATGCAGATATCGGGGATGAAACAACCAAAATAACCAAAAGCTCAAGTAGCATGCTGTAATTAGCAAAATAACAGCTAAACTTACTAATTCAAACAATCATTTATGGGTCATGTAAAATTTAGTTAACAATCTTTTGGATGTAGTGTGAATTTCAACAAATAATATTTTCAGTTACATATGAAAAACCCCCGCGGCAACGCGCGGGGTAAAACCCGCTAGTTTATATATAAACGCCAACATTAAAAGTAACATTTGTTCCTTGAAATCCATAATTTCTGAATAATAAAATATTAGAACCTTCACAACAAAGTAAAAATCAGTGTTTTAAAAACATGGTTCAAGCGGTTGGTCGGACCATTTAACCGTGAAATGGAAAGGTAGCATGTCAGAATGAGGTGTTAGAATTATTACAGATTTCGAGTTACTTGGATCACTGTGAAGTCGTGTTTTCACTATCAGATCAAAGTATTTCGAGGGTACTCTCGAAATCTCTAATCGGATAAAATCACAGTGTGATCAAGAATAGATAATATGTGAGTGTTTTGAGAATTTCGTACCAGAGAAAAAAAAAACCAAATCGATGCTAAATTCATGCATGTTCTAAACCACCGAAAACTGCCAAAAGCAGTTTCAAAACTGTTCAAAACCACCTAAATACGGGTCGGATTCGGGTCGAATATTACGGGTAAAAAAACCGGGTTCAAATCAAGAATTCGGATTTTCTATGTATTTTCAGTACATGAATATTATCCGAAATAAAAAATTTCCAAGCTGACCTGACAGCTCGATCCCAGCCAGGGGCTCTGCCCCTTGGACCCCGACCAGTGGCGCTGCCCCTTGGAACCCCGTTATCGGGGGCGCCGCCCCCGAAACCCCGTTAAGTCAGTGTATTTTAATCATAACATATTTAAATAAGCGTGCACTCCGCACCACCCTTGTTCAATATTTATTATGATTACATTTTGTCAACAAATTTATCTCATTACACTTAAATAATATTGGTGATACAAATCACCAACATGAGGTAGTTAGATTAATGGTTATAACTCGGTTAGATGCAACTGGTTTGACATAAAAATATGGTTAAACTAAAAAAATGATTTTTCTAAAAAAATTAGTAAATAAAAAATATGAATTTCTAATATAGTTTTTGGAATTTAAAAGTATCAAGTTTAGTTGAAAATAGATTTTGGTGTTTTTTCTTTGAATTCTTTATGATACTTGTTTTGTATATCTTTAATTTTGGCATTTATATATCATTTACATATTCTTTTGCATCACAAAAACTCAATATTGTCATCAAAGACTGACCGGTCCGGCCCGTTCGATCATATCAAGACACTGAATGGTTCAATGCAAAAACTGACGTTTAAAACATTGGTAAAAGCCAAATGTGTAAAACATTAATTTCAGAGTAAATTACACGGATGATCATTATGATTTGACAAAAATTATGGATTTGATCCATAAACCCCATAATTATACGGATAATCATTAATATCCATACATCATCAAACTTTTAATCCCTAAGTATAACATATGTCAAGATGGTCTGTTAAATCTAGTCACTTATTTTTCTCTCATGCCAAGGAACTACTAGAGGACAAAGTAAAGGATGCTAACAAAAATTTGAACCCAGAAAAAAGGAAATAGAAAGGAAGCTTCAATTCTATGGTTGCATAAAGCTTGACAAATCAAACTTCTCCTCCTATTTAATGGTATTTCACTGCCTTTCATGAGTTAGTTTTAAAGTAATTGTGTTTGTATATTTTATTAAACAAATCAATTTACTTGTTAGCATAAAAGAGGATATCACTAATTCGCTCATATCATTATTTTCTTAGTAATGTATTGTTATTATATTCAAGCTGATAATAATACGTTCATATAAAAATTTCCAAACTAAAATTTATGTAATACATTTTTTTAATCTTAAGTAAGATTTAAAACTTTATTGGTAACTCTAAATTCATGTTCACTTATTAACAATAAAATTATAAGTATACTGATATTTGGATAGTTTTAAAAACTGCACGGTGTAAATTATAAAATACTAGCAGGGTATCCGCACAATGCGGCGGCGGGTACCTAGTTACTATATTTTGAGGTGAACAAATATTGTTTGGTCGCACGTCTTTTGCATTAAATCTATTTCTCTGCCAAGATTTTCGTTTGTTAAGATTTGAGGTTTTATCTCTGTAATATTGCCCACTGTATTAAGGGGGTGTTTGAAATTTCTATGTCACTTGAAGAGATTTGAGGATAATTTTAAAATTTAAACTCGGAAGTATGTAGCTGGGGTGGTTGAGCAGCTAATTGATTATCGAGAGGTCTTGTGTTCGACTCCCAGCAACATCATTTTATTTTGAAAACTCAAAGTTAAGACCTTCCCGAAATGGAAGGTCTTAATTCAGACCTGCAATAATTAGTAGGCCTAAATGCATATAGTCGGGCGGGATTTTTTTTGGAAACGGCTTTCATTAAAAAAAATACTAGCAATTAGCTAGCAGCAAACAACAAAAGAGAAAGAAAATCAACAGTTACATGGTAATATAAGCCATTCGACCCAACTAACTCTATACTTAGGTTTACGGTAACAAATCCAAAAATACGCTACTTCTTTTATAGCATCCACAAGTAAATTTCTCCGGCTATCCCCGTTATTAAACGTGATCGCATTCCTATGCCTCCATATAATCCAAATCACCGTAAGAAACACCGCCTCAATAATCGATTTCCACTTATTGCTTACGGAGCTATTATCCAAGTTAAACAACAACTCATCCAAATCTTCCACATTAAAATCAACAACTTGTAACCAATTCCCGATTGCACGCCACACGGCTTTTGTAACATCACATCTCCAAAAAATATGATCTGTATCTTCAACACCATCACCACACATCACACATTTTAAATCATCAAAATGGATTCCTCTAAGAGATAAGTTCACTTTACAAGGAATCCGATTTAAATTAACCTTCCAAAAAAGAATGTTTACTTTTCTTGGAACTAACGTGTTCCATCTAGTTTGAACCAATGACGACGGAAGTAACAGACTATCAAGCCACCTTCTGGTACTACTCACTTCATACCTACCGTCTTGACCAATATCCCAAATCCAACGGTCCGGTTCATGGGATAACGTGACACCATCTAACGAACGAGTCAATTCCTCGACTTGGGCCTCTTCTCTACCTCCCCTGATGTCTCTCCGCCACTCCCAACGCACCACCCCATTTTGAACCCGATCCGATACCGAACACCCACTGTTAGCATCTAAATAAAACAATCTATTAAAAACCAAACACAAAGGCCTTTGGCCAATCCAATTATCCGTCCAGAAGTTTGTACACCTCCCATTTCCGATCCTCTTTTGTAAATGGGCTACAAGATCCATTCCTTTGTCTTTAAACTTCCGAAGCAAGTTCAAAATTTGGGCCCACGGCTGCGGCCCACTTGAAGCTATATCTACCGAATCCAAATTACCATTCTCACCATAAATTGATTTTATAACATTAGACCACAACATATTCCCATTATTCACAAACCTCCAATTCCATTTTAGGACAAGGGCAATGTTGAACGCATACAAACTCCCAATCTCAAGACCACCATTTTGTTTAGATGCTAAGACCAACTCCCAATTAACCCAATGTATCTTTCTTTTTTCCTCCGTACCACCCCAAAAGAAAGTGGATCTCAACTTCTCTAAACCTTTAGCAACAATATTAGGCATAACAAACATAGACATATAATAAATACCCATACCACCCAACACTGTTTTCAATAACATAGATCTACCGCCAACCGAAAGAGTATTAACTTTCCAACCCGACAATTTTTTGTTAAAACGATCAATCAACACTTCCCAATTCTTTTTATTAGACATACAAGCTCCCACCGGAGCCCAAGATAAACAAACGGAAGAAAAAGTATTTCCGCGTACGATTTGTTTGGGTATTGTTGAACGTGATGGGCTTTCACTCCCAGATGTACTGGACATTAAATTGGCCTTGTCAAATTTCAAAATGTTGATGGGCCAACATTCATGGATTAGAAACACCTTATTAAGGTAGTGTTCGAACATCTTAACCAAAGCTGTGAGTTTGGTTAGTGGTAAATGCTTTACCTTTGGACCTGTCTCACGCGGGTTCGAACCTTATAAGCAGATTTTTAAATATTTTTCAATCCGGCAAATTGAAAATTTATAATTATGGCAGGTTTGAATTCAAACATGCCTTAACTAGAAATGTGCAATTTGTTTTATAAAGTAGCATAGATTAAAAAAACATAGTATATATAAGAAAAATAAAAAACTAATTTTACAATAACTTCTCTTAGCAATCCGTGTATTACACGTGGTTTAAAATTAGTGTAATGAATAAAGCAACTGTAAATTGTTAGAACAAGAAAAATAAAAATAAAAACTTGATATGGTTTTATGTTTACTGTTATTTAGAAAATCAAGTATAGATGTGAAGAATTCGAGTAGTATTATATATTCGTTTTCCTTTAAATCATGTAAAGTATAAACCGATATAATCACATAAATCCTCGATCGGACGCCAAATATTGCTTGCTGATATTACCGAAACGTGTTAATATGTTTTAAACCACAATTAACTTATTAATTTTTATTAACGACGGTAAATGGACAAACCAAATTAAACAAATACTTCTTCCGTATCACAATAAGTGATACATTTGGAGTTTCATGGTATTTGAGCCAAAAGATTAAAATAAGGTTTAAATATATTAAAGTAGATAGTTAGTGGAGGTTGAGTCTCACTTTATTTGAATAAAGTGATATTAATGAGTTTTAAAAGTATAACCAAGGGTATAAGGGTAATTTCACTTTATTAAAGTGGATAGTTAGTGGATGAGAGGTCCCACTTTTTTACCAAATAAAGTAACTTTTGAAGTGTATCACTTATTATAAAACACTCATAAATAGAAAGTGTATCACTTATAGTGATACAGAGGAAGTAAGTTTTACAAACTCCAATTTAAATGGCATACATATTTTTTTTAATTTAAAATATAAAGGTAAATTATACCTTATACTTCATCCGTATCAAAATAAGTTAATTACTTTTCTTTTTAGGGTGTATCAAAATAAGTGAATCACTTTAATAATTTATCTTATTTGGTAAGTTTTTATATATAAAATTACTCTTTTACCCTTACTTATACATTTTTAAACATTATTAAAGGTGTGTGGTCCCATCCATTTTTGTCACCTTCCTATAAAAGCAACAAAATAGGAAAAAGTGTGAGTCCCCATCCATTCTAATTACCCAATTTAATTTCACTAATCTCTTATTACTTTATTTTGCCTTAAAAAAACGTAAACTCCAAAGTGATTAACTTATTTTAATATAGAGGATGTATACATTAGTGGTTCCATTTTTACTGTTGACAAGCTTCTTCCAATATTGTAGACATGTAGTTTGCTTGTTTTTAATCATGTATATAATCCCGTAAAAATATGTAGAGGTATAATCAACCCGACACAACTCGTGAGCTATTTCAGACTGACTATGAATTGACTCGTTGTAAAGCAACTTGTTGAGTTGGGTTTCGAGCAGAGCTTGAGTTCCTTAATATTCAGCTCGCTAATGGAGCTTCCATTAAATTAATTATCCTATTAACCTTTTTCATATACATAAAGAGTGGATTACTAGAAACTCGGGTTTTAAAACATTTATCATCTTCACCTACCACCATTGAAACCCTATAAGCTAAAATTGAAATTAAACCCAAATCGACCATTAAAATTCATATAACCATTTGTAGAATAGAGGTAATAGTATTGCCTGAGTCAGGCCGACGATGGTAGTGCAGTGCGCCAGAGGAGGGTGTTTGGTCGGTTGTAGAAAGGAAATAAATAGAAATATAAAATAAAAAATGAAAAAGAAAACAGAGTCAAAATATTGAAAAATATTTCAAACTATCCAATTACTAGACGCTTTAAAAGTTAAAAGTTTAATACTATAAACAAACGGACAGAGAGCATTGCCGCGTGTGGTGCCCTGCTTTTATGGAGCTAATTCGTATAAAATAAGTTTTATTTATACAGAACAATTTCATCTTAAAGGATAATCATGTCCTTTATTTCCTTTTACCAATTTTACATTTCACCCCTCCCATTAAGGGCATAATTATCCTTTAGAATGAAATTTCTCTACATGAAGAAAAATTGCTCTTTACAGCTCCCTTACTTATAAATATGCCCCCAATTCCTCTACAATCTATTTCTCTTTCTCTCTCTTTTTCTCCTCTTTTATCTCTCTCTTTTTCTTCTCTCTCTTGTTGGTGCAGTGAAGGATGCAAGCGGTTGATGATGGTCCTATGGACCTTGAAATGCAACTGCTTTCACCACCAACTGCTGATAACGGTACAAGAAATATAATGCGTACGGCCATACTAGCTCTCCAGCCTGCACAAATGTTTCTTGCAGCACCAAATCATGCATCTCCACCTGTTTCAAGGGTTTCTTCATCCAAAACCACTACTTATGAAACCGTGAGATGATCATATATATATAATACTTATATTATTAACATATGTACGTAGAATTGTGATCACTTATATATATATTGATATGAATATTTTATATGTACAGGAGAGATCATGTGAAGAGATGGTTGTTGAATTTGATCAGAGTGTCCCATTGCTTATTAAGACATCTGCAGATAGCGCTTTGAATTCAAGGAAGCAGATAAGAAAAGTTATCAATGTCGTCCGGTCAACCCTAGCCTTCAAAGCACATGCTAATTATGTTCATCGTCGTACCTGTGAAACCCAAAGAGTAAGATCATCGATCATTATCATATCATCTCCCTCCATCCATTTTAACTACCAAGAAAGATCATTTTACAATTCCTCGGTAGGGCTGTCGGGCGATAAGGGCGGCCGCCCAGGGCTCACAAAATTTAGGGGTCCATTTTCAAAATAATCAGCTCACACACACACACACACACATATATATATATATATATATATATATATATATATATATATATATATATATATATATATATATATATATATATATATATATATATATAGAAGTGGATCCTGTGAGGACTTAAAAAACGGTGAGGACTCGCGAGGACACCTCATAAAAATTTCAAAAAATTCCGAAAAAAAAATATATAACTCACCATGATAATTACAACATTTGACCAAAAAAAAATTTCGAAAAAAAAATTATAATCCACTTTTTTTTGCGGATCATAACAATGATCCATATTTTTTTTGTGGATCATTATTATGATCCATATTTTTATTTTTTGGATCACTTTTGAAAAACTTTTTTTTTTTTATCTTATAGGCTGCAATTTAGATATTTGAAAAAGAAATTTTTTTGAAAAAAGTTTGTTTTGGATCATTTTTATTGTTTTTTTGGAGTCCTCACAGTCCTCACCGAGAAAAGAGTCCTCACCGGATCCAGACCCTATATATATAGAGTAAATTACACGGAAGGTCCCTATGGTTTACCACTTATTACAGTCACAGTCCCTGAACTTCGTTTATTACACCAGACGTCCTGGTGTATACAATTTGTTACACCCATGGTCCTGTTGCCCTTAACTTTTTCTAAATGACGAAAATACCCTTTTGGTCTTTTGTAATAAAGCGAAGATAAAGGACCGTGAATGTAATAAGTGATAAACCATAGGGACCATCTGTGAAATTTACTCTATTAATTGATTTTTCCCTATCTCTCTTTAATTCATATTCTTCCGCCACATTCAGACTCACCACTCGCCTCTATCTCTTTGAATTTAAACATCAATTAATAACCATTATCGTCGCGTAATCAACCCCTGCCTCCGGTTGTCTTCTCTAGTTGTTCCGCCGCCGATGACGTTCTATCGACATGAGTGTGCAAAATATCAACTCCTATGGAGACGTTCATCAATTGTCCGAACCACCGCGTGTGCAAACCACCAAATCCTCTGGGGCGTGCATCAATTGTCTGATTCAATTCTGGTCGATAGAACGTCATCGGCTCGGAACATCTTGAGAAGGAAACCGGAGGCACGGTTTGGTGATGGATCGAATTTTTAGTGGTTTGGTGGCGCGACGATAATGGTTATTGATTGATGTTTGAATTCAAAGAGATAGATGTGGGTGGTGAGTCTGAATGTGGTGGAAGATGAATTAAAGAGAGAGAAGAAAAAAAATCAATTAATAGAGTAAATTTCATGGATGGTCCCTGTGGTTTGTCAACTATTACATTCACAGTCCCTTATCTTCGCTTTATTACAAAAGACGAAAAGGGTATTTTCGTCATTTAGAAAAAGTTAAGGGCAGTAGGGACCATGGGTGTAACAAATTGTATACACCAGGGACCTTTAGTGTAATAAACGAAGTTCAGGGACTGTAAGCGTAATAAGTGGCAAACCACAGGGACCTTCCGTGTAATTTACTCATACATATATATATATATATATATATATATATATATATATATATATATATATATATATATATATATATATATATATATATATATATATATATATATATATATATATAGTGTAGAATTAGAATCAGAACCAATTAAAGCTACAGAACCAGCAGAACTCAATCTAAACCATTGATTTTTGAAATAAAATGATCATGTAAGACACATTAATGTATTTGATGAGGGACCCCTAAATATTGGTTTGCATGGATGTCATTCATGCATGTATACATATATGTATAGATAACACTTATGTATACATACATGAAAACATATACATATATGTATACATGCATTAATGACATCCATGCAAACCAATATTTGGGGGTCCCTCATCAAATACATTAATGTGTCTTTCATGATCATTTCATTTCAAAAATCAATGATTTAGATTGAGTTCTACTGGTTCTGTAGCCTTAATTGGTTCTGAAACTAATTCAACCCTGTATATATATATATATATATATATATATATATATATATATATATATATATATATACTCTTTTCCCGGTGAGGACTGTGATGACTCCAAAAAAAACACTAAAAATGATCCAAAACAAATTTTTTTCAAAAAAATTTCTTTTTTAAATATCTAAATCGCAGCCTATAAGATCCAAAAAAAAAAATAGTTTTTCAAAAATGATCAAAAAAAAAATAATATGGATCATAATAATGATTCACAAAAAAAAATATGGATCATTGTTATGATCCGCAAAAAAAAGTGGATCATAATTTTTTTTTCGAAATTTTTTTTTGGTCAAATGTAGTAATTATCATGGTGAGTTATATATATTTTTTTCGGAATTTTTTGAAATTTTTATGAAGTGTCCCCACGAGTCCTCACCGTTTTTGGAGTCCTCACAGGATCCCACTTCTATATATATATATATATATATATATATATATATAGTGAATGGCTAGTTACAGAACCCATTTTAGGCTACAGAACCTGCAGAACTCAATGTAAACCATTGATTTTCAAAATGAAATGATCATGGAACATACATGAAGTGATTTAATGAGGGACCCCCATGTATTTATGTTATTCATGCACGAAAACATATATGTTTTTGTGCATGTATGTTTTCATGTATATATATATAAGTGTTATTTTTGCATTATTTGAACATATATGCTTTTCACTATTTTTGATGACTTTCTTAAAGTATATGTTTGATTTGGGTTAAATGTTATTATTTTGCATATTGTTTTACTAAATTCTAATATTCTTAGATGAGTTTTGCTTTGTTCTACGCAAAAAATGTGTTCTGTTATAAACTTATTTGAATCAAGATAAATCAAACGGAATATTGAAAATAGGCGGACTACAGGGTCCAATCCGAACATTTAACTTGGGAAATGGGTCGACACTTTTAATTTGATAGAAACTTTTTAGTTATTTGGAAAAAAAAATTACTTCACGGGGCCCATTTTTCAAATTTTGCCCTGGGCCCAAAATTTGATTGGATCGGCTCTATTCCTCGGGATATTAAATTTTAGAATACACAAGATTCACGTACATACGGATTATTGGGCCATGTTTGATAAAGTTTATTTAGAGGGCTTTTTAGCTTAATAAGTTTAAATTTTCAAGCTTATTAAGTTAATAAGCTAAAAAGCCCCCTAAGGACATGTTAGGGAAAGCTTATTAAGGGGGTTTTTTTTAGCAGAATCTGGAAGTTGCTGAAGCATGTGATAGTTCATCTGATCAGCACCCGATTACTATCAATCAACTGCAGGGTAGCCAAACCAAAAACATCTCAAATATCGTACGGCACAAGGATTTGCAAACCCTTCAAGATTTTGGTGGTTTAAGTGGAGTTGCACATGCACTAGGCACAAATTTGGTCAACGGGATATCCGGAAACGAAGCTCTTTGCCGTACTCAAGAACACGCGTTCTCCCCAACTCTAGATCGACACGCGTTCTTACATTTTGTCTGGAACGAACGCAAGAACAAAACTATTCTCTTTCTTTCATTGGTTGTAGTCCTATCACTCGTATTTGGGATCGACGAAGAAGGTGTAAAGGATGGTTCGCGTGATGGTTTAGTCGTATTCGTTGCAATCATTCTTCTAGTTTTATTTGCTTCTATCCGCAACTACCGACAAGAAACAATCGCTCGAAAGAAATTAAGGAAGCTACAATCTACAAATATGAGAATGGCAGAAGTCCATGTGGTTAGGGGAGGTATTCAAAGTTATATTTGTGAATCAAAGCTTGTGTGTGGTGATGTTGTGATATTGAACAAGAGTTGTCAAGTCCCATGTGATGGTTTGTTTGTAAATGGTCAAACCTTGGAGCTTGATTGCGGGTCGGAATCTTGTCTAATTAATGAGCAAAACCCGTTTTTGTCGTATGGTGAGAGAGTTATTAATGGGGATGCTCGGATGTTGGTGACTTCCGTAACTATGATGAGGAAAGCCACATGTGATCCAGATACTCGGTTCAAATTAGAAACGCACCTCGACAAGTTGAACACTTGGATGCACTATATCGGGCTCATTATCAGTATCATCGTCACTATAGTGTTGTTTATCCGATATATTGCTGGAAAAATGGATGATGAGAACGGTTATAAAGTAGAATCGATTGGGAAACCAACTTCTATGAGCAATCTTGCAAATATATACAAAAAGATTATTAAGGAATCTAAGTACTCAATGAGAGGTTTGACCAAGTTACTAAGTGTGTCACTGGTTGGGGTGACCGAAGGGGTGCCTTTCGTTGTTTCACTCGCAATTTATTACTGGAACGATGAGACGCTATTTGGTAAAGCCGTGGAACAAGATTCACAAAGTGTTTTGAAGATGGCGTCGGTTACTAGAATTTGTACCGACATTTTTGGCGATTTCAGTGAGGATGAGATTGAAGTTGAGAAACTATTTATAGGAGAAGTTATTAGTGGGTGTAGTAATATATCACCAAATGTTGTGGAAGCACTATGTGATGGAATTGGCACATTAAAGGAGAGAAAAGTTTTCTATTGGGCCAAGGATAAGTTGGGTTTCAAAACTGAAAGAATGGTAGAGAATATGGACTTGCATTTGAATGGACAAATGGAGGAAATCTTAAGCAAATGCACACATTACTATACTAGAAAAGGGGAGAAATCTCCCATAAATGATGTAGTAAGAAGCCACTTTGATCAAGTGAATAAGACCATGCAACATAAACACTTGAGGACACTTGCATTTGCTTGCAAGCATACACATGATACCCAAACCCTAGATGCAAATGACATGGTCTTTGTAGCACTACTAGGATTGAAAAGCAAGAGCAAGGAAGCTACAAAAGCACAAATCAAAGTATACAAAGATTGCAAAATCGAAACTGTTATTGTCTCAAGCAAAAGTATATCTGTACTGGAAGACATCGCCTTCCAGTACGAAGTAATCACCAATGTTGACACGAAATCATTGGTGATTACAGGTGAAGTTTTCAGGAAATACACCGATAACGAAAGACTTGAAAAAGCAGATAAGATTCGCGTTCTGGGAGAGGCACTTGCGTCCGATAAACTACTACTCGTAGAGACTTTGAGGAAAAAAGGCGAAGTTGTGGTATTTCTCGGACAAAGAACAGACGATGCCCCGACGCTAAAGGAAGCCGACATAGGCATAGCTATGGGAACATGGAGCTCCATAAAGGCAAGAGAAAGTTGTGATATAATCATGTGGGATGGGAGTTTCGTTGACTTGGTCAACATGGTTGACTCTGGAAAATGCATCTACCACAATATTCAAAGCTTTGTTTATCTAGTTCTAACCACAACCATTAGTAGCACTTTGTTAAACTTGGTTGAGACAATAGCTTTGGGTGATGTTTCTCTATCCATAATTCAGTTAATATGGGTGAATCTAGCCATGGATTTTCTTGGAGGTTTGGCATTGCTAACAAAACCATCATTAGATAAACCGGTGAGCATGGATCCAATTAGTTGTGAAACATCATTTATAACCGTACAAATGATCATAAATATAGTGTTCCAGGTTTCGTATCAAGGTATTTGTTTAGCGATTGTTCAACTCGAAGGATCTAGAATTGCGGGTACAAGTGAGCACACGAAAACCGTGGTTTTTAACATCTTTATTTTCTGTCAGTTCTTCAATCAGTTTAATGCGAGAGAGCTGCAAAAGAAGAATTTTTTCAGAGGTGTTAATCGACATATACAGTTTTGGGTTTCTATCGGTCTTTTTATAGTTTTGCATGCGCTTTTCATTGTGGTTCAAGAACTCACCGGCTATGGTAAAAGAATGGGCTGGAAGCTATGGGCTGGTTGTGTTGTAGTTGGTGCCGGATCATGGCCGGTTAATTGGATCGGAAAATGTATCTCACGGTCCATTAAGATAATTGTTGGGAAGCTTTGCGACATTTGGTTAATTACTAGCTAGTCGTTGATATGTATCTTGTAGATTTTTCAATCTTTTTCCACTTCTCTAATGTTTGTGTGATCGTTGTTAATATGAATAATATGAAGTGTAATTTATGACATATATTAAATGTTGGGATAATTTCATACACATCCTTGCAAACTTTCAATATTACGTATATATCCTTGCAAAATTTATTATTATATATATATCCTTTCAAAATCTCAAAAATCTCGTATATATCCTTCTATCTAGTTTTAATAGTATTTAAATCTTTTAAAATTTAAAAAAACATAAATCCAGATCTAAACTAATGGTAAAATAGCCTAAAACCTAAGACTTAACGAAATAAAATGAAATTGTCGAATTTGGCAATAAAATACATTTGACGAAAGAAAAAACCTTGACCTTTAAGTGTATTTCGGACATATTATCATTAATTTAGATTAGCATTTATGTTTTATTAAATTATAAATGATTTAAATATTATTAAATTAGGTAAAAAGATATATGTGAGAATTTTGAGGTTTTGAAAGGATATATACGTAATAAAAAATTTTGCAAGGATATATACGTAATATTAGAAGTTTGCAAGGACGTGTATGAAATTATCCCTTAAATGTTTCTCTCTTAGGCCCGATCTAATAGTTAGCTCTTCATTTTTAGTTTTATCAAATCGCTATTTCTTCATGACAAAATGCAGCGGCGTCTCTGAAATTCTAAAGATCTTGTACGAATAGACGAAAATAGGCCCCTAAAATACAAGATTTATATCAAAAAACTGAATATCTAACTTTTTTTCTATTAAATTATTAACTTATCTTAAAACTTTAAGATTTTAAAAATATGAATAAGAAATATGTAAAATATTAGATCTCTATAAAACATGGACCATTTACGACCATACCTTATCAAAGACACCCTTGACAAAGTGAGAGAAAAACTGACACCCCTTACCAAAATCACGTTTTCTTTTCTTTTTAATTTGTAGTAAACACCATCATGTCATCTTTTATTAAATAAACATAAAACTTAATATATTAAAATTTATAAAAATCAAAATGATATAAGATAGTTGAGAAAATATATACTTTTAATATTAGTAAAAAATAAATTTAAAAAGGGAGAGAAAAATCAAAATTTTAAAGAATTGACTTTTAACAAATTCAACCCCACCCACGTACCCACTCTCCCCTTCTCTTCCCTTTGGTCTCTTCTTCTCGGTTTACATAACAAATAAACCGAAGAAACTTTAGCGGCTGGCCAACAAAGAACTGAAGAACACCATTGAGATGGGTCTTAGAATTTTATACATGCTACCCTATCTAAAAGTAAGATAATTCTTTTTTCTGAATATTTGTATACTTTCTAAGTTTAATGCATGATACACATTTTTTAATAAATAATATCACCCTCAATATTTAAATGAAGGTAATTTGTACAAAAAAAGTGATGTCCATACTACAAAATTATTTTAAAAATGCACAAATTATAACACTATGTATCATGTATGCATATTTGTAGTTATATATACATTATTTTCGTCTCATATTTATGATCCTGTATTTTATTAAATATCTTAGTTAGTTAAAAGAATCAAAAAGTTAATTGTATGTTTGTATTCTTCTATTTTTCTTTTCTTTTTTTCTTTTTTTTTCCAGGTGAACACAACATCAGAGGGGCTGAAAGATGGATTATACGAGTTCTAAGCAAGCTGAAGCTAAGCTAGACGTATAACTAGTAATTATAGTAAATCCAAATACCCAATATATTACTCCGTATTATGCATAGCTCTTAAAATCAGATGGTAAAAGACCAAAAACATGTTTAGCTTCTACTGGTATAATTTAATTAAGATGCCTACTTAGTGTTTAAAATACGAATCACTATAAAGTATAAACTCAAGGTCCTAATTCCTAATCTGTTTTCTGCAAGATGTACATACTTATGATTTAATTTCCACACATAAGTTGCATAAATGAGTGATCGACCACTACAAATTACTAATCGGAATATGAATGTGTAGTAGTTCAATATTTGCATAAAAGAGAGGCCAGAAAAATACAAATTCTAGAAGAAAAGAAAATACAAGTGTGAAAGCGCGTACGTACTAAATTTTTTGGTGACATAGCTTCATTTTTGTATATGTAGGTAGAGGAAGAGATCGAATTCAGGAAGAGCAAATTGGGTGTTGTTTATAAACCTTGTTCTGCCCTGAGATGTTTCCTTCCGGTTTCAAGTAATAAATATATATGTTTACATATCTAATAATTAAGAAGGGTGTGAATGTGTGATGAAGTTTCGTGGATGTGACAAAAGCCTTAATATGCGGTGTCCAAGTCATTATGGCGTATTCTTTCATATTAACCCGTTAACTTGACTTCGATGTACTTTGTACGCGTATTATAATAGTATAACCCGTAACTAATACCTGGACAATCTAAACAAAACCACGTTGATTCAAGAATACCGTTGATTTGAGTCTTCAAAATTTGGTCAACTTAGGAACACAAAGGGGGAGAAAAATCAAATTTCATAAAAACTCCAACTAATGATTCTATAGTCTTACATAAACCTTAAATAAAGCCCAGAATTTTAAATGTGCCAAAAAAGATAAACGAATCATAAACTAAGCCTAAAACAAAGTCAAACATAATAAGAACAAAAACAAAAAAAATGCAATATAAGTGTCTAAAATGGCGTTTTGGGGCCGAAAAGTTCGGTGAATCACCTACCCCCATTTATCATGACGTATTCCTCGTTGCAAGCTTCGATTTTAGTTACTCGTGAGCCTGAAACAGACACCCGTGTTAAAGTTATGACCCAAAAATAGAAAGTGTATCACTTATTTTGAAACAGAGAAAGTATATGAGAAATGATATTTGTGCCTACTTGTGCTTGTCCATCTCTAAACTTAATATGTGTAATCCACTAATTTTCTTTCCTCATATTATCTCTTGTTTTTGACATTTGCTATCATCAAATGGGTAGACACATAAATAAACACAAATAATTAACACCAATACCATTCCTTATCTTTATAAGTTAAAACAACAATAAGCTACATATCTATATAATATAACTAACAACCCGGTCAAAAAAGAACCTAATTCAAACCCAATTTTAATAGTGGTATTTTTACACTTGATACTTGATAGTTACACTTACACCTTGAGGGATTTGCCAAGAAGATACACTTCGACACCTTTCATGAATATGCTTTGAATTTAGCACATAATCTGATAATTGCGAGGCCCACTACATGCTAGCTACATCCAGCCAAAAAAAGTTCTTCAGATGGAAAATTCAACCAAAATAATGTGAAATCCTTCACCAATCAGGCAATCACTATCAGTGCCTATATGAAGGAAGAGGTCGGTCAGGGTCTGAAAATTTTCCAATTATTATGATTTTTTTTTGGTTGAAAAATTTGTATTTTTTAGTGTTTGTCCAAGAGAGAAACTAGGTAGTTTAATTTTTTTTAAAGTTTGAGGGATAAATTTTAGCCTTTGAATCAAATGGTCAAGATTAACCCACAAACCACTATCACAACCACCACCATCACATGTGATTTAATACATCATCAGCACCACCACCCCCACCCCCACCCTCACTACCGCTGCCCATCGCCCACTGCCATTATCAGCCACCACCGTCGCCGACCACCATCACCACCACCGGCAATGTAACACCTCAATTTTTCAAAACATTTTTTAAAACATCTTTTTAAATAAAAATATTACAATGTCCAATATCCCAAAATACGGTTTAACAAAAACCATTTAAAAGTTTATCAGAGTATTAAAACCGGTGTTACAAAACAATATCATAACCATAGGATAAACGGGATCTACCTACGAGCTCCCGAGCTGATCAACACTAGGCCACTTCTAACGGGACCTTCTAATCCAACGATCCTGAACCTGAGTACATAGCCAAAAACAAAGTAGTACGTGAGACAAAATAGTCTCGTGAGATACATGGGTTTTCGACCCATTCTCAAAAGATTTATAAATAATATTTATAACAATATAAGTGTATAGACTAATGGTCAAGACCACACATTATGAGTGTGTCGAGTATACTATATATAAAAGATTATACATCAATCACTCCTAAGATTATGTAGGAGATAAAAGGAAATACAATATACAATGAATGCAAATATACTCTACAATATTAACGTATAATAATAAGTACTTATCTTTATCAACTTTATAAACTCATACATCATTTTCTACTTATTTAATTGTATAAACTAATAAGCTTACCATAAGCTTATTCAACATTTAATCACATACTTGTATAAACTATCGAGGTAATTGGGATCCCCCATCTTACCGAGATTCATAAGCTCTCCCCGTTTCCGGGTCGTCATGCTCACCCAACACTGGGTGTCGTAAACTGTGACATTCTACTCTTTGCGCAGGGAGGTACCACCCCAAGTAGACGTCTCATGCTCCCCCATTTATGGGCGGTCTTATTCCGGATATCTTATTCATCACATATGAGCCTCAGCTCCATTCATCAAATTCATATTTAATTAGAATACACAAATTCTAATTATCTCATCCTTTACATTACTTAATCACTTTCAAAATTGACTTTACCAAGTCCTTTAATAAATAAACATATTTATTACTTATCAAAAATCACTTTACTTTAACTTTACTTTGACAAAAATGTTTATCTCTTACTAGTCACTTTATACACAACCTCTTACCAATTTAATAACTACTCTTATTAGTATAATTTTACTAATCAATACTTATTACTCAAATCATCATCATCAGTTTTATTAATACAATTACTAATAAAACTCTATATCATATACTTTCAAACATTATCTTTATTAATACTCCCTATTAATAAAAACTCATTATCAATTCATATAATCATGTTTACTTATCAAAATAGTCAATTATGTAGATTATATCTTAATAGCATACTAACACATATTCCTTATCTTTCTAAATCTCCATCTTTATGAAAACATTTATAAAGACTCCATAAACATCATTACATTTCAAAATCCTTTTGCTATGTACCCAGTTAAAAAGTCACATGTACTCACCTTAGCCAAACTTAATCCTCTTGAGCTTCTTGAATCAAATCTTCACTTCCCAAGACTTGTAAACTCCAAGTCTTCCAACAAATGCCCTAATCATGAAACCACACAAGGTTTAACATCAAACATCACCATTGACTACATAATCCATCATTGATTACCACTAGTGTCAATTTTCCCCAATTTGACAACCCATAAACCCTAGGTTTTATAGATCTTAAGATCTCCATAAATCCATGTTATGAACATGATTTCCTTGATAAAATACCATGAATCTGAGTTATATAACTTCCATTTCACAACTTATGACAAACCCTCCAACTAGGGTTTGCATTCAACACCATTTTTACCCCAAAACACTATCTATAATAAAAAAAGAGTAGAGATTTACCTTATACTTCAACAATAGAGCAAGAATCTTCAAGATTGAGTGTGAAATTCGGTCCCAATGGCTTCCTTACACTCAAAATCGTGCACACACACTTGGGAGAAGATTTTAGGGTTTTGAAATGAGAGAAATGGCTGAAATCCCGATTTTAAAGTCTGTACAGCAATAAATCGCGTCGCTATCCACAATTTCGCGTCGCTAAATGGTACCCGCGATTTTTCGCGTCACAAGATCGCGACACGATCTTCCACGCTATCTCAACTTCGCGTTTTCCCACCGCTATTTCGGATCGCTGTTCCAACACTTGCACAAGATAGCGCCGCTATCTTCCCCCTGCAGTTAAGGCTGCACTTTTTCATCAATGTCATTACACGGTTTCGTTCATAACTTTCACGTACGGTGTCCAAATAACACGAAACCAATTCCTACGTGCTTTAAACGATTTATCCTTATTTATCATATTTTTCCATAATTTATTTGATTCAAATTTCGGGTCATTACAGGCAACCTCCCGCCACCTCCGGCCGCTTTCAGTCCCATGTGATTGTGTATTAAATCACATGTGCTTGCACACTGCCGACCACCACCAACTTCTGCCGGCCACCTTCTCCACCACCGGCAACCCACCACCACCGCCGGCCGCCTCAATCACATGTGATTGTGTATCCAATCACATGTGATTGCGGCGGTGGCGGCGACGAGAGTGGCCGACGAAGGTGGTGGTTGTGTATTCAATCACATGTGATATGATGATGATGGTGGTTAAGAAATTGGTCTTGACCGTTTGACATTTTTTTAATCCAATGGTTAAGATTTATCCTTTGGACTAGGGGTGTCAAATTTATACCGAACAAAACCAACCAACATGCTACCAACCATACCAAGAATAGTTGGTAGCCAATATGTTGGTAGCCAACATATTTGGTTGGTAGTACCATACCAATCAAGTAGTCATGGTACGGTAATGGTATAAAAATTTAAATATCATGGTAATACCGTACCAACCAATAATTTATATATACACATTATTTAGAAGAATTCGAGGAAGCTAAACTACATATGTATTATTATTTAATAAAAGTTATAATATCATAACATAAAAACATTCAAGTTACAACTTCTTAGTCTAATTGATCAATATATTACATTTAGATATTGCATGTGTTTGGCGTTTGAAGCAGAAGAGAATGCCACAAGCTAGTGTATTATGACAAGAATACTACATAATTTGTACTTTATCGTATAGTATTTATATAACATTTAACGTATATCATTATCAATTATAATAGTATAGAAAAATGTCTTGTTTTTAGTAATATTGCAAATAAATTTTTGATCTTGGTATATACCATTACCAATTCGTACCAACCATGATTGTTGGTAGCCAAACAAATTGGTACCAAGTATAGTTGGTACGGTACACGGTATGAGCAAAATATATGCGATACCGTACCACGTTCACCCCTACTTTAACTACATAAAAATCAAGGAATACTTTGAATACAACTTTTGCCCAAGTATATAAGATTACGCACATTTACTCTATTAATTACTTTAATGACCAAACTACCCTTTTGTAATTCTAATAAACGAAAATTAAGGACTGCATATGTAATAAGTGACAAACTATATGAATAATCTGTGAAATTTACTCTATTAATTAAATTCTTTTTCTTTTATTTCTCTTTTATAGTTGTTCTTATGCCACCTATAGACCCAATACAACCAGCAACCTCCTGCAGCATTACATATTGGCATAGTTCACCCACCACCAATCCTTCCCTGCAACCACATCTGGTCACATACTTGCAGATATGCTTTATAAAACTCATTTGAAGAAAAGCACACAATTGATTCGTACAATCTCTATAAAATCCATATAAAACACCAATTACAATCACTAAAAGCGTGATGCGACTTACAGATGTATAAAACCATTGCTATAGGTTGCGCTGGGCTTGCGACGCCGGAGGTTGCAGAACCCTAGATTTATAGAACTCAAAACCTGCAAAATCAATTGAGAAAAATAAATTATAGAGATAAAAATTGGTTGTAGGTATGTAGGTGATGGAAGAATACAGATAAAAGAAGAATAAAAGAACAAGAAATTAACTACTCGTAATAAAGAAAATTTCGCGGATTGTCAAAGTGGTTTCCGTTTATTACATTTTCAATCCTTAATCTTGGTTTATTACAAAACCAAAATGATAGTTTGGTCACTAAAAAAAATCTTACAGCCCTAGGGGCCGTCAATATAACAAACTACATACATCAGAGATATCTAATTAATAAACGAATTTAAAGGAGTGAGTTTTTAATGAGTAACAAACCACGGACCTTCCAAGTTATTTTCTCTGAAAAAAGTAATGGAAGTTTTTTTTAGCACATTGTTTCTCACTTAAGAGAGAAATGACAAAAGTTTAAATATGTTATGATGTTTCTCATTTTTACATATGTTCCTTTTTTTTCAACTCTATTTTGAATCTAGCAAAATTCATTATATTTCTACTTGTTGTACATTAATTAGTTCAACTCATAGATTATATATATATATATATTTATAAATCATTCTAATATTATATATATAAACTAACAAATATGATAAAAACACCCGAAAATTGGCTCCAATTATTATTTCGATTCCAATCAGGTCTATATCCGAACCGAACCAGAACCGTATTCTCTATAACGGTTCGGTTCTCGGGTGTATCAATCCTTTGAAATCAGATCTCGGGCCCGGGTCCATCCGGGTCAGTTGTAGACTCGATTCCATCCCTAGTGTAGAGTCAACAAATAATCTTTTATTTGATTACTCCATGGTTAAAAATGTTAAGTGAGCAAGATGACAATTTAGCGGGGGATATCCGGTTGCCTCGTCTAATACTGAATGCATGGTTGATATGTTTAGTAATTTCAAGTTCCTTTGAAACTTAAAATGTGTTGGAAGGGGTTTTTTATAATATAGGGAGTGATGTTTACACAACATGTTTTAATCTATGTACCATAAGAGATGCATTATATGTTTGTACAGTTTGTCGTAATATTTGTACTGTGTGGTATAAGTATCAAAAGATGTGATGTATAAATTAATTCCCTTTAAATATAATCGCCTATTAAGACAGAAATCAGATCTCTTTTTTCTTCTATTTTCAATCATTTGACAATTTTGAGGTTAGTTTTATGGATTTTTATTTTCCATTACTATTCTCCTTCCATTTTCCATTTCTCATTTTATACCAAACACACCCTGGTTTCAATTGTCTTATTGGGTTTAATTATCTTTTAAGACAAACTCTTATTTCGCTAAAAATCATGAACTACATTCCCGACCTCAACTGAACTGCTCCCAGGAACTTTTTTAATTCTAATTTCTGTCATCTTATTCCTAATATTTACAACTTCATCCCACTTATTAATTTCAGAATATACATTCGATAAAAGCACATAATTTCCATCTTCATAAGCTTGTAACGAAAGTATTTTGCTAGTAGCTTCTTCAGCAAGTTCAACATTTTTATAAATCTTACATGCTCCAAGAAATGCTCTCCAAATAATTGCATCAGGTTCAAACGGCATATTTTTTATTAAATCTCTAGCTGCATTTAAATTCCCTGCTCGACTTAATATATCAACCATGCAACCATAATGTTCAATTTCTGGTGTTAGATTATATTCATCACTCATAGATTTAAAGTATTTCCAACCGTTATTAACTAAACCAATATGACTACATGCAGTCAAAACGCCTATAAATGTGATACCGTTTGGTTTAATTCCTTCATTAATCATATTGTGGAAATGATCGAGTGCAATTTGACCATATCCATGGTTTGCAAGTCCCATGATCATTACACTCCATAAATACACATCTTTTTTTGTCATTTTATTAAAAATGATTGATGCGTTTTTTATGTCGCCACACTTTGCGTACATGTTGACTATGGAAGTTGCGAGCTTTATGTCGATTTTGATTTGGTTTCTATCTATATAATTGTGAATCGTTTTGCCTGTATTTAAAGCACCTAAATCTGCACATGCGGATAATACACTGATAATTGTTATTTTGTCAGGTACATAATTAGTCAACTGCATCTCATGAAAGAGCCTTAAGGCCTCATGAGAGATGTTGTTGTTCGAATAACAGTGAATCATGGTATTCCATGAAACTAAATCTCTTTGAGGCATTTTATCAAACAGTTGGCGTGCGAAACCAATTTCACTGATTCTCACATACTCTGCCAACAGTACGTTGTATGAAACCAAATCTGGATCTTTCATTTCACCAAAGACCTTCCTTGCAAAGTTTATCCACCCGAATTTCACGTACATTTCAGTCAAACCCGTCTGGACAAATAAATCGGTATCAAACCCAAGTTTCAGTACCTGGGTATGTATCGTTTGACCATTTTTAACAAAACCCGATCTCCCACACGCTTGAACCACAAGAGACAAGCTGAAACTATCTATAAAGAGGTGATCTTGACGACGTAACCGGAGAAATAGATACAGACACTCGACATAGTTTTCTGAATTCAAGTAAGCTCTGATCATGGTGTTCCAAAGAAACGTGTCTGGACTTGGTCGAACAGGTTGCGTGCATTGTCGGAAGAATTCAAAGAGAATTTACGAAGGAGCTTGGCAATGATGAAATTGTTGGATTGTAGTGAAGACTTTATAAGGAATGCGTGTATCGACCTGATTCCCATTTGTTTATCCTTAACGAGAAACTGAGCGTATTTTTAAGGGAAATTTAGACAGGGGTCAAAATGTTATTAAGTCATAGTTTAGGATGTGTTTGTTGAAAAAACAGATAGTTGTGGGTGTTATCATCAACTACCTAAATAAGTCAAAAGAACGCTCGATGTTGAACCGGTCAATGCATCAGACACTAGTGCAACGACTAAAAAAAAGTTGAAAAGAAAACGATCGGTTTCTTTCTGTGTGCAACAACATTGGATTAGGGTTTTGATCGGTCTTAAATTGAAAGAATTACGAAAGCAGAAGAGGGAGAAAGATCTACAAATTACGCGTTTCTCTCTCTTCATTGACTTGCTTTTGATTAAATCTCTTCAAATTTTGTTTTCTGGTGAGTGTAATTTCTTTTCGATTCGTTGTAAATTTTCAAATTCTAGTTGCACTTTAACCTAAACCAAAAGCTTTAGACCTTGTTTTATGTTTTCTTCTGTATTAGTTTTGTCCGATTCGAACAGCAAATCGTTGTTTTAGCACTAGGCCTTTGTTTCACAACATAGAATCCAGATAATTTCAGAGTTAAGGAGTTGAAAATGAAGTTCTTTGAGTTAAAAAGTCAACTGATTTTACTATGATGAGATATTTGCAAGGAGATTTACGAAATTTAGGGGTTTTATGAAGATAAAAAAGGGAATATTTTGGTGCTTATTGTAGCTAGCTTTCCATCTTTATTTTCAGACAAAGTTATAAGCACATGATTTCTCTTATAGTTTAAACTTCAGTAACTCTAACTGTCCTCTTTTAGTAAGATTTGTCCTTTTTTTGTATCTGATATTTAATATGTTGTTTTGGGTATTATTTCAGTAACCAAACATGTTACCTCCACGTCAGCAACCACGTTCTGGAGTCCTGCACACATCACTATCCCTTGTTCCAGCAGACGGCTCAAATTCTGACCAAATCCGAGACTCACCAACCGAAAGTGCCAGCTCACGTGACACCTGGCCCACACCCGATGCTTTAACACTCTCCAAACAACTAGAAAGAGAAAAAACCACTGCAGAACACTCTGTAGTCCGCCACATATCAACCTCAGACAAAATGTCTCTCAGAGACATATCTAAAGAACGAGTTGACACAATTGCAGAACGAATGAATCATCTGCCCAATGATTTTATAAACAATTTAAAAAACGAGCTTCGTGGTTTAATCGAAGGAATGGGCGGTCACCAACATAGAGAAGAATACATTTTCCTTCAAAAAACGGTTTTAACCCGAACCGATTTAACCGAAACGACACTCGTGATGGCACACAGAGGACAGTTAGAAATCCTAGTAGCAATCAAAACTGGAATCCAAGCATTTCTACATCCAACTGTCAGTCTCTCCCAATCTTCTCTAATAGAAATCTTTCTATACAAAAGATGCAGAAACATAGCATGCGGGCACCAAATTCCAGCCGACAATTGCACATGTGAAATTTGCTCAAAAAGGAACGGTTTTTGTAACCTATGCATGTGTGTAATATGTAGCAAATTTGATTTTGAAGTGAATACTTGCAAATGGATCGGTTGTGATTCGTGTTCACACTGGACACATACGGATTGTGCTATACATAATGCTCAAATTGGGGTGGGACCCGCTTTAAATGGTGGAAATTCGGGTGAAATGTTGTTTAGGTGTAGAGCGTGTTTAAGGACGTCTGAATTGTTTGGTTGGGTTAAGGATGTTTTTCATCATTGTGCACCGTTGTGGGACCGGGAAGCTTTGGTTAGAGAAGTTGAGTATGTGAGTAGGATTTTTCAAAGAAGTGAAGATCCGAGAGGGAGAAAATTGTATTGGAAATGTGGAGAACTTGTGGAAACGTTGAAAAGTGGAGTGGCTGAACCGATCGCTTCTAAAGCAATATTGTCCTTTTTTCAAGGTAATTTTCAGGCCAAAATTCATTTTAGTACCCTGAACTTGGCTCACTAGGTCATTTACTACCATGAACTATTAAAAGTGCAACATGGTACTAGGCCTGTGCAAATTGGACCGAGAACGGATCGAAACCGCAGATTCGGACTGAACCGAACTGGACCGAGCCGAGCTAAATTGGTTCGGTCGTCGGTTCTTATTTTTATGAAAAATCGGTTCTCGGTTCCAAGCAGTTCTGTTCGGTCCAAAACCACGAAAAGTTGAAGAAATTACCTCGGTTCTCAGTTCGGTTCCGGCCGGTTCCCGGTTTCGGTTCGGTACGGTTCCGAGCATCATCGGTTCGGTCCTCGGTCGGGCCAAAACCATTTTTTTGGTTCCCGATTCTTGTCGGTCTGGACTGGTTCGGTCCGGTTCTTGGATCGTGCACAGGCTTACACGGTACCATGAACTTGACAAAATAGTCAAATTAGTACCTTGACTTATTAATTTGATCGCTGGACTTACTTTTGTTGGAGCTTTTGACGGACCAAAAAATATACGTTCATCTCAATATATTAATATTAGAAGCAAATCACGTGAGAAAACAAGACCAAATTAGTGAGTTAGGGTACTAAATCAGCTATTTTGTCAAGTTTAAAGTACCATGTTGCACCTTTAATAGTTCAGCTTCTAATACATGATGTTAATTTATAAAATTTTATTTGTAGAGTTTGAGATGGACCCCACAAAGCAACAAGAAGGCAATGAAAACCGTTTAATGGCCCCACAAGAAGCATTCAACCGAATTGCAGATGTAGTACAAGAAGCAATAAAAAAGATGGAAATGGTAGAAGAAGAAAAAGTACGGGTCACAAAAAAAGCCCGTTTAGCCCTAGAAGCATGTGACCAAGAACTCAAAGACAAAGCCCGTGAAGTAGCATCACTCAAACTCGAACACCAAAAGAAAAAACAACAAATCGATGAGCTGGAAAGCATTGTAAGACTGAAACAAGCAGAAGCCGAAATGTTTGACCTTAAAGCAAGTGAAGCTAGACAAGAAGCTGAAAGGTTACAATCAATCGCACTTGCAAAAGCTGAAAAATCAGAAGAGGATTATGCAAGTAGGTATTTGAAGCAACGGTTACATGAAGCTGAAGCTGAAAAACAATATTTATTTGAGAAAATGAAATTGCAAGAAAGTGCTTCACGTGAGCCTTCTCAGATGATGATGTATAATAAGATTCAAGATTTGCTTAAGAATATGTATACTGCTCCTTCTAAAGGAGATGCTTCAGTTTGAGGATGTTTTCTTTGGTTTTGAGGATGTACTTTTTTAGTTTTGTTGTTTATTGTTGTAAGTTTTAAACGGTGGTTGTAGTAACTTATAATTGTGGTGTGCAATTGTAATGCTGAATTTATCTCCTTTTGTGTAACGCTAGTGCCGTCTTGCAAGGCATTATTGTTGTTTGGCTTGCTTCGTCTAGGCGGATGTTTGACTGCTTTTTGACCTTTCATGCTAATTTGGCCGCCTAGCTATAAATTGTAGCGGTGTATACTGTGCCGTCCTTTTTACAACACTGGCTTATCAGATTTCAATTAATATAGAAATAATTTATCATAATTCATTGCGTTTTTATTAAATCGTATAGCTTTTATAAAAATGTGTTATATAAAAGTTTATCAAAACAATCAATATTATTTTAAATTAAAACAACATAATATTTCATTTATAATAATTAATTCAAGGATTTTAAGAGAATAATTCCTAAAATAAAAGAGTTTGTTATAGATTAAAGTACAAATTTATAAATATGTTTTATGAAAAGTTTTGATAATGACATCACTATTATAAAAAAATAAAATAATTAAACCATGTATGTAACAATTAAAATTTGAACTTCTGATTTATGAAGCCTACAATAAGAAAAGAATTAAGAAAAAAGAAAAAAAAAATTGTACATTTGTACCCCTTCTAAATTAACGTGTTTCTCCCTTATTTCTCCCACGCGCGATCACACGGTATATATTCCCCGACCGCCATAGCCGTCGAATCCTTATTACGATATTTTCCGGACGTTGTATTCCAATTTTGGACCTTCAATTTTTCGAAACAAAGAACATCAATTTCAATTTCCCCAATTAAATTTACACACAGTTTTGACTCTGAATCACCAATCGACTCGAAAATATGTCTGAAAAATTCTCGGCTACTCTAAGGATCGGTGACCTGAATGATTACATCGCACCGTCACAGGGCTGTGTTGTTTCTATGAAGTCCGGTTCCGCTAGGCTCGTTGATAAACCAAAGGTGTCTATTTATCTATATTATTATCTGAACCCTAGGTCACATCTTTTAGATTGTTGTTTGTTATTTATAATTCATTTTTAGCAAATTGTTTAGTTTTTTCTATGCTTACAAGTAGGTCAATTGTTGGATTGGTATTTGGGAAATCCATTTGATTTTAGGAATTTGTACAAATGCTAGAAAGGTCAAAACTTTTTATTCAGCTAACCGTTAGAACAGAGAAGTAGTAGGATATATTAATGGTACACATGTTACTTAAATCTTACTCCAAATCTCACAAATTGATTAAGTTTTGTCAAAACCTAGTACTTTACAAATGAAAATTGGGTATGACTTATGAACTCTGCTAAAATTTTCTTATACTTGAACAGAAGCTGGCAAAAACAGCACCTGTGACAGAAATATTTCAAACAGATCCAGTAAAAATATCACTCAAAGATTGCTTAGCATGCAGGTATCACTTTCTAACATACTCAATTACTCATACATATAATTTTATCTAATTTTCCCTAACTCTATAATGAAAATAATTAATCAAATTTGAAATCCTGCAGTGGTTGCATTACTTCTGCAGAAACTGTTATGCTAGAGAAACAAAGCTTGGATGAATTTCTTTCCAATATAAACAATGGAAAAACTGTTATTGTCTCTCTCTCACCTCAATCTAGGGCTTCTATTGCTGTTCATTATGGCCTTTCTCCACTTCAGGTAATTGATTAACATTAATAATCTTGTAAATTGTAATTTATTATTTACTTTAATTATTTCTACATATTTGCAGGTTTTTAGGAAATTAACCACATTATTCAAGTCATTGGGAGTTAAATCCGTGTTTGATACCAGTTGTAGTAGAGATTTGTCTCTTATTGAATCATGTAATGAATTCATATCTCGTTATAAACAAAGCAATTCAAATGAAACAAACAAATCTACAACATTTCTACCAATGATATCTTCTGCATGTCCAGGTAGGCTTTATCGTGGAAATCACTACACTGAAAAACTTAATTGTTGATATATATCTAATATTGGTTTGTTTTATTTTAAAAAAAACTTTTAGGTTGGATATGTTATGCTGAAAAAACACTTGGTTCATATGTTCTACCATATATTTCATCAGTAAAGAGTCCACAACAATCGATTGGAGCTATTATCAAGCACCATTTATGCCAAAAATTAGGGCTTAGGTAAGCATCTTTTTTTTATATTGTACATGTGATTTAATTTTTAATTTTATATATTTTTAATTTTACAGGCCCGGTGATATTTATCATGTGACGGTTATGCCCTGCTATGACAAAAAACTTGAGGCTTCAAGGGATGATTTTGTTTTTCAAGACCAATTTGATCAAATGACTACAGAGGTTGATTCTGTGCTGACAACTGGAGAGGTTTTAGATTTAATACAGGTAACCGAAAAATGTTTGTTTATTATATTTATTTTTTCCATATATTTATGAGTTTGGAAATTTTTAATTTTAATATAGTTTAAGTAAAGTATCTGAAATACCCTTCCTCGACAAAATAAATGAGGGGCAAATTGGTAATTTTAACTTAAACAAGGGGCTGTCTAGTTGTAAAAATATCTGTTGGTTTTGCAGTTTAAAGCAGTAGATTTCAGCAATTTGGATGAATCCCCTCTTGATAAACTGTAAGCAGAACAAAAAATATCTTCTTCAGATTTCAGTATATTTAAATCAATAATATAAAAAATAAAAATTAATTTTATTATTTTTTTTCAGATTATCGAATGTTAGTGAAGAAGGGAATCTTTTTGGGGTTAGAGGAAGTTCAGGAGGATATGCAGATACAATATTTCGTTACGCTGCAAAAACACTTTTTGGTCAAGATATTAAAGGGCCTTTGGATTTCAGGACCGTAAGAAATTCTGATTTCCAAGAAGTAATTTTAGAAGTAAGTTAATTAAACTTTTTCTATTTTTATTTTAATAGATTTAAAAAAAAAATTATAATTGTAGCAAATTTGCAGGTAGAAGGTAAAACAGTATTGAAGTTTGCATTATGTTATGGTTTCCGGAACTTGCAAAATGTAGTGAGGAAAATTAAAATTGGAAAATCTGATTACCATTATTTAGAGATCATGGCTTGCCCTTCAGGTTATTTTTTTTATTTTTATTTCTATATAATTTAAAAATATTAATTAATTGAATTATAAGAAATTGGTGAACAGGGTGCTTAAATGGAGGTGGTCAACTGAAGCCAAAAGCAGGACAATCGGGTAAACATTTGATCCAAGCATTAGAGACGACATACATGGAAAATGTAAGTTTATTTTAATACATAAATTTAACAAATTGAAGATTAAAAAACATAAATTTAACAAATTGTGATGATTTAATTTCAGGTTTTGGTAAATGATCCATTTGAAAACCCGATTGTGAAAAGTTTATATAAGGAGTGGCTTGAACATCCTGGTTCTGAGAAAGCTAAGCAACATATACATACAGAATATCACCCGATTATAAAAAGTATTACTTCTCAGTTGAATAATTGGTGAGTTTGTGAGCTATTTTACACACTTTTTGTTATTACATTATCGTGTTTGGTTAGCAACAGTTTTGATGATTGTAATTGTATAAGAGAAGCTTTTGAGCTAAAACTGGCAAGTAGAAAGATGTATGTTTTGTTTTATGGTATCTTATGTATTGCTAGTAGTTATAGAGGAAATCTTCAATGTATACATTTCTCAAATCCTTTTTTTAATAAAAAAAAAAGAGTTAATGACATGTAATAGTGAAAGATTAATTCCTATTAAGAAATAATTAAGAATTGCAAGTATTAGTTGCGAAAATAAGATACAAAAGGTTTAAACTAAACTTGGTTAAAAGCCAAGTGTTTGTTTCATTTTACTGCATCACACAAGCAAGTTTCTCTTCAACAGACAGTAAGTTTAACAAATTAAAAATTGATTTGATTTACACTTCTGTGTATTTAGTTGGTTAATTTACAATGTGTAGATTAGGTGCAGTTAAAAAAAATAAAAAATTACCATGTGTAGATTCAATTCCTTTTAAAGCTTTTAACGATAAAAAATATTATCCAATTGTGGGAGGCTATTATCTAAATGATAATACGAAAGATACATGCATGCATAATATTTTAGAGTTCTGCATAGCCTAAACACACAGCTCGCGCTTTGCTATCGGCAGTATTCCACATGGAGTGTGTTTCTTCTTTTTGTTATCTAGTAAAAGATTTCACTAACTTATAATAAAACATTGTCCATTAGAGTTTTTAAATGTTAGGCATAGTAATAATATTTTATGGGTTTTGTTAATGACTGTAACATCCTGAGACCCGGCCTATTATTTTATTACTTTTAATAAGTAATATTCTATTATTTTATATTTATATAATTTGATTTGATTTAACTGTATTTAAAACCATGAGGTTAAAAATTAGCAAAACTGAGATATTTAAATATTAAATTGATTATTACATATTTTAGTTCACTTCTGAACCGGGGTTTTTAAAATATATCCGTTGTTAAAATTGGAGTTAGATAGGTCTAAATTAATTATCTGCGAACCAAATATCCTGTATTTTATATTGCATATTAAATGAAATTGGGTTTTTAATCCCCTTGTGTGTAGGGGTGTTCAAAAATATCCGAAAAACCGGGTATCCGAAAAATTATCCGATATCCGAAATTCGGGTATCCGAAAATCCGGGTATCCGAAAATCCGGATATCCGAAAATCCGGGTATCCGAATTTCGGATACCAAATCCGGGTAGTGTTTTTCAATATTTTCGGGTACCCGATATCCGAAAAATTACCCGAAAATCAAGAATATCCGAAAAATATACAAAAAATATACGAAAAATACCCAAAATATTTGTGAAAATACCCGAAATATCAAAAAATAACCGAAATATTTGAAAAGTATCCGAAATATTTTAAAAATACCCGAATTATCCAAAAAAATACCCGAAATATCCTAAAAATATTTTAATATTTTGTTTTTTTCGGATACCGGATACCCGGATTTCGGATACCCGGAATTTCGGATACCCGAATTCCGGGTATCCGAATTTTCGGATACCGGATACGGGTAGTAAAAATCACTATCCGAAAATCCGGATACCCGGATATCCGGGTACCCGGTTTTGAACACCCCTACTTGTGTGTACACGTGTCTTGAGTGTGTGTATGTGTCAAAATTAGACAAATCTTCATCTCTCCTCCCTCTTTCAAACGTACAAAACCCCAAACACCTCAAATGTGTGTGTTCTTCATTCTTGCTTCAAATCAGCTATAGTTCTTCTAATCTCTGCTGTAAATCTCAAAATTATGCAAGTCATAAGTAGGTAATCTTCATTTCATGATAGCTTCTTGAAGTTCTTGCTAATTGAGATTTAGGGTTCTTGAGTTTTTGGGGCTTTCTTACTATGTTGTAAAATTTATGAGTTATTATGATATCTTTATGTTTATTAAGTTTAATATGTGTGAAATTGATAGTTACAACATTGAAATTGTGAAGATGCCATGAAAACTCCATTGTTGTGTTCTTGAGGAAGAAGATGGGTTTTACCCAAATTCTTGAAAGTGATGTTTTAATGTTAAATTTTGTTAATTTAAGTATAACTAACATGCTAGAAGTGATAATTGTTGTATATGTTTGATTGTAACATGAATTGGTTGTTTTTGATAGATTAAAAGTAGTGTTTGGGTGAAATTTGTAAAAATCCCGTAAGCACAAAAATATGGCAGATTTTGACCATTTTGCAAAAATCATATAAAATCAACCGTAACTCCGTTTTGGGCGTGCGACCAGTCGTTTCTAAGGTCTATGAGTCTACTTTAATAATATGATATTTTCCTGGACTGATATGGTTATAAAAATGATCAGATTTCTGAGTTAGTAACAGGTGGTCAAATGCATCTTTTTAGGTCAAACTTGTATTGATTAGTTTGGGTGTTTCAAAGTATAGCTAATTAACATGAAGTTGGTTATTATACGGTAATTGTATACTTGATGAAAGGATAATTATGTGTTTGTAAAGATTGGAAGTTAATAAAACGATTTTGACCCGTTTGGGCCTTACATGATGAAACTTGACTAAATGCATATTTTTAACATTTGACTTATACTTTGAATGTTTAGTTGGAATTAAAATGTCATTAGTATGTTTATGAAAGTGTTAATTGATGAATTGATCATTATATTGTAGTGTTTGGATGTTTTTAGGTAGAAGGGATAAAACTAGTCAAATTGGTAATATGTAACTTTAACTTGGAAATTATTAGGCATTATTGTGGTTCAATAAGTTGATCATATAAGAGTTTTTATAAAGTATATTATCATGTCTTAAATTGTAGTTTGTGGTTTTGACCCGTTTTCTAGAATAACTAGTTAAATTCATGAATTGTTGACTTTGGTCAAACTTGGATGTTGACTTTAGTCTTGGATGACTTGTAAACTTGAAACTATCAATTTCATGTCTTTAATGTGCTAGTTATCTAATTGGGAGGTATGATTATGTTAGTTTCGGGTCTTGACCCGTTTAGTTGTCAATTTGTGCAAATTGACCTAAATAAGGTCAATGTTGGTTAAGCTTGCATTGGTATGCAAGTAGTTTATGAATTACTCAAATTGATATTAAGTAGATGGCTTGATAATATGAAAGGGGTAAATTGCAAGTTTGTGTTTTGACCCATTTGGGTCTAATGTGCAAGTTGACTAAGGAATGCATTATGAACTACTTGGAATTAACTTGATGAAGTTCTAGACTTTAGTAATTAGTATGTGTGGAAATGCAAGTATTATTTGTAAGTTGTTGTATAAAGATGTGATCTTGAACTTATAGTACTTGTTGCAAAAATTAGTAATTTCGGGAAACTAATTCAGTATTCGTTTTGTACAGGAATAGGGAAGGAGCCTCAGTGATATAAGATTACTGAGCTCGGTGCAAAAATGAAGCTAAGGTGAGTGGATTTAACCTTCTTCTTTATGTAATGTACAAAAAGGTTGAAATGGTGGAGTTCATAAGAGAAATTGTAGGATTTTTGGCTGTCTGGGGAAGATAGCGGCGCTATCTTGTTAACGTTTTTGGAAAATTGAAACAGCAGCCCGAAATAGCGTTTGGTATTGAGATAGCGGACGCTATCTTTTGGCAGATAGCGGCGCTATCTTTGGATAGCGGCGCTATCTCCTGGAAAGATAGCGACGCTATCTCGGATAGCGGCGCTATCTTGGCTGGTTTTGGGAAAATTCATTTTTTTCTTGGTTTTTATTGATTTTCCAGTGGTGCCATTAATTGTGGGATTGTTAATGGTAGTATGTGCACATGTTTTCTAGAGGTTAGCTATGAATGGGTTTTGGCTAGGCTTCGTTACTATTGGATGGGGTGCTCGGACTCCTACGGATGTGTTCCGTCAGGGGGCACTACCGTGCCAATAGTAAAGTAGCCATCGGTAAACTGTTGTTCGGCCAACAACAATTGTAGGTTCTACGCTAGACCGCCGATACTCTCATAACGTCCAATTGCTTGTGGAAGTTTGGACGGGTTTCCAGATTGATTTCTCTTTGTTTTCAAATTTGTTGTGGTTATGCAAATTGATAGTTATTTCTATTCACTTAGCTTTGTGCTAATCCCTCCTTTGTTAACTCTTTTCAGGTTGTGGATTTGGCTATGACTAGAGTCGGGTTTTGGAAGTCTGACCGTACTCTGATTTTGTAAACCGGGTCGAGCCTCATTTTAGTAACACCGTTTGAAAGTTATATATATATATATATATATATATATATATATATATTAATTATTATGTAAAAGTGTTTATGGATTGTAATAATTAAGACTTATGTCTTTTCATTCGCTTCCGTTAAGTCTTTAAAAAAAATGACTCTAGGATTGCGGTGTTACAATGACAGCCCTTAGGGCTGTCAATAAGAGGTGGTTACGTGCATAAATCGTTTGTACTTTTAGTAGTGGGGGATGATTCCTAAAATGCAGGGGGCGGTTATTGATTATTGTACAAATTTTTTATAGACGTTTTAGTGACAACCCTTAGGGCTGTCATTATCATTTTCCATATTTTATTTAGAAAGAAGCGAGTGAGTTTTAAATTTTGTAAATTTTAGTTTTTAATATTTTGTAGTAATGTATAAGTTTTATATTTTTAATTTTCCGTCGGGGGAAGACGCCATAGGCACGGGCGCGTCGTGAGGGGGGCGTCATGGTGGAGACGGGTTTGAGGAAGCCATCGTGGGGGCTGTGAGGGGAGGGTGGGGGGGGGGGGTTCGGTAAATATTTAATATTTTTTTAAATGAGGATGTGTTAGTGATGAGTTTAGTGATGTGTTGCTGTTGACACGATCTCGTCAGTAACCTCTCGATATGGATGTGTTTAGTGATGTGTTTAGTGACGTGTCACTGTTGAGGGAGACCTTAGGTAATTATTCAAAAACAAATTCTTATGTAGTTAACTTTATTTCTAGATTTTAACAAACCTACAAACTTTTTAGATATTTCATAAATTAAATAAAAGATAAAAGGGAATATGAAATATTTGTATATGTTAACATATTAAATTTAGTAAACAAAAAAAAGGAAGAAATGTAAGATCTGAGTACTCAAATAGAAGTGAGTGAGTTTTCTAGTTTTAATATTTTGTATTTATTATACTTCCTCCGATTCAAAATAAGTGATACACTTTCTTATTTTTGTGATTCAAAATAAGTAATACACTTTAAAAAATTATCTTATTTGAAAAAAAAAGTGGGACCCTCACCCACTAACTCTCTACTTTAACAAAGTGAAATGACAATTTTACCCTTACCTTTTACTTTTAAACATTATTAACCTTACTTTATTCAAAGAGTATGGAGACTCATTCCCCACTAATCATCCAATTAATCTAATTTAACCATCATTATAATCTTTTGCCTCAAAAACCGTAAAACCCAAAGTATATCACTTATTTTGAAACGGAGGAAATATTATACTTTTCATATTAAAGAAAAAGAAAGAAACTCCTAATACCACGTATGTTTACTATAAAACTTGAACGCCGCTCACTAGAATTAGGGGCAATTACCTTTAGGCCAATGGCCCTTTGGTAAGTAATATTAGGTGTTGAAACTAGACTTTTACTCGCACAAAACGTATTTAGGGTATGTCTGGGAAAGTTTATTAAGGGGCCTTATTAGCTTATTAGCTTTAATAAATTTGAAATTTCAAGCTTTTTGAGCTTATTAAGCTAATAAATCCCCTTAATAAATATTCCCAAACACCCCCTTAATATTATCTTGCGATTTTTTTTTTGGTTTTCAGAGCCAACTAAATATAGATGACGATGAACGGTGGTGGTGGTGTAGAAGACGGAGAGGGAGAGGGAGCGATGTATGTGTAATCTTTATTAGGTGAGGAGAAAAATGGGGTTGGTGTAGTAGATGGACAGAGTATTAAATGCATGGTGTAACAATAAATTTTGTGGATGAAAAATGTTTAACATTTTAAGAGTATAATAGAAATTTTAAGTTTTGAATTAAATTAGAAAAAGAATATTACATGTGATTACATATGATTTTTTTAACGAATGTTTTTTTTTTTAAAAAAAATAACTAAAAAAGTTTATATATTTTTAAATCAAAATTAAAAAAAAACCCATATATATGAGTGTCAAAAGAGCAGAATACATCTTCATTTATAGAATATGTGATTAATTTTGACAATTAATTATAATAGGATAAGTTGTGTTTTTTGAAATTACACAAAAATTAAAGATCGCATAAAATACATTCATATGGATGTAAGCTAATTATGATTTATGCATATGAAAAATGATAAATTTAGGGTGTCCCCGAGAATTTTAAGATCATGTACAGATAGACAAAAATAAATCCCCTGGATATATATTACAATATTTGTTGCATCAATTACTTAAAACAATATAATGGTAGTATAGTTTATCTTACACACTTAAATAAATATTGAGGTTCTTCTTGCATTTTTGGAAACAAAGTTGTTCATCAACTCTTCATAGTCAATGTTCTTCAATATATCGTTCTCAATAGCTATCATTGCCAAACCATTAAGTTTTTCTTGTGACATCTTGGATCGTAAGTAGGACTTCAACAATTTAAGTTTTGAGAAACTATTTTCTGCGGACGCCACCGTTATTGGAACAGTCAACGAGACTCTATATGCAATAATTACATTAGGAAAACAATCAACTTCATTCAAATATTTTAAGACGTCATCAGGTTTGATAATTTCAGAAGATAAAAATGAATTAATGAGACCCGATTTATAACTTATAAACGCCTTTTTATTTTATTTTTTAGTAACAACGTTTTGAGACCCAATTTATGTAGACTGCTCTTGGGCTAATAATGGATTAATGAGATTAACTGGGCTTAACTGTGAGTCTCAATTAGGGATGGCAATGGAGCGGATGTGGATCGGGTAATGCGATGTCCACATCCATATCCATTTAGATTTACATCGTCCATATCCACATCCATATCCATATCCATTTAAAATAATTTCATCCATCCATATCCATATCCATCGGATTATAGCGGGTAAATGGGCATCCGTTGGATTTCGAAAGAAATTTGTTTTCTAATAAAGTACGATAGTTTTGTAGATAAATTTGCAATTTTTGTTGAATATATATATATATTTCTTCCAAAAAAATATACAATCGAAAACATAATTACGAATAATTTGTAACTAATCCCCAGATATTGATGAATACAAACGAAAATATAACATAATAGCCTAGAGTATGATTTGTAATGTTTACAAATTTAGATGTTATGTTATGTATAAATTTTATTGAATAAAAAATGTGTAGACATACATTATTAATCATGTGAAATTATAATATAAAAAAAGTTAATTTCGGGTTAAATGGATTTATCCATGGATTGAAAATCATCATCCGTATCCGCTCCAATAAACATCCATATCCGCCCCACATCCGATATTCACCCATTTAACTTCATCCATATCCACCACTGGTGGAGTGGATCGGGTGGATGATCATCGGATCGGATGATAGTTGCCATCCCTAGTCCCAATTCTTGTATACAAGTGGTGTTTGTCGTTAGATAATGAACAACTCTTAGCTGTCAATAAAAAAATATATTTTATTTTGAAAAATAATAATTAGTTACATTTTATACTATTTAACTCCTTTTAACTCCATTAGTCAAATTATGTTTATCATTTCTTGCAACATCCAAATTCGTCATGTCAAATTATGTTTATCATTTCTTGCAACATCCAAATTCGTCGTCTAATTAGAATCAAAATTTCTCTTTTTTATCCGTTCTTATTGAAAGTCCTAAAAGCTGCTATTATCAAAAAATGAATCCCTCAAAAAAAAAATATGTATATGTATATTAAAAATATGAACCCTTCTAAAATGTGTGCTAATTATTTTATGGCTACACCTGTCATAAAATGTAACATGTGTGTAGATACGGCCTACGGGTATTTTTTTTATCCACACGTTCAGATGCATAACTAATTATTTAATCTGAATAGTTCTAATTTCTAATTTGTATCTCAAATAAAAGTTATTTTCGGAAGCAGCAACATTTGAATCGTTATATGAAATAAAAAAATTTCTTGCACCAACTGTCGTTTTTTGGCATGGATTCCTATCTCCTTTTCTTTTCTTCTTATTATTATGCTTGCACAGGGTGAAAACGTAAAATAATCGGTAAAAGATAAAATATTTTATTATTTTTTTCATTTTATCGTACATATACCAAATGTAACAAATACCGAAATAACCAAATATAAATATCGAATACCGTATCGCATGTATACGATCGCTACTTATTGGGCGGTTCAACATCGATACCAATTCAATATTTGATACCAAAATCTCATCCCCAAGTTTTCCTATTGGTTTTTCATTTTATTTAAGAAGTTACAAGTAGAAGGGTGTACGATTCAATTTAGTTTGGTTACGGTGTAAACCGATACCAAACTGAAAATCTCGGAAGCCATTCGGTTTTTGATTTTCGGGTTTATGTTCAGTTTCTTCTTTTCGGTTTTAAGTTCGGCTTTTATTTTCAGTTTTAAGTTCGGTTTTTGGTTCAGTTTTTGGCTTTAGGTTCGGTTTTTCAATAATGAATCTGGTCATTTAAAGCAAAATAGCCATTCAAACAACTACGACCATAATCCAATCACTTATAATAATAAAAAATAAAAACATTATAAACATGTCTTAAACATAGGAAACAAATAACAAAGTTTGATGTCTAGTGTGTTTTGTACTTTAAGAGTCTAGAGTGTTCTTTGCTTCTAATGTGTATAATTGTATCCACGCTTCAATGCGGACTTTTAACTTTAATTTATCTAGTTTAACTGTACAAGTATCAAAAATGTTAAACGTAGAATTGTTTTGTTGTTTACTAATAATCTAGGCACTTAAAAAGTATAATTTCTATTTAATAGTCTTGATGTATTATCTAATTAATCTAACAAAATTTGTCTGTACAGTCTCTCATCATTGTCTTATTAATCACATGATAATTAATTGCTTCAAAACTTTATTTGATAATTATTGACAATATATTGAAATTACAAATTATTCGAATATACCAAAACATAATAAGTACGTATGATATTTTGGACTGATATTCTTTTTTAGTTTATAGTGTTATTTGCTTTAGATTGTGTTAAACATTCAAATCATGCAAATATCAAAATGTGCCAAGATTTTACACATTAGTAACAAAAATAAATAAAATACTTTTTAGAAGTATAAACTAAAGTTAAAAGTATAAAGATTAAAGTTTAGGGGGAAAGTGTTTTTTTAAATAAGGTTAGATGTATAATATTTAAGACTACACGGTGGCATTAAGTGGCGTTATGTGGTGATGACTTGACACTTTTAATGAGGTGGTGGAGAGGGGAATACCACCTCCTCACTAGTGGTGATGAAAAAGTTAACAGCAGTGGCCACGGTCACGGGGTTCAACGAGAGGGGGACAGGAGATGCTTGCTTGTGATTGGATGACATTATTTTTTTGCTTTCTTTTTTGTATTTAAAATTAAATCGAATGGAATGATGTGGTGTGGTGTGGTGTGGTGGGTATTTCCTGGATAAATGGTGTGGTGTGGTGTGCTTGCTGAGGTGGCAGATGATGTGGCAGAAAAAAAAGAGTGTGGTGTGGTTAGAGATGCAAACGGGTACGGGTAATACCGGGTACGACAAAACCCGTACCCGTACCGGACCTGCTATTCCCATACTCGTACCCGCCCCGTGCCCGGTCAAATCCCCGTCGGGTTCGGGTAGAAAACTCCCCGCCGGGTACGGGGAACCCGACGAGTACCCGTTCAATAAAAAAATTTAAATAAAATAGCTAAAACATTTAATACTCTTAGTTCGTTCATGCTTATATCGTTCAATACGTAATGGACTAACGGGAGACGGACCAGATTTTAACCATTATTAGATTGGGCTAATGAGAGATTTAGAGTTGGGCTAAGTTTGGGTAGTGACTAGTGGGCTAAACCTGTATTAAAAAAAATTGCACATTAATATATATATATATATATATATATATATATATATATATATATATATATATATATATATATATATATATATATATATATATATTCGGGTCGGGTACAAACGGTGCGGGTATCATAAAATTCTTACCCGACCCGTCCCCGCTCTCGGGTATGAAATTTAAACCCATCCCCGACCCGTTACCCATTTAGACGGGTAATACCCGCCCCGTAAGACTCGGGTACCGGCGGGTACCCGAACTCGCGGGTACCTGAACCCGCGAGTCAAATTTGCATCCCTAGGTGTGGTGCCCACACTCCATAGTCTAAGAGTTTAGAGCTAAAAATATAAATTGAGATGGAGAAGAAACTAAAAGAAATATAGAAGCTAAAATGAAAATGAGTGAGCTCCTAGCTTCGAACTAAAGACATACAACATGCTAACAAAAGAATGTTAACCACATAGCTATAGGGGTGTGTTCGGTTCCGGAACCGGTAAATCCGGAAAAAGAAAATTTCAAAGACCGAGAATCGGACCGGTTAAACCGGTTCCGGGCCCGGTCCGGGTCCGGTTCCGGTTCCGTTCGGTCTTCAAGCGGGCTTAGAAGTGGTATACCCAGTTTTTGTGTTTGTCATCCGATTATACATTTTCAGTGCATATTTTCATTTTAAAATCTATAACTTAAATATTTAGCGTATTTTTAATAAAAGTATGATATTTGCGGGTGTTCACGGGTTCCTTCAAGTAAAATATGGTTCTATTAAAAGTTTATATACTTATTATTTCGACATATATACATGAAAACACGTAAGTCTATATACCTATTTAAATGTCGGTTCCAAACCCGAAAAGACCGGAACCGAACCGGGACCGGAACCGGTAAACCCGGTTTGTTATTTTTGGTCAAATCTAAGAACCGGAAACCGGACCGGTTAAGCCGGTTCCGGTTCAGTTCGGTGCCGGTTCCGGTTCGGTTGCCGGTTCAGTTCCGGTTTTCCGGTTTTTATACACACCCCTACATAGCTAAATCAAACTTTTTTGTTCGAGTATGCTTTGTATAGTTTATATATAAGAACAAAATTTAGGAGCACCGAGTGGTAAATCCAGAACCAATATTAACCGGGACTTTCGTACAAATTTAAGTGGAAATCATATAAAAAAATTTACTAATTTTTGCTACCTGATTTTTTACACATGTATATTATGTCTGCAAGTATATGAGTAAATGAAAATTGGAAAGTGTTAGTAGTAGTATTGAACTTAGCAGATTTGTAAAGTTAATGGCTGATATTTATGGAAAACTCACATTTATAAATATACGAGGCAGTATGGCCCGTGCGATGCACGGGCTTTATTCATGATAAATAAATATTGGTATCACGTGTAAAACATGAACAAAGCAAAGTGTGATGGAGGAAAACGTAAATTAACAAAACATGAGGGCTTATATAAACATAACACAAAACATGTTATTCATGAAACATGTTGCTACGAATATCTCTATTCTTTGTCTATTTTAAGCACAACATATATCTTCTTTCTAATATTTTACAATGCTTAATGAATTAAAAACTCACAGTATTTCCAATTCAATATTTAAATTACATTTTGATTAATTATTTGAATCAAATAAAATCTAACAAAATTATTTTTTCCACTATTCATTTATGCTATTTTATTCAAACAAACCATTTAAATACGTTGTTTATGTTTTTTTTTTGTAAGAATAAACTTAAACTTTTTAGTTTTGTTTCTTCTCAAGTGATGAAATGGATCAAATATGAGCAACGTGCTGATAATGTGTTGCAACCAATTAACTCATAATTATAGAATGAATCCAAATCTTTTCATTCATATATATGTGTGTTACAACAATATTATCAACTCACTATAAAATGTATATTGTAAGTGAAGAGTCAATTAATAAATACACATCAATATGGGCAATCATATAGACAAATGAGTTACAACAACATGATAAAATCTAACAAATTTATTTTTTCCACTCTTCCTTTATGCTATTTGATTCAAACAAACCATTTAAATATGTTGTTTATGTTTCTTTTTGTTTTTCTTTCAAAGACATAAACTAAAAATATATATAATAATACATGGAAAACTTACATTGTAATGTGTGGTAAGAATGATCTAAAACTTTTTGGTTTTGTTACTTTCCAAGTGACGAACATGGATCGAGAGCAAAAGGAAATTAATTAGCTCAAACTTATAGAATCAATCCAAGCTTTCTCATTCATATATATGTGTGTTACAACAATGAAATCAACTCACTAAGAAATGTATATTACACTCCTCTTATATAGGTAAAGAGTCAATTAACAAATATACATAAATGTGTGCAATTATATAGATAAATAGACAAATGAGTTACAACAAACCATTTATATACGTTGTTTATGTTTTATTTTTTTTTCTTTCAGACATAGACTAAAAATATATATAGAAATCACAATATCAACACCTACATAAAAGAAGACAATAAGAAATTGATAATAACAATATATTTCGACTAAAAGCTCCAACACAAATTCAAAATCTATTATACTTTAGCATTCTTAAAATAATTACATGAAAGTGTTGTTTTAATACCTTAATAGATTGTGTTATTGCAACTTGAAGCTTGTAGACATGAACATGTTTTGTCTACCCAATTCTATGACATTTGTCCATTGCTTGTAAATCCATTTGATGCTTTCTTCAAAATTCATGAAACGTTTAAACATAAAATGTAGTTTTGAAACGTCTTTAATCTAATTTGAGATGATGAAATGTTTGTACTTGAGATGATGAAACTTGTAATAATGATATATAAATTACTTCCAAAAGCTCCAAAATCTATTATAATTTAGCATTCTCTTGCTTTTTTCCCGGTGTAGCAATCACAATATCAACACCTACATAAAAAGAAGATATTAAGAAATTGATAATAACAATATGTTTCGAGTAAAAGATCCAACACAAATTCAAATCTATTATAATAAGAAATTGATAATAACAATTGGTCGTTTGATACCTTAATAGACCGTATTGTTGCAACTTGCAAGCTTGTTGACATGAACATGTTTTGTCTATCAAATTTTATGGCATTTGTCCATTGTTTGTAAATCCATTTGATGATTTCTCCAAAATTTATGAAATGTTTAAACATAAAATGTACTTTTTGAAACGTCTTTAATTTAATTTGAGATGATTTAATTACCTCCAAAAGCTCCAAAATCTATTATAATTTAGCATTCTCTTGCTTTTTTCCCGGTGTAGCAATCACAATATCAACACCTACATAAAAAGAAGATATTAAGAAATTGATAATAACAATATGTTTCGAGTAAAAGATCCAACACAAATTCAAATCTATTATAATAAGAAATTGATAATAACAATTGGTCGTTTGATACCTTAATAGACCGTATTGTTGCAACTTACAAGCTTGTTGACATGAACATGTTTTGTCTACCAAATTCTATGGCATTTGTCCATTGTTTGTAAATCCATTTGATGATTTCTCCAAAATTTATGAAATGTTTAAACATAAAATGTACTTTTTGAAACGTCTTTAATTTAATTTGAGATGATGAAACGTTTGTACTTGAGATGATGAAAGGTTAATAATTAAATGTTTGGTAATTATATTGATTTTTTAGTAATAAAATGCATGGATTATTATATTTATATATCTATGTAATTAAGTAATATTAATTAAATACTTTAATGGTGGCTTTTCATCTTAGGCCTATGTAGGTTTAATTTTTTTTTATTAAATGCAACATTATTGCAAGATATATGGAGTATTATTGTAATTAAGTGATTTTAGGAACTCAACTTTTGTTTAATTTTTTATTAAATGCAAGGTTATTTAATGCAACTTCAAAATGAAACTCAATTTTTTATTATATATAGATATAGATGTTTGTATTTTTTTTTTGTTTGTTGTGCTTTTTGGCGCATTGTGGTTGTTCCGTTGTACTTTCAGGGCTAGCTTCTTGCTAGTGTTCGTTTTTTAATATTTTTTCTTTTGGGTCGTTGGTGCGGGTGATGGCTATGCCGAAGCTCGTTCCCGGTTGATCTTTCAGATGTTCAAAAAAAAAAAAAATGGAACTCAAGTGTTATATTTTATACATATACAAAAGAAGTAAACATAAATTTAACAACCATCAATATATTTAATTAATATTTTCCTACTAATTAGAGAATCATAAGTTTATGTTATAACTCTTGATTTTACAAATATTGTGCTTCTTAATCCTTATTAACATGATTTATTTAATACGTAGTATTATAATAAATGCAACATCAACATGAAACTCATTTTATATATTTTATACATATACAAAAGAAATAAGAATAAATTCAACAACCATCAATATATATAATTAATATTTTCCTACTAAAGAATCGCAAGTTGTGAAAAATGACGATCGAAACCTAGTAATTGGATTAAAAGTAAAATAAGAAATCAAATGAACAACAATTTGTGGCCATTAACATGATAAGATATCCATCTTAAATAATTGTGATAATATCATACACAATCTCATATACTATAATGATAACTATTAGATCTTTTATACAAAATGTACATAAACAACGAATAAAATTTTTATACATATACCAAAGAGGTTGTGAAATTTAAAAAAAAACACAACTAACATACTCTCCCTAAAACAAAATCATAAAGAGTTCATTTCCATGACCTTTTTTTCTTCAAAAAATACAAATAATAAAGATTATGTTGGATTACTAATTAATAGCGACGATAAAATACCAAAAGCCCTATAGATATTTGTTGTTGACTCCACTTGTTAGGTATTTCTTTTGGATGCACCTTTAGAGTATTAAAAGTTTTGTAATATGAGAATGAATATTTATAGATGCTAATGTGTAAGATTCATAACCTTGAAAAGTCTCTTATTTAATTGAACATTTATTATCATAATTATTTATATTTATTTCAAAACTCTTGGTCTTATAATTTAATGAGTTATTATAAATTGATTTATATAATATTATTATTATTATTAATATTAAATGCATGATATTTATTACAACTTCAAAATTGGAACTCATTTTTATTTATATTTATTTTAAAACTCTTGGTCTTATAATTTAACGAGTTATTATAAATTGATTTATATAATATTATTATTATTATTATTATTATTATTATTATTAAATGCATGATATTTAATACAACTTCAAAATTGGAACTCATTTATATATATATATATATATATATATATATATATATATATATATATATATATATATATATATATATATATATATATATATTATTATTATTATTATTATTATTATTATTATTAATATTAAATGCATGATATTTATTACAACTTCAAAATTGGAACTCAATGTTATATATATATATATATATATATATATAGATCAATTTAAGTAGTAATATATTAATATTAATTCTCGTAGACTGACAATATAAAGTATTTATTTATTTTCTTTTGAAGGAGTGTGAAAGTTGAATATGTGTAAAGCAAATAGAAAGAAACAAAGAGGAAAAAGAAAATGAAAAAAATTTAGCAAAATGATTGAAATAATGGACAAATCTTTCCAATCAATACACTTCTTATGGTCGTTATTATATTGATTTATTAGCTCTTATCAACAAAGTATACTTCCAACTCAAACTATAACTGTATCGGTTTGGTTCGGTTATTTAGACGGTTTTTAAAATCAAACAAACCCAAATTAATAAAAAATGATTTTTAAAATATTTTTTCGGGAAATACTAACAAGTGCCCTTGGGGTAATGGTTAAGAGAAAAAAGAAAGCTTTAATTTATTGTAAATTGACCATAAAAAATAACCGCCCTGAATTTCATAACCATTTCGAGGTAGTTATGCTTCAAGACTTGTACATTCATACTCTTAACTATTGCCCTAAAAACACTAGTTAGCAAAACCCTTAAAAACCAAAATCATTGTTTTTTGTATTGTAAACGGTTTTTTGCTCACCCTTAATTACAAGGAAGGCGTTTATTAAAATATTTATTTATCATACGTTATAACATTGACTTATTTTGTAATTGCATTACAATTTCATTTCTTACAATACAATTAATGTTTCCATCTATAAATAAAGAGAAATACTATATTTAGTCATATTATTTGATTTTACTTATAGTTTTACTTACTTGATAAGATGATATGTGTACCCTAATAATTCTCTCTCTTAAATAATTTTTAAATTTTGACACATATCTTAATCAAATGAGTAAAATTATGAGTATAATTAAATGATAGAACTAAATATCATTACTCAAAAGAGAATTAATTTTCCTATCACACTTTTTGATGTCAATACCACAACATACAAGTAGTACTGCATATTGTACAAATAAGTAGTACAATTGTTGTGGTAGATAGATTAAAACATGTGGTGTAAAAATATCACCTATAAAAAAGAATATCAAAAAGAACGAGGCAGGGGTAAAAGTGTAAAAGTGCAGTCGATTATAGTCAAAGGGTTTTCAGACATTATTTAATCGAAATTAAAGGCCCACAAAATCCTCCTTGGTTTGCTTCCCCCATCTCCCTGTTCCTCCGTTGCTGTTACGTGCTCCTTTTTCCGCATCAACACTAACAATGGTGAATCACATTTCTCTACACACAGTTCTGTTATTAAAATCCACATCAGTTTTTACGTTTTTATGATTATTTTGATATCCATTTATGAATATTCTTCCATTTTAATATGATTCGTGGTTCTTTTTCATTAAGTTTTGCTTTCCTTTCTTATTGATTTGCGTTATTTAACAAATTCTAAAATCGATTGATATTATTGAGAACGATATGGAAATTCTGTGATCTATGAATCGATTTTCCTTTGATTCAGAGGGATTCGCGACTGACTTCCTAGAGGTCACATGTCCCTGAATGTAGTAAACATTATCAGATAATCATAATCAGTAGAATGAATACGACCACGATATTAGTTAGGTTGTATATATCATTAGCATAAACTCGCCCACCTAGAAAGCCCTTATAACGAGAATACCCTTTTAAAAATTTAAAAATAGAGTTTATAAGGACATAACAATATTTCTCATCGAAATTTTATAGACCGATATTATAATTTGTGCATATATTGTTAGTCAAGCAATCAAGTTATGGATGTCAAAATTGACTTCTTAAGGTTATATTATTATATATATTTTTTATTATTAAAGCTTTATTAATATGTTATGACTTTGTTTCTTATTCTTGTAATAGACAACATCAAAGAGGCTTGCGGAGAAAAAAGTAGCAAAGTTTGAGAAAAACATAACAAAAAGAGGGTTGGGTCCAATGGCTTCTAAGAAGATCAAAACGGAGCTCTATGTGCTTGCTTTCTTCATCGTAGTCGTGGTCGGGTCTTGTAAGTCTAACATCTTTTTCCTTATCTTTTAAAATTAGTCTATGAATATAGATAAGACCATTTGAATCAAGGTAAACATAATAAAATATTGAAAAGAGCTAGACTAAAATATCCAAAAGAAAAAAATAATTAGACATATAACTTGCGTATATATAATTTTGTGGCGACACTTTAATTTAACGATTTTTTTTACTTATTTGGAAAAGAGAATTACTCGGTTACATTAGACCGGGGCCCAATTTTATTATTCTATTGAGGATTCAAAAATTGATTGGTCCGGTTTTCAGTCACACTCTTTGCAAATTTTTGTACTTCATATATTGTTTGTTATTTTATAATATTTTATTATACTTCCTCCGTTTCAAAATAAGTGACACAAATTAGGTTTTACGTATTTTAAGCAAGATATTGTAATGAATGTTAAATTAGATTAAATTGGATGGTTAGTGAGTGATGGGTGATGAGTCCTATATATTACGATTAAATTGAGTTTAATAATGTTTAAAAGTAGAAGTAAGGGTAAATGAGTCATTTCACTTTATTAAAAGAGATAGTGTGTGGATATCGGTCCCACTATTTTTTACCAAATAAGGAAAGTTTCAAAGTGTGTCACTTATTTTGAAACACTCCAAAATGGAAAATGTGTTACTTATTTTGTTGATACAGAGGAAGTATATCTAAAATTGGATGTATACTTTCTTTTTTATATGCAAGTATTATAATCATATTATAGCAACAGCATTTAAAATTCCTGAATTTTTTGTTAACATTGTGTGTTGCTTGCAGTTCTCTTCCAGATTATCAGATTGGCATTGGTGGGATGAAGAAGCCCCTTGGTGAACTCCAGTCATATGCTACCTAAAATCAAAATTAAACATCAATAAATTTATGTCGAAAAACCAAACCTATAGATCATAAACTGCTAAGAAAGACTGTGCTTCATGCTGGCAAAATTTCTATTTTGTTAGATATTTTTGATTTACTACTTCCGTGCATTGCTCTTTTTCATGTGGTATCACCTGGAAAAAAATAGTATGAGTTTGTGTTAACTTTATGATGTTAGAAGGGATTTAATATGTATTTAATATAAAAAAACAACATTGCATGAAGTAGAAACATAGAAATATTTTTTTTGAACAGCAAAAACGGACCACTTGGGGGAGCTTCGGCATTGTCATCACCCCCACCAAGAGACCCGATAAAAACTTTATTCAAACACGCTAGTTTAGCAAATTGCTAAACTACAAATTCAAGACAGGGTTCTTTAGCCACTCAACCCAAGAAGTCTTATTTTGACGTCGTTGAGTTAACCAGTTAAGCGAAAATAAAATAATGAAATCAACAATGTCCCATATCCGAATACTACCAACATCAAATAAAAGAGAGTTCCTACAAACATACCACCAATCGTCAATAGACACTCCGGAAAACTCATCCAATTCGCACCATTTGCAGATTGACTTCCAAACCTGAACCGCAACAATGCATCCGAAGAACAGATGTTGCGTCGACTCCAGATCTCCTTGACAAACAGGACACGAGATGTAATCAATTTCCATCCTTCTTCACAAAGATTTTGTGTAGTCGTAAGCCGATCTAATCTTAACCGCCACACAAACATATTCACTTTAATTGGCACAGTTTTACACCGATTAGTTTTTATCAATGAATCTACGAGCCCCTGCTACCGAGAAATCCGTTTGATGGTCTAAAAACCAACACACTTTATCATTTCCTACACCAATATTAATATGATCAAGAAGCAAATTTAAATTTTCGAATTGCTCCATCTCAATCCCACCTCGTAACTCTCTTCTCCAATTCCACCTCCAATTTCCTTCACTCCATTTTTCTTTTACGAGACTTGTATTATCTAAGTCTAACCGAAAGAGACGATTAAATTTCTCACTTAACGGTTGGGTATCTACCCAAACATCCGACCAAAACTTTAGAGTAAATTACACGGAAGGTCCCTGTGGTTTGCCACTAATTACACCCACAGTCCCTGAACTTCGTTTATTACACTGAAGGTCCCTGGTGTGTATAATTTGTTACACCTATGGTCCCTACTGCCCTTAACTTTTTCTAAATGACGAAAATACCCTTTTGGCCTTTTGTAATAAAGCGAAGATAAGGGACTGTGTCATGCTGAATAACATTAAAATCAATGATTCTATTATCATGCAAAAAGTTAACGGTACATATTATACGAGACCATGTTCCTTTAAAAAGAGGATTCATATTTCTATTATTAAACCCGCCATCATCTCCATATATCGCTTTTATAACTTAGCACCATAACCCATTTGACTCTTTAAAAAATCTCCACCGCCACTTAACCAAAAGAGCCAAATTTAAGGCTTTAAGACTTGCGATATCGAGGCCGCCATTTTCTTTAGCTGCAATAGAATTCTTCCAGGAGACCCAACTAACTTTATTTCCATGATCTTGACAACCCCATAAAAACCAAGCTCACATTCTTTCCATTTTTGAGATCACTACCTCCGGAACCCGAAATAAAGACATCCAATAACACTTCAAAGAACTGATTTTAGAAGAGTTAGCCGACGTCAATAGAGAGCATTTTAACTTTCCAATTAGACAATCTCTTGCGAAAAGCCTCAATAATCCGATCCCAACTGTTTTGACGAGTCATATTACCGGCTGTCATAATACCGATGTACATGCAAGGAAGGGCAGCCGCAACACAACCCGTACGTTGAGCCATTGACTCAATAAGCTCGTTACTTACCCCAACATCATATAAATTGGATTTGTGATCGAACATTAATCTTTAGACCAAACTCATTGTAAAAATCATTAAAAATATGCAGAATACCATCCATGTCATCTCCATTCCACTCCGTAATCACATCACATCATCTACATAAAAAAATTGGAAATGTTTAAATTATTATTACCAATGGATGCCCCTCTAATACGATTTTCCTCCACCGCTTTCTCAATAGATAAATGCAACCCCTACATTGCTAAAATAAATAAAAAAGGGAATAAAGGTCTCCCTGACGAAGGCCCCTATACATAGCAAATTCTTCCGTCGGACTACCATTAACTAACACCGAAAGTGTCGCCGACGAGAGACACGACTTCACCCACTTTCTCCATTGAACACCAAAACCCATCCGAGCCATCATAAAGTCAAGATATTTCCAACTCAACGAATCATATGCCTTCTCAAAGTCAACTTTAAACAACATTAACTTCTGTTTTTTCTTTTTATACCATTCTATAATTTCATTTACCATTAACGGCCCGTCTAAAATTTACCTTCCTTTATAAAGGCTGACTGCTCTTTACTAACCACGGTATATCAACCACTTTAGCTAATCGGAGAGCCAAAAGCTTAGCAATGATTTTATATTTTAAGCCAATGAGCGAGATAGGGCGATATTCTATGACCAAAGACGGATTATTGACCTTTGGAATTAACGTAATGAAGGATGCATTACAACCTTTTGGAATCTGGCCCGTGTCTAAAAACTCCTTAATCGAAAGCCACAAATCATCTTTCAACACCTCCCAAAACTCTTTAACAAATCTAAAATTGAACCCGTCCAGGCCCGGAGTTTTGTCGCTACCACAGCTCCAAACCACGTCTTTTAATTCTTCAATGGAACAAGGTTTCTCTAAATCCGTGACTTGAAAAGAGTCTAGCTGCTTGAACCGATCCACATCCAGCTCCGGAACCGAGGTGATAACAGCCTCAAACTTGTTACGACAGTAATCAAAAAATACCGATTTAACCTTATTTGGATTCGACTGCCATTCTCCGTCTTCCAAAACACCTTGAACCATTTGACTTCTTCTTCTTTGTGTTTAATAACCCATGAAAAAAAAAAAGAAAAATTTTCATCTCCCTCCACATTCCATTTTATTTTCAATTTTTGTAATGCATAAATATTTTCAAGCCGCTCCACTTCTTTTAAATTTTTTATAAGAAGAAGCCTCAATTCTCTTTCCGGATCCGATGCCGACCCATTATCTATACGGTCCTCAATCAAAACAATCTGCTTTTGAATTTCCTTAATTTGCACTCTACGAGCAGAAACCACATTCTTAGTCCAATCTTTACTTTTGAGTTTGATCATTTTTTAACTTGTTTTTCAAATTGACAATAGCAACCTATTATCCGAATTAAATTCATCACAACATGCTTTTATTAACTCATTATATTCATCTAACTCCAACTAAGAATTAAACACACAAAATTGTGTAGGACCATAATCCATTTTTTTAAGACAAAAAAAATCGGTATATGATCCGAATGCTTCCTCTCCAAAGCCATAACCTTCAAATCTGGGTCACTATTAATCAGATTTTCAGAAAGTAAAAACCGATCCAACTTACTCATTTTGGTTTCCGTTTTGTTCATCCAAGTAATTTTTCGACCTCCAATATCTAAGTCAATCAAACCACAAGCATCAATAAAATTATTAAAATGTGGTGCTCCCACCGGTAGGGATGGAATCGGGTCCGGAACCGACCCGAAACCGAAATACCCGAGACCTGATTTAAGAGGATTACTAGACCCGAGAACCGAACCATTTTACAGAATACGGTTTCCTGGTTCCGTTCGGGTAAATCGGGTATAGACCCGATTGGAACCGAAATAGTAATTGGAGCCGTATTATGGTGTTTTTATCATATTTGTTAGTTTATAGGTGTAATATTATAATTATAATGATTTATAAATAACAATTGTTTAATTAATATGAACCAAACATTATTATTAGTATTATACTAAAACAAATTCCAAATACATAGTTAATGAATTTCGATCCGATTTACCCAGACCCGAAATACCCGATACCCGATTTCTCGAAAATGTTGGACCCGATACCCGAACCGATTTTTAGTAATCCGGTTCCAGTTGGTTCCGGTTCGGTACGGGTACGGTTTCGGGTTTTCGGTTCTATATCCCATCCCTACCCACCGGATTGAAAACCGAACCGAACCTCTTCGATTCATATCTCACCTCATTAAAATCACCAAAGAGCACAAATTTGCCCTCTTTTCCTTCCATAAAACCCTGAATCTCATCCCAAATACATCTCCGGGATTCTACATCTTGAGGCGCATAAATATTTATACAGTTAATTTTTTCATCAATATCAACCCAATAGCCTTCCACAATAACATAAAATCTACCACACATAATAGGTACTTTAGAAACGACCGCCGTATCGTATATTGAAACAATTCCCCCCGAATGACCACGAGCCGAACTACAAGCAAAATCAAACTTCTAATTACCCCATACCGACTTGAAATGGAAAAGATTAGGCCTAGTCATCAACGTTTCTTGAACTCCCAAAAACGAAACACTATTTTGATAACACAGGTTTTTTTATCCATTTTCTTTCCTCCACTGATCCCAAACCCCTTGCATTAATAGATAAGATGTTCAACATTTAAAACTTACCTCATCACCAATCCTACCTCCACTATGAACACCGTCTCAGACAACTCTATCACCTCCAAATAATGTACCACAGTTAAACGAATGACAACAGTCATCTCGTTTCTTAAACCCCTCAAACCCTTGGGGCAACTTATGTTAATAGAGGTACTAGAACCTCTCGATCTTTCCCCACATTTTTGTTGTTTATTAATCCTCTCTTCTTCACTTGTTTTATCATTACCAGAATCAACCATAACCGGTTGCACATCATTCTCGGCATTCACCTCAATGTTCTTCATCACTTCCGTTTCCAATATAATATTGTCAGCTTTCTCATCATTAGACTCACTGTTTTCATCACTTCCTATATCTTCTTCAAACTCAGAATTATGACTATAATCATCATCCTCTTCTCGAACAACTTTTGTAATATTCACCTTCCAAATATCTTTTTCTTTTACACGAACCACATACGTAGTTTCCGCCACCTCTACATGAATACACTCATTAATTAGCATTGATACACAATCTCCCACAACCCGGGTCATCATTCGTATCCTCGTCAAAGAACATTAACTTACCCCATAAACTACCATTCTACCAATCTTTTTATAAGCATCTGTATTCCATGCACACAATGGTAAATCTTAATTACAATTGCAGGGTAGTATTCAAGGTAGTCCTTAATTTTTATGTATTCCCAAGTGACAAATCTTGGCCATTGAAAAAAAAAATCAAACGGTCAAGATTAAATCCTTAAACACCACCATCATCAAATAGGGGAAGATTGTTGGGTATTAACGTTTTATAAATTTGATGAGTCAAAACTTGAAAAGAAGAAAAGTACAATGATCTAAATCAAATATATTGAATACGAAATTTGAATGAAGATTTAGAAGATATTGATAAAGTTTAAAAGATTTAGTTTATTAAGTCATGTATATTCTTGTAGAATTTAAAAGATTTAGTTTACTATTTTGTGTTTATCCTTGTAAACCCTTGGTTCTCTATTATATAAAGAGACCTAGTGATATTGTTTTAGTCGTCGAAAAGACCAACGTTAGCAAAACGTGTATGTGTGTTTCAGAGCCCCGAGGTCATTAGTTTGATCATGTTAGAAGAGTAAAACCGTTCTACATCTTTCATGTAGAATTGAGGATTTTAGTAATCATTGTGTATTAATTGATGATGATGAAAGCCTTGTTTAGTAATACAAATCTGTTTGTTTAATTCCGCATTGTTTTTGATTTGTATAGGCTTTTTCCAAGATCAAGAACTAATCATTCTGGAGCTTAAAGATTGATTACAGAGTTGTTCTCAACTCAACAGTTTGTCCGTTCCAATCGGAGTATGTGTGACGAAAGCCCAAATTTGTACATTGACGCTTGATTATAAACATTTTATATATATATATATATATATATATATATATATATATATATATATATATATATATATATATATATATATATATATATATATATATATATATATAGGGTCCGGATCCGGTGAGGACTCTTTTCCCGGTGAGAACTGCGAGGACTCCAAAAAAAACTCCAAAAATGATCCAAAACAAACTTTTTTCAAAAAAATTTCTTTTTTAAATATCAAAATCGCAGCCCATAAGATCCAAAATAAATAAAAAATTTCAAAAATGATCCAAAAAAAATAAAAATGGAGCATAATAATGATCCATAAAAAAATATGGATCATTATTATGATCCACAAAAAAAAGTGGATCATAATTTTTTTTTCAAATTTTTTTTTTGTCAAATGTAGTAATAATCATGGGGAGTTATATATATTTTTTTCGGAATTTTTTTAAATTTTTTTGAGGTGTCCTCGCGAGTCCTCATCGTTTTTGGAGTCCTCACCGGATCTCACTTCTATATATATATATATATATATATATATATATATATATATATATATATATATATATATATATATATATATATATATATATATATATATATATATATATATAAGAAAGACTTATTCGTATAAATGTGCTGAAAATTAAGTTCTTTCCTTTTTTTCTTTCTATAGTGGTATATATATATATATATATATATATATATATATATATATATATATATATATATATATATATATATATATATATATATATATATATATATATATATATATATATATATATATATATAAGTGAGATCGAGTGATGACTCTTTTTTAGGTGAGGACTGCGAGGATAAATCTGGGACTTTGATCAAAGAAAATAAATAGGTAGGATTTAATGTGAAGAAAGGTAAACAACATTAGAAGTACAAGGGGGTTTTGTGTAAAGTTAAACAAAATAATGGGGGGAAAAAAGAAAATGGGGAGGCTAAAATGGTCATTTGCGCACACATACTCTCTCTCTTCGCCACATGTCAATTTCTGATTTGGTGGATTTTTTTTTACCCCCGACTTAATTTTTCGGCCATAACTTTTTTTTTTCTTTGAAAATAAAAAAAACTAAAAATGTTAAAGTTCTTAAAATTAAATTCTCTACAAAATGAGTATAGTCATGAAAATTTGAAAAAAAAGTTTGGAAAAAAATTGGATCATTTTGTTAATTTTGGATCATTGTCTTAATTTTGGAACATTTTGTTATTATTGGATCATTGTTAATCTTGCATAAACATAATTTTACATAAATAATTAGTCAAATAATATACCATATATAATTTTGGATCATTTTGTTCATTTAGGATCATTTTATTTATTTTGTACGATTGTTAATATTTGAATCATTTTGTTATTTATGGATCATTGTCAATTTTGGATCATTTTTTTTTCAAATTTTCATGACTATACTCATTTTGTAGAAAATTTAATTTTAAAATTTTTTGCATTTTTAGATTTTTTATTTTACAAATTAAAAAAAAATTATGGGCGAAAAACGAAGTGCCGGGGAAAAAACTCAATTCCAATTATAGGATGACAAGTGGCAAAATGAGGAAATGGGGCTTTCAAAAATGACCTTTATGCCCTTTTTAAGATGAGTGGACGAAAATTATCCTCGCAGTACTCACCGGGTTTTGAGTCCTCACCGGATCCGGACCCTATATATATATATATATATATATATATATATATATATATATATATATATATATATATATATATATATATATATATATATATATATATATAAGTGGGATCGAGTGAGGACTCTTTTTCCGGTGAGGACTGCGAGGACAAATCTAAGCCTTTAATCCATAAAAATTAATGGCTATGATTGAATGTGAAAAAGATAAACAATGGTTGAAGTTTGGGGGGTTTTGTGTAAAGTTTACCAAAATAATAGGGGGAAAAAGAAAATTTAGAGGGTTAAAATAGTCATTTGCAAACAATTTCTCTCTCCTAGTGCCACATGTCAAGCCTTGATTTGATGGGTTTTTTTTTACCCCCACCTTTGTTTTTCGGTCATAACTTTTTTTTTTCTTTGTAAAAAAAAAAAACTAAAAATGCCAAAGTTCTTAAAATTAAATTATCTACAAAATGAGTATAGTCATGAAATTTTGAAAAAAAACCCGGATAAAATATTGGATCATTTTGTTAAATTTGGATCATTTTGTTAATTTTGTTAAATTAGATTTCTCTCTCCTAGTGCCACATGTCAAGCCTTGATTTGATGGGTTTTTTTTTACCCCCACCTTTGTTTTTCGGTCATAACTTTTTTTTTTCTTTGTAAAAAAAAAAACTAAAAATGCCAAAGTTCTTAAAATTAAATTATCTACAAAATGAGTATAGTCATGAAATTTTGAAAAAAAAAACCCGGATAAAATATTGGATCATTTTGTTAAATTTGGATCATTTTGTTAATTTTGGATCATTGTCATAATTTTGGATCATTTTGTTATTTTTGGATCATTGTTAATCTTGCATAAACATAATTTTGTATAAATAATTAGTCAAATAATATATCATATATAGTTTTGGATCATTTTGTTCATTCATGATCATTTTGTTTACTTTGTACTATTGTTAATATTTGGATCATTTTGTTAGTTATGGATCATTGTCAATTTTGGATCATTTTTTTTTTAATTTTTCATGACTATACTCATTTTGTAGAAAATTTAATTTTAAAATTTTTGGCATTTTTAGATTTTTTATTTTACAAATAAAAAAAAGTTATGGGCAAAAAAACAAAGTGTGGGGGAAAAACCCACTTCCAATTATAAGAGGACAAGTGGCAAAAGGAGGAAATGGGGGTTTCGAAAATGACCTTTATGCCCTTTTGAAGATGAGTGGACGAAAATTGTCCTCGCAGTCCTCACCGGGAAAAGAGTCCTCACCGGATCCGGACCCTATATATATATATATATATATATATATATATATATATATATATATATATATATATATATATATATATATATATATATATATATATATATATATATATATATATATATATATATATAACTAACATTTATCAAATACTATTCATGGGTTCGGATCCGGTGAGGACTCTTTTCCCGGTGAGGACTGCGAGGACTCCAAAAAAAACTATAAAAATGATCCAAAACAAACTTTTTTTTAAAAAAAATTGTTTTTTAAATATCAAAATGGCAGCCTATAAGATCCAAAAAAAAAAAATTTCAAAAATGATCCAAAAAAATAAATATGGATCATTATTTTGATCCACAAAATTAATATGGATCATTGTTATGATTCTAAAAAAAAAGTGGATCATAATTTTTTTTTGTCAAATGTAGTAATAATCATGGGGAGTTATATATTTTTTTCGGAATTTTTTGAAAATATTTTGAGGTTTCCTCGCGAGTACTCACCGTTTTTGGAGTCCTCACATGATCTCACTTCTACTATTCATCAATAGTTGATGAATAGTATATAGTAGTTAGTTTTTTTTAATTTTTTTCAACATCTAAATTGTTTTTTATTCTTGTCGGCTTTCTCTTTTTATGGAGCGTTTTATTCGATTTATTTTATTATTTGAAATTATATAATATAATTATAATGTACAAATTAAGTATATTTGCAACTAATCCAAATTATTTCATATAGTTGTAGTACTTCCTCCGTTTCAAAATAAGTAATACGCTTTCCATTTTGGGGTGTTTCAAAATAAGTAATACACTTTGAAAACTTACCATATTTGGTCAAAGGTAGTGGGGACCACACCCACTAACCATCTCCTTTAATAAAGTGAAAAGACACATGTACCCTTACTTTTTACTTTTAAACATAATTAAATTCACTTTAATCAATGTATGTGGGACCATCCTCCACGAACTATCAAATTTAATCTAATTAACCTTCATTATCATATTTTGCCTCAAAAACCGTGAACTCTAATTTGTATCACTTATTTTGAAACGGAGGAAGTATAAAGATTAAATAAATTTGCTATCGATACAATCTGTTTGCACGTCTTTTAAATATCGATTATGGTAATAATTGTCTAAGTTACCATAACGCGATTAATAATACTACTATGTTGTTTAATTATAAATATAATGTATATCTTTATAACCCGCCGCGAAGTCCGAGCCCGACTCCTCTTTATATATAAACACAATAATAAATATATAATATTTGTTTGGTTAGCCTATGAGGTTATAAGTTATGTTTTCATGTTGTGATGTTATAATTTTTAGTCAAAAAATATTACACGTGTTGTTTAGCTTTCTCAGATTCTTCTAATTTGTGTACGTAAGTCTGTTTGTGACAGGGATGGGATATAGAACTGAAAATCCGAAACGTACCCGTACCGAACCGGAACCGACTGAAACCGGATTACTAAAAATTGGTTCGGGTATCGGGTCTAACATTTTCGAGAAATCTGGTATCGGGTATTTCAGGTCCGGGTATATCGGGTATGGAATAAATCGGGTCTAAGACCCGGAACCGAAATTAATTAACTATGTATTTGGAATTTGTTTTAGTATAATACTAATACTTCCTCTGTTTCAAAATAAGTGATACACTTTCCATTTTTGAGTGTTTCAAAATAAGTGATACACTTTGAACTTTCTTTATTTGGTAAAATATAGTGGGACCCATACCCACTAACTATCTCCTTTAATATAGTGAAATTATTCATTTACCCTTACTTTTACTTTTAAACATCATTAAACTCACTTTAATTATAATATGTGGGACCCCTCACTCACCAACTATCCAATTTAATTTAATCTAACATTCATTATAATCTTTTATCTCAAAAAACGTGAAAGCTAATTTTTATCACTTATTTTGAAACGGAGGAAGTAATAATGTTTGGTTCATATTAATTAAACAATTGTTATTTGTAAATCATTATAATATTACACCTATAAACTAACAAATATGATAAAAGCACCATAATACATCTCCAATTACTATTTCGGTTCCAATCGGGTCTATACCCGATTTTCGTGAACCAAACCGAAACCGTATTCTGTAAAATGGTTCGGTTCTCGGGTCTAGTAATCCTCTTAAATCGGGTCTCGGGTATTTCGGTTCCGGGTCCATCCGGGTTGGTTCTGTACCCGATTCCATCCCTAGTTTGTGCGTAACAAAAAAGTGTTTGTGTGTAACAGAAAAAGTATTGGTTGGTATGATATAACTACCGTATTTAAAATTTTGTACCATTAGACGGGTGCCAACGGCACACACCGACGCCGCCGGTTTGGCACGCCGGTTGTGGCAACCGTTGGCACGGGTCCGTCGGTTTGAGCCACGCCGGTTTGAAGACGGAGGAGAGAGTGAGCGCCGGTTGAATTTTTTATTATTTTTTATTTTTTTTCCTAACGGTAATATTACCGTTTTAATATATATATATATATATATATATATATATATATATATATATATATATATATATATATATATATATATATATATATATATATAGACAAGGGTTCATGCGAGAATCATTAAAATTGCGAGAACTGCGAGAACAACTTTCTGATAACTAGATCACCAGATGAATGGCTGAGATCATCGATGGCAAGTTCGTAAATAAATGAACATACAAGGATTAAAATTTAGTTTCCAAAGGGTAGAGTGGTCAGTTGAATTCAATTTAATAATGGAAATAACTACAAACCCTTTTAATTGGAAATTAAAACACATACTGTGTGTGTGTTTCCCCAATTTGTCTCCCGTTTCTCTCTCCATGCGGTTTCTTCCGGTGAACATCATCCGACGAGGTGGCACAACCAACGTTTGCTTCATCCCGACAGCACCACCGCGCAGAGAAGCCCCCAAACATACTTCGGCCGTTTCTGCTCCTCAAACCCTACTCCGGCCAGCGACAAATTTAGGGTTTTCAGGTTGCGGTGGAGATCTTTCAACACTGCCGCCCGCTTGGAAAGACATGGGTTTGTTCATCTTCTTCCTCACTCGATGTAGGGTTTTCAGGTTGCGGCGGCGGGTACACTCGATCTATGGTTTTCTTCTTCCGCACTCGATCAACATTCCGGCGGAGAAACATAGGTTCTGCCCTAGTTTTTTCACTCCGATGGCCCTCAGGAATACATTTTTCTTTTATGAAAATTTCGGCGAACGAGTTTGACCTATTTGAGATTTAGATTTAATATTCTTCCTATATCCTTACGATATCTGTTGAATTCGTATGATAATTAGTATTGAGTTATGGTTTATTAGAGTTTAAGATGATATATATGCTAATTTTGCTTTTTATAAACCTTACGATTTTATAACAACATAGCACTAAGCACCAGCAATAGAAAAATAGAAATAATTCTGTTTTTTTTTTCTGAATTCAATGTGTTTTTATGATTTTGACTTTGACTGTGAGGTATGTTCCTGTAAAGAGGAATGATATAACTGGTTAGTTTAGTACATGAAGCTTCTTTCATGGGCATGGTTGCTTGCATATTCTTTATTCTTGAAATGATTGTGAAATCAGCAGCAACTAGTTTTAAGGTGATCTAATGTATGTTTTACGAAGGTTGACTATTTTTTAAATGTTTTACTTTCTAAAGCCCTATTTAACGTATTTAAGGAGTTTATTTTATGCGAGCTTAGTGCAGTTGCTGGTGCTATCACAGTCACATGTCTCATGGTCTTTTTAGAAACATTTAATTATTAAATTAAAGTTGATAACAAAAGCTACAAATATGAAATTGTTTTATTTTGCAGGTGGCTAACCTTGTTGGGTTTGTGATTGAAATATTGCTACTATTTGTGTATATTTGAATCCGTTTTATTATCTGGGCTTCAAATTTCCGGTGATGATACTTTGATTCCAGTTATTCACTGATGAACATAGATCAGGGTTTTAACTTTCCGGTAAACAGTGGTGAATGGATACATAGATTTATTTTCATTCACTGGTTACATAGATTTACATTTTCAAAAGTCATTCATTTATAAAGATTTGTTGGTTTGTAATTTTGTTAATTAATATGTTCAGCAATTTTATACATTCGTTCAACAGTGAACAATGTTTATTATGTAAATTTGTACATTTGTTCAATAGTGAATAATGTTCATTATGTTAATTTGCACATTTGTTCATTTGTTCATTAGTGAAATTGTAAATTTTGTACATTTATGAACACATTTTTTTTTATCACAGATCTGGTTTGTTCATCATAGTCATCTTGTTCATTATGTATATTTGTTCATTAGTGAATTTGTGAGTTTTGTATGTAAACATAATTTTTAGCCGTTGAATTCAGTTTTCTAGATTTGTTGAACAAATTTTCCGGTGAATATAATTTTCTGGTTAACAGAATTATTCGGTTGGATTAGTCAACATCTTGTTAAGAGAAATATGGTAAGTATTGATAGTATTGATTTAGTTAAAAAAAAAACCAAAAAGACTTCAAAACCCTTTACATTTAAAAATCTAATTAAATTGAATGATTGGTCAAAAAGTTGTTCTCGCAGTTCTCGCAATAATAACTGTTCTCGCATGAACCCTTATATATATATATATATATATATATATATATATATATATATATATATATATATATATATATATATATATATATATATATATATATATATATATATATATATATATATATATATATATATATATATAGGGGAGCGTTCATGCGAGAACCTATATTTTTGCGAGAACTGCGAGAACCATTTCTGACCATAGGATTAAATTCATTTAAATTCAAACAGATAGGGGTAGTTTTGTCCATACATAATTATATTAATTATATTAATTTCTTTATTTTAGAAACTGGATATTTGATAGCCAGCAATAACCAACATTCCTATTTAATTGGCATTTCATATTAATACCCAAATCAACCTGTCATCCCCATTGAATTCATTAACCAGGCGTACAAATTTTCAATTTTGACGACGGAGCACCTTGGCGGAGCAGCTTGGCAACGGTAAACTAGTATACCTAATTAATCATTATTGTTAATTATTTTCATCATAAAGTATTTGATGATCATCTTTACACAATTCTTCGATTTCTAGAAGATGTCAAGATCAAATGAAACTTCAAAAGAGTATATAATCAGCGTACGAGTTCTTCATCGATTGAAATGGATGTTGACCATAATTATTTACATAATCATAGTCAGTTTTTTCCTAATAAAGTTTTTAATTCACTATTTTTTTTCTTTATTCCGTCTTTATAATTTGTTTTTACCGACTGACATCTTATTTTGAAGCATTATTTGGTTTTATTAATCTAGTGATTTTTAATAGTATGTGGCATATAATGTACAGACTTCCATCAAAGGTAAACAGTTTTAGTTTCGATTCTTATTTAATGATGTATCCACCATTAACAACTTTTTTTTTAATTATATTCAGTATTGATGTGCCTAATATTTTCCGAAGATGCTAACTATTGAACATTTTTAACTATTGCCGGTGAGAAAGACAAAGAAAAGGCAAACAAAATTATCAAACGTTGCAAGGTGTGTTTTAAAGTCGGTCACAACTCGTGAACATATGGACATGCAAATTCCCAAGCAGCATCATCATCAAAACGCCAAAAGAAATGATCTCATAATGACCCTCTAATTTTTTTAATCGTTTTCATTTTCGTTCATTACTATTCTAAACTACTTTTTGTGCAACACTATTTTTTCGCATGTTTAAGAGTTCACTAATGAATTCATAATGTTCAAAATCATTATTTTAATGTTCAAAATTATGTTTTGTTAAGTTCAAAGTGTATATTGTAAGCCAAATATAATGTCCACTAATATTCATGTTCATTATCGACGTTTCAAACTTCCCTTAACATTTTTGTTCACTAGTAGAATCAGGTGTAAATGTTCACCATTGATCGTATTCTATCAACATATAAAACACAATTACTATTGTTAAAAAAAGTAATATTCAACAAACATGAATTTAAATAAATTTCAAAATCTTTGAATCCAATGCCGGTAAACAAAATAAAATCTTAAACATGTGATCAATCAAAACAAAAATGTTCACTATTATGAATATTGTTCACCTATCAAAAAAACATTCACTATTATCAAAACAATGTTCACCAACTTGAACAAATTCCGAACAATTCGGTTTTAATAAGATTTAAATGAATTATGATCACTTTCCATTACATACATGATTGTTCACCAGATACGGGCTTCGGACTTTCCATGTCCGCAACTTTATATGTGTTAGTTGCTGCTTACGTACAAGGGCAACACAATTAATAAACCATATAACCAATTAGTGGACGAACTATTCTCATATAACAATTAAAAACAAATTTTGCATTGTGTAGAATTGATGAACATTAATCAAACAACTGCTTTAAACAAAATTATTCAAAAAAGAAAAAAACACAGACAACCCTAGCGGTCGAAGTGTCCATATGTTTTAACCCTAAACATTAAAGTTCACTAAAAATCGAACCTTTTTTGTTGTTAATCACCGATGACAATTTACAACCTTCTAAAACCCCAAATCGAATAAATCACTACTGAGAGAAAAATGGTTGTTTAGACAAAAAACAATTTAATCACAGGTGTCGATAAAATTCCCAAATTGCATAAACCCTAGCCGTCGCAATCCACAGAAACCCCCTAAAAATCTTACCTAATTACATGATAACTTCAAAAAAGATGAACAATTAGAACCCTAGCACCAAACCACCTTAAAAAATCAACAGTCAATTTTCGAAAAAACCCTAGTTCGTTCGCTGATTATCAAACCAGGAAGGATAATCATACCTATAACTTTCTTCTTCCTGATCCCGCACGCGTATTTGTCATCTTTTGATGTTGATTCATGTGATTTTGTAACTTCTAGCTTGATAGCACCCAATTTTTCGCTGGCTTTTTCTAGAGAGAGAAAAAAGATTTTCAGTGTAGAAGAAGATAAACTTGCAAAATGAATTAGATTAGAAGATTCCTAATTAGGCGGACCAACAATGGACAATTCTACCCCTCTTCACACGTTTTCCTTTTAAAAAAATATGAAATATTTAAAACTTTGCCATTTTTAATCTAGACCACTCATCTAAAAATCTAATGATCACAATTAGTTCTCGCAGTTCTCGCAATTATATAGGTTCTCGCATGAACGCTCCCCTATATATATATATACACTAGAAGGTTTTGGGCCGTGCTAAGCACGACCCACGTCTAAAGCAAAAGCCGAGCGTAGGAATACCATGATAATCGTAAGAAGTTTAAAATACAATGTTATAATTGGGTGAAAAACATTTTGTGAAATGGTAATAAAATCAATGAGAAATCTTCCCATATCTACACATGACTTTAGTTAAAATGAGGTAGCATCCAAAAGTTACACAAATTACCGCCATATTTAGATCTTTTCATTGATATCATGTAAACTTTATTTCCCTTTATCATATATCTAAACCCCACCTGTTTCCATGATCTCTCGCTCTCTCTCTCTCTTTACACATTTCTATCACCGGTTAATAAAGCATTTTGATTTCTCAACAAATAAATTACATCATCTCCAAATATGTATTTTAAAACACACCCACAGACACCAAAGTCTTCTTTGAGTTACTCATTATGTTTAATGAGCTCCACAATTGCTCACAATCATCGATCTTTGAAGAGTCAAAATCATCAGCTGGACTCTGCCCAATAAATATCAAAAGTAAAATATATCAATAATCATACTTAATAAACAGAAAATGTTACATGCATTAAATGATTAAAACAGTTCTGCTTCTTGTGGTCATCATACACACAAAGATCTAGGTAACCTAAAAAGCTCCATGTTTTCTCCGATTTTCCGGTTTATTATAGTCATACACATTTATATTCAAACAAATATATTTTTTCAGAAGGGGAATTCAATTGGACAACTTTCTTAATGCAAATATGAACAAATAACAAAGCGTACATATATAGTAGGAAAAATCCAACAAAAAGAAGTACAGAAGCCTTCAATGTGATCAAGTTAATTTAACAAAAAAGTGATTTTATTACTTCTAAATAACAATTTGTGCTTAATTTTAAAGGCCAAAATGCATTTTAGTACCCTGAACTTGGCTGACTGGAATTTCTACTACCCTGAACTATTAAAGGTGCACCATGGTACCCTGAACTTGACAAAATGATCAATTTAGTACCTGACTTACTAATTTTGTCTTGTTTTCTCATGTGATTTGCTTCAAATATCAATATATTGAAATGAACGTATATTATTAGTCCGTTTAAACCTCCAACGAAATTAAATCAAGTAAGAAAACACGATCAAATTAATGAGTCAGGTACTAAATCGAAATATTATCAAGTTCAAGGTACTATGGTGCACATTTAATAGTTCAGGGTAGTAGAAATTCCAATCTATCAAGTTCAGGGTACTAAAATGCATTTTGGCCAATTTTAAATGGTTTTGACATTAAAAAGTCAACTTTTGACTTTTTTGTTTCGTCTTTTTGCCAATGGAAGATACTAAAGATAATATTTATGAACTTCTTCTGATTATCATGTCGTTCTACACTCGGCTTTTGCTATATACATGTTATAAAATCAATAAAGGTTAGCTATAAGGCAAAAGCTTTTGCTATATACATGTTATAAAATCAATAAAGGTTAGCTATAAGGCAAAACCAACAAACGGGTCGAATATCACCCCCAAGTGTACAATTTATTACACATAAAACCAGTTCCTAGACCATTTTATCAAACTTTATGAAAAAAGCAACATTTCATGAATTCCATAAAGTCAGACTCCACAACAGAAAGTGTATTTCCATGGTTCCAAGAATGCTTTACCTAACATAATTATACTGTCCCTAAAAAACATTTCACTGAACAGTTCACGAGTTAAATCAGAATCTGCAAAAACAATGCCATATAATAATCATTGCCTCTCTAAATTCTTAGGATGCGTTCATTTGAACAAAATGTGGTACTTTTCTTATAAAATTGAAAGAAAAATTCATGAAAATTAAAAACCATAAAACATGTTCAAATTAAAATTTTAAGATGAAAAAAGAAAACTCATTTTTCAAAGTTCCAACTAAATTCTTGAAAAATGAATTGCATAGTAGTTTTGAACTATATTATAGAAACTCATTCTTCTTGTTTACTAAAAGTTAATTCCAATGTTTCGAAATTTCTAGTAGTTATCTACATATAAAAAATTCTACAAAAATGGAGATAAAAAAAATCAGAGAATTCTCTGCAATTAAACATAGGGAAGTAAAAATCGAGCGAAGCTTAAAAAATGACACACACTCATTCAAGATATCCATTTTAACATCTGTGGCATAAGGATGTAATATTTCAGCCCTGCAGCCAAGAATAGACTCAATACTGCAACATATAAAAAAAAAACAAAATTTATGAGAATATAATTTTAAATCCACTTGTAATGTTAGTAATTTAATATCCCTTGCAAAATCGAAATTGACCACTTAACTCATTAAAAATAATAGCATTACAAACTCACAAATTTCAGCATCAAATCCAAGCTCAAAAAGACGATATGCTTCATCAAGAATTAGAATCGCAAGATGATCTAAATTAACAGACATTGAGTTCATTAAATGATCTATCATACGTCCGGGTGTAATGATCACATATGAATGTTTCACAACCTTCAATGATGTATTTAACTTCAATAAAATTCCTCAGGGTCCAAATTATAAATCAAATTGAGAAAATTACCTGGCACTCAGAATAGAAACGGGTAAACTTCTCAGATAAATCGTATAGCTATTCCCACAAAACATTTGGCAAAAAATTTGTGCAAGCGTCTTCAACAACCTGAAAAAATATATATATAAATAGATTCAGGATATATTATTCAAATTATGTCTTGTGGGTTAAATAAAAATATATAAATAAAAAAACTTAAAAAAGAAAAAGAAAATGACAAATGGGTCAGAAGTCTTCCAAAATGTATTCTTAAACCATAAAACCTCCTAAATCACTTTATTCAAAAGTTGATAATATAATTTTCATACATAACGTACTAACTATTTTATAGAAACTAAAACATGGCCAACAAAGTAATAATGCTTTACCTCAGCAAACTAAAGTAAATGTAATCCCAGCTCGTGTTCTTCATCTTTCTCCAATATTAGTTCTCCCTCCTGCCACAAACAATTATATTTATTTATAGACATTGTATTGGTAGGGAAGTACATTATGATTGGGCTTCAATATTCACTAAAGCATTCCAACATTAACCATATTACAATATCTTACCTATACCAATTGAAACTCCGCATCATGTTTCGATTTTATTGAACTATAATAGAAGTTAAAACTTAAAATCATTAAAACAATCTCTTAACTTTTAATAAATTATTAGTTTATCAAAGATAAATTGAAACTCTAAACCATGTTTTCTCCTTAAGTCCACATTTTTTAGCTGTAAATTCTAGCTGTAATTTCAAATGGTAATCACATTGTGATTTTTTTGAATAATAATATAATTGCAATAGTAAGGAAGACAAAGATACAAGAGAAACAACCGTGAAAGTCATCGACGAAACCAAAACAAAACCCGTGAATGAAGACTTAGAATGTGAATTTGTGGTAGCTGCTATGGAAGTGCAGAGTTTCAGAGGAGAGGATGAAGGGATGGGAAATACAGAGGGGAATGAGGGCGTAACCTGATTGGAGATGGTTAGCGGGAAAATCAAAGGAAGATTGCTATAGCTGGTGTATAAACCATCTTCATTACCCTTTTCTACATGTTTACTAAGTCTTCCATCTGCAACATAAGTCAATCGATCGTTCAATGAACAAAAATCACTGAATCAGAAATCAATTTTGGATCTACTTTTTAAATTTCTCATACCTGTCGATGGCTGTAGCGGTGGAGAGGGCGATGAATTAGGGTTTAGAGCCGAAGAGAGAAGAACGTAAAATGGAAATAGGGTTTTGATGATTTAGAGGTAAAATTATAATAAAGAATTGAAAGTGAAGATGTGGAAAACGTAAGTCGGTGAAAATTTTTGATTGGAGGAAATGGGCGGTGCATCCACGTGGCTATAGGTTCGTTTTGTTTTCTTATAGGTAAATGATATAAATTCTCTCTTCTCTCACCTTATTTAAAGACTTGCTGCAAGACCAAACTCCTACTATTCCTTTTGTCATTCTCGGACAACAATTGACTAAATGATATTATCTCGGTGACGGGATATATCCGGAATGGTCAACCATTGTGAAGACATGTAAGTATCCGCTATCTGAACAACAAACTCGGTTTAAGAGATATCAAGAAGCCGCAAGAAAAGACATTGAACAAGCATTCGGTGTTTTGCAAAGGCGTTGGCAAATCACTAAAAAACCCGGCAAGACCATATAGCGTCAATAAAATACGTCGAATCATGTATTGTTGTATAATTTTACACAACATGATAATTGAGGACAACGGTCGCAACATGTGTTCACTTGAGGAGGCGTATATGGATAATCCGGCAAACATGCTGCAACGCTCGTGGAATGAGAGAGTTGCAACACACGCTCGAATGGCCAAAGAACTACGGGATCAAGCAATGCATCACAGACTTCGCAATGCACTAGTGGACCACATTTCGCAACTCCCACCAAATTTCCGCCAACGTTAATTAATGTTTTTAAATTATTGTAAATTTTTTTTATCGTATTGTTTTTTTTAATGTTTTTAAATTATTGTAATGTTTTTTTTTAATAAAAGTATTATGTTTTTAGTTATATTTTTATTTTAATTAAAAAGAAAGTAAAGTAGTTATATTTGGTGAAGTGACGAAGTGCTGTTGGCATGACTACGTCAGTTTATTGTTAGTTAGTTTGTCTGCTGACGTGGCGCTGAGTTGGCAGCAACTGACGGCATCATTTGCAGTCACCATTAAGAGTGGTCTTAGTACACCATGACTACTCAATTATTTTAATACTACCAACTAAACATGTTGGCTATATATTAACTACTAATTCTCTTAGTTTTTTTGTTTTTACAAATTTAACACCCATAGACTTTTGCTTACGCTTCATTCTTTTAAAATAATAATTTAGTTGTTCATTCTTTTTTTTTTATCACTTGTGATATTTTGAATATTGTACCTAGGGATGGCAATCAACATCCGCCCCGATAATCATCCACCCGATCCGATCCGTCGGTGGCGGATATGGACGAAGTTAAATGGGTGAATATCGGATGTAGAGCGGATGTGGATGTTTATTGGAACGGATATGGATGCCGATTTTCAATCCATTGAATACACTTAACCCGAAATTAAATTTTTTATATTATAATTTTACATAATTAAGAATATATATCTACACATTTTCTGGATTTATAAAATTTATACATAACACAATATTAAAGATAACTAAATTTATAAACAGTATAAGTCATGCTCTAAGCTTTTAATTATATCAAGTTATACTTTTTTGTATCTATCAACATTTGAAGATTAACTACAAATTAACAATGCTCTATGAATCGAATGTATATTCATCGTTATGTTTTTATTTGTATCTTCTTTTGAAGAAATTATGTATGTATAGAATAAAAATCGTAAATTATCTATAAAATTATCGTCTATCCTTTAAGAATCAAAATTCTTTCGAAATCCAACGGATGTCCATTTACCCGCTCTAATCCAATGGATATGGATATGGATGGATGAAACAATTTTAAATGGATATGGATATGGATATGGACGGTGCAAATATAAATGGATATGGATGTGGATATGGCATCACCCGATCCATATCCGATCCATTGCCATCCCTAATTGTACCCCATCCCCCTCTAAACCGTTTATGGCATTATCTAGACATTTCTTTACATATATAATATTAATATTTGATATTAATAGATATATATTGGCTCGACACTTTGTATCAATGGGGTAACCATGTTACCTAACCTCCTGTCTATAAATAATAATACATGCATTATTGCGGGGCATTATTCACATTATAACATGGTAACGCGTGTCTGTCTATGCCGCATACGCCCCCTCTTTTCTTCGTCGACCGCAAACTTAGTTTTGATATACACAGTTTCACTTTGTGCTAATCGTGACACCAACTAAAATCTTCTATTTTTTTACATCAGCATCACGTAATCTGACATTCCAACTACAACTCATACCAACATTATAATTCTCTTTAGTTTGTTTTGGGTCCATCATTATAAAATATACACACTCAATACGCTATTAAAATGCCCCTTTGGCCCCACCTCCCCTCGTCCCTTCGCTTCGGCTAGCCGATATAAGAACCGAAGGCACCCCGTCGAAGGGACATGCCAACGGTTGGGAAAAATTGATGGCAATCGGATTGAAAACTGGTGTGCAGTTGGCACCGGTAAAATTATATGGATTTAATAATTTCATTATTTGAAGGTTAAAAGTGAAAATACATTTATATAATGTGCATTATTGTATTATATTATATTATATTATATTGTATATTGTATTGTAGTATATATAAAATTCCCATACATAGTCACTGTTCATTACTCCATCCGTCCCTAAATAAAGTTCTTATTTCTCTTGGGCACAAGTTTTAAGGAGAAGTTAGTGGTGGAGTCATTAGTAATAATTTTGATTAAAATATAATATTGGTTTAGAGAGAGAAAGATAGTTAGTGGATAGTTAGTAGTGATGTCCTTGATAATTATATTATTTTATTAAGTGAATCTCATCAACTTAATATATGAAAACTTTATTTATGAATAACAGTTTAGGGATAAATGAAAATTTTATACAGAGACGGAGGGAGTACAATTTAACAGAAAGGAAGGCAGTTGACGGAACGGAAGAAAAAACGTGTGCATGTACAAAGTTCAATTTCAATTGGTGAAATGCCTATTACATTTCCACAAAGTTAAAATGTCATTATTATATAAGACGCTTTATTATATATTTATTACTCCCTCCGTCTCATTTTTATTGTCCAACTTACTATTTTAATTTATCCCAAAATAAATGTCAATTTCAAATTACAACTAATCATATGAATTATAAGTGAGTAAATATGAGACTTTATTGATACAGTTCAATAATTTAATTTTTATAAAACTGTACTTATTTTATATAGTGGACAGTTAATTTGGGACGGAGCGAGTAATATTTTAATTTTTACTCATTTAACTATGTAAGAAAAAACTACGGGAAGATCCCAAGATGAGATCTCGGGAATAGCGTTACAAGTTTTTTCTTTTTCTTTTGTTTTTCAAGTTCCTCCATTTACTATAAATATATATTAGAGTACTCTATATATTAATAAACTAGGTTATGACCCGTGAAAAATCACGGGCTGTCGTCATTTTATTGAGCGTAAGTTTTATAAAATATAATTATTTTTTGCTAATTATATGATTGTTACATATATGATAAGAAATTAATGTTTCTATATGTACATACTTGAATTCAATCGGTACTAAATCACGTAAATTATGGATTTTAGTTATTTTTTAACGGTAATCTTAATCTACTCTTAAATCCACATATGTCCACTATGGGACTTGAATCTTAAACCTCAAGATTGAGGGCAACAACATTTACGTCGTTGGCCCTTTGATATTATGGAAGAATAATAAAAAGTCATAAACTTATAATAACCACAAAAACAAAATTCAAATAATATAATGTTTATATAGTAAAAAGATCTAATTAAAACAATAATAATATCTTAAAAAATAATACTCCCTCCGTCCCATAAAAAAGTTCTCATTTCTCCTTCAAATTTTATCCCACAAAAAAGTTCTCATTTCTCAAATTTGAGGAGCCAACTTAACAAAATAATAATATTACTAATGATTCCACCAATAAAATACTTTCTCCCTCCAATCTAACCTTATATTTTAATCAAAAGTATTACCAAGGACCCCACCACTAACAATTTCCTAAAAACTTGTACACATGAGAAATGAGAATTTTTTTGTGGGACAGAGGGAGTATACGTTAGCATAAATTTATAATTTCTTCTTTGAATAAAATATTGGACACATTCAAGCAGAAAATTCCACAATCAAATATCCGCCAACAAAATTAAGAAGAAAATTTATATAAGAATCAATACAAACTCAGCTAATTTGGTATCTACAAATTATGTTACGTTCGGTTAAAGATTTCAAGCGGCTTCAAAATGATTTGTAACAGGAGTTCACGATTTCAGAAAAGCTTTGTTTGCGGTTTATGTTTTTGGGTGGTGTGATATGGAGGAGTGGATGTGTGTTTCGATTGATCAATGGGGTTCTAAATGTGACGATATGCTGAACATAAACTATCGGAAGACGAAGATGCTTATTATTGGCTTCACAACGTGTTGGATGATTTGGAGATATCCAAATTCTTTATTGTTTAATAGTGGTAGTTTAAAAAAATCGGAGTTATTTGATAGTATTCGATTGTTTTCCTTTTCTTGGATCTCTCATAGGAATCAAAAAATTAAGATTCTATGGGATGATTGGTTGAAAAACCCGTTGGAATGTACTCTTATTTAGTCTAGTTTTTTGCTAGACTCTCGTTTTAATATAGTTTTGGAGGTCTTTAGGAGGGTGATGACATTGCCGAAGCTCGACTCGTTGCCTTCTTTTTGCTGTTAAAAAAAAACCTTAGGAAAAAATCGCAGTATATTATGTATTAGGGCAGGATGTATTAGGTTGTGGCTACTGAATTTTATTAGGGCTATTTTGTATAATTTGGCACTTGGATTTCTAAAAAATAGCAAGATTTTCGATTTCATCTAAATATATTTAAGAAAAGAATTAGAGTTGTAAGTACAGATTTGTGTATGTATTTACAAAAAAACAAATTGAATTTCGAATTAATTTTGAATGTAGTTAAAAATATGGATTTGAGCTAAAATAGGAATTAGCAAAATCGATTTATTGATTAATAACCAAACTTGAATTTCAAATTACTTTCATTTTAGTTAATAAAAAAGGGATTTTAGCTAAAAATGATCCTAATAAAGTAATAATGAGCAATAATATTCAATATAATTTTGACGGAAACCTTAAAAGTGAATATTTATACTATGTTATCTTGATTACAAAATTCAAAATATACATAAATAGTAAAACAATAATCCTAAACATAAATAAAAGTCAAAATATATATAGAAGTTAAAAGCAAAAATAAAAAAATAAAAAATAAAAAAAATCAATTTTAACTTTTCATAATTGATTACTTCCACAGTTTAATTGTTAACTTACATTAAACAAAAAATATTTAAAAGTCAATATATACAAAGTTTTTTTAGTACGGAGTATAAAATTAAATATACATAACCTTTGAAACTGAATTTTGTTAATTGTAATTTAAATTTCAACCCGTTTGACCTAATTTATTTTTAGTAACATCTTCTTGACCTATTTATACGTAAATTGGTTAAATTTCGCCTCCCACTCCTAACCTTGCCTATTAAATATGAGAAATGATATTTAGTTATATCATTTGGTCATACTCACAGTCCTATATACCTGATAGGATAATATCTGTAATCCAATAATTATCTTTCTTAACATTATCCCTTGATTTTGACACATGTTTTCATATAATGAGTAGGAGTATGATTATGACCAAATGGTAGGACTAAATACTATTTTCATAAATATTAACCCAAAAAATATGTGGAAAATTTAGTATTTGTAATAGAAGTACTGTGTATATGCTTCTTAATTTTTCCAAATTGAAAAAGGTGCTTGAAAATATTCTTGAAAAAACGGCATATCTCCATATATCAACCTGAAAAATTCATGATATTTTACTTACTAAAATACGTGGATATTTTACTTCCTTTATGTCTTCACCAAATTTCATGATATTTTATTGCAATATGAAAATTTCGAAAATTAAGTGGGGATATTTTACTTCCTTTATGTCTTCACCAAATTTCATGATATTTTATTGCAATATGAAAAGTTCGAAAATTAAGTGGATAATATGAAAATTCCGAAAATTAAGTGGATATTTTAGGAATTGATAAGATAAAATTGATTTAAATTTTATTAAATATATAAATCGGATTTGTAGGAATTTGGTGGAGATTTTGTATATTGAAATTAATTATTAAAATTCAGAAAAATAAAAAACGGGAAAAATTTCTTAACTTAACGAGGAGTTGCCATGTGTCAACTGCATCTAATAAGGTGACATGTGGCCATATAGACTTTGATTTATTATAGTAGTAGATAAATATAAATTAGATAGATTAAAGACGACTTAAATAAAAATACAATTGAACGTAAAAATATCATTTATTTTTAAAAAACTTGCGGCAACGTCGCGAACCTTTATTCCTCGTTACATACAAACAACCTAGACACCCAAAGAAATATCTTATTTCGAATATTAAGTCTACAACCAGAGGTTTGTTATTACTTTGTGTTATATGAGCTTGGAACTAAAAGTAATTCATTTTTTCTCTTGAGAGTGGCTCCAAACGACTCATTCATATCAATATTTTTTGATGTTACTCCATTTGGTAGATCCCAATTGAAGTGATAGAGTAGGGTTGCCAGAGTAAGCTCAACACTAGCCAACCCTAACGACATGCCCGGACACATTCTTCTTCCACCCCCAAATGGAAGATATTCAAAATCTGTTCCAATCATGTTTGAGGAACTTTTTCCGAATCTCTCGGGCATAAAACTTTCTGGATCTTTCCAGTAGTCTGGATCACGTCCAATTCTCCACACATTAACTAAAACATTTGTATTGATAGGTATATGGTATCCCCCGATCTCACATGTATCCCGACACTCTCTAGGTATTAATAATGGTGCGGGAGGGTGTAACCTTAAGGTTTCCTTTACCACTAGTTTGAGATAGTCTAATTCTTGAATATCTAATTCATTGATCTCTTTCTTTCCTTTGAGTTCCTTTCTCACTTCTGCTTGCACTTTCTTCATCACACTCGGATTCCTCATTAGTTCTACCATTGCCCACTCAATTGTCCCCGCAGAAGTATCCGTGCCCGCTATAAATACATCCTGTGACATAATTATTTAGAAGGTCATGATCGAGAAAAATACTCTTTCCACATTGCTTGTGGGAAAATTGTGCTAGTTACGAGTGTCATTTGGTTGATCAATAGAAAAGGAGTTATGATCATCCTCGAGAGATGAATGGTGTCCAAAAATTTTCAAACGATTTTTGGTTACAAAGACAATTGGTGTCGAGTGTTTTTTATGATATAAATTAAATCAACATTTTAAAGGAAATACGTTTTTTTGTTGTTGTAAGAATCAGCCAACTTAGATAATAATAACTGCCATATGATGTTGGCTTGGGCTACTTCTTATGGGATATAAATTAGAGATGGCACGTCGGGATTTGGATTGGCGGAAACGGGTTGGCGCATTGAAATCAATCAACCCAAACCCTGCTTAAAATTTCGGATAATGATCATTCAATTCTAACCCGAACATATTTAAACCATGATAACTCATACCCGAAGTATCTAACCCATATAACTTAATAGGTTGGTGGGTAAAATGGGTTAGTGGGCTGTAACCAGGTTGGCAAGTCAGAATTAAAAAAAGTTAATCAGAATTTCTGAAATGTTTTATCTAGGCGAGGTTTATGTGATTTTATATTATTTACATTTTTTTATAAATTATAAAAAAAAAACTTAATAAAACTAAATGTGTTGAATGGTCGACCTATTTATATAAAAGTCAACCCAAACCCAACCCGTTATACAAATAAACGGGTTGGGTGGGCCGACATGTTTTTTACCCAAACGTATATAGGCTCAACCCGAACATGATTATTTCTGTGTTTGGTTCATGTTGGGTTTTGGGTCAGGTCGAGAATTGCCTGATGCAACCCCAAATATAGAGGAACATACCATTTTTTTTTTCTTGAAGCCCATAATCGTATCAAGAATGGGGTTCCATTGAAAAGGGCATATTTGCCTCGGGGCTCCGTTTCAAGCCCACGAATAACCAAATTGAAGCTTGCGACGAGGACTACGTCATGAACGAACAGTCGTATCCAGACCAAAAAAACGTTGTATTTTTAAAGTTATTCACAGTTTTATGTTTTTTTTTAAAATTATTTTGGACTTTATTTTATGACCAGTTTATGACCCGTTTGTCTTTTTTAACTCATTTAAAATTATGAGCCTTAGGATAGATGAAATATTTTGTTATAACAGATACTTACTAGGATGACTGCTTTGATGTTATCAAAAGTTAATGGGACCTGAAGCCCGCCATCATCTTTAAGCCTCAACAACACATCAAGAAGGTCTTCATTCTCATTCATGTTTCCCTCTTTACCTGCACGACGTTGTTGGTGTTCTAAGATGATGTTGTCAAGAATCTCATCAAGTTTCTTGCCTATCTTCACCAACTTATTCCTCATTCCGGTTATTAGAGGAAGTAGTTTGATAGATGGAAACAAATCAGACACATGAAAACCACTAGATAACAACACAAGCTCATCACTAAGAGAAAGAAGCAGCTCCTGATCCTTGCATTTGCTCCCAATCGCAACCCTACACGTAGGGCTGTCAAAAACATGAACGACACGACAAAAATACACGAAACGAAAAGAAATTTGGATGAAATCGAAATTTGAATTCGAGTTCAGAAATTAACACGGAATTAACACGATGGTTATAAATTTGGGAACATTTAATAGTAATTTATGTTATATTTTTGTCGTGTTTGTCGTGTATCTCGGTTTTTAAGCATGCAAAAAGTAAGCAATTTGATAATTTTATTATTTATTTCATGTTTGTCATGTTTATGGTTTTTTAACTAGGTCGTGTTCGTTTTAGGAAAACAAAACACGACTTTGTGTCATGTCGAGAAAAACAAATTTGTGCCGTATCGTGTTACCCAAAAACACGAAACGACAACACGATTTGACAGGCGTACCTACACGCGAAGGTGTTAATCATCGTAAAAATCATCTCAGTAAGATTGACTGGTTCTGATCTCTTGATATGAATGGCTATGGATTCAACTAGATTCCATGACTCTTGTTCGCGTAGAGATCGAAAAGATTGAACTTTTTTAGCACTAAAAAGCTCCATGACACATATTTTACGCATCTGTCTCCAGTAGTCCCCATACGGGCAGAAGACGATGTCCGTGTAGTTGTGTGCAACAATTTTAGCACTGAGAAGCTTGGGTCTGCTTGCAAAAGAGACATCATGGGTTTTCAAGATTTCTTTTGCAAAAGGAGGAGATGAGATTACGATGGCTGAGATTTCACCGAGTTGTAGATGAATGATTGGTCCGAGTTTTTCGGCTAAGTTTCCAAGAGCTCGATGTGGGAGTGATCCGGCGATATGATGCAAGTGACCAATTACAGGGAGCTTCCATGGCTGTGGAGGAAGGTTTTTGTTTGTGTCATTTGGTTTTAAGCTTCTGAAATTGGTGATGATGATGAACAAGAAAAGGGCAGCAATTGAAAGAAAGAAAATGTCCATCTTTTACTTGAAGTTAAGTGCTTGTTGGGGTGGGGGGCTTCAAATATATATAGCTTAAGAAAATTGCCACCTATATGTGTATTTATTTTCACTTTTTCCCATCCTTTATTTTCTCATAATCTTCCTAGTATTATGGTTGAGTAATCACTCTTGTATATTTATAAGGGTACCGCAAATGTAGAATGTAGAGGAATGAAATTTTCTTTTTTGATCGAGTGAAGAAATAAGCTATACTGAAATGAGTATAAATTTTGCTTTGGTTCTCTGTTTCAAGCGCTCGACGAAACTACGGGCTGGAAAACAGCCGTAAGAGGTTTACGGACCTTTCGAGGCTAGAAAAACGAGTTATTTGCATTTTCAGTTTTTATTTTAAATAAAAAATTGGATTTTATTTTAGGTCCAATTTTCGGCTTATTTGTGTGTTTTGGCTCATATGAAAATCTTGATCTTATTTAATATTTCTTTGAAACTCTGGAAGAATTAATTTTTTTGTTTTAAGATAATTAAGTTTTCTCCCAAAAATTTCACTAGTACAAAAATAGCTTTTAGCCACGCTTTTTTTTAAACAACCTCGCCACAGGTTCACATGTTCACGTGGCTAAATATCACAAATAATGTTCTAATGTTGTTTTAGCCACATTTTAACTAAATTATTGTGGCAATCGTAATTTAGATTTGAACACTTTAGCCACGATTTAACATGATAAACGTGTCCATTGCTAGCCACGGTCATGTAGCGTGGCCATATGTCACACTTTCGCCATGATTTTTTTTTTGTTAAAACGTGACATTATATTGTGACGGTTAATACGTGAGGCGAAAGACAAACATTTAGCCACATGAATCAACTACTTGTGTGTCCAAAAATTGGTTTTCATTTGCCACATGAAATTCATTGTTGTTGAAAGAAGTATATAGCCATGGCCGTGTGTGTTATGTGGCTATACAATAAACAATAGTCACTCAAAACTTTTCTTTGTCTGTATGGCTATATGATGGATATTTGCCATACCCTAAATCAAATCAAGATAAAACTAAAATTGTGTGTGGCCATAACCTAAATAATAGCAATGGTAGAGGTAGAATTAAAATTATGTCTCTATAATTAGTTTATAATCACCATTTTATCGTATATAAATGTGTGTCTACAAGTAGCAAATTGTTACGTTAATAATGTTAAATGTGGCTAAATATTATCTGGGGTCACATAAATGTGATAACGACTTATGTGGCTAAAGGGCAAAAAATAGCCATGATTAAGTGTGATACTAGTATTTGTGGGCATATGTGTTTATTAGCCACATGAAGTCGTTGTTGTTGAAAGTTAGTATATAACCACGATCATTATTGTGTGTCATGTGGCTATAGGACAAAATAAAGTCACTCAATTTTTCATGTGGCTATAACAAGATTATGACTACAGTTAAATTGATTATGTGTCTAAAAGCAACCAATTGCCTCGTTAATTGGTTTAAATGTGGCTAAATGTTGTCCCACATTGCTACTTGTATGAAAGTTGGGTGAATTACTTTCACTATAAAAAGAAGTGTGCACCAACTATGTTAAAGCCATTAAAGCTTGAGTCCCTTATGCCTTTCACGTTGTGTGGCCATTTGACTTAAGACTCGGTGCAGTGCAATTCTTTGGCCGACAATTTAACGGTTTAAATCGGTTTTTTACTCGGGTTTAACTATTACCAATCGGGTTTGACATGTCAAGAAGGAAATAATAACCATGTTAGTATATTTTTTAGTGTGGCCAAATGATATCAAAAGTCACGGATTAAAAATAATTTAATGTGGCTATAGGTTAAACTATAGCCACAATTACAAAAACCTTACGTGCCTATAAGAACTCTACGGTCACCCTCAACATAACTACACGTGACAATACACAATAGATTAGTCACATTGTATATAAAATTATGTGTCTAAAATCAGGCTTGTAGTCACCATCAATATAACGATATGTGGCTATATGGTAACCATTAGCCACAATTTACAATAAATTGTGTCTCTAAAAGTAGGATTACAACTATTGTCATTTTAATTACATATGACTATATGGTAACCATTAGCCACGGTTGTATGCTATCGCCACACTTTTCCATATGATATGGCCACTAAAATTTAGCGTAGCCATATATGCACTTTAAAACGCGAGAGAATAGACTACGCTTTTGATGTAAAATAAAACTGTGGCTAATTACATATGGCCACAGTTTTTTGTAGTGGCGATTGATGTTTTTTGTACTAGTGTTTTGTTCTTTGTATTGAACAAGTGTTAGTCCCGTGATAAGTGATAAATTGCACTTATACAGTTCTACTGACCAAATTAAAATTGATGACACTCAACAATAAATAAACTCTTCTTTATTAATCAATAATGATAAACAAAGATACAAGTAGTTGCGGAATAGCTAAGAACACGAATCCTAACTAAACTACTTGTAAGAGATAGACAATGACAAATACTGTCTAAGACGAGTATTGATCAACAAATGATCAAGCACAAGACCAGACACCTTTGTTACTAGGATTCAATTATCGAAATAAAGTAACAGAAGGTATCACTGGTTGTTCACACTTTGCTCAAATGATATTATCTAGGGAAGCTTTTAGCAAGGTGAGAACTTGTTGGGTGCACACGGAATTCTTTCATCAAGTCTTCTATTTATCATGTTTGAAAAACATTACAACTACGAGATGTACGAATGAATCCACGTGTAAGGATTCCGTTGGTGCAGAGGATATTTCATGCGACGAGCACTACTAACGGAATCCTGACAGTACTTTCTGTCGTATTATGATCGCCGATATCTTCTAGAAGATTTGCATATGATTCCCTTTGTCGGCGACATACAAACTTGTGCAATACTTGTATCTTTCTGTGTCACTGAAACTTCATACCTTTATACGCTTCAGATCACTATGAGTCTTCGGATACTCATGCTTCTTTAGATGGCGGACAGCTTCAGTGACCTTCACTAAGATTTTTTGCTTAGCGATGTATTTGTCTTCAAGACTCAGCATTATTGTCAAGTGTACGCTGAACCTACTACAACTATCTGACCGGTTGATCAGTCTCTGATTCCGCACGGGGAACTGATCGTTGCTTCTATTGTTGATCAGATTGTAGAGCCGGGTAACTGAAATCCGAACTGATCATATTCAGTTACCCACAATCTGAAGAAAACATCTCAGATTGTCTTCTAACTATTTCCTTTTTGTCTTCATTAAATCTTCTTCAGTGGGGATGCTTTCAGCGACCCAACAACAAGTTTTGAATATCCAAATTCACAGTATTCTTGAGTCAACGTGGTTTTTTGTTTAGATTGTCATGGGTATTCTTAGAATCAAGTGACCAATCGTGCTATCGTTTTTTAGTTTACATTAACTTATCCTCATTTAATCATGAATAAACTACAAAGATAATCCATAAGGTTTACCCGAAACTTCATGTATGGTTCTTAATTTTAAAAAATCCATAAGGTAGTCCTATTTTGGAAATCTTTTGCACATACATTCCTTTAGAGCATCTCCAACCATAACTTCTATAAATCTCTCTATATCTCTATTAATGGTGAGAATGTTCCCTTTAAACAAAGTATCAACTTTATTCATACATTCTATTTTTCCCTTCAAAACTAGTAGGAGACATATTCCACTAACAATCATACTTTCAAGATTTGTAGGGTCTATTGATAAAGGGGAAAACCTCTCACTTCAAGTATGAATGAATTTTTAACTCTTCAAAAATGAAGAGAATGATGGAGTGTGGTTAGATAGGAAAATTCCTTGAAAATAAAGGGATAGAGGATGGTTATACGTGCTATTAGCCTAGTGTTCGTTAAAATATTCTACTAATTAATTACATTAGTAGTCATTTTTCTGTTAACATATTTAATTAACGGACGTTAGGATAAAGGACTTTAGGTAAACCACAAGGTTTATGGCATAATGGTTGAATTTGTTCTTTATAAGAGTGAGATTCACATGAAATCTTATGTTCAATCACTGCTAGGGAAAAAAAAAACCCCTAATGACAACCGAGGTTCACTGCGCCAAATACTATTTATCTTATTTATCTATTATACCATTGATGCCTCATGTATTTTTAATGCGTTACATCTATCTTCTTTTCCTAAATTAGAACTTCAAAATGACTTTTATATTCCAAACTAAGAAAAAACAAGTAGAACCCTAAATGATTAGTCTGAATAATATAATTTAATATATATATATATATTTTTTAAGTTTTTATTATTGTAAAAATCATAATTAAGTGATATAGCAATTGAAGTTTTTAATAATAAAAAAATGGATATATAACTACTAAAGTTGAAATATAAAACAAAACTTTTTATTTTTAATAAATAAAATTAGAAATATAATGTTTATCTAACCAAACCTATAAAAAACATGAAATTGTAATTAATATAAATTGCGTAAATATAAAAAAGAAAAAAAAGTTGTGACTTAATGGGAGAATTAGCATCATCTCATGGCTTTTCCGGTTAAGTCATGCTATATTGATTAAGTTCTAAACAAACAGACTCGTTATGACTTCCCTCATATAGTTATTTTTTCAATAAGTCCATTAAATCGAAATCAAACGGCACCATATTGACTTATTCAAAAAAATAATAAGTTAACAAATTATTTAGGTAAGGTAATAAGTCCTTTTTCAAATGATTTTTTGATGAATTTTGAAAATGAGTTTTTAAAAAGTAAGAGAATACTTACTTTCTAACTGACTTATCAACTTTTCACTATAAATAGGCCAATAAGTTAACCGGGAATTAATTTGCATACCATATTTTTTTATGTCTATATCATTCTGTATAAGTATATCTGCATATTGTACAAATATATAATGCAACAACTGTGGTATATAGTTTAAAAAGTGTGGTGTAAAAATCACCACCTAAGTCAATAAACTAAGACAAACACTATCTTTTAAAATTATTTTTCAAAATAAGCCTTTACCTAAAAGTATTTTTAGGGATTAAAAAGCTTATCCAAACATGCACTAAAGAGTAGATAGAGTGATTAATTGTGTTTGCATTGTTCTTGCAAGTAGATTGTTAAAAAAAATGGAGAAGTTTTACTCCGCATCAACCATTTCATATTGGGATTTAGGGAGCAATTTCATTTAGAAAGTTTTTTTTTAGCAGTGGAGACGTATTAAAGAAGCTTAAGTCATTATTAGTTATCACAGCCCCAAAATATGCATGTCAAATCCACAACTCATATGAGGCAGACTTCAAGCATGATCGCTGGATACCCGCGATCACCTCGTGTGTATTGCCATTTCCATGCATTTGGACATTTTGCTCAAACATTCTAGGAAAATGATGAAGCTCTTCACATTTTTCATACATACGATGTATGTTGTAATACTCGGTTTTTTTTCTTGAATTCGATCCTGATCCTCATCACCGTCGTTAATGAGCACACAATGTTTAATAATCGCATCAGACAAGTTATAAAACTTGTAAAAACTATTAAACTTATTTAAATTTATCTTTAACATTACACAATAAATGAAATATTGATCTGATTACTTAAATATTTGTCATTACTGTTGAACCGAATATTAGCTTTCAATCCATTGTTTGATCTTTGGATGGTGATTTTGGATAAACTTGGTAGAGAAGAAAAGAGGGTTTTAGAGAGAGAAAGTAGAGAGAAGAAGGAGAGAACAATTGCAAGTAGGGGTGAGCATTTGGACCGAAAAAACCGAACCGAACCGAAAACCGACCGAAACCGAACCGAACCGGAACCGATAACATGTTATCGGTTCGGTTTCGGTTTTGAAAATTCATCGTTATCGGTTCTATCGGCTCGGTTTTCGGAAAATGATGAACATTTGGCCTAAAATAACTGAACCGAAAACGAACCGAACCGAACCAAAACCGATAACATGTTATTGGTTCGGTTTCGGTTTTGAAAATTCATTGTTATCCGTTATCGGTTCTATCGGTTCGGTTCGGTTCGGTTCGGTTTTGGCCTGATAATCACCCCTAATTGCAAGAGGTGATTAGATTAATGAGCAAAAGTTACAATTAGTGATTACACATGGTCCTTATATACCTATCACTAATTGTCCAAGCTTAGTCCTAATTGCAGTCTAAGCTAATATACAATGTTACATAACTACCCCTAGACTATTAATTACAACAAAATAAGTCCTAACAATCTCCCCCTTTGTAACAATAGTTTAGGTTGTATATCTTTGAAGTCTTCTTCTTTAATAAAAGCTGGAACTGAGAGATAAATCGTTGAGCAGTTTTGTTGAAGTATCAGCTTCAGCTTTTGATGATGGATGATAATAATACTTTTAATTGGCTTTTCAACCAATGGTAAGTATTTCAGAAGACTTCAATTAAATCGACGAAATGTAGACCCATAGATTGAGCAGTTAGCAGCGGAAGTCTTTTCTTGAAGTTGTGGCTTTGTCGATTTGTTGGTGAGGTTGTAGAAGTGCGGTATCGTGATTTATCTTGGATTTTTCTGACCGTTGTTGATAATGTTGGAGTACGGTCATGGAATCCCTTATCTGATATATTGACTGTTGTTGATAAGAAAGGAGTACAGTCGTCAGATCTTCGCACTGGATTGAATCAGGGTAACCCAGAATCACATAGATTGCCTGTTAACACAACAATTACAGAAACTGTGTGAGCTACGTTCAGTGTTGGCTTTGATGTTAGCACTGGTAGGATTTCCATTCAATCATTGTGGAATACCAACATTTTCTGGAGTCACTATGAATGTTCCGACAATATCAGAAAGATATGCTTGGTAGAATGCCTGTGTCCTAGAAATATTTAATTCGGTTCTAGACTCTATTCGTGGACAAACGAAGGCGACGACTGGAGGTGGGTCCTCAATATCAACAATCTCCAAATGAGATGTTGATAGTATATGTGTTAATCTCCGTGATTTTGAAACAAGTACTTTTTGTACTTGAGTGACTAGTGGGATTGTGCATTGCATCACTGGGTCCATGATGGCTTTTTAAATATCAGAGAGCAACATATGCAATCTGATGGAAATGTGTCTACCCAGCTTTTTAATCGGTTAGGTGAGGGTTTTTTCCGTTTTCTTTAACCCTGTCACACGCTCCTCACTCTAGCTTACTTTTTCACTTTTCGACTACACCCTCATTTCATTTCATTAGCTGAATTGCACTCCATTCTTCATTCCCACTCTCAATTTTAACCTCTGCTCACCCCAATCAAGATCCCATGATACTTGATTCTGCTCACCTAGACCTAAGGACCCTCACATTATGTCCTATATTGTAGGTGGCTCCTGGGGAAGATCATGCTGGTTTTAGCAGATCGTAGGAGTTATTTGAGAGTGGACTATAACGCTCATGTGCAATTTAATCACCTTTTGAAATCGATCAATTTGAATAATTAGAAAAGAGATTGATGAAGCTAAGATCTCAAACAGATGCAATCTTTACTGAATAAATCCAGTAAAGAGATCATTTACGAATAAGATCTAAGCCTAACCAATTACATTTCTAATAAATTTTGATGTAAAGATTGAATTTTGACTGAATAATAAAAATTTAGCATTTAAAATAATTGAGAGAGTAAGCAACGAGAACTAAAAGAAGTTGTAATAAACAGATGCAATCTTTACTGAATAAATTCAGTAAAGAGATCGATTACGGATAGAACAACAACTTATAGCTATCGTTACAGGTAGAACGTTTTTGATTTTGTATGAAAAAATTAAGATGATAAGCAACAAAAATTAAAAGAAGTTGTAATAGACAGATGCAATCTTTACTGAATGTAACACCGCATTTTTTTTTAAAAGGATTTCCATTAAAGGATTAAACTAAGGTTACGGAAGCATTTAGTTAAGTTCCTAATTACGTTAGGTTAACGGACCGTGGTCCCGCAAAATATTACAAACCAAGTGTTAGTTAAAAAGACGGTATCACAAAACACGGCTCATTTTACAAAACGACAAACTAAAGCATGGTCAAACTTCCCGTCCAAGCCCGACCCGTTCAAGTCTTCCAACCTGAAATGTGCCAATAGGAGAGGGATTAGCACGAAAGCTAAGTGAATGAATTACAACAACTGTCAACTACACTAGACACTAGACACGGAAGTAATACTATATCTCCGGTCGGGGTAATCACTTAATTTGAGAGGATCGGTGGCTTTGCGGGCCCTAAACCATGGTTGCCCAAAACCACGGTAACCGATGGCCTGCATCCAACACACCGGGTAACTCCCCCCTTAAATCGTGCAACAAATACAGGTAAGGTGGGATACCCTATTAGTCGATACACTATGCCCAGCCAATATCCTTCCGACACTGACCTCATCCCGAATGTGCACATAGTCATGTATGGTACTCCTCTTACACTAGGCATACATATCAAGTAGGCAAGCTACAAAGAACCACGATTAAAAACGACACCGGGAGTTCACGCCGTGAATCCTGCGTGTTCGCGTCGCGAACTTGGATTCGCGTCGTGAACCCGATCGCGAGCCAGTTCACGTTTCGTCCCCAACTTCTCTGTTTCAAGTTCGCGATCGCGGGGAGGAGTTCGCGACGCGAACTCCCCAGGTCAGCCAATTTTCCTACGTTTTACTAGAATGCCAATACCAATGGAAATATTCGAGACCCGAGTTGTAGGTTAAATCCACTCACCTTTCAACCTTCGATTTCCTTTAACCCAGTGAGCTAGAATCACTGAGTCTCCTTCCCGGTTCCTGTAACAAGTATACCGAGTTAGTAACTTATTCAACCGAAATGTCAAAATCATCAATTTAACAAATCTCAACCCAAGGCTCATAAAATACACATTTTATGATATTATCAACAAGTCTAACAATCACAACATAATAAGGGGTCATTTATAACCATCTAGTCAATTTTTACCACTAGTTGACCCAAACGGGTCAAAACCCGAATATAACCAAACGCTCCCAAGGTTCCACCAACAAGCACATATTCCCTACAACTAGTAAGTCACAATTACATAACAATTCACCAAGTCCAAAATTACCAAGAATCCAAGTATTTCATTTCCAAGGCTACTAGCTCATCATTTTTGACCCAAATATTCAACCTCTAGTTAGTTATTCCACCAAAATCCATCAACACTTGATTTTAAGCATACATAACTTACTAAGCATGTTTTCTCAACCTAACAAACAATCTTAACCATTAACATCTCAAGAAATCCAAGGTTTGTCAAAACCCACCTTCTACAACCACCATTAATGGAGGTTGGAGGTGATTTTCACCAAATCAAGGTTTCTTCCAACAATCTACCACACAATACATGGCAAAGCTTGTATAGACACATAATATCACATCCATAATGAGATTCCACCACAAAACACTGGAAATCATAAACCCTAGTTCATACCAAAGCTTAAGAACAACATGAACAAGTAAAGGAGAAGATGTAACTTACTTCTAAGCTTCTTCTACACAAACTCGTGTAAGAATTTCGGACTCTAGCACCAAGAAGTCACAAGATTAAGCTCAAGAACAAGTATGGAGTTTTAGAGAGAAGGCAATGGAATAGTGTGTGTGTGTTTTTGGATAAGGTTCAAAATGAAGGGGAAAAGAAAAGAGAGGGTGTTTCCCTCTCTCTCATGACAGGCCAAACAAGGGGGTGGGGCCCCTCTTGGTCCTTTTCCACTTAATCAGTATATGTCTAAAAGGTTCAGTTCGTAGTTAATTTATTTAAAATAGTAAACGGGCTCCAATTTTAAAAACGAAAGTATTTCTGGAAACGAAATTTAACAAGGAATCTAAAAATATAAAAATCATATTTTCATTTAAAAGATAACCCAAATCGGGTATTTTAACCCCTTGGTTAAAATACCACAAAAGACAAAAGGCTAAATAAAGTCATAAAGCAATTATCAGACAATCATGTAATAAAATACCTTAAGGTCAATAAACTACTAGGCCGGTTTCTGGGATGTTACACTGAATAAATTCAGTAAAGAGATCGTTTACGAATATTTCCAACAACTTATAATGACTGTTGCAATCAAAAACGGTTTTGGATTAACACACTTACCTTTTAGGTTCTGTTTTGAATTATGAGATTTATGAGCAACGGGAATCTTAAGACTTTATAATAAACAGATGCAATCTTTACTATGGTTCTAGTAAAGAGATCGTTTACGGATATTACACCGACATGTGATTAACGTTGCTAACAGAAAAAGGTTTCGTTGTTTTGATATTTGAAATTTTCTCCCCTAGAAATACTAATTCTCCCCCTAGAATTATTATTTCTCCCCCTCGACAAAACAAAGGTATTGAAAAGTATATTCGGTGAGAAATGTACCTTAAATATCAGTGAAGGGGTAGAGAAGAGTCTTTGCATTTAGGATTGAGATGTGCTTTCTAGTTTTGAGTGGGTTATATACCGAAGTATGTATATGTCGTTTTCCAAACTCCAAACACCTTTCTGGTTATTCTACATAAAACAATTAAAACATGTTTGGTACCCAATTATGAATGGGTCCTATACGATTAGTGACAGGTGTTTTATGTAAAATTATTTTATGGTCAAATTAGAGCTTTGGCTAACTGAAAGGAGGTAGTTTAGAAGTTATGGATTTAACGACTCATTTTAATGATTTTTAAGAGGTTTGAACAATCCAATGAGATTTTTCATTTTTAATCCAATTATACTTCACAAATTTTGAGGATTTTGTAGATGTTTTGTTGTCGCACTTTGAGGAACCTGGAAATTTTGGATTAGGTGCGGAAGATCCTCGAGAAACTTTGGGACGAAAAGACGAGTGTTTATCAAAGGTTGGTGGGTTTTTGGAAAAATTCTTCGGTTGTTTGGAAACCGGTGAAGATGGACCTTTTTTATTAGGTTTGGGTGTACGAGAGACAGATTTGTTGCATGGTTGTGGAAAACATGTTTTGCATGATTTTATGATTTTACCAGATTTATGGAAAACATTGATTTTTAAACCACATGGAGCATTTAATTTTACAAAATATCGATCATCAGTTTGAGAAATTTGTTTCTTTGTAAGTTTATCAGACAATCTCTTTTTACCAAATTCATCATGTTTAAAGAACACAGTATCATAATCATGTGAGTAATTTACAGGTCGATAAACAGAAGCATCATACATAGTTCCAAAAGCAATTGCCGGAGATTTAAAACTTTTGGAGTTGTAACAGTTAATTTTAACAGTGGACGAAGAAACTGAAGACGTATATGGTCTAGAACTCTTAGGCTCGCAAGGCTTCTTAAGAGTACAAGACTTAGACGAACTAGGCTTCTTAGACTGCACATTTCCTTTGACTCCATTGGGCCTGGGCTCCTTGCTCTAAGGCTTTAATTTTCTAAATGAGACGTTTAAAGCTGGTGAATTAGAGTTTCTTCTCAAAGTGATTGGTATTGGATTAACGGGTGCCTATCCTATTAATGAAGGTTTAGAATTTTGAAAAGCATTTTTGTCAGTTATAGGTTTTAATTCTGAAATATTGTCTTCTAATTTTTGAATTTTCGTTTGAAGATTTAATTTTTCCTTATCAAAAGCTTTATGGGTGTCATCAATTTCAGTTTCAAGTTGAACGCTTTTCTTTTCTAAAATAATCGGTGGAACATAAATCTTTGGTTCAATTGTTTGTTTTAAGAATGCATTATCAGGTATGGTAAATTCTTCTGGAGTGACAATTGGGAAGTATTCATTGTTTTCAAATTTTGCTTTCTTCTTTTCATATGTATAGTTCAATGCAGAATAGTTAAAGCTGATTTGAGCGCATTCCTTCTTTTCTCCGTTGAACTTCTCAATTTCTGCTTCTTCGTCCGGCATATGAAGAAAGCTTTGTCAGATTCCCAAGTTCATGTAATCATAGTTGTATAATGTTGGGAGAATATCAGCAGCTTTCTCCAGAATACGGGGATTATCTGCTCCAAGTCCGGCTTTTGATTTGTAGTATCTGAACTCTTTCGGTTCATTGAACTTGATTGTTTGTTTTGTATGACCGGCTTTAGAATTGTCAGCTCCAATTTTTTGCATTGTTCTTCGGCATTTTCCATTTTGATTGTGAGATTGTATATTGTTGATGATTGTTTATCGATTTCCTTTTTAAGAGTTTTGGTAATTTCTTTAATTTGTTCATTTAATTTTGAATTTCTGAAGCTGCCGTCTTCAATTGCTCCTGATAAGTTTTCATCTTTGCTTCGGCGGCATTTGCCCATTCTCGCTCCCTTTGTAATTCAACTGCTGAAGCTTGGAACAATTTGCGGAAATCTTCTATCTCACTAGGTATTGTTTTCATGTTCTTTAGATTAGATATTTCAATATTTTTATCATTGATTGTTTTGTTTAATCGGCCGACCTCACTGGTGTGAGTAACATGAAAAGTCGACAACTGTTTTTGTAAGCCTTGTGTTTTTTGTTGAGAAGAGTTATTCTGAGTCACTTGAGGAAGAAGTGATTCAAGTTGACGACGAAACGTCGCATTTTCTGCTTTTAGGTTCTTGATTTGTGCATTTGAAGTATTATTTGTGTTTACTTGTTGCTGTAAACTTTCTTTTAATTCAGATATTTTAAGTTGAAAGGTAGAGTGTGACGTAGACAACTGATTTTGTAATTCCTTGTTTAATTGTTCAAAAGTCTGCATTTGTTTTAATTGAAGAGAATATTGACTTAGATCTTTTAAAAATTGAGCTTTCTCATTTTCTAAATCAATTATTTGTTTTGTAAATTGAGTATCTCTCCAAGTTTAAGTAAAGGATTTTGATTAAACATGGAATCATTGGATAAATCAGTGTCTGAGTCAAAAGAAGAAAAATCAAATGAAGAAGAGTGTACCCCGTTTTCATCATTCTCTGGAATCCCCAACACAGATCTAAGCTCATTTGGTCTTGACACGAAAGACAGGTTGGCAGTGCACTGTTCCTCCTCCTTGGCATTCGACCCAACAGACAACGCTTCTTTGGAAGTCATTTTTAGAATTGTTCACGGGTTGAGTAAACAAATTGTGATTATGATGAGGTATAAATTTGAAGTTTGAAAAGGTTCTTGGGTAGAGACGTGAAAAGATCTCGAATAGGATAAGTGATGTAGAAAGTAAATTGGTCTTTAAAGACTGTTCATATCCGAAGAGCACTTTTTGGAGAGAAAATTCAAAATTTCTAAAATCATGAACTGATTATTCCAGATGATAAAATACACTTTAAATGTGGCCTAGATTTTTCGAATTGGTCAAAAACGACAAACGGGTCAAAAACTGGGCCTAAGCAAAGTTTAGAAATTTACCGAAAAATCACAAAAACGTAAATAAAGTGTCTAAAACAAGAGTTTTTGGGCCGGGAAGTTGGGTAAACTGCCTACGGCTGTTTACCATGTCGTATCCTTCTTCTCGAGCTTCGATTTGGTTACTCGTGGGCTTGAAACGGACACCCGAGCTGAAAGTTATGACCGTTTTACTAGATCCCCTTTTCTTACGCGATCTTGGGTGGTAAGGTTCTCGGGTCGAGAAGTTCCGGGTCGAGAAGTTGTTCTCGGGTCGATATCTTTTTCTCGGGTCGAGAAGTGTTTCTAGTCAAGATCGGGTTCTCGGGTCGAGATCTTTTTCTCGGGTCGAGAAGTGTGGGTCGAGATCGAGTTCTCGGGTCGAGATCTTTTTCTCGGGTCGAGATCTTTGTTCCGGGTCGAGATCCTTCTTCGTTTTCGAGCAGTGACGAACCGAAACTTATAAAATACACACTAATTTTATCCTAACTTCCTCAATTTTTGACTAAATCGACTGATTCAAATTGCAATTTGTTTTAAAATGATTTTCGCACAGATTAAGCCAATAAAACACCCCAAAACTTAACAAATCAGACCTCGAATTTTGATTTTACATCAAGAACAAAGTGTTTTCATGGTGTTTTATTAAAATCACAAAATCAGGATCAATACTTAATGAAATTCGATGAAATTTGATTCTAAACTTAATGAAATGAGTAGAGGGAGCTAAAGATCAAGTAAAAACATTGAAAACTACCTTAGATTTCGAGATTTATTTCTTGAGCTATTTTTCTTCAAAAACCCATTTGATCTTCAAATCTTCAACAAAAATCAATGCTTGGATCTATTCCAAAGATGGATTATGCTCTGATACCAATTGTTGAACCGAATATTAGCTTTCAATCTATTGTTTGACCCTTGGATGGTGTTTTTGGATAAACTTGGTAGAGAAGAAAAGAGGGTTTTAGAGAGAGAAAGTAGAGAGAAGAATGAGAGAACAATTGCAAGAGATGATTAGATTAATGAGCAAAAGTTACAATTAGTGATTACACATGGTCCTTATATACCTATCACTAATTGTCCAAGCTTAGTCCTAATTGCAGTTTAAGCTAATATACAATGTTACATAACTACCCCTAGACTATTAATTACAACAAAATAAGTCCTAACAATTACACAATAAATTTTATGAAAACTGTGTAACGTTCTTTATATAAAGGCATTAAACAAAGATATATGTGTTTTTTAAACGTATATGGCCATATCGGGTTTTAGCAATAGGAGCAGCACCAAGTAATCAAGTATCAAATCTATCTGCCCTATGGGCATACAATGAAATGCCTTTAATCAACATACAATTTATACAATTATAGAATTTCGTACGATTCAAAATAAGTGATACACTTTGAAAATTTACCTTATTTGGCAAAAAACAGTGGGACCCACAACCACTAACTATCTACTTTAACAAAGTGAAATGACATCTTTACCCTTACTTTTACTTTTAAACATCATTAACTACACTTTATTAAAAAAAAGTGTGGGACCCAATCCCCACTAACTATCTAATTAATTTAATTTAATAATCATTATAAACTTTTGCTCAAAAATCGCGAAACCCAAAGTGTATCACTTATTTTGAATCGGACGAAGTATATCTTTTAAAATGATAGAAATTAGAGTTATCCAATACATATTAAGGAAATTTCATGTTCATTAGATGCACGTTATGATATATTATAGGGCACGTTAAAAAAACCAAAATATATAGAGCTTCATTTGAATTCATAAATTTATGAATTTTCAGCCGTTGATTAAAGACAAAACCGAATGTTAATAACAAAAGGGAATTTATTTATGTACCACGTACATTTTTTGAGGAGCTAATATCAATTTTCATTAATAAAATACAATTACAATAAGGGAAATTGACTAAATAACGTTTACAAAAGATTGAAACAAATAAATAGAACAAACAAGAACAAGGTTTTGGTTGAGTCTCGTAAAATTCACGATCCCCTTAAAATAGATTCGTTGTCTATTTCCCAGGGTAAAACAACCGAGTAGTTTTACACTACCGAATATAATCCAAGCCAGAACACTAACCAAAATTTAGATTATTTTCTTAGGAGAGAAAGCTGTGAAAGAAGAAGTAGGTGATCAAGGTGTATCTTCAAATGAGACCCAAGGTCTCTATTTATAGTGTAGAATGCTAAGTGATGTTTACTGAAAACATTAAATGTATTCAATACTATTAAACAAGAAATCATAACAGCAAACTGCATTTACTGCAGAAATTCGTAACTGGTCAGTCCTTCTGATCAGTCCAGGAACTCAGTCCGGGAATTCAGTATACGAACTCAGCGCTGCAGGTCAGTATTGGAACTCAGTATAGGAAGTCAGTGCAGCGTCTGCTGCGCATGTCAGTATGAGACCGTAGCTCAGTATTGGACGGCAGGTCAGTACTGCAGCTCAGTCCAGGCAGTCAGTGCAGGTCAGTACTGCAGCGCAGTATACGTCGAACACTCAGTGCGAGGAGATCGGTATTGATTAGTTCAGTACTGAGGTGGTCAGTATGAAAAAATCAGTACTGAGGAGGTCAGTACGAGACAACTGCAGTGTCGATGAGATGCAAAAATTGACCCGCACGAGCCCGGGATTTCGGAGCTGCATTCGTGTCCGCAGGTCGCCCGGGCGCACATGAGTTCAAGCCATTTCGGGCCACTCGGGCCACTTAACCCATGTATAAGGATTTAATCTTCCATCATACATCCAACCTTATAAACCAACAAACGGTTTGATCTTTTTCCAATGTGGGATACTCTCCCAACATCCCCACTTTCAGGATTTCTTGTTTCAAACACCCTACTTTGAGAGTCGATATCTCATTCACCACAACTCTACTTTGGACATGCTATATACCGTTGCGTAGCTCTCACAAAGGAGAACACAAAGCTACCAACCAATAACTATATATAACGAATATATATATAATTATATAGGTTCAAAGTTGGTGAAAAATCATTTTATCACAACTTTTTCCAACAATCCCCCACATGAATAGAGATCGATTGAAAACACCACAAAATATCGATAAATGTTCAACAGTTAAGTCTTGCAAAGGATATGTAGGTGTTAGCCTTTGAACCTTCCCTTGAGAAGCACACTTAGTCTCATAGTAGTCAGTAGACGCGATGTCCTTGAACTGAATCCGCCTTTTGTGTAGACGACAGTATACATTCTCACAAGACTCTCCCTAACTTGTTCATATCCTCTTATCGTGCCCGTCTTGGTCATGGACACTGCCTGGTTCTGCGAGAGCTACTAAGAATTGTGCCCCAACAATTCCATTCGAAGCGACCCCACTTCTCTCTCACATAGGTGATTCTCTATCACGAATCATTAAAAGCCATAGTGGTTATCCTCATTGCCACTGAACTAGGAATGGATTAGGAAGTAGTAAAATTTACTCCCTTTAAGAATGTTTGGAGGAATTCCGTTACCCCCACAGTGACATCCCTTCGTTTATACAACTAGGTTGTCTTATTGAACCTAGATCTTGGGATCTCCAGTCAATTAGGTTAGGTTTCCTTCGCATAAACTTTATTTCAAGGGCTTTAGTCTCATTCCATAACTAACTCTCTACTTAAGCTTTTTTCATAAGCGGATCCGCAATGTTATCATATAACTATTATAGTCAATCATGATAACTTCACTTGACAGTAGTTGTCATATCATATTATGTCTTACCATTATACATTGTACACTTGACTAATGTAAATGCAAGACAATAATATATACCAATATATACATCAATTATTTAGAATATCTTCCTTATTTGATATAGCTTTATAAAGATGAATGAATACCTTAGCAAGGTACCCCCACATTTGTACGTACTTATGATACGGTTTTCTTTCAAACCAAACTTTGTACATTGTTCATTTTATCCTCACGGGTTATCTTATATAAAAGATAATTAGTCGACGCATGACATACCCCCACATTTGTATAAATTAATGTATCAATTGCCTCATTTTTACTTTTCATTAAGTAAAATTACACCCTTTCGTGTATATCAAGGAGTTTTGGTTATTTCTTTCAACCAATTGGACAAATGAATTCGTTACACTTGTAAGTTTGAATCGATATGGAATGTTTCTATGCAATTAAATAAAACAAGACTTTAAATTGCAATTTCGTGACATAATTTTAAATAGCACAAGAATAAGAAACATAATAAAGTTTTATTCATGATAATAGTTGATTTAAACGACATTTAATTTAAACACGCCGTTAAGGGCATATCCCTTCCCCACAAACATTCCACTTTTGGTTAACATAACCTTGTCCGATTCAAACACTAAACGAAAACCAAACTTGTTCAACAACCACCCGGAAACAAGATTCTTACGAATCTCCGGCACATACAACACATTGCTCAACACAAGTTCTTTTCCCGAGGTCATCTTCAAGACCACTTTTCCTTCTCCTTTCACGCCGGCCGTCGCCGCATTCCCCATAAACAACTTTTCACCATCGTCAACCTCTTTGAACGTGGTGAAGTGGGCTCGATCAAAACAAACATGACGGGTAGCACCCGTATCAACGAACCAACCACCATCATTAGTTCCTACCAAGTTCACTTCCGAGATCATTGCCGGATATCATTGCCACAAGTTGCATATGTTCATCACTATGCTCCACCACATTAACTTCATGTGCATTTTCTCGTTTCGGTTGCTTACACTCCGAAGCCCTATGACCTTTTTGGTCACAATTGTAGCACGTGCCATTAAACTTGTGGAATTTCTTTTTCACAATCCCATCTTTTGGTTTCAAATGACCATTCTTGTTATTCACCTTGACCACATCTTTGCCTTTATTTCTCCTAGAAGATTCCCCATGCTCAACAACATTAGCTTTTGCCGACTCGGGCAAGTAACCAATCTTTTGAGCAACTTTATTGTCTTCTTCAATGCGAAGACGAACAATGAGATCTTCAATAGACATTTCCTTTCGCTTATGCTTAAGGTAATTCTTGAAGTCTAACCAACTAGGAGGTAACTTTTCAATAATAGCCGCGACTTGGAAGTGTTAAACAGGAAATAAACAAATAAAGGAAACAAGATCAAGCCACCTCTATTTCACCTCTATCACAGCTCCATTACAGTTCACGTACAACGGCTACAAGCAAGTTTTTAGGATTTGTCTTCAATGTCTTTCCTTTATGTAATATTCCTTTGGGGTATAAATTAAGAACTCCTCCTGTAATGTAAAACACACAAGAAAGTAATACAAACAACTTGAAAACAGATTCATATTTGTATCATGGTATCAGAGCGGGTTAGCTCATCATCTACCGTTTTTTCCAGTTAAGCCGTTCCGATCAAACTTCTCGGGCCGCCATGTTCGTAGACGGTAACCCGGAGACCAGTTTGTCGGATCAGTTAGCTAACCCGCTGAGAAACAACATCAACCAACAACCTCAAAACCCCAAACTTTCTGATAACCTGCAAATCAATCTCAAACTCAATAACCAAAATTACGCCTTATGGACTCGTATGATTCGAGTTGCCATAGGCGGAAAATCCAAATCCCTGTTATCACATTTAACCACAAATCCTCCCGATCAATCACATGATTCCTTCAATCAATGGGAACAAGAGGACTTGATTGTTTTTTCTTGGCTCATTCAAAATATTGAACCAACCCTCGCGGGAAATCTCACAGAATACCCGACCGCAAAAAGTCTATGGGATGCATTAGTGGTCACATATAGCAGTGGGCGGGACAAGCTTCAAACATTCAACCTTCACGTTAAAGCTAATGACATCAAACAAACCGGATGTTCTCTCGAAGAACTGTGGATCACCCTACAAGGAATTTGGGGCGAAATCGACAGGATCGATCCGAACCCGATGAAATGCCCAGATGATATTAAGATTTACTCAAAAATCAGGTCTGAACAGAAACTCTTCCAATTTTTAAATTCTCTTGATAAAAAATGTGAACACATCAAAAGGGAGCTTCTCCGGTTGGAACCCCTTCCCTCTACGGAGGCGGAATACGCCACGGTTCGCAAGGAAGCCGCTCACCAGACTATTCTGGGAGCAACTAACATCGATACACAGGGCATAGCATCAGGACTGTCCGCCGCTTCAACCAAAAAAGAAGGAATCGGGCTTGCGACAAAGGGATACCACCGACCGGAAGGAAAGAAATTCGGCTCAACAACCAAAGAAGATAAGTCTCACCTTCATTGTGATAACTGCGGAATGAACAAACACACCAGGGAACAATGTTTTGAGCTCGTGGGTTATCCAGATTGGTGGACCGACGGCCACAAGACAAAAACCAAAAATCAGGGGCAAAAGAAGGGAAAGTATCCGATCGACGGGAACACTACAGATCGGAAATCCAGTGGTTTCGGCGGGGTCGCTGCTAGGGATTTCCCCAATATAGCTGCGTCATCGAAATTAGGGCAGAAACATGAGTCGTCGATGGAGGAACCAGGTACAGGGGATAAGAGTGTAAAATACTCTCAATCCCCACCTTATTTTTCCGATTCTTTAAAATACCCCCCTCATAATCCGGATTGTTTAAAAAGTAAACCCCACTCTTTATTACAACATTGTTTAAAACAAACCAAATATTCCGAAATAACCTTTCAACCAATAAATAATATTTTTCAACCAAATAATTTTTTCCAACCAATAAATTTTCAACAGTCATCTTTTATTGATTATTTTAAAAGGGGTTTGGAAAAGTGTGAAGTTCTTGAAATAGTCTAATATTAAATAATCAAGAAGGTTTTGCAAATATGGCCCAACATTTAAAAGAACGAGAACAATCGTGGATATTTGATTGTGGGGCTACGGATACTATGACCCATGATTTATCCGATTTTACAACAACAAATAAACCAACCAAAAACTATATTCACACCGCAAATGGGGAAAAATTACATGTAGAAAGGGGGGGGGGGGGGGAGTATTGAGATTTCTCCAACACTCAAGCTCTCCAAATGTCTTTATATTCCCGATTTATCACATAAACTTCTATCTGTTAGCCATGTCACCAAAGAATTAAATTGCACCGTTCTCATGCATCCAACCTTTTGTACCCTACAAAATATCAGGACGGGAGAGATAATTGGGCGTGGCACTGAAAAGAACGGGCTATATAATGTGGATGAAGTCACCCAAAATGGAAGTGCAATGTTATCTCATGGAACTAAAGAAAGAGAGGCATGGTTATGGCACAGAAGACTAGGTCATCCATCTACCAATTATTTACATACTTTATTTCCAAAACTTTTTTCTTTAAATTGTAAGTCACATTGTGAAACTTGTGTGTTTGCCAAAAGTCATCGAAAAACGTTTAAACCAAATTCTACAAGGGTTGACCTATCTTTTTCATTAATACACTCCGATGTGTGGGGTCCGGCTCCGATCACCGGAGGTCAAAACTTTCGTTTTTTTGTCATGTTTGTTGATGATTGCACTCGTATGACATGGATATACTTGCTAAAAAATAAAAATGAAGTTTTTGAAAAATTCACTATTTTTTTTAACATGGTCCAAACACAATTCAAAAAGTCCATCCAAGTCCTTCGATCGGATAACGGTGGAGAATTTATTAATTCAGAAATGAAACGTTTTTTTCCAAGAAAGAGGAATAATCCACCAAACCTCGTGCCCCTACACCCCTGAACAAAACGGTGTTGCCGAACGAAAAAATCGTATCCTCTTAGAGATCACAAGGGCACTCTTAATTGAATCTCAAGTTCCAAAATCTTTTTGGCCCGAAGCCCTCGTTACCTCTGCCTACCTCATAAATCGGTTACCCACCCAGATTTTGAAATCCAAAACACCACTCCAAGTTCTTACTGAATATACTGAACCACCACCCATCCTCACTCTTGAACCCTGAATCTTTGGTTGTACCGTATGCGTACATATACCCAAATGCACTAGGTCGAAGCTTGATCCTTGTGCTGAAAAATGTGTGTTTGTCGGGTATGGAATTAATCAGAAAGGGTACCGCTGCTATAATCCAAAAACCCGACGCATGTTTACCACCATGAATTGTGACTTCCTTGAAACAGAATACTACTATACCACCAACCTCAGTGGTCAGGGGGAGAGTAATACAGATTATACAACCGACACGCTGAGTTGGCTCGAAACAATTGACACAACAACAATCAATAATCCTAACTCTCAGGATGATATCAATAATCCTAACTCTCAGGACGATTTGCAAACAGAAGATCCTCAACAAAATGAAGACAGTGCCCCCCAAGAGTCGACTCCTATCCTGGTAACCGAGGTAAGTGACCCAGACCCTATTGAAACTAACAATCAATGTGTACAAGAAAACATACAGGAAACTGAAGATGACGGAGAAGACACTACAGAACGAGAAAATATTCCTGAACAGTACACCTTACCTCCAAGGGCGAACAGGGGCATTCCTCCTAACAGATACTCACCAGAAAGGGAAACAAAGAAGGGAAGATATCCAATGGCCAACATAGCCAAAGGAAATCTATCTGCACAAGCCAAAGCCTTCGTTGTAGCTCTATGTTCCAAAGAAATTCCTACGAATCCTGAACAGGCCCTAAAATCCGAACAGTGGAAGAACGCAATGGAAGAAGAAATGAAAGCCCTTGAAAAGAACAAAACTTGGACCAAATGTATCTTACCACCAGGAAAGAAAACTGTTGGGTGTCGGTGGGTGTTCACAATCAAATACAAACCTGACGGAACAATTGAAAGACATAAAGCAAGACTAGTAGCAAAAGGCTACACTCAAACATATGGAATTGATTACTCAGAAACCTTCTCTCCGGTAGCTAAAATCAACACTATCAGAGTACTTTATTCTGTAGCCGCAAATAAAGGATGGCCTCTCCACCAGTTCGATGTAAAGAATGCTTTCTTACACGGAGAACTACATGAAGAAGTCTACATGGAAGCTCCACATAGGTTCACAAGGAACTTCAAAAAAAGGGTAGTGTGTCGCCTTAAAAAATCTTTGTATGGCCTAAAACAATCACCTAGAGCTTGGTTTGGGAGATTCACCATAGCTATGAAAAGCTATGGGTTCAAACAAAGCGACTCTGACCATACTTTATTTCTTAAACATAGAGGAAATTTGATAACATGTCTAATAATTTATGTTGATGATATGATCATTACAGGTAATGACAAAGAAGAAATAGCAAAATTAAAGGGAAGTTTGTTTTCAGAATTTGAAATGAAGGACCTAGGGAACCTCAAGTACTTCTTAGGGATTGAAGTTCTAAGGTCAAAGAAAGGAATCTTCATGCATCAGAAGAAATACGTTCTTGATCTATTGGCAGAGACTAGTATGATCGATTGCAAACCAGCTGAAACACCAATGATTATGAACCAAAAGCTCTTAAATGATGAGAATGACGACCTTGTTGACAAAATAAGGTATCAACGAATGGTAGGAAAACTAATATATCTCTCACACACTCGTCCAGATATAGCATACGCCGTAGGGGTAGTGAGCCAGTACATGCATAAACCTCAAAAACCCCATATGGAAGCAGTATTAAGAATTGTGAGATATCTCAAAGGAACAGTAGGACATGGAATCCTATTTAAACCAAATGATCATCTTGAAACTCAGCTATATACGGACGCAGATTGGGCAGGAGACAAAAATGACAGAAGATCAACCGCTGGGTACTTTACTCTCGTCGGTGGAAACCTTCTAACATGGCGAAGCAAGAAACAAAAAGTAGTAGCCTTGTCCAGTGCAGAAGCCGAGTTTAGAGGAATCGCAAGAGGAATAACTGAAATATTATGGGTAAGACGACTTTTAACCGAAATAGGGTTCCCTCCACAAAAATCCAGTGAAGTTTTTAGTGACAACGAAGCCGCAATTCAAATATCTGAGAACCCAGTTCAACATGATCGAACGAAACACATCGAAGTGGATCGACACTTCATTAAAGAGAAATTAGAAGCCAAAATCATTACTCTTCCGTTCGTATGGTCCGAGGATCAACTCGCTGATATTTTAACAAAAGCCGTTAACGGAAAATCATTACATGAAGTACTCGACAAGTTGAATTTTGGTAATCCACCATCCAACTTGAGGGGGAGTGTTAAACAGGAAATAAACAAATAAAGGAAACAAGATCAACCCACCTCTATTTCACCTCTATCACAGCTCCATTACAGTTCACGTACAACGGCTACAAGCAAGTTTTTAGGATTTGTCTTCAATGTCTTCCTTTATGTAATATTCCTTTTGGGTATAAATTAAGAACTCCTCCTGTAATGTAAAACACACAAGAAAGTAATACAAACAACTTGAAAACAGATTCATATTTGTATCAGGAAGGTCTCACTAAGCATCATTCCTTCGGCATGTATGTCATGTAACAACACTTGAAATTCTTGCACTTGACTCATTACGGTTTTTGAGTCAATCATCTTGAAATCCAAGAACCGGGCAACGACAAATTTCTTTGTTCCGGCATCTTCGGTCTTGTATTTGCGATCTTACGACTCCCATATAAGAGTTTGGACGTCGTTATTTTGCAATACACGTTGTACAAAGAATCAACCAATAACTATATATAACGAATATATATATATATATAATTATATAGGTTCAAAGTTGGTGAAAAATCATTTTATCACAACTTTTTCCAACACTTTTTACAATTAACTGTACAAGCATGTTAAGCAACAGTTGTGGTAGATAAATTAAAAATTGTGGTAGGAAAATCACCACCTATAACAAAAACGTGTTTCCTCTTGTATCATTTATATTTTAATTTTTAATTATAATTATAAATTGAATGTAATGTATTTGATATATGCTTTCTAGTTTGTTTCGTATTATAAATCATAGGGTACAACTTATAAGGTATGTACAACTTTTTAGGATTCATATATTAAAACTTATACATACATATTTTAAGAATGGATGTACAGCATTGAAATCACTTACTGTATTTGTATGAAGTATGGGGTGACAACTACTATTTGTTGAAAAAGATAGCGAGGCAATAAAAAAATTTGGCACATGCACTTTTAATAAGCATATCCTTTCGGTAGAAGAAGAAAAGTGAATGAATGTGATTACTGCAAAACTCAGGCAACCTATTCCTTTTAATTGGTTTTAGAATTTCGTGGATAAGGGAGGGATGGGCGGTTCATTTAGATGACACTCCCATGTGTAATCAGTAGTAATTACTTAATATATATATATATTTTTAACAGTAAAAAGGGACAACAGACACATCTTCGGCAAGACAATCACCCTCCTAAATCAGACAGAAAAGCATATAACATATACTTCATCCGATTCAAAATAAGTGCTACACTTTCGTTATATGTGTGATTCAAAATAAGTGCTACACTTTGAAAAATTACCTTATTTGACAAAAAATAGTAGGACCAACGCCTACTAACTATCTACTTTAACAAAGTGAAATGACTCATTTACCCTTACTTTTTACTTTTAAACATCATTAACCCCCATTTTATTTAAAATGTGTGGGAGCCATTATCCACTAACCATTTAATTAATCTAATTTAACCATCATTATAATATTTTGCCTCAAAATCCGTGAAACCCAAAGTGTAGCACTTATTTTGAATCGGATGAAGTATGCAAACAAGCTAGTCAGATACTAACATACAAAATTTCAATACAAGAATAAAAACACCACCTATCCAACTAAGATGAAAGATACACAAGGCACCCAAAAACAGAATCTCAGTAACATGAACTCCAAGACGAACACTTCCAAAATTACTCCTGCAGATTGTAGCTAAGAGTCAATCAAATCTTGCACCGAACCGCAACAAAAGGATGGGCAGATTCCCGACATCAATCATAATTTCAACGGGTCGGAACACCATAGTCCCCACTCATGACTCTCAAACAAATATGGTGAATAGTATCCTCTTCAACAAAAATTTGACACCTATTTTTCTTTGCCACCTATTTTTGACTTTTGTGCAAACTTCCACCAACTCTTCTATTCAATTTGATAGCCTATAATTATTAAAACCACTTCTTTTTACTTTTAAGTTTTAACCCACCGGAGTTCAATTCATGTTATATTTTTATATACATATATTGTTTTAATATCTTAAAAAATTGACTATTTCACCCTTTATAAGCCCATGAGAAAAAAAACGCTATAAATAAGTATTGGTCACTCTGACCATAAAACATTATAAAGTACACGTGTTATCTATCTTCGAATGAAAAAAAAAATTATTGCACGGGGTGGTGGGTTTCGAACAATTAAGGAGCTATGTGGTAAAAGGCATAAGCTTTTACCGATCCAAACATACTCAACACTTATTACATACTTTGCACACAAAACTTAAATTATGTGCTAAATATGCGTAAATTAGAAAAATCGATATATACCAAATACTCATAAATTAACTTGGTCTAAGTAAGCTTAGATCATTAATTGCGTTTTTTAACCTGGCACGACCAACCTGATTTCCTATCGGGTCGGATATAGGGTTAAGATTATTTACCGGTTTTCAGTTTGACTCGATTGAAGTTTAAATTGTATTTCCCTATACAATTTAAGATAGTTTTACCATTAAATCAATGAATTAGAACATTAATAACTATAAATCATTCAATAAAAATCAATTAACAAATAGTATAAGTTTTAAATCAAAACCCATAAAATTCAATATATTATATGTTTTTTCATTTTTTACCAAAAATTGTAACCTGATCGTTTCATTATCGGGTCGGGTTAAGATTGTTTTTACCTCAAACCTGACGGCTTAACTCAATAAGAACCCTAACCCGACCGACAACCCAATGGACACCCCTAATTGTACTAATGAAGTTAGTAAAAAAAGTCTTAAATTACATATTTAAAAACATATTATTAAGTTGAATTAAAACTAATAATATCGTCTTAGAAAAATTAAACACTTATGTCATCTAACTTAATTAATAGCAAGTCGTATTTGGCTTACTAATACAGGGGAGTTAAACCCCGTTGTAGCCCCCTTTTCTTCTTTGGCGACGTTATACGGGGACGGTGGTTTCTCCAATTTGTTTTTCGCCGTGGCCATGGCGTTCGTTAAAGGAAGGAGCTGGGTGGGTGGGTGGGGGTGGGGGTGTCCAACTAATCAAAATACACTAAATAACAAACGTAGGACCCCTGTAACACCATTTTAACAATAACACCAGTGAGTCACTTTTTCATCCCCAAGTTATAGCCAAATTATAAGCCCAAAATTCTTATAACATGCCTATAACATGTCTTCCACATCTTGTGCTCTTACAAGTCATGATAAGCATGCAACTGTTGTTGGTATATCTTGACATCAAGTAATGAACTTATAAACTCATGACTTTACAATTAATGCGCATCGTATAGAAAATAGGCATTCACATGTGTAGTCATAGCGAAGCATCAATAACAACGATCCATAATTCATAGTAACATGTCGAATTCCGACTAGGGATGCAAATTTAACCCGCAGGTACCCGAGTCTTACGGGGCAGGTATTACCCGTCTAAACGAGTAACGGGTCGGGGATGGGTTTAAATTTCATATCCGAGAGCGGGTACGGGTCGGGTACGGGTTTTATAATACCCGCACCGTTTATACCCGACCCGAATATATATATATATTAATGTGTAATTTTTTTAGTACATGTTTAGCCCACGAGTCACTACTCAAACTTAACTGTAAGGGCCATACCTCAAAATAACTACTTAATATCAACAATTAGTACAATGAACCTTCCCTTTTACCTAACAAAATACAAGTTTTAAAACAACTATACCAAAAGACATAGTTACAAGTTTCCAACTAACTATTTCGGATACAAACCATCTACAACAACCCAAAACATATACACCAAAAGACTATAGATTATACCAAAAGGAAGCTCTTCAAGCTTCAAACACAACCAACTTCTAGTATGTCCTAACTTCAAGTATCAACTAGCTTGTTCTTGCCCTTATCCTTTCCTGAAAATGGTGACAACTAAACAAGTAAGCTATAAAATGCTTAGTGAGTTCAAAATATGTAAAGTAATACTAATAACAAAGAAATTATAAAACAATTGATACAAACAAGAATAGAATCAACAAGTCTCAATCGATCTCATACGGTCAACAAGGTCAATCAACAACCCGAACATACCAAGAAATTATGAGGATCTCGTAATAGATTGTTAACAAATGATATTATCCCTCCTTAGGCCATTGAGAGATAATACCGATGAAGTTGATCATGGCGCCCCTAAATGAGCCCATGACCGCAAACTTCATCACCTCGGTCCATACCCCAACTCCTCCACCGGGTACCCCCGAGACCACCGCCCGACATATTACACGAAGTAATACTCAAGCCGCCATGGGTCCTCACGAAATGAAATGTCACTCAATGAAACAATGGAAACATTACCAATCATAATCAACACGAGCATTCCGGAATTCAATCAAGATCCAAGCTTTTATACAAAATTTACCATAATCAAATGAAATTGGACAACAAGCACAACGATGGGGAAAATAATTAACCATGTAAAACATAAACAAGTAAAACTATTAGTATATAATTTACACATAGTGAACTCACCTGGAATGTAGCAAAAATGATAAGCAACCCAATTACTTAAATTCTTCACTTTTGCCCAAGTATCAAGCCTATTGATATCACAAGAGAATTGTTATCACTACTAGCCAAAAATCTTCATTCTTACAACCCATAATCACCAAACCCCCAAATTTGATAATTACACAAAACCCTAGTTTTCAATAATTAAATGATGGACACTCTACTTGATTTAAGATATTCTCCATGTTTAACTTACTCATTTTCAGCTGCTACTTACTAATATAACATGAAAACTCAAACATCTTTCTAGGGTTCTAAGTCTATATATAGCTTAATCAATCTCTACTAGTGCATGTAGCTAAAAGATGAACTTTTACCTTTATATGATGATTATATGGCAAAACCCCTTTGATTTGCACTATGATTCGACCAAGTTTAGGGGGAGAAAGCCTAGAAATCGCCTGAGCTCGAGTTAGGAAGATTTTGGGTGAAAAATGACTGAATTCGGCCCAAAATTCGATTTTATGCCTGACTTGCACAAGATAGCGTCGCTATCTTCAAGATAGCGTCGCTATCTCCCCACTCCCGCGCTTTTTAGCGCCGCTATCTTCAAGATAACGTCGCTATTCCTATTTTTTCGCGTATGCCCCCCCTTCGCTATTTCGAGTCCCTGCTAGATTTTACCCAGGATAGCGTCGCTATCCCCAAGATAGCGCCGCTATCTTCCAAAATACTGCAATTTTCTTGTTTTTCTTCCTTTTTAGATTGCACTACTAAAACACATGATTAAATCCTGATTTTTCTCAACAATTCCAACATAATACAACCTACTACTTCTTTAATCACTTATTACTATTAAACTAATCATTTTAGGTGGTAAAATAAAATACGTATGTTACATTAACCCAACACCTAATCTCTCATTAGCCCAATTTAATAATGGTTAAAATTTGGCTCGTCTCCCGAGTCCATTACGTATTGAACGGAATAAGCCTGAACGAACTAAGAGTTTTAAATGTTTTACCTATTTTGTTTAATTTTTTTATTGAACGGGTACCCGTCGGGTTACCCGTACCCGGCGGGTATTTTTCTACCCGAACCCGACGGGTATTTGACCGGGTATGGGGCGGGTACGGGTATAAGAATAGCGGGTCGGGTACGGGTACGGGTTTTGCAGTACCCGCTATTACCCGTACCCGTTTGCATCTTTAATTCCGACACTTGTACGGGTATAAGTTCATATTGCAGTATCTCGCATTCATTATTCCAGCATTAATACTTTGACATCAATAACTGATTTTGCGCTCACTCATACTAAAAGAGGATTTATAAAGGGTAAATTACATAAATTATCCCTGTGGTATACTCGATTCTGCATTTCTGCCTCTAAACTTTTTTCTTCCGTTTTTTTGTCCCTAAAAATTTTTGGATTTCAGGTTTCTGTCCTTCCGTCCAATTTCGTTCGTTAAGTAACATAAAATGCCAAAAATATAAGGGTATTTTCGTCATTTTCCTTTTTTTCCTTTTAATTTTTCTCTCTTTCCTTTTTCTTCTCCTTCCTCTTTCATCTTCTTCCCTAAAATCAATTATTCTAAACCGCTCCACGTCTTTCAAAAACCCATATGAATCAACCCAAAAATTAATCAATCAATTGAGGGCTACTCAAATCGTCTCCAATTCAACCGTTTTCCGGCGACAAAATCACCCTCCCACACCTCTGACCTCCCGATGCTTTCTTCCACTACATCCAGAAGGGAAATCTCTTCCTCCGGCCATTACTCCCGTTCTCCGACCTTCTATTTCTTCTCCGGGAAGGACTCTTTAAAGCTCTCACTCATTTCCCACCGGGCATATCACTGTTAATGATATTTATTTCAACGATTCATGTTCCTGATTTTGTGAAGGGGTTTTTCGCCTTTGACGGAATAGTGAGCTACGAGGGCCATTCTAATACAATGATTTTCAGGAGAGCTTCAAATCACCTCACCCACTTCATCTTCTCCGACGACCTTCCATCATCGCCTCCTTCATTACACCATATATGAACCAAAGAACACAAACTAGGGTTCGTTTTTTGATTTGGAACTTGAAATTTTTTGGTTTTTGCAACATCACAACCATTAATTGAAAATTTTGATTTTTGTTAGAATTTTTGTTAGGAATTTTGTCGAGATTAAGTTTTTGTTCATAGTTATTGTGTTTCGGGACTCAACATTAACTCTTGATAATTGTTCGGTGCTGATTACTTGATCTGTTATTGTTATAGCTTCCTTCCATCATCTATTTATTGGAATGTAATCTAATCTCTGATCCCTAAAATTAAAAAGAAAAATTAAAAGGAAAGAATTGGTGTGTGGGATTTTGTTTATAAAGATTCTTTGTTTCCGCCGGAGAATACCACCATGTCGGAGGTGGGGGTACTGTACTCATATTATTATTGTTTGATGCATGTGTACAGTACAATATAAGATGCATGTGAGGTATGGAAATGATGAAATATGGGGAAAAGACTAAAATACCATCACATGTTTAGCTCGTGAGGTTAGTTAACGGCCAAAATTGGACGGAATGACAGAAAACTGAAATCCAAAAATCTTTAGGGAAAAAAATATCGAAGAAAAAAGTTTATGGATAAAAATGCAGAATCGGATATACCACAAGGACAATTTCTGTAGTTTACTCATTTATAAATTTTAGAGTTTCGTTAACCTCAGAAAAATGATCGTATACGTATCCTGAAATTAGTAACAACTTTTAGTCAGAATGTTGATACAAAGATGAATCAATTTCGAGTGTTTTCTATTACTTTTGTGTGTCTTTCATTACAGGAGGATACTTTGATTTATACACAAGGGAAAGATTAAGAAAAGGAAACACATTAAAGACAATTCCTAAATCGTTGTTGTGATAGTTGGACGTGAGCTGGAATGAGGGAGGAATGGACGTGACTTGATTTTATAACCTTTCTTTGTTTTATTGTTTAACACTCCCCCTCAAGTTGGATAGTGGGATTGCCAAAATTCAACTTGTCGAGAACTTCATGTAATGATTTCCTGCTCACGGCTTTTGTTAAAATATCAGCAAGTTGATCTTCAGACCATACGAACGGAAGAGTGATGATCTTGGCTTCTAATTTCTCTTTGATGAAGTGTCGATCCACTTCTATGTGTTTAGTTCGATCATGTTGAACTGGGTTTTCAAATATTTGAATTGCGGCCTCGTTGTCGCTAAAGACTTCACTGGGTTTTTTTGAGGAGAAACCTATTTCGGTCAAAAGTCGTCTTACCCATAATATTTCAGTTATTCCTCTTGCTATTCCTCTGAACTCTGCCTCTGCACTGGACAAGGCTACTACTTTTTGTTTCTTGCTGCGCAATGTTACAAGATTACCGCCGACAAGAGCAAAGTACCCTGCTGTAGATCTTCTGTCATTCTTGTCTCCTGCCCAATCTGCATCGGTATGTAATTGGGTCTCAAGGTGACCATTAGGTTTAAACATGATTCCATGCCCTACTGTTCCTTTAAGATACCTTACGATTCTTAAGACTGCTTTCATGTGAGGTTTTTGAGGTTTGTGCATATACTGGCTCACCACGCTTACGGCGTATGCTATGTCTGGGCGAGTATGAGAGAGGTATATTAGCTTCCCTACCATCCTTTGATACCTCATTTTATCAGCTAAAACATCATTTTCTTCGTTGAGAAGCTTCTGGTTCATAATCATTGGTGTTTCAGCTGGCTTGCAATCAATCATCCCAGTTTCAGCGAGTAGATCAAGAACATATTTTTTCAGGTGCATGAAGATTCCTTGTTTTGACCTTAAAACTTCGATTCCAAGAAAGTATTTGAGGTTTCCTAGATCCTTCATTTCAAATTCTGAGAATAGATTTCCTTTGAGTCTTGTTATTTCTTCTTTGTCGTCACCTGTAATGATCATATCATCAACATAAATTATTAGACACGTTATTAATTTTTCCCTCCTTTTAAGAAATAAAGTGTGGTCTGAGTTGCTTTGTTTGAACCCATAGCTTTTCATAGCTATGGTGAATCTCCCAAACCAAGCTCTAGGGGATTGTTTTAAACCATAAAGAGATTTTTTAAGGCGACACACTTCCCTGTTTTTGAAGTTATCTCTGAAACCGTGTGGAGCTTCCATATATACTTCTTCTTGTAATTCTCCGTGTAAGAAAGCATTTTTTACATCGAACTGATGGAGAGGCCATCCTTGATTTGCAGCTATAGAACAAAGGACTCACATAGTGTTGATTTTGGCCACAGGGGAGAAGGTTTCTGAGTAATCAATTCCATATGTTTGAGTGTACCCTTTTGCTACTAGTCTTGCTTTGTGTCTTTCAATTGTTCCGTCAGGTTTGTACTTGATTGTGAATACCCATCGACACCCAACAGTTTTCTTTCCTGGTGGTAACATACATTTGGTCCAAGTTTTGTTGTTCTTTTCAAGGGCTTTCATTTCTTCTTCCATTGCCTTTTTCCACTTTTCGGATTTTAGGGCTTGTTCAGGATTTGTAGGAATTTCTTCGGAACATAGAGCCACAACGAAGGCTTTGGCTTGTTTAGATAGATTTCCTTTGGCTATGTTGGCCATTGGATATCTTCCTTTCCTTGTCTCCTTTTCTGGTTAGTATCCGTTAGGAGGAATCCCCCTGTTTGTCCTTGGAGGTAAGGTGTACTGTTCAGGAATGTCTTCTTGTTCTGTAGTGACTTCTTCTTCACCTTCTATTTCCTGTATGTTTTCTTGACAACATAGATTGTTAGTTTCAATGGGGTCTAGGTCACTTATCTCGGTTACCAGGATAGGAGGCGAGTCTTGGGGGGGTACTGTCTTCATTGTTTTGAGGAGCACTTGGTTGCGGATATTCAGTTTGCACAGGGTTTGGTTGCGGATCTTCAGTTTGCACAGGGTTTATTGTATCAATTGTTTCGAGCCAACTCAGTGTGTCGGTTGTATAATCTGTATTCTCCCCCTGACCACTGAGGTTGGTGGTATAGTAGTATTCTGTTTCAAGAAAGTCACAATTCATGGTGGTAAACATGCTTCGGGTTTTCGGGTTATAGCAACGGTACCCTTTCGGATTTATCCCATACGCGACAAAAACACATTTTTCCGCACAAGGATCAAGTTTTGACCTAGTGGATTTGGGTATATGAACGAATACAGTACAACCAAAGATTCGGGGTTCAAGGGTGAGAATGGGTGGTGGGGTAGTATGTTCAGTAAGGACTTGGAGAGGAGTTTTGGATTTCAAAATCTGGGTGGGGAGCCGATTTATGAGATAGGCAGCAGTAACAAGTGCTTCAGGCCAGAAAGATTTTGGGACTTGAGATTCGATTAAGAGTGCCCTAGTTATTTCTAAGAGGATACGGTTTTTTCGTTCGGCAACACCGTTTTGTTCAGGGGTGTGAGAGCACGAGGTTTGGTGGATAATTCCTTTTTCTTGGAAAAAATGTTTCATATCAGAATTAATAAATTCTCCACCATTATCCGATCTAAGGACTTGGATGGGTTTTTTAAACTGTGTTTGGAACATGTTATAAAAAATAGTGAATTTTTCAAACACTTCATTTTTTGTTTTTAATAAGTATACCCATGTCATACGAGTGCAATCATCTACAAACATGACAAAAAAAAACGAAAGTTTTGGCCCCCGGTGATTTGAGCCGGTCCCCACACATCTGAGTGTATTAAAGAAAACGGTATGTCAACACTTGTAGAATTTGGTTTAAATGTTTTTCGATGACTTTTGGCAAACACACAAGTTTCACAATGAGACTTACAATTTAAAGGAAAAAGTTTGGGAAATAAAGTATGTAAATAATTGGTAGATGGGTGACCTAGTCTTCTGTGCCATAACCATGCCTCTCTTTCTGTAGTTCCATGTGATAACATTGCACTTCCGTTTTGGGTTACTTCATCAACATAGTATAGCCCGTTCTTCTCAGTGTCACGCCCAATTATCGCGCCCGTCCTGATATTCTGTAAGATACAAAAGGTTGGATGCATGATGACTGAGCAATTTAATTCTTTAGTGACATGGCTAATAGATAAAAGTTTATGTGATAGATCGGGAATATATAGACATTTTGAGAGCTTGAGAGTTGGAGAAATCTCAATACTCCCCCCTTTTTACATGTAACTTTTCCCCATTTGTTGTCTCAATAAAGTTTTTGGTTGGTTTATTAATTGTTGTAAAATCGGATAAATCATGGGTCATAGTATCCGTAGCCCCACAATCAAATATCCATAATTGTTCCCGCTCATTAAAATGTTTGACCATATTGACAAAACCTCCCTGATTATTTATTTTGTGACAGTTTATAAAGTCTTCACAATTTATAAAACTATTGTCAAGATAATTAAAAAATGATGACTGTTTAAAAGCATTTTCGGAATTTAATAAATATTGGGGATTGTTTTTAATTGTATCAAAACTATGGGGGGTTTTTCTAAAAAATCAAAAACGTAAGGTGGGGATTGTGAGTATTTTATACTCTCATCCCCTATACCTGGTTCCACCACCGCTGTACCTTGAGATCCCATAGTTGCAACTCCGCCGAAGCCAGTGGATTTCCAATCAGTGGTGTTTCCGGCGATCGGTATTTTTCCCTTCTTTTGTCCCTGAGTTTTCGTTTTCGTCTTGTGACCGTCGGTCCACCAATCTGGATAGCCCACGAGCTCAAAACATTGTTCTCGGGTGTGCTTGTTCATAACACAGTTGTCACATTGAAGGTGAGACTTGTCTTCTTTGGTTGTTGAGCCGAATTTTCTTCCTTCCGGGCGGCGGTATCCCTTCGTCGCAAGTCCGATTCCTTCAATTTCGGTTGCAGCAGCGGACAGCCCTGAGGCTATACCCTGTGTATCAAGGTCAGTTGCTCCCAGAATAGTCTGGTGAGCGGCTTCCTTACGAACCGTGGCGTATGCCGCCTCCGTCGAGGGAAGAGGTTCCAACCGGAGAAGCTCTCTTTTGATGTGTTCATAATTTTTATCAAGAGAATTTAAAAATTGGAAGAGTTTTTGTTCAGACAAGATTTTTGAGTAAATTTTAATGTCATCCGGGCATTTCATCGGGTTTGGATCAATCCTGTTGATCTCGCCCCAAATTCCTTGGAAGAGAACTTCCGTTTTGTTTGATATCATTAGCTTTTACGTGAAGATTGAACGTTTGAAGCTTGTCCCGCCCACTGCTATATGTGACCACCAATGCATCCCATAAGCTTTTTGCTGTTGGGTATTCGGTAAGATTTCCTGCAAGGGTTGGTTCAATATTTTGAATGAGCCAAGAAAAAACGATCAAGTCCTCTTGTTCCCATTGATCGAAGGACTCATGTGTTTGATCTGGGGGATTTGTGGTTAAATGTGATAACAGGGATTTGGATTTGCCGCCTATGGCAACTCAAATCATACGAGTCCATAAAGCGTAATTTTGGTTATTGAGCTTGAGATTAATTTGAAGATTATCGGAAAGCTTGGGGTTTTGAGGCTGTGTGTTGATGCTGTTTCGCAGCAGGTTAGCTAATTGAACCGACAAACTAGTCTCCGGGTTACCGTCTTCAGACATGGCGGCCCGGGAAGTTTGATCGGAAAGGCTAATTGAAAATAACGGTAGATGATGAGCTAACCCGTTCTGATACCATGATACAAAGATGAATCAATTTCGAGTGTTTTCTATTACTTTTGTGTGTCTTTCATTACAGGAGGTTACTTTAATTTATTATACACAAGGGAAAGATTAAGAAAAGGAAAGACATTAAAGACAATTCCTAAATCGTTGTTGTGATAGTTGGACGTGAGCTGGAATGAGGGAGGAATGTACGTGACTTGATTTTATTTCCTTTCTTTGTTTTATTGTTTAACAAATGTCGACTTACATGTGGTTGAATTTCTGGATTGCTTCTTTGCAGATTTTTTTCAGTGAGTTAGATGCAATTTATGACTATAACGTTAAATATTTAAAGATGCTGAAATTTGGTGGCATTATTTATTTCATTACTTCATTAGGGTATAAATAATTACGATATATGTAAAATGACAACAAAAATAGCCAATGACAATAAATTTTCACAATTTATTTCAAAACTAGTGAAAGTTAAGTTTATTAGAAAAATGAAACTTTGGTTATAACCAAATGTAAATCATTTTTAGCACGTTTATGTTGGTGTTATACCAAGTTAGAAGTAAAATAAAAGGTTTTCACATAGTCACAAAACACTTTGTAGATGGAGAAAGAGGCATGTGACTTCAAGTAGAAATTTATGAAGTCACACTACTAGAAAAAAGACCATCATTCTATGGATTTTTCTTATAGATTATTTCCCTTAGAAATTCCTACATAACTCTTGAGGAATTTCTTAGGTAATTCCAATAAATAAACTTCCTTGGAAGTCCTTCGGAAGTTCCAAGGGAATTCCTAAGAAAGTCAAAAATTAACGTTTACAAAATTACTTTGAAACCCCTCGGAAGTTCTGATGGAATTCCCAGAAAAATCAAAATATAACGTTTGAAAAAGATTCATAGGAAAACCCACAGAAGTTCTGAGGGAATTCCTAACAAATTTAAAAAACATTGTTTCTCATAGCAAATCTCTCGGATTGCTTCTCAAATGTAAATATCAATACTTCATTTCATACTTTGTATAAAATGAATGTCCATCATGTATAATGATGTTATGAAAAATATGAAACAAAAAATGATGTATAAACCTTATAAAATAGAAAACCAATTCTAGTTGTTGGAAATGCATATAAAATGTGTAAGAATTTTTTTGGAAATCTCTAGGAAAATAATCCCCTTGGAAATCTCTAAGAAACAATTCCCTCGATAATCCGAAATCTCTAAGAAACAATTCCCTCGATAATCCCTAGGACATATTTTCCGTGGCAAATTCATCGGAAATAGTTTCCCTCGGACGTTTCTCAGAAATGTTACGCAAAGTGACTTTTTAGCAGATTTCTCAGTAGTTCCTACAAAAACCGTTTCCTCAGAATTCCATCAGAATTTTTTCGAAAAGCACTTTTCCAAAGGAAATCCATCGGAAACACCACTTTCCTAGGATTTCGTAGTAGTGTGATGCAAATTTAGAAACATCGGCTGGCGACACCCTTATACTCGGCCCTAACATTAGGTTGAGAGACATCATGTTCACGTTTAAACAACCAAGAAACAAGGTTACGGTACAAGATGACATTTAGTGACTATTAGTTACACAAAAAAGTGTCACTATATGTATATTTTGGTGACACTTTTTTAAGAGTAAAAAAGAATTTCCAAATTTTTTCCCACTTTATAAAATGTGGGTTGGTAAACGAGTAAATTACATGAATGGTCCTTTAGGTTTATAGCAAATTTCACCAATGGTCCTTTAGTTTCAAAAATTACACCGATGGTCCTTATTTTTGAAAGGTCCTTCACCGATGGTCCTTTACGAAAAATTCCGTCTATTTTTCAAGTTAACTAACATCACATGTGATGCACATGGGGGTATTTTGGTTAATTTGTCTCTCCTAAAGGATTATTGGTGAAATTTGCTATAAACTTAAAGGACCATCCGTGTAATTTAATTGAGAAGGGGAAAGATAAATTGACGAAAATACCCCCATGTGCATCACATGTGATGTTAGTTAACTTAAAAAATAGACGGACTTTTTCGTAAAGGACCATCGGTGAAAAACCTTTCAAAAATAAGGACTATCGGTGTAATTTTTGAAATTAAAGGAGAATGGTGAAATTTGCTATAAACCCAAAATACCATTCATGTAATTAACTCGTTGGTAAACTGATTACTGGCCTTTTTAGTTGTACTCGTACTTTCTAAGAAAAAGTTGACTCGCTAAAAAGTCAATATGTTAGTCACTGCAGATTTTTACCTACAGGATCTTTACCCACATTTTTTATGTATAGGTAAAAACTTTTTAATTAAAAGTAAACATTTTATATTTCATTACAAACTTTTACCTGTCCGATATCACATATGCCTTGTGTGATATTGCATGATTCAACCCTTCAAAACAGGTTCTTAAAGTTTAAAACATTATGTCCATTAAATCGTTCCAAATCACGTGTTTTATAGTTCAAAAGCTTGTACATCTATAAATTGATGAGCAACATAGCATTTTTAAGCACAACGAGTTGCAAAATTGGACATTTTTGAAATCAACTGACAAATTCCATAAGTTGTTGAAGAGATTAATGGTTAGAAAGTTTTTGACAAATAAACTTATTATATCAAGTTTTAACCAGATCCCATGGACGATTGTAAAAGAGTTTTTTATGGGATTTGAAAGTAACTTTCCTAAATGCTCGTTGCTTTAAGATAGTGTTGATAAACGAGCATTATTTGACATATGTACCTAAATCAAAGTTGCAAAATAATTAAATGTTCAACTACGATATGTATTATGTGTCATGTCAATATGTTTTTGATAGTTGAACCATTAAATGAAAATCAACATCATGAACAGAAAAATAATGCAACCCATTCACTACCGATCATAAAATACTCCTGATGTATTCTTTTCATTGGTGAGAATTTGATGCAGTCTAAATATGGAGGAACAACCGAACAAGCTCCTTGAGACCAAAAACCTTGTGAGAAAATAGGCTGCACTAAATGGATATAATTTTTGCTTCGTCTCCGTTTCAAGCGCAAGACTATCTGATGTAGGACGTGAATTGGTCTTCAAAAGCTGTTCAACACAAGAACAAGTTTCGGGAGAGAAAAATCAATTTTCATAAAACTTTAAATATGGCCCAGATTTTCGAATGGGCCTAAAACGGCAAACGGACCAAAAAATGGGCCTAAACAAAGTTCAGAATTTTAATGAAAAAACACAAAAACGTAAATAAAGTGTCCAAAACAAGGCCTTTAGCATGTCGTAGTCTTCGTCTTCGTCTCGAGCTTCGATTTGGTTACTCGTGGGCCTGAAACGGAGACCAGAGCTGAAAGTTAAGCCCGTTTTACTAAAGCCCCTTTTCTCACGCGATCTTGGGCCTCAAGAAACAAAATGGCCCGTTCTTGTATTGGGCCTGCATCACTATCCAAATTGAAGCTAGCGACAAGGACTACGTCCCAGTAAACAACTGTAGGTGGTTTACGGAACTTTCGAGCCCAAAAATACTGTATTTAGGAGTTATTTGCATTTTCAAGTGTTTTGTTTAATTTTTTTGACTTTGTATGTGCATCAGTTTCGGCCCGTTTGTCTATGTTGGCCTATTCGAAAATCTAGGCTTTATTTAGGGTCTGTTTTCTGATTTTATGAAAGTTTATTTTTCTCCCAAATTTATGTTATTGAGTTTAACCAATTTGAAGACCGGATCCACGGTTTTATAATAGATTACCCGGGGTATTTTAAGAATCAACAATAACAATTTGGTTTCTTGTTTTTGACTCTTCATCATAATCACAAATATCATAATCACAATTATTACACGAGCATCACTATCCAAATTGAAGCTAGCGACAAGGACTACGTCCCAGTAAACAACTGTAGGTGGTTTACGGAACTTTCGAGCCCAAAAATACTGTATTTAGGAGTTATTTGCATTTTCAAGTGTTTTGTTTAATTTTTTTGACTTTGTATGTGCATCAGTTTCGGCCCGTTTGTCTATGTTGGCCTATTCGAAAATCTAGGCTTTATTTAGGGTCTGTTTTCTGATTTTATGAAAGTTTATTTTTCTCCCAAATTTATGTTATTGAGTTTAACCAATTTGAAGACCGGATCCACGGTTTTATAATAGATTACCCGGGGTATTTTAAGAATCAACAATAACAATTTGGTTTCTTGTTTTTGACTCTTCATCATAATCACAAATATCATAATCACAATTATTACACGAGATGAAAGTTAGTGCGTCAGCTGAGTGCTATTGTGATCTTAGCTCATTTGTCATTAGTAACTTGTATTTCTGCAATCTCTATGGTGTTTGGATTTTACATTAATAAGATATTAATCATTGAAATTTAACTTTGTTCCTAATAATTTGTGAAAATATTGTAGTTTGTTCTACAAGTCATCTTGCTTTTTTATTTAATTTTAGGATTTTTTTACTTGGTTAGAATTAGTTGACGAAGAGGCTCGGTGTGACTGTAGTTGTGGTTAATGGTATTGACTCTTTGTTTGCTAATCTTCTTAGAATAGAAATATTCATCATAAAAGTGTTCAAGCAAATCATCTAAATCACTTCTATAGTTTGAGAGAGAAGATGTTTGATTTGAACCATCATCTAAAGAAGTTAATACACTGGTTAGCACTTAGCAGTTTCATAACTGTTTTGTAATGTAAACTAAAAATTACATTAAGTTAATGATACTAGCAAAACCAATCATGCATGTTTTATGTTTTATTTTATTTTATTTTGTTTTAGATTTTATAACTTTATTGTTATTAATTTCTTTTAACTCTTGCTCCGAGAATCAAGGCTAGTGGTACTTAATTAGAATAGTGAGTAGTGGGTTGGTAAATGGTAATCGTACGTTACATTTCAGATTTCTTATTTCCTTTATCCTTCCTAATAATAAAACATTTATGCCTACCACAAATAGAATATCTTAATTTCCCATTTCTACTTTGGGAATGTCTTAAACACTTAACACACCCAAAATATTAAAACGAAGCATACTGGAGTCAAACCCATGACTATTTGGGAGTTAGGAGTGCGTGTTAACCACTTCAGCTACTTGCTTACTTTGCTTTATTCCAGCCCCTCATTGATATAACATATACGTTTGTTACAACCCACCACCATCATTACTTTTTTTAACCGGCCCGAATGTAATTCTAAAAAAAACCTCAATTTTACTCCATTGTTTTAGGCTTTTAGCGGTAGTTCCTTCTTCAATCACGATTGCTAAAAAAACTCATCATTTGTTTACCAGCCCATCATTTGTTTTAAAAAACATAACGATCTTTAAAATGTCTTTTGACGCAAGTAGTAAAGTAACACTAATATTTTTCATGTAACCGAACAATATTTGCTCGCCGCAAAACATAGGTTTCACGGTACCCGTCGCCGCATTGCGCGGGTACCCTGCTAGTTTTAGTAAAAATATGTAATTTGGAGTTAAATGTACGGAGAAGAAGAAAAAAAGTTGTTACAAAGTTTAGTTTCTTCTAATAGTTAACAAGGCCGGCCCAAGGGGAGTTCCAAGTGTGCATGTGAACAGGGCCCACTAAAATTAGGGGGCCCAATATTTTTATTAGATATTTATTAGCCTAAGTTCATTAGCAATGTGTTAAAATGTTTCTCTCTCTAGGGTTGGCGATATCCGCCGCACCTAGGGTTCTTCGATCGATCAGCTTCCGGCTCTCTCCGGCAGTGGGGAGGGGGGTCGGGTTGGGTATTCAGAATGTCGAGATCAGCAACGCAACGAAGTTGGACGTATAATGCCGGGAAACAGAGTTCGTTTTATCGGAAGGGGGAATTGGAATTGAAGAACATTGCGACATCCTTCTACGTCACAAACTTTCCACCGTCATGGGAAGTGCGCGATCTGTGGAAGGCAATGCAGGTATTCGGGACTGTGGTTGACGCTTTTATCCCTCGTAAGTTGTCAAAAATTGGTCGCATATTTGGTTTTGTTCGTTTAATTAGGATTGATAATGTGGACACTGTTGTTGAACGTATGAATTCTGCATGGTACGGTTCGTACCATTTATTTGCATCTAGGTCAAGGTTTGAACGTAAACCTAGACAAAAATCACGACCTAATGATGGTCGAACTGATCATGTACCGGTAAGAACACGTGAACAAAATTCAGGGCGTTCCTTTGTCGAACTGTTTAAGACAAAAAAAGGATCCAAATAATCCGGTTGGGAAAACTGACAAGCAGTTTCAAAAAGAAGCAGGGTGCGCAAAAAAGAAAACAGTAATCACTTTGGATAAGGAAGATGTAATGCCTATTAATGACGAAGGAACAATATTGATTGGTAAAGTTAGAGAACTGACACTGATTGAAAACATTAAGGTCGTATGTGCGAAGGAGGGGTTCCTTGATATTGAGTTTCATTATATTGGTGGGTCTTGGGTATGGATGGAATTCGATAACAAAATGGCGTGTGATAGGTTCAAGCAGCATGAATATATGTTGTTTTATTTTATTCAGTTAAGGTCATTGGATGATAAGTTTGTAGTTGATGATAAGGTGGCGTGGGTCCGTGTTGACGGGCTACCATTACTGGCGGGTACCGTAAATGCAATGAAAAAAATAATAAAAGGGTGGGGAGAGGTTATGTTTTTAGATGGGGAAAGCGGAGAAGGAGGTACCGGAAAGGTGTGTATAAAGACAAAGATATGAGGAAAGATAAATGAAGAATTGGAGGTTATGATCGGTAACCAGAAATATAATGTGTGGGTGTACGAGATTGCAATATGGCAACCTTGTATGAGAAGTGTTGAAGAGGAAAGTAAAGGCGATGAAGATGATAGGTCTATGTCACGAGACAGTAATCTAGAGGAAAATGAGGATGAAGAAGATAATAATGATGGGCGGGAAAAGAAGGGAGATGATGGCAACAATAGTGAACCGAATCATAACGGTGATGAAGGCTGTATACATAACTCGGGTCGTGATGATGACAGGGACGGAGGGAACACTAAAAACGGTGAGAATCATGATGAGAATGGAGGCGACGCGGGTACAGGGCAGAGATCTTTTCTGTCAAAACCCCCTGGTTTCGAAAATGTTATCACAAATAAGAATAAGGAGGGTAAAGAAAGTCATAAGGGTAATAACAACGTCCCTTCGGAAAACTCGTATGCTTCAACGGGTTTTTTGAAGAAAAATGCAAAAACGGTGTCGCTAATTGATGACTTGAACAGATATATCGATATTGGTCACGCAATGGGGCATTATATGGAAGGGTGTCAAACGTCGCTGGAACGTATAATTAGTAGTATGGGAGCAGAAAATGGTCATTTATGAATATCATGTCCATAAATGCGTGTGGTATTGGAGATACGGTAAAGAGAAAACGGATTGGTGTTATAGGTAATAAATATAAGGTGGCGTTTCTTGGGGTAGAAGAAACGCGGGTGTCTAAGGTGGATGTGTTTATGATAAAGCAAATTTGGGGCAATATGTCGTTTGATTTTGCTTTAAGTAGTGCGGTTGGGGCATCGGCGGTATTCTTTCTGTTTGGGATCCGGAGTTGTTTACAAGTTCGCATATTGTCAGTGTTCGAAATGTTTTATTTGTTCATGGGGAATGGAAGAAAAATAAGGTCAAATGTATTATGGGAAATGTGTATGCCCCGCAAAGTAATAGTGATAAGCGGAGCTAGGGGTGTTCACTATTCGGATATAACCGGATTGTCCAATTTGACATTTTGGATCGGACTATTTGGATTGGTTTTTTGGTTTTTTAGATCGGTTTGGACTTGAACCAAATTAATATTTTGGTTTTCGGATTGGATTTGGTTTCCATTGTGAAAACCGGATTGTCCAAAAAAACCGAATAGTGATATATAGTAATTTGATTTATATACTAACACTTGTTGGTTTCCATTGTAAGCAATTATGATTCTCCTTTTCTTTACATTTCTTATAGTAAATTGATTTATATAGTAACACTTGTACCATATTATACTGTATTAGTTGGTCATGTACCAATCTTTTGGAGTTTTTGCTAAAGTTGATGTCAAGAGTTTTGCATATATGATTGTAAATGTCACAAGTTATGAATTATTCTTGTTTTTCTATACAAAATAGTTTATCATTTTGGAATTTTACATATCAAACTTAATATTATTTATGTTATATACTTTTGTAGTATTTTGAAAATTTTAAGGAAAAACCAAACGGATAAAACCAAACCAACCAAACTGTTATTTGGTTCGGATCGGTTTGGTTTTCGAATTAGTTTGGACGGTTCGGTTTGAACATTTGAAAACCGGACTTTATTAAAAATCAAACCGTCCAAACGAACACCCATAAGCGGAGCTTATGGGAGTTTATTAAAAATTACTTACACGAAAATGTAGGAAAACATATTATGTTTGGAGATTTTAATGCGGTTCGTGAGGAAGGGGAAAGATGGGGGTGTGAAAGAGATGATAGAGAAATTGTGGATTTTAATGCATTCGTTGACTCCGCGAATCTTATTGAGGTCCCTATGGGGGGCTCCGCGTATACTAGATTGAGTTCAGATTTCCGAAAAATGAGTAAATTGGATAGATTCTTTGTAAGTGACGGAGTGTTTGAAGTGTGCTCGGATTTAGTGGCGAATGTAATGCCTGATATTATTTCGGATCATAGACCGATTGTCCTTTCGCAAGAGTCGGTTGATTATGGGCCTCGTGTATTTCGGTTATTTAACTCTTGGATGGACGATGATTCATTTGAAGATTTGGTAAAGAGGTCTTGGGAAACGGGTATAGAGAGTTCGAGTAGTAGTCATTTTATTCGGTTTAAAGATAAATTAAAAGTGTTAAAGGATAACTGCAAAGCTTGGTGGAAGGCTAAAAATGAGACGTTGGTTGAGAAGAAGAAAAAGTTGACTTTGCGGATTATTGACATTGAAAAGAAGTCGGAAGCTAATTCGGTTTCAGATGAGGAAGTGATAGAGAGGCAATCGGCTAAGCTTGAACTGTACAAGTGGGATGCGAAAGAATGGAAGGATTTATCTCAGAAAGCTAAAATCAAATGGAGCATTGAAGGCGATGAAAACTCGAAGTACTTTCATGCTATCATTAATAGCAAAAGGAGGCACTCTATGATTCGGGGCGTGAAACACGAAGGTGTCTGGATCACTTCACCGCCGGTAGTGAAAAATTTATTTTTTGATTATTTTGCAAAAAAATTCAAAAGTGTGCAGGCGATTAAAGTTGCGCGAAGAAGTGATAAATTTAAGAGATTGTCAGAAGATAACTCGAGTCAGTTGGTGGCGCCGGTGACAATGTGTGAGCTGAGACGAGTAGTCTGGAGCTGTAGAAACGACAAGGCCCCCGGGCCTGACGGTTTTACCTTTGCTTTTATTAAAAGATTTTGGGATGTTATAAAAAGTGATATTTTGTAATTTTGTTGTTGAGTTTTTTGAAACAGGTTATATTCCCACCGGGTGCAAATCGTCATTCATTACGCTGTTCCTAAAGTGATCAATCCGCAGGCAGTTAATGATTACCGTCCCATTAGCCTCATTGGTGTCCAGTACAAAATCATAGCTAAATTATTAGCTATGAGACTAGCGCAGGTGGCGGATTCGGTGGTCAGCGTGGAACAGTCGGCGTTTATTAAGGGCCGTCAAATTTTGGACGGTCCAATGATTGTTAATGAGATCATTGCTTGGTACAAAAAGAAGAAAAAGAGTGCTATGGTGTTGAAAGTGGATTTTGAAAAAGCGTACGATTCTATTAGCTGGGAGTATTTAGATCGGATGATGGAACTTATGGATTTTCCAGAAAGGTGGAGGAAGTGGATAAATGCAATTCTTCAATCATCAAGGGCGTCGGTTATTTTAAACGGGAATGCTTCTAAAGAATTTAAACTTGAAAGAGGTCTTCGTCAAGGTGACCCGTTATCTCCTTTTCTTTTTACTATTGCCATGGAAGGGTTGCATGTGTCCATGGAATAAGCGTTATCTCAGCATTTGTATAAAGGCATTCAGGTGAAGCAAGACTCGGTTACAATCTCACACTTATTATATGCTGATGATGTGATTTTTATGGGTGAATGGTCACTTAATAATGTGCATAAGTTACTTATTATTTTGCATTATTTTCATATGGCCTCGGGGTTGAAAATAAACCTTCATAAATCGAATTTATATGGTATTTGAAGGGTTTCTATTGACACTGATTGACCACTTGGGTCAACCTCCTAGTTTACTTGGTTCGAACCATACTGACCAAGAACATGAACTTGTTCTTGACCGGTTAAAACCAACTAGCTAATTTAATCCCTAATGCGGAACTGAGATTAAACTTAATCCTTAAACCCTAAAGGATTGGGATCTTGGAAATCTAGATTAGATTAACAATGAAAGAAACCTTGTACGAAATCCCAAACACACACACACACACTTGTGTGTGTTTCGACCAACACCATAGAACCCTAGGGTTCTTTGGTCGAAATCATCCAAGAGGGAGAAGGGAGAAAAAGGTTTTCTCAAAACATACCTCGTTGTTTGCTTAAGATAGATCCACTGATGATGAACAAATCGAGCGATCTTCTAGTTGATCTAAGCAATGAACTTGATCTTCGAATCTTTAAGTCTTGAAGAACACGAAGAACATGAAGAACGAAGAACACCAAGACCTGGTGTTGTTCTAGGTTCGACCGAATAGGGAGAGGAGGGGCTAGGGTTTCGGCCAAAGTGTGTAAAACAAGGGAATGATTAACTTTAAATGAAACCTTAAGCCTTCTATATATAATAGAATAAGTTTCATTTAAGTCCTTCTAGTTTAATTAAGATTAATCTCTTAATCAAACTTATCTCTTACACTTTAAACCCTTATAGTTTCACTAGTTATTATTATCCCACTTAATTATTAAATGTCTAGTATTATATATTCATATATATTTCGTGTATATTACATATACAAAATATACACTTGTATTTAATACTTTTAATAATTAATTAGACAATAATATTATCCAACACTATATGATTTAATAGCTTTTAAATCATATTATGGATAATCTATAATTAACACATTGTATATTTACTCAACTAGTAAATGTACAAATACTTGTATTAATTAGTTAGTTAAACTAATCTATTAATAAGTCAAACTTGACTTAATACTTAACTTGATTCATAATGACTATTATGAATCACTCCTCTTCGTTGTATCATTGCTTATCTTGCTCGTATTACATGCACTCACCGGTGTGACCCTTAAGTGTTTCGTAGGCATGGATGTATCATCATAAGTTGACTAACTGTGCACATAAATCCTTCAGACTCCCACTTGTGCAAGTTTGTAACGTTTGTCTTAATGATACGAGCTACAGTGGCCTTCTAGATGGGCATGTAGGTAACCAACCCCATAAAAACAGCTTACGTAACCCAGGTATAGTTTCTTGAAAAACTCTTTAATAGCGTCTCCTAGTAAAGGACACTCTGTCTCTACTTCTTGGGCAACTATGTTAGGTTTATCCCTTTCAGCACGATATTTGTGATAAAGAATACGAGCATGGTAGAAAATATCAACTCCTGTATTCGAAATCATTTAATGACTTCTTGATTCAAACTGTTGTGATAAACGACAAAGAACAAATCAGTTCGTTTGGGCATGGCCATGCACTTTCCAGTTATCATCATGTCAAAGGACCCATAAATATCTCTCCTAAAAAGAAGGTGCAATTACCATCTTGTTATATTTCGATTCAAAATACAAATTCCTTTGTACCCAGTAAAGCCTCGTATGACAACCATATTTCAGAATTGTCTAAGACGAACCAAAGCACATTAGTCAATGTATCCCAAACCAAATACCTCAGGCTTAAGGACAATCCTAGTTAATAATACTTTTGAACTTTTCAACCACGAAGTATTATCACGGTGGTCAATCCAATACTCGTCGAGCTCCAACAGAATATCACCGATATTTGGTTTACACAAAAACTTGTGTAACTATCTTCGAAGAACTTCGAATCTACCACCAAATACCGCGATGACGTTAACGTCCCATCGAGGTTCCCACCAAGACGAGTAGTCACGGATTTTTTTATCTTTTGAATAAATAAACTTTTATTCATGGATGTTTGTAAAACATACAAATTCTGAATAACAATGATACTAACTCATGTATTATTCCTCACTGGACATAGATACAGAATTATTACTGGATCATTACTTATTCTATGCGTTTGTGTTGATCACTTCAACAACTCTTAATTGTAACTTTTATCACTAATTACAATTAGTTATTTCTATTAAACTAAAGACATAAGATGAGTATTAAAAATACTATTACTTATGTCTTTGCTAGATATTATTCATGCAACATTTAGAACATATTCTAGTCTTGCCTTTTTTATATGATTCGGTAAACGTGGGAGGATTGGAAATTTACTCCTTTAGTTTCTTGAATCTATAAAACTTTCCTAGTAACTAAATCTCTTTTAGCTACTTGATTTGTAGATATTCTTACTAGTTAAAGAAATTTCCTTAAATGATTGACTTGTTCACTGGAATGTGAACATCCTATTAGATATGCAATAATTAATCACAAGACTTGTGATCACGCTATTAGGTTTGCAATAATCTAATCACTGATTATTTATTTCTCTTAACTCTTTGGCTAACGACTTGGTAAAACCTTGTTGTTAATGTCCTAACTAACTTACTATATTCATTAGTACCTCTAGTGAATATGTTAGTCATAGCTCCCACTAAATTTTATGGAAAATAAGCATCACTTAAACTACTACTTTTGACCTAGTCAAAACTCATAGTTTAACCCTTTAAGAATTAATCAATTATCAAAGTCATCCTTTGGATTTGCGAATATCCAACATTCCTGATAAGGGAATCATGACTCTCATTGATTACTGTATCTCAGAGGTATAAGACACTTGAAACGATACTTCCAATTCTTAAGTGCATTAGTATCTTTTAAGAATCTTATTTAATGCCAGAGTCATTTCTTGGATTTATCAAATATCCATTATTCCTATTAGGGAATTATGACTTGATTAAATATTGTATTTATTACAAGTATAAAAGACTTGCAATAATACCTTTTAATTCTTAAATACTTTAATATAGTTTTGTCCCTTTTAAGAGTTCATTTAATGTCTAAGTCATTTCACTTGGATTATACGAATATCCAATTATTCCCATTAAGGAATTATGACTTCATTAAATTCCTTTATTACAAGTATATAAAAAAAACTTGTAATAATACTCTTTAAAGTCTATCTTGATTATATCCAATATAATCATACTATATTAATACTAACACTTTGAAACTTACTATCATAAGTAACCATTACTTAAGATGTTTCAACTAGGTTCAATAATTTGTGAACTTTATGCTTTTCATAAAATCTCTTAAATACTTTAGAAGAAAAACTTCTAATTTCTAGTATCTAAGTATTGAGCTTCTAAAACATTACTCATACAACAATCAAACAAGTATAAAACATGAAATATAAAGTAAATCAAAACTTGACTTACAATCTAGTCATAAAACCTTAACTAGTGTAATCATCACACATGCACACACATAATATAATTCAAATATGGATTCCTTATTAAAACCAAATGAAAACTCGTTTAAACATAAAATAAAAAATTATCCAAACAATAAAAAATAAAATTGTTTTTGCTGAATCCATAAAATACTGAATTATAAAATCTTGGTGCTTGTGGAATCACCATCCCATGCTGGTCACGTTTACTTTCCATCTCCTCCTGCAATAAACGATTGCAAAAGTTAGATTACTCGTAATGTACTTTACAAGTATCTAAAAGTGATTAAGAAGTGTGGTTGTGTTACCTGAGGAACTTGCGTTTCCTCCACCACCACTTGCACCCTTTGGACCATTCTTTTTCCAATGCCCAGCCTCACCACACTTGAAGCACCGATTCTCGGTCCTCGCTGTGTTAGGCTTAAACTTCTTGACCTTTTGTTTGACACTTTTACCATTTGGCACTCCTTGGTTAGGATTGGTTTTACCCTTTCCTTTGCCAGCATGCCATCTTCTCTTCTTGCCACCACCACTGCTATTACCGATCATTAGAACATCCTTAGATTTGGTCCCCAAACTCAATTCAGCTGTCTTGAGCATGGAATGTAGCTCAGCAATGGATTTCTCCATATTATGCATATTGTAGTTGACCACAAAAGGCTTGTAGTCATCAGACAATGAATTGAGTATAGTGTCTGTTGCCATTTGCAACGGTATGGGGTGACCAAGTCTAGCCAAGTGATCCATGTGTCCTTTCATTTTCATGACGTGGGCACTCACCGGCGTTCCTTTGACCATCTTGCAAAAGTTGAAGGCTCGATTGATGTCAAACCTCTCAGTGCGAGCTTGCTCTTGAAATGAATCCCTAAGTTGCTGGATCATCTCAAATGCAGGCACATCCATAAGTCCTGCTTGTAATTCTGGACTCATGGTTGCGAGCATCAAACAGCTCACATCGAGCGCATCACTGACATGCTTATCATAAGCTTGCCTTACTTCAGCTCTAGTATTAGCAGCAGGGACATTAGGTACTGCTCTTTCCAAGACATACCACTTTCTCTCATGCCTGAGCACAATGCGAAGATTGCACTCCCAGTTGAGAAAGTTTGACCCAGTCAACTTGTCTTTTTCGAGGATTGAGCGAAGTGAGAGATTATTGGTACTTGTCGTTGTGGTTGTTGCTGCCATCTACAAATCAAACCCAGTTTAATTAGTAATCATCAATAAACATTCTCTAAAATATATTATAAACCTATAATTAATATTTTAGGCCTAGGATCCATATATCATATTCTCGCCGCAAGGTTTGGGCACTTCCCGACGAGACATGCTATTTCTGGTAGGTAACATCCTTACCGATCGTATCAAGACTTGACACGATTCCTAGGGGTCGTAGAATCTTTAGACTTATAACTTATTACAACTTTGTACAATTTAATTGTACATTTCTAAGTTAGTAATAAAGTCTAGTATGTTTATTCTACTCAAGTACTTTTTGGGCCGGGACTCCCGATTATCACCAAAGTAGATCAGACCATCTAAGACAGTGCGATGTTCTGCGCCGGGACTCCCGATTATCACAGAACCTTACGCACCCTAACACTCGCAATGATTTGAATCCATATCTAAGGTTCTTTATCCTTACAATATGAATATCGTTTAACAAGTGAAGTGTTCCATTAGGTGGATAATACTTAGATCTAAGATTTTCTTGGGTTTGTTTAAGTCTTGAACTAAACTTAAAACTTATTCCAATCTTAGTCCTTGTTTAAAATGTGTGACTTGTAGATTCAAGAAATCTACAAGACACCTTTTTAAATCTTAAGAACTTTTTCTTAAAACTTATAGTTTCAAGAATTTGTGCGTTTTATATGTATACCTAAAACGAGGTGTACAAAACGTATCACTAGGTTTTGTGAAAAACCTTATCTAGAATAAAACTTACTTGTTTTATCTTTCTTGAAAAACTTATGTAAAACTTTTAATCCTTTTACTATTCATAGACTTGAATCATAAACCTAGTTTAACACACCTAGTTTTTCATATGCTTAATAATGAAATCAAACATTTGTTTTGACTTACTAGATTTCACCAAAACTTATGTCTTAGCGACACACTTATAAACGTTGTGATTTTCTTGTGTAGCTCACACTAGCTCCAACAACATAGTGGAACTTAAGCTAACACAATCACCGGTTTATACTTGGTTAAACTAATAAACTTATAATATAAAGACTATATATAATAATTCTTAGTTTGTTTAAACCTTTCTTACATTTAACTAGAACTAGTTAAATATAGGTTCTTGTTATTTACACTTGATTATTAATCTAGTATATTACATGACTTGTAAAATACTTATATTATACTTGTATAATTACTAGTTATAATAACTTATAACTTTATACACCTTATAATATTAATATATAACTTTGTATATTTCTAGTTCATCATATAATCTCAACTTGTCTAATTTCTAGTTATAATGAAATCATAACTTTGCACTTTCTAGTTTTGGTTATACAATTAACTTTATAAAATATCTAGTTATATTATTTAGCCTTTAAGATCAAAATAACATTATCTTTTTAATGTTCCATTTAATCTTGTATTTAATATATATACATATATATTTACTTTTAAAATAAACTTGTAATCATTCTAATAAGAATATTACATCTAATTTATGTGTATTTTAACTTGAACTAATTAAAATACGTATAAACTACTTTATTTATAAACTACTTTATATGCTGATGATGTGATTTTTATGGGTGAATGGTCACTTAATAATGTGCAAAAGTTACTTATTATTTTGCATTATTTTCATATGGCCTCAGGTTGAAAATAAACCTTCATAAATCGAATTTATATGGTATTTGAAGGGTTTCTATTGACACTGATTGACCACTTGAGTCAACCTCCTAGTTTACTTGGTTCGAACCATACTGACCAAGAACATGAACTTGTTCTTGACCGGTTAAAACCAACCAGCTAATTTAATCCCTAATGCGAAACTGAGATTAAACTTAATCGTTAAACCTTAAAGGATTGGGATCTTGGAAATCTAGATTAGATTAACAATGAAAGAAACCTTGTACGAAATCCCAAACACACACACACTTGTGTGTGTTTCGACCAACACCAAAGAACCCTAGGGTTCTTTGGTCGAAATCGTCCAAGAGGGAGAAGGGAGAAAAAGGTTTTCTCAAAACATACCTTGTTGTTTGCTTAAGATAGAGCCACTGATGATGAACAAATCGAGCGATCTTTGTAACGCTCTAAAATTTTAAATAATTAAATAATATAAAAAAAAATTTATTTAAATTATGTTTTTATGGTCTAGGAGTTGGCTGTATAATTGTGTGTGACATTTGGTGATTATTCGTATTAAATGCGTGACGAGATTTATTTTACGTATTAATTAAACATCAGAGATTAAGATGAATGCCATTAATAATTTATCTCGTGTTATGTTCCGGGTTTCCTTTTAGCAACGAGCTGGTTGGTTTTGTGCTTGGGTTGAGGCCGGCCAAGGGCCAAGGCCGAAACCCCTGTTTTGGTCCCTTTTGTCTCGGCTTTTGTTTTCTTTAGTGAGCTGGTGGGCTTGCATGTGATGGAATCCGATCAGCATAGTGGAAGGCTTTAGGCCCAAGGTTAATTGATACTTAAGTCGTTCTTTTTCCTAAACCTATCCCTAATCATCCTTCCTAGTTTCAGCCGCATATTGCATCCCCAAGTCTTATGCTCAAGTTTTAGTGAGCAGAATCAAATAGAAGGTTCCGATCAAAGAGCTGTGAATTGAGGCTTGTTTTACTCTCGGCTGAGAAGAGCGGTTATCGAGCAGAAGAAGGAAAATCCCGAGGTGGTGCGGATTCGAGTTCGTTATAGCAGCCGAGCAGAAGTTGTGACGATCAAGCAGTAGCAACCTGGAATTTCTAGCCGTGTGTGCGCATGGGCAGATTGGTTCCTTCGGGTTTGAGCCACGGGACGAGATTTCGGATAGGTATTGCTTCCGCCGTGACGTATTGAATAAGACATCTATTCGCGATTGAGGAGGTGTTCGATGTTTAGAGAAGTATCGAACCAACTCCTTTATTGCATTCGGTAGTTCTATTTTCTTGTTTTCCCGCTTAATGGTTTCCTGCGGGTCTTGTTGTTAATTCTCTGTGATTGTAGAGTAGTGACAGGGAAGGTATCTAGCCATTGAGGGCTCGAGTTCGTGGTGATCACTTGACGAGTTATTGACTTGTTTCCTTGTCGTTATAATCGTTTGTTGATTCCCATATTCTTTCCAAACCATCCAGTTCGAGTTTTGTTTAAAGTTGTTTTGTATTGGCTGTAATCACTGAGTTGTTGTAGGTTTCGGGTTGGTTTGGTTTGGGTAAAAGCCTTTTATTATAACCGAGACGTTTTACTTATCGAGAAAATGGAAACCGAACCTTAGGGTTCTTGGCTTCCTCAAACCGAGAAATTTTTAAATGAATTAATAAGATTATGGTGGAAATGAGTTTCTGAGATAAAAATGAATTTCGGGGCTGTCGGGTGCCTCGGGAATTAACAGGTTGATGTCGGGGTTCAAAACGGGTTTTATATATCAAACTAAATTTTGGGCAGAATCTGTTCTCTATGTTTGAGTCCCTTTTTAATACACTTCAAATACGTTTTAAGATTTTTGGCCCTTGATGGTCTCTAGTTTTCTGAGTCCTCTTTCCAATTCCGCTGATGACACGTTAATCCGACTTATCGTTTAAAAGTTATCACTGTTTTAGTAAACCATCCCAGCAGCTTTTTCGGTTCAGCTTTTTCTGACCTGTGAGTCTGTTTTGAGACCCATAGAGCCTGTTTTGGCCAGCGACTGTCTCACAGTGATTTGTAGTTCTGGTTGTCTAGTTTATGCGCTAAAAAGATGGAAAAAAATCTAATGAGCCGTTTAGGAGTTATGGCAGTTTCCGTGAGACCGACGGGTGCTGCCAGCTTTTCTAAAATAAGTCCTTGGGTCGAATTTTAATTCGGGGTTTCGTTTTATGTTTTAGGATCATCTAAGAGACAACTTGGTATGCCTTTGACTGTCGGGAATCTTTTGGAGCTTACGTATTCCAGGTGAGTATTCTCACCGTGTATTCAGTTTTAACGTTTACATGCATGACTTATGTGTTATATTATTTGAATCATGTTTGCTATCTGAGTTTGATTTGTTATCTGAGTTATCTGTGATCTGAGTTATCTGTGATCTGAGCTATCTGGGTTATCTGAGTTAATTATGTTAAAGAGATAAAAACATAATAATACACATCTGGGTTTTAGGCTATATGCCTATTTGGGATCACCTCCCGTCTGAGTTTTGGGATCATTTCCCGTCTGAATTTTTGGCTTACGTCTATCTGGGGTGTGAGGAGGGGCGATCGACCCGAATCACACAAGCGCGCTATATAAATAAATCTGAGTAATAAAATCTGAGAAATAAATCTGAGTAATTAACTGAGTAGATTCTAAGTAGGAGTACACCGATGTGCCTCATGTGTTGTATGTTTTAATTGTTTACATTTTGAGATTATTCACTCAGCTTCCCAGCTGACCCAAATTTTCCCCCCACATTGTTTCAGGTACCTGCAAAGGAAAGGAGAAGGTGGACGCTTGACAGCTGTATCTTTCCAGTGCTGATGTGGACAGCATTTAATATTTTAAAACACTTTATTTTATTTAGATTATTTCCGCATTAAATACATTTTTAAATGAAAATATTATTATTGGGATTTAAATATTCAAGTTATTGGGACCTTTTTATTTAAAATCTTGTACTTAAAAATTTTAAATTTTTACAAAATTTTGGGTGTTACAATCTTCTAGTTGATCTAAGCAATGAACTTGATCTTCGAATCTTCAAGTCTTGAAGAACACGAAGAACACGAAGAACGAAGAACGAAGAACACCAAGACTTGGTGTTGCTCTAGGTTCGGCCGAATAGGGAGATGAGGGGCTAGGGTTTCGGCCAAAGTGTGTAAAACAAGGGAATGATTAACTTTAAATGAAACCTTAAGCCTTCTATATATAATAGAATAAGTTTCATTTAAGTCCTTCTAGTTTAATTAAGATTAATCTCTTAATCAAACTTATCTCTTACACTTTAAACCCTTATAGTTTCACTAGTTATTATTATCCCACTTAATTATTAAATGTCTAGTATTATATATTCATATATATTTCGTGTATATTACATATACAAAATATACATTTGTATTTAATACTTTTAATAATTAATTATACAATAATATTATCCAACACTATATGATTTAATAGCTTTTAAATCATATTATGGATAATCTATAATTAACACATTGTATATTTACTCAACTAGTAAATGTACAAATACTTGTATTAATTAGTTAGTTAAACTAATCTAGTAATAAGTCAAACTTGACTTAATACTTAACTTGATTCATAATGACTATTATGAATCACTCCTCTTCGTTGTATCATTGCTTATCTTGCTCGTATTACATGCACTCACCGGTGTGACACTTAAGTGTTTCGTAGGCATGGATGTATCATCATAGGTTGACTAACTCTGCACATAAATCCTTCAGTATTGGGATTCCGGAAAGAGAGGTTAGAGATATGGCGTTAAAAATTGGTGTCTGTAATGGCAAAGTCCCGTTCACATATTTGGGCCTACCGGTGGGGGCTTGTATGTCAAAAAAGAAAAATTGGGATGTTTTGATTGATAGATTTAAGAAAAAGTTATCAACTTGGAAGGCGAATACGCTTTCGGTAGGTGGTCGATCTATGCTTTTAAAAACGGTGTTGGGTGGAATGGGGATTTATTATATGTCTATGTTTGTGATCCCCAAAACGGTTGCCAAAGGTTTAGAAAAATTAAGAGCCTCGTTTTTTTGGGGTGGAACCGAGGAAAAAAGAAAGATTCATTGGGTAAATTGGGATTTGGTTTTGGCTTCTAAAGAAAATGGTGGGCTGGATATTGGTAGTTTATATGCCTTTAAAATTGCTCTTGTCCTAAAATGGATTTGGAGATTTGTGAAGAGTGAAAATATGTTGTGGTCTAATGTCATTAAATCCATTTATGGTGAGTTTGGGGCCTTGGATTCGGGTGGTAACCGACAGTTTGGGCCGCAACCATGGGCTCAATTGTTGAATATGGTCCGAAAGTTTAAGAATAATGGGTTGGATTTGTTATCCCATCTAAAAATTCGGGTTGGAAGTGGGCGGTCCACGAGATTTTGGAAGGACAAATTGGTTGGGCATGCCCCTTTGTGTTCGATTTTTCCTAGAATATTCCGGTTGGAGGTTAACAAGGATTGCAAGGTGGCGGACCGGGTTAGAGATGGGTCGGTTCGGTGGGCGTGGCATAGACAAATTCGGGGAGGGAGAGAAGAAGCTCAAATCGGGGAGATAACTAGTTTATTAGATGAAGTTAGAATCTGTAATGGACCGGATGTTTGGGTTTGGGATATTGGGGATGATGGGGTGTATGAAGTAAAAAGCACTAGACGATGGCTTGATAATCGTATTTTGCCTTCCTCAGTAGTGTGTACAAGATGGAACCCGCTAGTGCCTCGGAAAGTGAATATCCTTTTATGGAAGATAAATATAAATCGGATTCCTTGCAAAATGAATTTGTCTTTAAGAGGAATTCCGTTTGAAGATTTAAAATGTGTGATGTGTAGTGATGATGTTGAAGATACGAATCACATTTTTTGGGGTTGTGAGGTTAGTAAAGTCGTTTGGCGTGCAATTGAGAATTGGTTACAAGTGGTTGATACAAATGTGGAAGACTTGGATGAATTGTTGAATAATTTGGATGCTAGTTCTATAAGTACGAAATGGAAGTTGATTATAGAGGCGGTTTATTTTACGGTCATTTGGATCATGTGGCGTCATAGAAATGCAATTACGTTCAACAATGGTGATGCCCGAAGAAATATGCTTGTAGATGCTATAAAAGAAGTCGCGTATCTTTGGATTTGTAACCGTAGAGTTAAGTATAAAGTTTGTTGGGCCGAATGGCTTATTTTACCATGTAACTTCTAACTTTTTGTTCTTCTAGCTTTTAGCTAGATTTTTAATGAAAGCCGTTTCCAAAAAAAAGTTCATTAGCCCAACTTATATTAGGTTTGTTCATAGGGAATCAACAGCCATAATTAACAACCTGCGTGAATTAGTAAATCACAAACAAGGTGTTTTATCTCCTTTATGTAGTTTATTATGCATAAAAAACATGATTTTTGGTGTTAAAAACATAATAAGAAAAATTAGTATTGCCATTAATAATTAAAATTAGAATTTTGTCATTTTATAATTTTTGACCGTTTAAATTTTGGGGCCTATTTTTCATAAAATGAATCGGGCCTTCAAAAGCTCCGGACCGGCCCTGATAGTTAACTTCAAGTTTTTATGACCTTCATAGACAGAGTACTCTGTTATGTAATTCTGTACATATAAGTCAAGATTGTGCATGAAACAACTCCACTGGCTTTATATCATTAGCTGTCAATGTTCCTGACTGATCAGCATCAAGATTGTTAAACCCTTCAACCACAATTGCAATATCTTCGTCACTCACCTTCCCCATTTCTCTTAGTTTATACACAATATATTCTGCAGCACTGCATAAAATGTGTTAGATTTTGATGTAATTTGGTTACCATTAAAATGGTCAAAGAAATTAAAAAGATTATGTTTGAAAGTTTTCTACATTGAAACGTAGTTTCATAGTCAGTTACCTATATTATACCATGTCAAGTTAGATAATTTCCATATAGTTTGTCGCACATAAAAGGATAACAAAATCAGTAAAAGGTAACGTATAAATACAATGACAATTTAATCCCAAGGTGGTTAAATAGGGGTGAGATTCTCTAAATAGGGTTGAGATTCTCTAAAAAGGATGTTGGGATAAATACTAAATAGGGTTGTTTCAGTAATTTTGAATTTAATAAAGGAATCGTGAATGACACTTTCCGAATTAGATATTTCGACCTTATACTTGGGTTTTCCGAAATTCCAAGTATAGGGATAAGTTCTAAGAATCAAATTAGAAATTAGGCATAATTTCTAATTTCTAATTCACAATAAAGGATAGTTTTAGTAAATTTATATTCAACCTTATCTCAATAAAAAGTGCAATTTCGTATATCCATATCCCAACAACGCTATTGTTCTATTATAATTTAGAGGTCAAAGACGGTTTCTGGAAATTAGTAGCAATTCCACGAAATAATCTACTTTTTTTAAAATATGTGTTTTTTGTGTGATGGATAATAATATTGGGAAGGAGAGAATATTACATTTTCATACAATTAGGTCATCAAATTAAGAAAAGAAAAAAAAGAAGTTTGTGTTCTAGTTTACCTGACAACTTTGTCATTGTCGAGATCCGCTTTCTCAAGGTCTTGGATCGTCAATTTCCTATTAAGTACCCAATGTATAAGCGCTTGTCGTCTATTGTCAGTCCACAATTCAACTAAATAAACAAACAATTGTGCTAAAGAAACGGTAGTAATCAAAATCCAAAAAACTGCAAACAAACGCCCTCCTTGAGTCGAAAAGCTCTTATCCCCATACCCAAGAGTCGTGATCGTAGCACAAACACAATAAAATGCTTCAAAATAGCTCAATTGTTCAACAAGTGACAAGAATAAAGTTCCAACGGTCATGAGGAAGACAATAATTATAAGCATAGTTAGAAACTTGTACTTGACTTTATTTGTTTCGGCTTCTTTAAGAATCTCATTTGGACCGCATGTTTCTCGCATGTGCATGGCTTTTACAAACAATATTTCCTGCTTTCCAACGATGTAATCGGCTGCTTTGCTAAGAGCAAAGCCACCAAGAGCCATACCCGTGAATACAAAAATACAAGCTAACGACTTTGCCAATTTGGTTTTTGGTCCTACATCGCCATATCCTGCAGCCGTCATTGTGATCACGCAGAAATAGACGGAATCGAGGATTTTGTTGGTTTTCTCGCCACTTATTTGATCTTGGATTAAGGAAAAACAAATTGTACCGACGGTTAGGTATGAAACCAAGATAAGTGACACTTGCTTTAAGCTAATAAGAGGTTGGGCTTCATATTCTTTTTGTGTTCCGAGTAATGCATCTTTCGTGCCATCGTCTCCCATTGTGAAGTCAAGCTAAGAATCAAAATATTTTTCGAGTTTTTTAAAATTATGTAAGATGGGTACGTAATTGTTTTTCAAGACAACGATAAAATGTACACGGAGAAACATTGATGAAAACGATACTTTTGTTCATGAGGGAATTGGTTTCTGGCCAGATTCTTCATTTTGGGAAGGAAAAAGATCCATAACTTTTGACATACGTTAGGTTTCTAATGCAAATGAGGTGTTGTACTATGTGACAAGGCATGGCACATATGACTTAGGACAAGATATGGAATATTTACATGGTTAATTAATAATTTATCTAAGGCTAGTTTATGCATTTAACTAATACTTAATTAATAATTCTCTCTGGCAACATTCTCTCAACATCCGATAGAGGTTACCCCCGTCATACCCCTCTTTTGAAAAATTTGGGTAAAGCGACAAGTAAGCCAATTATTGTATAACTAGTAGGGTACCCGCGCAATGCGGCGGCGGGTACCCAGAAACTATATTTCGTGGCGAGCAAGTGTTGTTCGTTTACACGGTTTTCCAACAATAATTGCATAAGTGAATAATTTTTTCCGTCTTTAAAAATTGCAATTAGTAATCATTATCATCTAGAACATAATAATACATTCAAGTTAACTAACAAACTTAAGGATTATAATTAAAGAATATGCGAGCACACAAACAAATACCTTGATCATGGAAAGTTCGATACAATATGTTTTCTATTTAAAGTTGGTTGTGTATTTGTTCTAAAACAAATTGTTATTTAGAGCAATTGGTTAGCATACAGTCAGATTTCACAAGAGGTCTTGTGTTCGAATCCTGGAAGCAACACTTTTTTTATTTTTGTGGTGTTGAAGAAGTTACTAAAAGTGGAAATGTCCTTAAGTTTAAGTTTAAGGAGTTGCTATGTTTAGTAGTCTTAAATGTTTTATAGATAGTATGGTCAAAAGGTCAATTAATTTGGTGGTAAGACAATTAATAGTTTCCGGAAATATAAACCGAAACGGAAATAAAAGATGTTAAAGACAATTTAGTATAGTCAATAGTTTCCGGAAATATAAAATGAAACGGAAATAAAAGGGCTGGTCAAATGCGATGATGTACAACCTCTTATAATTTGTTTTGGTGGTTTGAAATAAAGTGTAATTTATACAATTGGTTAACACATAGTGATTACTTAGAAGATGTCTTGCGTTCGAATCCTGTAAGCAACGATTTTTTATTTTATTTTAGTTGAAGAAGTTACTAAAAGTGAAAATCTCCTTAAAATTCCTTAAAATGTTAGTCCTAAATGCATTAGTAAGTAGTAAGATAAAGATGTATCAAGGTGTATTGAATAAATTAAGTCGTTATCGGATAAGGAGCATCGATGGTTGTTGGTTTGAAATCTCTTAGAAATTTATCATATTAATTGTGGTTATAATAAATTAAATTTGAGAAGGTGATTCACTACTAAATGCATCTTCTTCGTCTGCTTAATTCTTACAAATTTACATTTTAATTTATTGTTTTATAAATTAAGGCTTTTGATAATGACAGTCCTAGGGGCTGTCATAAGACATGTTTTATAAACTTGTACATCAATCTATAATAAACTCCTTAATTTTAAGGATTACTCTCCCGTTCAACTTTTTATGCACTTTAAGAAAGCACTTAGGGTGTCATTATGAAACCAATAAATTAATCTCGTACATTGACATTGGTTAGCTTCTAGATTTAAAAATCCATATTTTAACTTTTAAAATGTTTTTAGTATATAATCACAGATTCGTAACTATATTTCGAAGTGACGACAGTACCGGTGGTGGTGACAATAGCAATGGTGATGAGTGGTGCGTAGTGATAGTAGGTGCTGACATTAGTGATGGTAGGATCATATCCGAAATTGGCCTTTTTTGTGAAAGTACATATGAGCCTTTTAAATAGAGAAATAATGGTTGAGTTCTGGTGACGTTAAAGCTTATATATATTAGTATCTGGAATAAATCAAAATAATCAAGTAGTTGGAGTGGTTAACACACAGTGACTACTTAGGAGAGGTCTTGTGTTCGAATCGATAGTTCTTTCAAGGACAATGTTACACATGTAACTAGTATGCCTGAAGCCAGTAATATTATATAGAGATTGAACTAATAGCAGGATTTGTACATGGATCGACAGCCAAGCTAAAATAACTATAGTTGACAAGAAAAAACAAAAGAATTGAAATTTTTGTGTCCGACAAAAAGATGAAAACTATCCAACACAAACTTTGATTTGTTGAACATGTTTTCACGCATCGTATATTCGTCTAAAATTTTAACCCAGCCCAATTATCGAAACCAATCTGTTTGACCCAAACCAGTTGTTCGACTCATTACTATGTCACAGAAATTTTGGAATTGGTGTCCAACCCATCAAATAAACCGGTATTACGGTTCGGGTATTTTAGTGTCCTATTCGGGTTGCCCTCGAGGCGTCAACGAACACGAGAATTAACGAGGTATTTAATTAATAGTTTAATTAAATGACTATCGGGCTAAACGGACTAATGTAGTTAATGGGTAATTAACTAGCTATAGAAATCGGGCTAGGCATAGGGTTCGGACCGAGCTTGGTGGTGACGGGCTTTGACCTAATTAGAGTTTGACTCTAATTAGGATTGGTGCACTATATATAGAGGATAAGGGTATTAACCTAAAGACACTTCTACTTGTTGCCTTGTACCCATTCGGCCGAACCCCTTCGACCGAACACAACCGCCGTCGCCACACCACCGCCGGACCGCCACTGCCGCCGTACCGCCGTTGTGAGCCGCCGCCGCCGGTCGAACCGAAATAGTTTTCGGGTTCGGTTTTGGTGCTCGTTTTCTCAAGGTGCTTTATACTACGTTGTGGTATATTGTCTTGTTCGTGATAACCCTTGGGTGTGAACCGATAGAGGGATTCTTTCTTGAATCCTAGTGCTGTGGTAATCTGGCTCGTACTAGATCAATGGGTTTGCCTCCTTCGCCAAACCATAACAATGTAAGTTTTGAATTTATATTTAATTAGTTATTAAATATCTAGTTGCGTTACAATTGTAAACCTAACGGTCCAAAAGTTTTAATCGGGTCGATGTTCTAATCAAGTTACTTGAGATTTCCTCCTCAAGTAAAGTGTGGCTAGATGCATAGAAAACCCAACAGTGGTATCAGAGCGCCATTAGTTTACAAGCCTAATTGTGCTAGACGTTAAATTCGAAATCCATTAAAAATTGTATTTTAATTATTTTTCGGAAATTAAAATAGTTTTTAATTAATTCCGAAAATTCGGAAATTAATTTTAATAATTAAAAATTCTTTTTTTTTATTAAATAAATTAATTAGGATAATTTCAAATAGTTTGGAATTATCACAGAATTTAAATAAAATATTTTAAATTAACTAGATAATTATTTAAAGGTTTAAATACTATTTATATATATATTTGTATATATTTCGGATATATATAAAAGAATATATATTTATATTATTTAATTTTAAATAAGGAATATAATCTAATTTTGGATATATGTATATTTGAATATACATTTATCTAAAATAGAAGATTTGACAATATCTAGAGTTTTATTTAAAATAGTTTTAAATAAGGAATATATTTAAAAGTTTAAATAAGGGATATATAGTTTTATATATATCCGAAAATTTTAAAAGGTTTTAAAAGAGATATGATTTAAAATTTAAAAGATTGATAAATATGGATATATATATATATATATATCCGAAATTTTTCGGTATATATATATATTTATTAATTATTTTTAGGAAATTTTAAATAAATAAAAGGGATTGAATTTCGAATATTTAAATTGTTTTATCTTGTTATTTATAATCGTTTATATTTAATAGAATAAAGATAAATATTTAAAAGTATTATATAATTATATATATTAATTAAAAGGTTTTAATTTTGAATATATATATATATATATATATATATATTATATAAATTTCGAATTCCTATATATATCAAATATGATTTGATATTCCTCCCTTATACATATAATATTATGTAATAAAAGTTTATTAAATATTATATAAGATATAGTTATAATAGTAATTAAAACGTCGCGTCCTCGCACGTTTATAAAATTAATTATACTATATAAACTTTAGTAAATGAAATTAAAAGGTTTTAATTATCATAGAATATAATTATATAATAGTTTATATAGATTATAACTAAAGTTAAATGCATTGTCACTTATGTCATTAGTAGGCTCACCCATAGTCTAAGGCATATAAAGGATGAAAAGGAGAGATATGATCTCGAACGGGGTTGCGTTTTTAACACGCCTTGTGCTGACCTTCCCCGCCGCTTCCCTTGTCTTAGAATGGAGCTACCAAACGGACATAATAGGATGATGTGAAGATTAAAAGTATAATCATAAAATTAAACAAATCCTTCCCGTTTAATATAAATGTGAACATCGTGTGCTCTCCACAAGATGACACGCGCCCACATTATAATCTGATTAACGGAACTCGTGTGGTTAACCGGTACGTTAATTATGAGATTATTTTGTGAGTGGAATGATTCTCGCGATACCCAAGCGAACTTGAGCCGGGATTCTACGTGGGTGTCTTATGGTTGTTTCACCTTCTAATATATGATCCACGGCATCCCTGTCATATAGATTAGAAAGAGCATTGATTCGAGATTAACATGTCATTTTCCTAAGAGAATGAATCTCAAAGAACTAGGGATTTCATGAGATTGAAATTGACAATAGTTTGCCTACAACACGAAATTATTCGGTGTGAAATACGGCATCCCTCTTCACAACAATTGACTAGTGGTTGTATCCTAGCCTTATGAATAAAGATTGGGAAAATTATCATAAGGATTATTAATGAATACACTAACAAAGAAATTGTTTCTTTTGTAGATGTCTGCCAACAACAATAACAATAACAATAACAACAATGTCCCACTTCCTCATCCACCTTCACTTCCACAAGGACCACAAAACTTTGCTCTAATCTCAACCTTGAATCGTGAAAAGCTCACTGGACCCAACTACATACATTGGGTCCGTACGCTTAGAATCACATTAAGGTACGAGGGCAAGGAGTATGTCCTCGACAACGAGATTGCTGAACTTACTGATGACTCGAGTGATTTGGACATAGCTGCCCACAATCTTCATCACACTGAATCGGAAAAGGTTGCTTGCCTGATGTTGGCCTCTATGTCTTCTAAACTCCAAAAGAATTTTGAGAAGATGAGTGCTTATGAGATCAACCAACAGCTCAAGGAAATGTTCCAGAACCGAGCCAGGCAAGAACGTTTCGATGTGGTAAGTGCTCTAATGGCATGCAAACTTCAAGAAGGACAATCTGTGTGTAGCCACGTCCAAAAGATGAAGGGATACATAGACATGCTTGAGAATTTGGGTGTCCCCTTGCCAAAGGAGTTAACCACTGATATGGTTTTGAACTCGCTTCTGGCATCCTACTCACAGTTTATAGTTCACTATAATATGGGTGATATGGACAAGACACTCATGGAACTGCACGGTATGTTAAAGACTACCGAGGCTAGTCTGATGAAGGCTAAAGGTCCATCTCCTGCTGCTCCTGTCTTAGCCATTCGTTCTGAGGGTGTTAAGAAGAAACGCCGTCCTCCTCCTAGTGGCAAAGGTAAGGCCAAAGTAGGTCATGCCAAACATGGCCAGAAGAGGAAGGCTGATTCTGACATAGCACCCACTAAGGATCCGAAAGAGGCTGTTTGCTACTACTGTCAAGGAAAGGGTCACTGGAAAAGAAGCTGCCCAAAGTACCTGGATAATTTAAAGAATCAAAAGGTCCAAAAGTCTGGCACCTCAGGTACGTTTATGATTGAACTCCACAATACTTCTATGTCTAATTCTTGGGTTCTAGATACACGGTGTGGTACTCACATTTGCACTGATATGCAGGGACTTAAGAATGGTAGGAAGTTGAAGCATGGAGAGCTTAATCTGATCATGGGAAACAGAGTCTCGGCTGCTGTCACCAAGATAGGAGATTATGAGCTCATGCTTAGCAGTGGATGTTCTTTACTTTTATTAGATGTTTGTTTTTCGCCATGTACGGCATGCAACATTATTTCATTTTACGCATTGTTTAAGGATGGTTTCAATTTCGTTTTTGATAATGACAATGGTTCTATTTTGGTTTATAAAAATGATGTGTTTTACTTTAAAGCTATTCCTTGTAATGGTATAGATGAAAATGTTGGTTGCGTAAACAATAGAAATCAAATATTGAATGTTGATTCATCCAAAGGTGTATTGGATAAGTCATGTCTATCGCACTGTCGCTTAGGACATATAAACAAGAAACGCATAGCTAAACTCCAAAAGGATGGAGTGTTGGAATCATTTGACTTAGAATCAGATAATGCGTGAGTCTTGTTTACTTGGCAAGATGACAAAGGCGCCATTCACAGGGTCGTGTGAAAGAGGCAAAGATTTGTTGGACCTCATACATACTGATGTGTGTGGACCGTTCAAATCTAAGACTAGACATGGTGAACGATAATTCGTCACATTTACTGATGATTTCAGTAGATATGGTTATGCTTATTTGATTAAACATAAATCTGATACTTTTGAAACGTTCAAAGAATATCAGAAAGAAGTAGAGAATCAATTGGGCAAGAAGATTAAGATGCTCCGCTCTGACAGGAGTGGAGAGTATCTTAGTCAAGAGTTTATCGACTATCTAAAGAGTTGTGGAATAGTATCTCAACTCTCTCCTCCACGAACTCCACAACTCAATGGAGTGTCGGAAAGGAGAAATCGAACCTTGTTAGACATGGTGCGATCTATGCTGAGTCGATCAATACTTCCAGTGAGTTTCTGGGGATATGCCTTAGAGACAGCAGCACATATCGTGAACCTTGTACCAACTAAGAAGGTTGCCAAAACTCCCTCTGAAATGTGGACAGTGAATCCTCCCTCCCTCAAACATTTGAAAATATGGGGTTGTGAAGTTTATGTAAGACATGAATCTCACGACAAGCTAGATAACAAATTAGAGAAGTGCTACTTAATTGGCTACCCACGACAGTCTTTTGGATATCGGTTTTCTAATCCGAAAGAGAACACAGTGTTCGTATCTCGAAGGGGATTCTTCCTTGAGAGAGAGATATTATCCAAAGAAGACAGTGGGAGCAAAATTGATCTTGAAGAGTGTCAAGAGTCAACCAATGAAGATGTAGTGGCGCCTATAGTTGACACTAGCACTCAACCAGAGGATGTGACTCCTGTTGAAGAAAACGATGTAACTCCTACCGTTCCAAGTGGATCCTCTAGAACTGTTCGCCCTCCTGAGCATTTTGGTGATTATTATGATTACCATATTGCTGAAGGTGATGCATCTACTGGTAACAGTTTACCAATTGATGACGATGAGCCATCGAGTTATAAGGAAGCTATGGAAGGCCCTGAGGCCGAAAAGTGGAAAGTGACTATGGAGAGTGAGATTCAGTCCATGTATGACAATCAAGTGTGGAACTTGATTGAGACTTCTCCTGGCATTAAAACCATTGGGTGTAAGTGGATCTTCAAGAAGAAGATTGACATGGATGGGAATGTGCACACCTATAAGGCTAGGTTGGTTGCAAAAGGTTATACTCAAACTCATGGGATTGATTATGATGAAACCTTTTCACCAGTAGCCAAGATAAAGTCTATCAGAATTTTACTTGCCATAGCTGCATTTCATGACTATGAAATTTGGCAGATGGATGTTAAAACCGCCTTCCTTAACGGAAGACTTACTGAGGATGTCTATATGGCACAGCCAGAAGGTTTTATCAATAAAAAATATCCTGATAGAGTGTGCAAGCTTGAGAAGTCAATCTATGGATTGAAACAAGCCTCTCGTAGTTGGAATCTTTGCTTCCATGAGAAAGTCAAGGAGTTTGGTTTCTCTAGAAGTGAAGATGAGTCCTGCGTTTACATCAAAGCTAGTGGGAGCGTTGTAGTCTTTCTAGTACTGTATGTGGATGACATACTCCTTATTGGAAATCATATTCCTACACTCCAAGATGTGAAGTCTTGGTTGGGAAAATGTTTCGCAATGAAGGACCTAGGAGATGCAGCGTACATACTCGGTATAAAGATATACAGAGATAGAGAAAGACGTCTAATAGGATTGAGCCAGAGTACATACTTGGATAAAATACTAAAACATTTTAGTATGGTTGATTCCAAGAAAGGGTATCTACCCATGAATCATGGCATAACATTGTCTAAGAGTCAATGTCCCAGTACTGAGTAAGAACTGGAAAAGATGAGTCGAGTCCCCTACGCCTCAGTGATTGGATCGATCATGTATGCCATGATATGTACTCGTCCGGATGTCTCATATGCTTTGAGCATGGTGAGTCGGTTCCCGGACAACCCTGACAACGATCAATGGACTGCGATGAAATCGATTCTCAAGTACCTAAGGAGAACAAAGGATATGTTCTTAGTGTATGGTGGGAAAGATGAACTTGTTGTGGAAGGTTATTGTGACGCGAGTTTCCAAACGGATAGAGATGACTCGTGCTCACAATCTGGGTGGGTTTTCTTGTTAAATGGAGGAGCTGTCACTTGGAAGAGTTCCAAGCAGCAGGCAGTCGCTGATTCTACATGTGAATCTGAGTATATTGCTGCCAGTGAGGCAGCAAAAGAGGCCACATGGTTAAAGAATTTCATTGGTGATCTTGGTTTCTTAACAAGCATCAAGGACCCATTGAAAATCTTTTGTGACAATGAAGGTGCGATCGCTTTGACTAAAGAATCCAAAGATCATAGTCGAACCAGGCATATACTCAGAAAGTATCACTATGTGAGAAAGCGTGTTGAGGAAGGTGACATCATAGTGACTAGAGTATCGTCGGAAAACAACCTGGCTGATCCTTTCACTAAAGCACTGAGTCGTGCCAAGCATGATGCTCATGCGAGGACGATAGGAATTAGATTTCATAGTGACTTATCTTAAATTGTTATTCATTTGAAATTTGTAGTGAAAATTAAATTGTATGAATTGATGATTTATTTATGGAGATTAAATAATTTGCAAGTGTTCTATCATTCATATAGTATTTAATTATTCCATTTCAACCTTTTGCATGTTTAGAACCTATTCCAAAGTAATCTAAGAGAATACTTAAACGTCCACAGTCAGTCGTCCTCATGGGAATGAGAACTGAATTAAGATGTCGTGGGAGAGTTAGTAGATTGTTCAAAGGTATGAACATTGCATGGAGATTGCTGCTACTCTCATGAGCATTTAAAAGGAGTATTTAAATGTTGGACAAACCCATACTCATAGAATTACCCCATGGACTTAATCATGGGTAATTGTGAGGCGATAATATCATATGAGTCTTCAAACCAAGATGCATCATTTCCTTAGTATGATTTCATGATGCGTTGGTCTAACTCCAACGCAATTCGTAACTGGTAGCTATACAGATTAGTTCCATGTATCATGTGATGACTATGAAGGAAGATGGTGTAGTTAATGTTTATTCGTTCCCTCTGATCAAAGTGATAGAGGACATATCTATGGGCCCCCTGTTGATTTGATGTGACACTGAAGTACCTGCGCAGGTCATGACTAAATTAAAAGTTCAATTATGTAGTCAAAATGTCATCATAAATCTCGAATCAGGAAACATAATCGTAACTAGAGTGATTGACAAGTCCATGTCACTAGTTACATGATATCGCGCAACGAAGGACATATGATCACTTATCATAGGACCGTTTCTGATAGTTCAGAGTTCGACAGCTGCACATGCTATGCACACTCTAAAGGATACACTTACGCAAACCGTTTATAGTTGATGAGATGTCCAAGTGGGAGACTGTTGGAATTGGTGTCCAACACATCAAATAAACCGGTATTACGGTTCGGGTATTTTAGAGTCCTATTCGGGTTGCTCTCGAGGCGTCAACGAACACGAGAATTAAGGAGGTATTTAATTAATAGTTTAATTAAATGACTATCGGGCTAAACGGACTAGTGTAGTTAATTGGTAATTAACTAGCTATAGAAATCGGGCTAGGCATAGGGTTCGGACCGGGCTTGGTGGTGACGGGCTTTGACCTAATTAGAGTTTGACTCTAATTAGGATTGGTGCACTATATATAGAGGTTAAGGGTATTAACCTAAGGACACTTCTACTTGTTGCCTTGTACCCATTCGGCCGAACCCCTTCGACTGAACACCACCGCCGTCGCCACACCACCGCCGGACCACCACTACCGCCGTACCGCCGCCGTGAGCCGCCGCCGGTCGAACCGAAATAGTTTTTGGGTTCGGTTTTGGTGCTCGTTTTCTCAAGGTGTTTTATACTACGTTGTGGTATATTGTCCTGTTCGTGATAACCCTTGCGTGTGAACCGATAGAGGGATTCTTTCTTGAATCCTAGTGTTGTGGTAATCTGGCTCGTACTAGATCAAGGGGTTTGCCTCCTTCGCCAAACCATAACAATGTAAGTTTTGAATTTATATTTAATTAGTTATTAAATATCTAGTTGCGTTAGAATTGTAAACCTAACTGTTAGGGTCATTTTAATTGTATTCAATAGTTAGGGGACTAGATGTGTAATATTGTAATAGTGTTAGTCTAGTCTTAGCCTTGGTTAGTGCTTAATTAAGCATGTTTAGAAGGGAGGTATAAATACCTTTCATGTGGACTTAATGTGTAAGCTTTCCACACACTTAATGCATTTACAATTTTGAAAGCTCTCTTCTTCCCTCCATCTCTCTCCCAAGAATACACACACTTACACACACTTGATTCTTCAATTTCACTCAAATCACCATGAATTAGCTTGAATTCAATCACATTAGATCTCTCAATTGGTATCAGAGCAAAAACTCTCTTAGAGTAGATCCAAATTCATGCTAATTCGATTCAGATCTGAGATTTTTGAAATTTTCGTTCGTTCGTGTCTGTGAAATTAAATCGAAAAATTTTGTGTTCGAATTGAAGATTTGATTGAAGATTCATGTTTCTCCATTGATTCTAATAGGAATAGAATCAAATTTCGATCAATTTCATCAACAATTGATCATGATTCAGTGATTTTTGTGCAAAAGTTGAAAAACTCAAAGAGTGTCTGAAAATCGAAGAATTCGAGCTGAAGTGTTATGGATTGAGGAATACTATTGGATTCGAGTGTTAGGAATTGATTTTCGAGCAGTTTGTGATTGGAATCAATGGTTTTGGTTGAGAATTGAGCAAACTAGGATTAATTAGTGAGTTTTTGCTGTTCTGCGAAAGTTCTCGGCATCAAGAAATATCTCGGCTCGAAGAAGGTTTCCGGCTTGAATCAGGTTCTCGGCTCGACAAAGTGTTCGGCTCGACTCGAACCAAACACTGTTCTCGGCTCAAACAAGAGTTCGACTTTAACTGTTCTCGGCTCGACAAAGTTCTCGGCGTGTGCAAAGTCTTCGGCTCGAGATCTTTGACACTTCTCGGCCCGAACTACTCTTCGGCTTGGCCCGAACCATTTATTGTTCTCGGCTCGAACAAAGTATTCGTCTCGAACAAACTCAAAGAGTTCGGCTCGGATCGAAGAAAGCACTGTTCTAGGCCCGTACAAAGTCTTCGGCCCGAGATCTTTAAAATTGTTTCAAAATGTCTTCTAAAGATGCACTCACAATCGGAACTGATCTGAAACCACCGGTTTTGTATAGAGGAGAATATGCTCACTGGAAGAAACGATTTCTTCACTTTGTCAAGAATCAGGAGCTACATAAAGAAATTATGGAATCACTCACTCATGGGGAAGCAGTATTTTATGATGACATCGTTGTTGATCCAACTGCTACTCCTCCACTTATTGGTGGTAAACGTCTAATTCCTCCCGAAGAGTATAATACTCAACAAAAACGACGTGCCAAAGCCGATGTTCAAGCATATTCATTTATGCTTCAAGGACTGCCAAATGAAATCTACAACAGTTTGGATAGCCTTGAAACGAGTAAAGAGCTATGGGATGAAATCAGAAAGCAAATGGAGGGCACGGTTTTAGGAAACAAAGCTAAAATGGTTTCTGCTTTGAACAATTATCAGACATTCAAAGCTACAATCGGAGAAGACCTGGAGAGTACTTATCATCAGTATTGTACATTGTTGAATGATCTTCGCAAAAACTACTTGCGAAAAGAGAATTTGGAGGTGAATATCAAATTTATCAATTGTCTTCTTCCTGAGTGGGAAATGTTTGGGAATAGTGCCAAGCAACATAAGGATCTCAGTCTGATTGACATTCATGAACTGTTTGAATATTTGCACCAAAATGAGCCAATGGTCAAAAACTTAACTAAAAGTCGTCAAGAGACAGCTCAAAACCGCCAGGAGACTGCAGATACCCTTTCATTCCTCACTAAGCAACATCATCAGTATTCTACATATCCTAAAATGTCATAAAATGTAGAACCGTCTGCATACTCACCACCTGATGATATGGAAAAAGATCTTGAAGATGTACTTCAGGCAATGTCCCTAATCTCAAACTATCAGAAGAAGTACTACTCCAAACCAACAAACAACAACCAAAGATACTCATCCAACTTTAAATCTGCTCCACCTACTTCATCTACAACACAATCAACTGAAAAGCCAAAGGTCATACCATTGGATCCACAGAAAAAATGTTACAATTGTGGAATTGCTGGACACTATTCACGTGATTGCAAGAAACCAAAAGTCTGTGATTCTGAGTTCTTTAAAAGGAAGATGCTAATGGCCAAACAAATTGAGGCATGAAAAGTGTTGTTAGCAGAAGACCTTCAATGGATGGAGGAGTCGGATCCGGAAGATGAAGAACATGCTGCCAACCTGTGCTTTATGGCGAGAGAAAATGCTGAGGTTGCTGAAAGAATTGCTGAGACAGATGGCGAGGATGGAAAGGTACACACTTCTCTTCCCTCTAATGCAAATAATTCCACTAATTCTAATACTTGTTTTGTTCCAAATCAGACATCTGAAGTTGATTCGTTAAAACAAAACCTTTTAAAAGCTGAAAATTTAAATAATCAACTTCAAGATCGCTTAACTAATTTGGAAAAACAAAATGAACAAAATGCTTTTCTGGGTAATAAAATTGCTCATTATATTCAACAACAAACAGTTTTCAAACAAGAAAATCTGAGGTTACAAAAGCAAGTATCAGAGTATAAAGACAAATATGATCATAATTACAAACTTTACTCAAAAGTATGGGGTGATTACCAAATTAACAAAAACAGTACTGCACGTAAAGAAAAAGAGTTTGAAGAAATTGAAAAACAATTTAACTCTTTAAACTCTCAAATCAAAGAGTTAACAGAGGAATTACGTGATCAAAAAATCCTTGCATTAAAAGAAACGAGAACTAAACAAAATATGATTCAGACGTTTAAAAATGAGACTCATAAATTGAATTCACATATCAAACATCTTGAAGAATTAATTGTAAAACGAGGACATACTGATCAAACCATTCATTTAAACAAGCCCAAAGATTTCAAATATTTCAATTCAAGAGAAGGGCTAGGCGCTGATAATCCAGAATATCTTAAGAAGGCGTGTAAAATGGTTCCAACATTATATGATCCCAGATACAGAGATATAATGCCAAGCTTTATCAAAATGACAAACGAAGAGGAAGAAATTGAGATGTTTAACAAAGCTAAAAAGGAGAATGTGCAAATTAGTTTCAATTACACTGAGTTAAATAAAATATATGAAACTAAAAAGGCAAACTTTGAAAATGATGATTATTTTCCAATCATTACACCAGAAGAATTTGAGATTAAAGGTGATGCTGTACTACAACAAAACGTCACACCAAAGATTTACATACCATCTCTAATTCTAGAAAGGAAAATCTGTCAATTGGAAAATGAAATAGATAACACACATAAGGCATTTGAGAAAGAAAAATCCGGTTTACAAAACAAAATTCATGAGTTAGAAAATCAAATAGCTAACGTGCTTAAAACATCTGTTTCTGGTCAAAGTGCTTCTCCAAAGCCAAAGTCTCACACTGACAATTTCTGAACTCCTAAAATTCCAACTCGTTTAAAACAAAATTCTAATTCTCCTGTTTTAAATTTTTCAGATAGAATTTTAAATTCCAAGCATAGGAGACCAAAGCAAGGCGGGGTGAAAAAAGTTGAGCTGTCTAAGAAGTCTAATTTGTCTAAGTTTAGTATGCTTAAGTCAAAAGAACTTAAGAAGTCTAGATCTCCTTCGTTGTTAGCTTCTTCTTTTACTAATTTCAATAAATGTAATAACTCAACAAACTTTATTTCTTCTGCTACACGTTATGGCATTGTATATGATTATGCAATTTATCATCCTGTTAATCATTCTGTTAATGGTGTAAACTTTATTGTTAAAACAGATAAAAATGGTAAAAAGGTTTATTTTGATCGAAAAATTAATAAACCAATTTCTCAATATGATACACGATATTTTGTTAGAAAAGATGCTCCGTGTGGTTCTCGACATGATGTACTTCATAAAGATGGTTCAATCATTCATTCATGTACAATTTGTTACCCAGAACCTTGCAGAACAATGCTCTCTAGATCTAAAACATCTCTAACTACACGTTTTTCTCCAAAAACTCCAAAATTAGTTTATCGTGTAGTTTCAGCACCCAAATCATCAAACCTTGTTTATCGGGTTGTTTCACCATCCAAATCTACACACTCTGGTATCTCACCTACTTCTCACAAGCAACATCAAAAACAATCCAAGTTTGTTAAATACAAATGGATTCAAAATGAAAAATCTACACACTCTGGTATCTCACCTACTTCTCACAAGCAACATCAAAAACAATCCAAGTTTGTTAAATACAAATGGATTCAAAATGAAAAATCAAACTGGATTCTACATTCCCCTGAACAATCTTTCCAATGGATTATAAAAGTACCAAAAATAGAACTGCCTCCTTGCAGTTCTCAAACTCTCTAAATTCATATTGTATTAATCATTCTTCATAAAATATTGTTTACTAATCGTTTAGGACCCATATCTGATTGGGTACCTTTTTGTGTTAATTGTTTTATGTAGAATGTATGGTATCTTGATTCTGGTTGTACACGTCACATGACGGGAAACAAGGACTTGTTAACAAATTTTAGAGACAAATATTTGGGAACGGTTCGTTTTGGAAATGATCATCTAGCTGCCATCATGGGTATTGGTGATATCATTCGTCATCATTTAGTCATTCGAAATGTGGCTTATGTAGATGATCTCGCTCACAATCTTTTTAGTATTGGTCAATTTTGTGACAAAATGTTGGGAGTCAACTTTCGAACAAAGAAATGTGCTGTTCGCACCTATGATGGTGACGAACTTCTTACCAGAACACGTAATACAAATCTGTTTACTATCAATTTAAATGATGTGGTTCCACTGGAGGAAGTGTGTCTACTTTCCACTGCGACATCAAATGAGTCATGGCTATGGCATCGCCGTCTATCACACCTAAATTTCAAATCAATTAACATATTAGTCAAAGGTGGCCATGTGTCTGGTCTTCCAGATGTTTCGTTTGCTAAAGATCATCTTTGTTCATCTTGCGAAATGGGCAAAATGACTAAAAAGTCTCATAAGTCTAAACCAGTTCAAAGTACTTCAAAACCGCTTGAATTACTTAATATGGACTTATGTGGTCCAATGAGCGTTCAATCTCTAGGTGGTAAACGTTATGTCTTGGTTATTGTTGATGATTACTCTCACTACACATGGGTTCATTTCTTACGTACCAAAGATGAAGCAGCCGATATCATTATCGCCTTCATCAAGAAAACTCAAACAAATTTGGATTTAAAAGTTCACACCATTCGCACTGATAATGGAACTGAATTTAAAAATCAGAATTTAGATTCTTTTCTTACATCAGTTGCTATAACCCATCAATATTCCGCTGCCCGTACACCTCAACAAAATGGGGTTGTTGAACGAAGAAATCGTACCTTAGTTGAAGCTGCTCGTACCATGCTTTCATTCTCTAAACTCCCATTATCTCTTTGGGCTGAAGCTGTTAGTACGGCCTGCTTCACACAAAACCGTTCGACCATCAACAAAACCTACAACAAGACTCCATACGAACTCATAAATAACCGAATTCCAAATGTTAAATTTTTCCATATTTTTGGGAGTCGTTGCTTCATTCTTAATGATAAAGACAGATTGAATAAATTTGAAGCTAAAGCAGATGAAGGGACGTTTGTAGGGTACTCACGTGCATCCGCATCTTATCGAGTATATAATCGGTCAAATCGCACGTTACGGGAAAGTGTAAATGTTTCGTTTGATGAGACTTTTCCTTTGGATTCACTGACAACGGATATTGAAGTTCCGTTACCTTCACCATCTCCTTCAACGTCGGTCAATGATCTTGAGATTTTATTTGAACATTTTTATGATGATTATCATAACATTAGACACCCATCAGTAGAGAAAACTGACGATCAAATTCCATCAGTGGCCAATGTTCAATCTATTACTGTACCTGACTCACAAACCTCGAGCTCCACTGATTCTCCATCTCCTACTTCCAGTGCTCACAATACAATCTTAACTGATTCAGATTCATCTCAATCAATGGAAAATCAATCATCACCAGATACTCCCTCACCTCCTGCTCAAGCTGCTCATACATCGGACTCATATTTAGCTCAAGCTCAAGTTCAACCTTTGGTGATTGATTTTTCCAAATTCAATGTTACACGTGTTGATATACCGCCCTCTGCAACAAACACTCAAACTGCAATAATCCCACATCCAACATTTACTTATACGTCAAACATTAATCCGGGTCAACTACCACTTCCGCATTCTCTGAAATGGACAAAAGATCATCCTCTTCATCAAATAATTGGTAATCCTGAATCTTCTGTTCAAACTCGTAAAGCCACTGCCGATGAATGTCAATTTTCTGCTTTTCTAAGCTCAGATGAACCTAAGAAAGTCAGTGAAGCTCTGTCAGACCCAGACTGGATTCTTGCTATGCAAGAAGAAATAAATCAATTCGAACGCTTAAAAGTTTGGCGTCTTGTTCCAAAACCTCCCGGAACATCTGTTATTGGTACTAAGTGGATCTTTAAAAATAAAAAGGATGAAAATGGGATTGTAATTCGTAATAAAGCACGTTTAGTTGCGAAAGGGTATGCTCAACAAGAGGGTATTGACTTTGAAGAAACGTTTGCTCCGGTTGCACGAATAGAAGCCATTCGTATATTTTTAGCATATGCAGCACATAAGAATTTTACTATCTATCAAATGGATGTAAAAACTGCATTTTTAAATGGCATACTCAAAGAAGAAGTGTTCATTCATCAACCCGAAGGTTTTGTAGATCCACATTTTCCTGATCATGTGTATATTCTCGACAAAGCTTTATATGGTTTAAAACAAGCTCCTCGTGCTTGGTATGATGTGCTATCCAAATTCTTAGTGGATTGTGTTCAAAAGGTAAAGTTGATACCACTCTCTTTATCAAGCGTCAAGGGGAAGATATTATACTCATTCAAATTTATGTCGATGATATCATTTTTGGATCTACAAATCCCAAATACTGCAAAAAGTTCTCTGATCTTATGGTTAAACGTTTTGAGATGAGTATGATGGGTGAAATGAATTTCTTTCTTGGTCTTCAAGTTCGCCAATTACCTACCGGGATCTTTATTAATCAATCCAAGTATATCACTGATCTTTTGAAAAAATATCTCATGGATGATTGTAAACCAATTTCGACACCGATGTCGCCTGGTTCTAAAATGCATGCTGATCCTGATGGTAAACTTGTTGTTGTCACTAATTATCGGGGGATGATTGGATCACTGTTATATCTAACCTCGAGTCGACCAGACATTATGTTTTCTACATGCATATGTGCTCGGTATCAGGCTGCTCCTAAAGAATCACATCTTCAAGCAGTCAAGCGTATATTTCGATATCTAAAGGGTACTCGAGATCTTGGTTTGTGGTATCCGAAAGAAACTTCGTTTGATTTGTCTGCTTTTTCTGATGCCGACCATGTTGGCTGTATGCTGGATCGCAAGAGTACCTCTGGAAGTGTCCAATTTCTGGGAGATAAGTTGGTGAGCTGGTCTTCTCGAAAGCAAAATTGTGTTTCTCTCTCCACTGCAGAAGCAGAATATGTTGCTGCTGCAAGCTGCTTATCCCAGGTAATTTGGATGCAATCGCAATTAAAAGATTATGGCTTTATGTACAGCTGTATTCCTTTATATTGTGATTCACGAAGTGCAATTGCTATTTCATGCAATCCTGTTCAACATTCCAAAACTAAACACATCGATCTTCGATATCATTTTATCAAAGACCATGTTGAACACGGTACTGTGGAATTGTACTTCGTGTCAACCGATCTTCAATTAGCTGATTTGTTTACCAAGGCTTTAGACGAAAAACGTTTTAATTTTCTTGTTTCTAAGCTTGGTATGCTAAATCTCAAAACTTAAACCGTTTTACCACTTTATTTATTTATTGTTTTTATTGTTTTTGTTTTTCAATTTTTTTTAATAAAGAATAAAATGGCTTTCAAGTACATCTGCTTGAAACCCGTTCTCAAATGACTTCATTGGTTGAGGGGGAGAATTTTTATTCACTTGTCAGGGGGAGAAAATTGACATTCTTATGTCAAGGGGGAGCATAACCGCTCTATGATTTTTGAAAAACAACTGTCGAGAGGGAACATCCTTTATAATCGCTAAATATTTATTCAATGCTCCTTTCAATTTTTTTTATAATTATCAATATGGGGTATCAATTTTTGTAATATCCGTAAACGATCTCATTACCAATCTCACTTGGTACTGATTGCATCTGTTTATTACAAATTTTCTCATTCTATCTTGATAATAAATTTTTTTTTTACCTCAAACAGTTTTTCAACCTCCCACACCTTTACAATAACACAAGCTTATCAATGTTGAGTATTAGCTTTTGCAATATTCGTAAACGATCTCTTTACCAGTCAAGGTTGGTACTGATTAATGGTGATTTTCGGTTAAAACAATTAACAAAACGCAGCGGAAAGTATTTATCATCATGAACGGATCTTGATATCAATCATACAATTAAACTATAAGAAAATCAAAGAGAATGGTATAAGAATTCATACCCTAGTTGCCTTTGATTATTGTGTGTTCGGATGGAGTTGGTGATGGATTGAAACCAAGTATTCAATTAGAATACCTCTAAAAGAAAGTCCACACAACACAATCAAGAACACCAAAGGAGGATGCTAGTCCTTGATTCTTGAGAGCAAAAGAAAACAAAAACACCTACAAGTGTTAGAGAGAGGGGGCGTCCAAATGGGTGGTCAAGGGTGAGTTTATGGAGCCATTCAACACTCTTAATGGTACCATAATGACCCATCAATGATTTCCATAAACCATTGTTCCATTTGCACTTTAGTCCCTACTCATTTGTTTCTTCCATTTTGCTCACAATAAAGTTTCAATATTAACAATTAATATTAAACTTATTATACACAAGCTTATAGCTTATATATTAATAATTAATGTAATTACACTAATTACACTAATTATATAATGGTGTTTAGTGTTTAAGTGTGTGACCCTTTAGGCTCACAAACAACTAGCCATATAACTATATGTTATATGCGTGAAGCATATTCCAACAGCTCCCACTTGCGCACGTGATAACATCAAGTAGTTATACAAGCAAAGGTTAGAGTCTAGCAACCCGCCAATGCCCCTAGGAGTATATGAGGAGTTTCATAAAATCTTTGTTCAAAGTTTTTCAAGCAGTTATCCTTTTATTACTGATACTATGTTGAATTTTAGACAAGGATCAATGTCAATCTAAAACTTCAACGATTCTGTTTCTCGATCTATATAATGAAATAGATTACCAAAACCAATCAAGATTCATCTTGATTACCTTTTGGGTGTGGCCACACATACATCTATTCAAAATCATCGAGGGGCCCAGTAGTATCTAATCCACATACGTGGAGGAACAAATTCTATATTGACTGCACGTGTCTGTCATATGCTTAATGGTAAACCCGATAATGGTTGTTATAGCAGCCTTATTCAGGTCAGCGTTTAACCACATCAAAGTTTGCCCCTCTACATACACAAACCAACTTGCATCTCAAGTCAGAGGATAAGTGACAAAGCCTTTGTGAGATTCACTTGTGACATAAATCCAAGAAGTGATTTCTCATAGTTTGGGTCAGTCCAATCGTGCATCGTTATGAGCGACATGTGAGTTTGATTTCATCATCCTTAGTCATACTAAGATAATGTCATCAATGCCCGCAGATTTGTCTTAATAATATTCCCATATTTCCAATATGACAATGGACAATTTAGAATATAAAACACAGTAAATATTCAAGGATATAAACATGCAAATATAGAACACAGTAGATATTCATATAAAAACGATCATATCAAATATATCAATTTATTCCAATATAAACTGCTCACAGTTCCATTATCCAAATACTAAAACAGATTTACATGAAACTACTAGCTTGTCGAAGTCCAATGTTCCATTCATATTCAAGATGTTTGGTACAAGACATTGAGTTCGATAAAGCGTCAGCTAGTTAGTTATCTGTTTGAACTTTAAGTGTACGAATTTCACATATCTCGATAAATCATTCGAATGTAGTGAACCTTCGTAAATAGGATCTAGCGTCATCACGCCCTATTTCAAAACCAACATAAGTATAGCAAGTATACTTAGTTTCAGTTCAGTATCTCCACCATGACCAAGAAACATATATCCAGTACTTTAAAATACTTCAATGTGTTCTTAACAGCAATCCAGTGACTCTCTCATGAATTCTGTTGGTATTTTCTAGTAAGGTCCCCTAAGGACGTTACATTTGGCCTAGTACTTCTTACAGCGTACATGATGAATTTGATAGCCGATTCATAGGGGATTACATTCATCCGCTTCACCACATCAGGTGTGGAAGGTCCTTGAGTCTCACTCAAGTTTACATTGTGTGGCATACGAGAACTTCCTCGTTTGGGAGTACCACTCTAAACCATTTAGAATTTTGTCAATGTAAGCACTTTGACTTAAACCAATTAACCGCTTTGATCTATCATTATAGATCTTTACTTCAAGTATGTATGTCGTGTCCCTACAATCCATCATGTCGAAACATTTTCCAAGCCAGGATTTTCATCTTGTAGCATGGTATATTGTTTCACATGAGTGACATGTCATCAACATGTATGACTTGAGAAACGACAACGCTCCCACTAGCTTTCATATATACACATACTCAGTTTGGGTTTTAGGTGAAACAAACGTTTTGATTTCATCATCAACCAAATTTCATAGTCATAGTACACTACTTTGGCTATAAGAATCCTAATGTCTTTAGTAACAGGCGAGAAGGTTTCATCATTGTCAATCCAGTAGGATTGAGTGTAACCTTTTGCTACTATGAGAGATTTATAGGTGTGTATATTTTCATCCATGTCAACAGTCTTACTGTTTTGAGAAAGATCAACTAAGTTCAAAACTTGATTGTCTCTCATGGATTTTATTTTCGCATTCATAGCTTCAAGTCATTTTTCGAATTCAAAATTCGATAATGCAACTTGATAGTTAGGGGGTTCATAATGATCCTCGAAACTTGCTCCTCAGCATCGACATAAATCTATATCGTTCAGGTGCATGAAGTGTCCTTGCGGATCTATGAATGGGAACAACATCATCCTGTGGTCCAACATCTATATGTCCAGCCTCAGAATGATATTTGCTAGTGTTACCAGAAGGTTGTGTATCTTCACTTTGAATCTTGTCAAAGTCTATAGTGCTCCCACTTGCTTTGTGAAATGAGACTGTTCTCAAGAAACTCAGCATACCGAGTAACAACCATTTGTTCTCAGTTGGGAAGTAAAATAGTAATCGAAGATATACTTGATAGATATGGGCTCAAGTTTGTTCGGCATGTCTCGTTCCACGAGATCCTCACAACCCCAGATCCTCAAGTAATACAAATTAGGGACTTTCCCACGCCATATCTCATATGGTGTCCTTTTAACCTTTTGGTCGGAACCATATCAAGTATTCGAGCAGCAGACTTCAGTGCATGCCCCTCAAAAGGATAGTGTAAGAGTAGTAGGACTCATCATAGATCGCACCATGTCATACAGGGTCCAATATCTCCTTCCAGACGCACCATTATCTTGTGGAGTGTATGAAAGAGTGACTTGTGAGACAATATCACGATGTGAGGGATGATCCGGAAACTCTTGACTCATGTACTTTCATCCTTAATCAGGACTGAAAGCCTTTGTTGTCTTGCTAAGTTGATTTTCTACTTTTACTTTAGAAAGCTTTGAACGTTTCAAAGATTTCATGTTTATGTCTAATCAAGTAAACATAACCATAGCGACTGATATCATTAAAGCTTCCATGTTGATGTTTAATCAAGTAAACATAACCACATCGAATGATATCATCAGTGAAAGTAGGTGGCACCTTCCCTAGTCTTAGTTCTAAAAGGGCCACATACATCAGTATGTATGAGTCCAAGTAGATTTGTAGCTCTTTCGCCAACTTGGGAGAAAAGCTTTCTTGTTATCTTTCCATAATATACAAGAGAGGCATTTTAAATGATTCATAATCATTTGTAAAGAAGCCCGTCGAGTTTTAGTATCAAAATGCGTTTCTTGTTTATGTGGAAAAGATGACGATGATCTAGGTAAGTAGAATCCAAACCAATTTGGATTCTTGAGTGCTACATTTGTATATAGAACTATCGTTTGAATTAGGATCATGCATATTAATTTCAAACATACTATTACAATGAATAGTTATAAAAAAATGTTATTTTTCATAAAACAAAATATCATAATCCATTATTCAACAAACGATAAAGCTAAACAATGCATAATTGATAATTGTTCAAAACAATAATTAACGCATTAGGAAGGATAAGATCACAGCTTCCATTCATTTAGCTTTCTACTTCACATTCAATCTTGCACATTTGTGTAAATGTGAGTTCCACAACTAGTGTCATACACTCAAGATTTATCACGAAAAGTATAGAGTTCTATAATGAAGATACCTAATGTGCTAACTAGAACACATTTGTCCTTCATCAACTCTACCACGTAGGCAGGACAATTCCTCCTTCAATGGCCAGTTTCATCGCAATGATGGCAAGAAATATCCTTTGCAGGGTGCTCTTTTTTAGCAGGTGGGGGAATCGTAGGTTTGGAAAAGTAAACTAGCTTACCCTTACCTAGACTCTTGCCTTGTGCTTGCTGTTTACCTTCCCTGATTGCAAGAAAAGTATTGGGTAACCCTTGCTCAACCAATTTTACCATAGCATGTTCAACGATTGTCTTCCCCATGCTATGTACTTTTAAAACACTTTTCAAACTGGTCATAGTCCTTGGATAGTGAGGTAAGAATCAAGCTCATTCCAAGAACTTGTGGTAAGGGGTAACCAAGACGTTCCATTGGATCAAGATAGCATTGCATATTCAAGATGTAAGTGCTAACTGATTGGCCGTCCTCCTGATTGCAAGCATGGAATGCTTTAACTGTTTTGAACAGTTCAAGTTCTGCCTTTTGTTGAAATATCATTTTCAACTCGCTTATCATGTCATATGTTGTGAGTTCCTCGAAGTACTTTCGAATCTCGGGGTTCATGCTCACAAGCATATGAGTAGCAACTTCTTGGTGTTCGTTAAACGTTTCGGTAAAGGCTTGACGAACAGCAGCAGAATCACTGACAGGAGGTGCCTCAGGTAAGGCCTCTTATAGGTGTATCAACTTTCTCATCTCTAAGGACAATCCTTAGAATTCGATATCAGAAGATAAAGTTGATATTAGTCAGTTTCAGTTTTCAAGAACTGATTTTTGAGTGGAGATACTTAGGTTTTGATGTTGTTGTTATCTGTATAACAACAAAAGTTCAAAAAATAGTATTTTCAATAATAATTTCTTTTAATCAATTAACTACCCAATTAATTTTAATTAAAAGCTAAGATCCCATTGAGCTTCTATCACCGCATCAGTTGATCTGCTAGAGGTGATAGATCCAATAGGTAGGTGACGATCAACAATTGCATTACAAGTGCAACTCTTAGAGGTATGGGACTTCATGGCACCTAGTGAACAAGCATCTAGGGTCAAGTGGCATGTTTGTCGCATCGTCGCCTCGAGTCAAGGTCTCACCGTTAACTCGATTAAGTCATCCAATGTGAAATCATGTCAAAATAGCTCTAGGTCTCACGCGTAGAGAATAATGACCTCGTATCTAGATTCAAACCACGTCTCACGTGAATTCAAAAATAGAAGCAAGTGATTTACAACCGATTGGACGGCGTGACTTAAATTTTAGGTATGTTAAATTTTAATTAATAAAATTTTATTAAGATATGAATGAATCATGTACTTCATTCATATCACTTCATAAGTCGTTTAATAAACGGTAAAAACATTTAACGATTATTAAGGTTTAAGTTTCAAATCGTATTTAAACTTAGTTTAATCTCAAAACAATTTTAGATTAAAGGTTTAATCATCAATGATTAACTATTATTTTAAGTTTCAAATCATATTTAAACTTAGTTTAATCTCAAAACAATTTTAGATTAAAGGTTTAATCATCAATGATTAACTAGTAATTATCGATGATTAAATGTTTGGATGTTTTAATGTTTGTGTCAAAAAACCATTTTTAATTGTTTTATTTACTTGTATCTAATGAGAAAAGAAAACAACCACAAACATAAATAAAACATGCAACAAATTTTGTGCAAACCTCAACCGATGAAATCCTAGGTTTGGTCACGTGAGTCACCACGACGGACCGAAGGGTCAAACTAGGGGACGGGCCAACATGAACCCAAACGGGCCTACATAAACCCAATGGGCTCCCACTTGCTCCAAGACATTCTTGAGCAAGTAGAACCCAAAATTGTGAAAAAGTGTAATCTGCCAGAAAATTCCAGCAGACTTTGAAGCCCGAAAAGTCACTGAAGGAGTCTTCGTTGGTCTTCCTGGCCTTCTGGAAAGTTGTAGCCCACGACTTTGCAAGCATTTTAGGCTTTTTAATCGCTTAAAACGGAGTCCGTATGCCTCTGGAAAACCTGTTACTTTTACATTACAAATTGCCCCAAAAATGGCACCAAAAATAAAAGAAAAATAAATGAAACAAATTACAACAATTAAGCCAAAAAAACAAGGCTTTTCCCAAACAACCAAACAACCAAACATCAACCACATTCATTCACAAATGGTCTAGGCTTTCATCGGTTTGCACAAACAAGCAACAATTGACAAGGCTTTGGCTTGGGATATGGCAAAAATACATGTTTTGCCATATCAAAAAAACATAATTAAACAAGTAATTCCAAGCCAAATAATCAAAAAATTCAATAAACTAGATTAATTTTTTGATTTTGATTTTGTAACAAGTGACAATAGGGTTCCAAAAATACGTTATTTTAACCCTCATAATTAGACAAAACCGAAAATTAAAATAAAAACCCGAAGGGTTTAATTTTCGTCCGATCGGTTTGTAAAAAAACACCAAAATCGTTTGATTTTTGCCACTTTTCAGAAAATCTAGCTAATTATATGATTAATATAATGACTCGTGATACCACTAATGGTGATTTTCAGTTAAAACAATTAACAAAACGCAGCGGAAAGTATTTATCACCATGAACGGATCTTGATATCAATCATACAATTAAACTATAAGAAAATCAAAGAGAATGGTATAAGAATTCATACCCTAGTTGCCTTTGATTATTGTGTATTCGGATGGAGTTGGTGATGGATTGAAACCAAGTATTCAATTAGAATACCTCTAAAAGAAAGTCCACACAACACAATCAAGAACACCAAAGGAGGATGCTAGTCCTTGATTCTTGAGAGCAAAAGAAAACAAAAACACTTACAAGTGTTAGAGAGAGGGGGCGTCCAAATGGGTGGTCAAGGGTGAGTTTATGGAGCCATTCAACACTCTTAATGGTACCATAAAGACCCATCAATGATTTCCATAAACCATTGTTCCATTTGCACTTTAGTCCCTAGTCATTTGTTTCTTCCATTTTGCTCACAATAAAGTTTCAATATTAACAATTAATATTAAACTTATTATACACAAGCTTATAGCTTATATATTAATAATTAATGTAATTACACTAATTACACTAATTATATAATGGTGTTTAGTGTTTAAGTGTGTGACCCTTTAGGCTCACAAACAACTAGCCATATAACTATATGTTATACGCGTGAAGCATATTCCAACACTGATTGCATCTGTTTATTGCAAATTCTCTTATTTCTCATTGCTACCTTTGTGTTCCTTCATTGTAGAAATTCTTCAATTGTAAATCAAATTTTTCTCCTTTCATATTTGATTATCATTTTTCAAATCGATCTTCAATTACAAACATTGTTCTTTTACTCATATTGAGTTGTTGACATCACAATCTCATAAATTCTTTATTAATCTGTGATGCTCCACATTCCAATATTTGTATTTCACCTTGTGCTCACAATGATGTGTTCACAACGTAGGATACAGATTTTTGTCATATTCGTAAACGATCTCTTTACTAGTCTCGATTAGTAAAGATTGCATCTGTTTATGACAAATTTTTCGTCTCTTGCGTTGTGGCTCAATTTTTTTTTCTTTCAAAACCCTGATTTTGCACATATAAATTTTTCATTTTTTAAATGACATGTTTGCAACACTCAACACAATCTGCTGTTAAATTCGTCGATCTCTTTACTGATTTTAATCAGTATTGATGGCATCTGTTTTTAACACCATCTTGGATTGATTGTTCTTACTATTTTTCAACCGATTTTTATTCTTAAACGATCATTGGAGAAATCATTTTTCATCTTCTCAAAACTGCTCAGATTCAATTCTGACTTTCTCCAGTTCTCACACACTCGAAATCGTTTTTGATGCACATTGTTATGTCATTGATCTTTGTATATCCGTCGATCTCTTCTCTGTACACGTTCAGAGAAGATTGCATCTTTGTAAGTGGTATACTTCACTGATCTTTGATATACCCAAACAAATTGATCTCTTTTAAATTTCAAATATTTGATTAACAATGTCTCTAATCATCGTGTTTGTCATATCCGTAAACGATCTCTTTACTGAAGTTCTTCAGTAAAGATTGCATCTGTTTATGACTTCACGTGCTTATTGACACTGCTATTCTTCATTTTTAAATATTTTTCTCAAATATTCTTGGATTAAATCAATTTGTCCCTGGTTCATTCATGAGTACTACATGTTTCTGGTTCTCATTCCGATCTTGGCTCTCGATCTACAACGACATAGAATTCCTCTCTCCGTTTCCAAAACGCAACTATTCAGCTATATCATGAGGACCCTGATCATGATCCTCATGAGGGGGAGAAAAAGAGCAAGAAATAGTTCAAATATCGGGTGTATAACTGAACAACATCAAGAAGAACCACAAACATTTCATCAAAGAAGAAAATTCATGACTCATGTACTCAAATCAAATGCAAAATCAGAAATTGTTTATATCATGTGACTAAGAGAAACAGAAAATGATAATCAGTGTACTTAACGGAAAAACAAGTGAAGAAGAAGAAAACCGATTCATCTACAGAAACTTCTCTCAAAATCTCAACCATTCAAATTCAAATCTTAACCGTACAAATATATACAAAACATTTACATGTATTCAAGACTTAACTGTACAAATCATTCTTTCCAAAATTCTAAAAACACACACACACATCGAAAGACTTAAACTTTCAAAGCATTCTTTTCATAATCCAAAACATCATTATTCAATCCTCACTAAAACCTCTATCACAAAATCTCCATATTTGAGAATCCCAGAAAAATCCTTACCAAACTAATATTTCATATCCAGAACTTTCAAATACTTAGGAAACCAGTTTTAGGACTTCCTTACACCGACAGATTCAACGTAATAATAATATTTTCGTTGAGTGTTTGAAATCTCAATTTCTTCTTAAGCTAATCAGATGTAAACATTGAAGAGCAAAACAGTTTGAAGTACATCTGAGCATAAACGAATTTGATAACGGACCAAAAGAAGAAATTGAAGAAAGAAGACTAGGATGAAGTGCTAAATCTTAAAAAGAGGGAGATTGGATAATGATAAAAACATATTAAGTCAACAATTCATGAAATCTTCTGAGATACTTTATATTTGTTGAAAAGTCAATAAAAAGTATTATTTTTCATTGTTCAATCAAAAGCTGAAGCTGATACGACATCAAAACTATTCAACGGATAATTCAGTTTCAGACTTTGCTAGAGAAGAAGATTTCAAGAACAGGCTAACTCAAACTATTGATACAAAGGGGGAGATTGTTAGGGTCATTTTAATTGTATTCAATAGTTAGGGGACTAGATGTGTAATATTGTAATAGTGTTAGTCTAGTCTTAGCCTTGGTTAGTGCTTAATTATGCATGTTTAGAAGGGAGGTATAAATACCTTTCATGTGGACTTAATGTGTAAGCTTTCCACACACTTAATGCATTTACAATTTTGAAAGCTCTCTTCTTCCCTCCATCTCTCTCCCAAGAATACACACACTTACACACACTTGATTCTTCAATTTCACTCAAATCACCATGAATTAGCTTGAATTCAATCACATTAGATCTCTCACTAACGATCCAAAAGTTTTAATCGGGTCGATGTTCTAATCAAGTTACTTGAGATTTCCGCCTCAAATAAAGTGTGGCTAGATGCATAGAAAACCCAACAAGAAAGGTCAATGACCATTAATTGCCGTGAGAGAAGTCATAAGTGATGTGGAAATATCACCTTTTATATGTATTTGCTAAAAGTTGTGTACTCTAATTTAAAAAAAAAAGGAACCCATTATCCACGACAAATATAAGTTGATATATCCTGTAATTAAACATAGTCGACAAAATACAACATAAAAAAGTATGGGTACAAATACAATATTACAAGTTGTGGCTAGTAAGTATACTCATAACTAAACTCAGTGACACCAACCATGGCAGAAACCACTTGAGAAACAATGTAAAACCCACCTCCAAGAATTGTCAAAACAAGAATAGCCGAAATCGGGTTCTTCAATAACTCATAAAGAGGTTGAAAGACTGCATATAAAACACCACTACTCACAGTCAACGCATAAAGACCATATCTTCTCATATTATCCCAAAAATCTTCCATTAATGGTCCTTCTGGACCAAAAGCTAATGCCTTTTGGTGGTCATCACACCCCATAAGTAGCATCATAGCACCTATAGAAACAGCTCCCACTATCACATACCTTGAATTCTCTACTTTTGTTGATAAGTCAAAGGGTTGACCAGGTTCTTCATCTCTTGATAATTTCTCTACTGATGATGGATTGTTGGATTTGGGTGTGATTTTGACTTTTTTAAAGTCAGACAACAGTGGTCTGTTTGAAAGTTTGATTCTTGAGGGAGTTTTAGTGATTTGTGTAGGGTTTTTGGTGATGAGATTGGTGTGAGTTGGGATGTTGAATTGTGATCTCAGAGTAAAGCTCTTCATGGCAGTTTTTTTTTTTTTTCTGTTAATTTGGAGCCTTGAAAAGTGTTGTGGAATGAAGATAGGAAGATGTAGGGTAGTGAGTGGTGGTAGTTATTTGATCTCCAATTGAGTTGGATATTATACTTTTGGCCACCAAACTTGTGTTTTTTCCCAAGTGACCCCAATAACTATGTTTATCTCGCTAAAGGCCGTACTAAACTATTTACTATAGGTAAACAGTGTTAGAAATCCGTTTAAAATACCAAATTGTGTTACTTCTATTATTAGGTGTATTATTTAGAAAAACAATTAGTATGTATTATTAGCCTATTAGGTAATAAGTACTCTGTGAAACAAATGATACCATGGTAACCGTTGTGTTTCCCGCCAATTCCAACCACTATAACCACCGGCAACCACCACCAACCAAAGGGGTGGATGGTTGCATTGGCACCCCCTTCATCTTGTATATATACCCCATGAAACCTCTGTAAATCTCATCTATGAAATAATATAAGACTAAATTTGCAAAAGCTTTCTGTTTGCTTACTATACATAGAGTTAATTACACAAATGGTCCTTTAAGTTTGTATCATATTGCAACTTTGGTCCTACTCTTTTAAAAATGATAAAGATAATCCTTATTTTGAAACTATTTTGCACTGATAGTCCTTTAGGCCAAACGGTGTTAAAAACTTCTTAACTTACCCCATGTGCAATGCATGTGAGGGCATTTTAGTCTTTTCCAGTTTATGTTTTACAAAAAATTAAAAACAAAATGGTTAAATTTCTCATTCCTTGACTAAAATGCCCTCATGTGCATTACACATGGAGTAAGTTGACAGAAGTTTTTAACATCGTTTGGTTTAAAGGACTATCAGAGTATCAGTGCAAAATAGTTTCAAAATAAAGACTATCTTTGTTGTTTTTACAAGAATAGGACCAAAATTGCAATATGATATAAACCTAAAGGACCATTTGTGTAATTAACTCTATATACATACTTTTTGTGAATCTGTGTTTTTACATCGCTGGAAAAGTTCACCAGAAAACTATATCTTTAATACCCGATCGACATGGACAGAAACACTCAAACTCGAAAATGGTATCTGTTAGATAATATAGTGTAGGTTTATTATATGGCCCAAACCTAATTGTATAGATGGGCTTAGGGTCCAGTAGGGACCTAGGTATCTTTGTAATCTATATATAGTGATCAATAATACAGTTATCCCTACGGTGTTTTCATTATTTTACATGGTATAAGAGACCAAGGTTCTCTGACCTAGGGTTTCTATGACCTAGCCGTCGTCGCCTCTCGTTCCGCTCTTTGCCGTCCTACCCCGGGGACGTCGTTTTCTTTTTGTTCTTATTTTTATGCATTTTTTTTTACTTTTAGATCTGTGTTGATTCATTCCTTACGGTGTCCCTTTTGAAACTGTAACCCTCATTGGTCGACACAAGCCTGCCGCCTGCCCGGATTTCTTTTTCCGATCAGGCCGCCGCTACCTCTGTTGTCCACCGGTTACCCCTGGTCTTGCCCCTGGTATGTGCTTTGGCAGATTTAATTTCGCCGGATAAATCACATGCGACCTTCTGCCGGAAAACGCACAATAACGTCCCCCGTCGTAGCATCTTTCTTTGGTGTTGCCGCCTGTCGGAAACCTACGGGCGACCTCAGCACAGCCGCCGCCGGAATTTCTTTTTCCGTCTGCCGCTGCAAACAACCGCTACTGCCGGTTGTAATGTTGTTGGTTTCATCGGTTTTCGCTGTTCTTGTTGTGGTCTGCTGCTCGGTTCTATAACTGTGCTCGTCTGACTTGTGACTGATCACAGGTCACCGGAATTTCTTTTTCCGCTGCCACCGCCTGAAAACAGTTGTATACCAGATCGTTCTTTTTTTTTCTCTCTTTGTTTTGAAGACGCACATTACGTGCTGTTTCTGTCTTTTGTTTTAAGGACCCATGTGACCTGTTGGAAAAAATCACAGTTCAACTTATTACTGATGAGTTGATACTGGTGAAGTCTATAACTAATTTACTACTGATCATGCATATATTGAAGTTACTACTGATCATAAGTAGTTACTACTGATGTTGGTTTTGGACTTACTATTGATTACCAGAGTTACTACTGATGATGCATATTTACTACTGGTGATTGCAATTACTACTGATACGCGTATTTGGAACAAATCAAGTCCGAGATCTTTGCAGAGTTAGTTATAGAATGTTATTCAATGTATATCTTTTATAATTCGATGTAAATCAAGTCCTACAATAACTAGGGTAAATAGTTAGGCTTCAAGAACTGCTATAAGTAGTTCCTTACGAATTGTAAACGCACGTGTGTATTGTTAATCAATAATATACATTGAAGCTTTTTTTTATGAAACTGTGTTCTTAAATATTATTGCATATTGTTCTTACAGTTCATTGTTCTTAAACATATTGATATAGTGTTAATCCGCTGTAACTTCTATTATCAATTAGATCTAAAGGTGTTTATTAACTAATTCATAGTTAATCGATCCTGACAAGTGGTATCAGAGCATATTGGTTCTAGATCTACGAAGTTTAAAGAACAACAAATGGTTTTAATCTGTAAACACACACATTATTAATCATGACTGATAATAATGAACGTACTCAAGCAAATAAAATTCCTATACTCACTCCCAATAACTTTGGGATGTGGAAGAATCGTATTAAGCAATACATGCTCATTACTGACTATTCCATGTGGGAAGTTGTTGTTGAAGGAAACAAAACTGTTCACACTCAAGCAACAAGTTCTGTAACTGAAGCAGACAAACTCAAGTGTGAAAAGGAGAAGAAAGACAGAGGAATCGAACTCAAGACTCTAAGTACTCTTCTACTGGCCATTCCAAATGACTATCAACATCTCTTTGTTGAATATGATGATGCAAAGATACTATGGCAGGCACTGGAAAAGAGATTCGTTGGCACTAAAAGCACCAAGAGAAATATGAAGTCTGTACTAAAACAGGACTTTGAAAATTTCAAAGGCCAAAAGAATGAATCACTATCTCAAATCTTTAATAGGTTCAACAAACTCATTGGTGACTTGAATCAAGTTGGTGTGAAACCAGACAATGATGATGTCAACAGGAAGTTTCTCAGATCTCTTGGAGAAGAATGGTCTATGTACACAGTCATATATAGACAAGGTGATGTTCTTGAAGAAAAAGAGTTGGATGAATTGTACAATGAGCTTAGGGTGTTTGAATCTGAGGTAAGTTCTAAAACTCCTAATGTATCTTCAAACAATGCTGCTTTTGTATCTAGTACAGGTCAAGTTCCAGAAACTACTACAGGAAAGGCTGCAGAGTGTGAAGATACTGCAAGAGAATCCTTCTTCACTAGTCATGTGCACACTGCACTAATTAGTGACGATTTGGAACAATTGAATCCTGATGATCTTGAAGAAATGGATCTAAAATGGCAGATGGCTATGCTGAGTCTGAGAACCAAAAGGTTCTTGAAGAGGACTGGTAGAACAAACCTGAACTACAACAAAGGTGACAAGGCTGGATTTGACAAGACTAAAGTCAAATGTTACAACTGTAACAACCTTGGGCACTTTGCTAAAGAATGTCCTCAGCCAGACAAAAGGTCAAACTCAACTGCTCTTGTTTCACAACAAGGCAAGGTTATGATTGGAGCTTTCAAGCAGATGAGCATGCACAGAATCAAGCTCTCATGGCTTTCACTGATTCTCCTACTAAGGTACATTCTAAATCATGTACTCCTGAATGCATTAAAGCATATAAAGATATAGAAAAACTTAATAAAGAAACACTTGAAGAGATGATTCTAAATAGAAATAGAAGAATTGAATATAATGGTTGTATAGCTGATCTTGAAAATCAAATTAAAATTTATAAAATAACTGATCAAAAAATAAAAGAAGAATTGCTACAAACCACTTATGAAAAAGAACATTTTGAACTAAAATTAAGAGAAACTTTGATCAAACTAGAAGAATGTCAAATGGAATTAGAACAAAATAAATTAACCATTAAAAAGTTTGAAAGAAGTTCTCAAATTGTTAATGAATTAACAAGTAATCAAACCACTGAAAAAATTGTGCATGGAGTGGGATATCATGTTGTTCCACCCCCAACTAATTTTATCCCTCCTCTTAAATCAAGCACAGAAAGAATTTTAGATGATTTAAATTAAAGAATCACACTGAATCTGAATCTGAAACAAGTAATGGAACATCTGAATCAAATGATTCTTCTGATGATGATCTAACTACAGACTCAACTGATACAAGTTATCACACAACAAACAGTCAAAATGAGTCTCCCAAATATGATGCAGAAAATATACCAAACATTCTAAGAAGGGGAAATGAAAGAAACAAGAACCAACTCTTAGATCAAAGAAAACCTGAAGGTGCTAAGGATAAGAAATTAAGATGTGTTATTTGCAACAAAGTAAACCATTTAGCAAAGGATTGTCACTTCAATCCAATTAACTGCAAAGAGTTCAAAGAATTTAAAAATTCTAAAGAAAAAGCAAAAACACAAAGGTTAAAAGATACTACTGATCCATCAGTAGTAGATAAAACAAAAAATTCTGACACACCAAAATTTGGAAGAGATGCACCAAGGTTTGTGCAAAATAAAAGAGTTGGAAGCCCAAAGAACAACAATTATTTCAAAAATAATGGAAAAACAAATCAAAATAAACAATATTTTAATTTTTCCAACACCAGTAGAAACTTTAACAGGTTTACTACTGATCCTAACCCTAATTACAAAGCTGTTTGGTACCAGTACCAAAACACTACTGGTAAAAACCCTAATTTTGAAAATAATACTGTTGCCAAACCAAAGGTTAAAAACACTACTGGTTATCCTAAACATGGTAATTACCCAAATACTACTGGTCCATCAGTAGTAAAGCATTCAAAAGCTAAATATAATGGGTATATACCAAGGTCAGTAGTAAACTCAGTACTAAACAGTAACAAATCCAAAAGGGCAGTAGTAAAACAAAACACCAGTACTAAACAGGTATGGGTACCAAAAATATTTAAAATTAAATCTTCTAAATCTTATTTTTCAAAGGATGAACCCAAGACATATAAAGCTTGGGTTCCCAAACTTGACTAATCTTTCACTCACTTGTGCAGAGCATTCAGATCCCTGAAGAAGGTAGAACATGGCACATTGATAGTGGATGCTCAAGGCACATGACTGAAAATCTGCAAATTCTTAAAGATTTCAAGTCATTTGATGGAGGGTATGTGGCCTTTGGTGAGAACCCAAAGGGAGGTAAGATTACAGGCAAATGTACAGTTACTAATGGTAAAATTACTTTTGATGATGTGTTTTATGTAGCTGAGCTAAAATACAATCTTGTCAGTGTGTCTCAAGTATGTGATAAAAAGAATAAGATTCTTTTCACAGATATTGAGTGCATCATTCTTTCTCCTGACTTTTTTTTAGATGAAAAATATGTAGTTTTGAGAACTCCAAGGAGAAACAATGTGTATTGCCTGGATATAGGGGGAGAACTCATTTCTTCAAATGAGGTCAACTGTTTTATATCCAAGGCAAACACTACTGAATCAGAACTTTGGCATAGAAGGATGTGTCACACAAACTTTAAAAATATGAACAATCTAGTAAGAAAGAATTTGGTAATTGGATTACCACAAAAACAGTTCATATGTGATCATCATTGTGTTGCATGCCTAAAAGGTAAACAACATAAATCTTCTCATAAGTCCAAAATTGTAAATTCTATTTCTGTTCCTTTACAACTCTTACATATGGACCTTTTTGGACCTACAAATGTAATGAGTATTGGAAAGAAACAATATTGTCTTGTTATTACTGATGACTTTTCCAGATATACATGGGTTTTCTTTCTCAGGACAAAAGATGAAACAAGTGAACTCATCAAGAACTTAATTGTTAAACTGGAGAACACATCTGATCAAAAATTTAAAGCCATAAGATGTGATAATGGCACAGAATTTAAAAATGCTAACTTAATTAACTTTTGTGATCTTAAAGGTATTGACAGACAATACAGCTCATCTAGAACTCCTCAACAAAATGGTGTAGCTGAAAGAAGAAATAGAACAATCATTGAAGAAGCAAGGTCAATGTTAGCAGACTCAAAACTACCAATTACTTTTTGGACTGAAGTTGTTAATACTGCCTGTTATGTACAAAACAGAGTATTAATAGTTAAGCCACATCATAAAACACCATATGAACTGTTTAACAAAAGAAAACCTTCCATAAGTTTCTTAAAATCATTTGGTTGTCCTTGTACTATCTTGATTACAAAAGAACAAATTGGTAAGTTTGACTGCAAAGCTGATGATGGAATCTTTGTGGGATACTCTACTCAAAGCGAATCATACAGATTAAGGATTATTGAAGAAAGCATCAATGTATCCTTTAATGAGAATATTCCTACTGAACAAGGAAATGGTCCAGATTGGCTATTTAACATAGACAATCTAACCAAATCCTTTAATACTAACTTGGATTTAAATGCAGGTGATTCAAATTGTCATATTCAAAAGGAAGGAACATCATCTTTCAATACTGGTCAAGAAGAGATGAGATACATAGTAGTTGATACTGTTCCCACAGTTAATACTGAGGACAGTAATAACTCAGATTCTGGGAGCAGTAGTGAATCAGATAATGAGGACAGTAGTAATTCAAATACTACTGAGACCAGTAACAGTATTCAAGATACTACTGGTCCCTTTAACAATCTCAATTCTGATAATTCTACTGAACACTGTAATAACATAAATACTACTGATCCCAGTAGTAACTCAGATCTAGCTAATGATGGTGAACCAAACATCAATGACAATGAAGAACCTCAAGAGGAACAAATTCCTGAGACAAATGAGTCAAATCTTGAAAATCAACTAGTAGTTGACAGAGCTACAAACTCAAGGACTCAAAAGAACCATCCATTAGAAAATGTTCTAAGTGATGTTAACTCACAACTACAAACAAGAAGCAAATTAAATAAAAGTCTAAATGCAAACATGTGTAATATAAGTTTAATTGCTAATGAATGTATGTTTGAATGTTTTTTGTCTCAGGATGAACCAAAGAAGATTCAACAAGCAATGAAGGATTCAAACTGGATTGAGGCAATGCAAGAAGAACTCCTTCAATTCAAATTATAAGCTGTTTGGACACTTGTACATTTACCCAAAGGAAAAAGAGCAATTGACAAGACTCTGTTTACAAGAAAGGTCAAAAATGATTTACTACTGGTGCAAATCTATGTAGATGATATCATTTTTGGATCAACAAATGATTCATTGTGTAAAGAGTTTGAAAATCTCATGCAAATCAAATTCAAGATGAGCTCCATGGGTCCAATGAACTTCTTCCTTGGACTCCAAGTTAATCAAAGAACAGATGGTATTTTGATAAACCAATCAAAATATGTTAAAGACATCTTGGAGAAGTTTGAAATGAAAGACTGCAAGAGTGCAAGTACACCAATGGAAACACACAAACACCTACATCCTGATGTTGAGGGGGAGGATGTAGATGAACACTTATATAGATCAATGATAGGCTCTTTGATGTACTTAACTGCATCAAGACCTGACATTATGTGTAGTGTTTGTGTGTGTGCAAGATATCAAGCAAGACCTAAAGAACTACACCTGCAGGCTGTCAAAAGAATAATCATATACTTGAAAGGCAAACCATCACTTGGTCTATGGTATCCACATGATTCACCCTTTGAACTCATAGCCTACACAGATAGTGACTATGGAGGTGAATGTCAAGACAGAAAGTCCACCACTGGTGGATGTCAATTCTTTGGATCAAGACTGGTATCATGGCAATGTAAGAAACAAACAAATGTATCCACATCAACTGCTGAAGCAGAGTATGTAGCGGCATCTGCTTGTTGTGCTCAAGTACTTTGAATTCAAAACCAGCTGCTAGATTTTGGTATCTCTATCCTTAAAACTCCCATTTTTATTGATAATCAAAGTGCTATTAGTATTGTGAACAATCCAGTAAAACACTCTAAAACCAAACACATTGAAATAAGATTTCATTTTATAAGAGATTGCAATGAAAAGAAGTTAATCAAAGTAGTTAAAATTCATACTGACAATCAATTAGCAGATCTGTTTACAAAACCATTTGATGTAGGAAGATTCAGCTTCTTGGTTAGCAGTATTGGAATGCTTTTAATAAATTAATCTCTCACTCAAAATCATGTGTAAAATTTCTCTGTTGTAAAAAGTTATTTATTTTCACAAGTGTTTTACTACTGGTAGTGTTTTACTACTGGTATCCACACATACTACTGGTCTTGTATGCTGGTGGTTACTACTGATGTCAATAATCAATACTGATGTCAAAATCTCTAGTTACTACTGATGTCAGTCGATACTACTGACGTTTCTTACTGGTGTCTAATTTACTACTGGTCTTTAAACTATTAAATTACCAACCTAACCCCCATGAAAATAGCCGTTGTGTTATAATTCGAAGGGCACTTTAGTCCTTTTGCAGGGTAAAGCATAAGATATAAATAGCTGAAGTCGATTAGTCTAGCATTATCCTTCCATCGATTTGCTAAATCCTCTAGATAAACCCTAAATCGCGATCATAAACCCTGCACCAGTAACAACATACCTGCTTGTTTCTCTCAAATCAAACGATCAAAACTTCTCAAAATACAAAATCGACGACAATGGCAACTCTACAATCTCTCAACGTTAATACAAATCTCAAATACTCAGAGTTCCACAACATGTGTGCATTTCTACGCAATCCAGACGGAACGAAAGACTTTCGTCCAATCGTACAATTCTTGAAGAACTCATACATAAAGTTTGCATTAACTGTAAATCCGAAAGCATATCAACAACACTTGGTTGATTTCTGGACCAATGCTGAAAGAACCGAAGGTGCAACTGTGTCTATGATCAAATCAACAGTGGATGGAAAGTCTATCACCATAACTGAACAATCCATCAGACACCATCTACAACTGCACGACGACGAAGGTATGTTCTCTCTTCCTAAGGAACACATCGTTGAAATTTTAAATAAAATGGGATATGAGGGAAGACTTGACATTGTCACTTTCCAAAAAGGTCTTCTCTCCCCACAATGGAAATTTCTTGTACACAATATTCAACATTGTATTTCTCCTAAAAGAAGCTCTTGGAATGAGTTTAACAAGTCAATAGCATCTGCTGTTGTTTGTTTATGCACAGACCAAGTCTTTAATTTTTCAAATATGATTTTTGAGGGAATGTTGGGAAATCTTTCTACTTCAAAATTTTTAATGTATCCCAGATTTCTTCAACATATTTTAAATTGTGAATTACAAAACTTGTCAACTCCTAAAAACATTTTTATAACTCCAGAGTTGAACAAGAAAGTTTTCTCAAATATGAGAAAACAATTTAAATTTTCGGGCAGGGAAACCCCTCTGTTTCCTAACATGATCAAAGATCAACAAAATCTTGGAGAAGGTTCAATCAAAGACACAACCCCATTTGAACCCCAACCCACTCCATCACCCCCAAATGCAGCCCAAACACAACCCCAAACAGTCACTCAATTATCCACCCAATTAGATGTCCTGAATGTGTCCCAGGAACATGAATTCAATCTGCAGAGTGCTACTCTTCACTCTGTAGAAGACCAGCCTTTAGCCAAATCAATCAAGAAAAGCTATAAAAGGAAGAAATCTTCCTTAAAGGACACCAGGGGACCCATTGAGTCACACCCCAGGCTCCAAGAGTTGTCCTCCAGGGAGGAGAGAGGACATGAGGAAAGGGCTCTCACTACTGATGCCCCAAAGGTGGGTGCACAGGATAGTGAGAACATCAATAGGACCCAGACCTCGGCAACTCTTAGTGATGACTCTTTCGAGGAAGCACTAAGAGGACCCCGGTGCCAAGAAACCACAAGGGGGGGCACTACTGCTTCTTCTAGGAAGAAGAGAGTGTCCAAACAACCCATTTCATCACCAAGAAGTGATGAGGGTAGAACTGAAACCATTGATTTGACGGAAAGGATGGAAAACCTTAAAGCCAATGTACCAGTTAGTGAGCCCGATGATCTTGCTAGATGGAGTGAGGGCAGTATTAAACAAAAACAATTGACGGATAGGATGGAAAACCTTGAAACCATTGTACAAGATTGCCTGCAATACTTAACAAATCAAGGGAAAACCATGACCTACATGAAGAAGCACATCAACACAATCAACAAAAGAATGAGAATGTATGAGCATAGGCTTCTTCAACAAACAAAGATCATAAGGAAATTGAAAAGGAAGATGGCAAATAGTGAAGTTCCACCAGTTGAGCTCACTAAGGGGGAGAAGGACAACATACAAAGTATGATAGATGAATCTATTGCAGCAGCAGCAACTTCTCTCTTAAATCTCAAAGAATCAAAAATTAATGAAGGCCATGTTAATGATGAAGACCTAGAAAAGATGAATATTGATGATGAGGCCACTACTACTGCTCCTATGGAAGAACAAGCTCAACAAGAAGTATCAGTAGTAACTCCTAATACTACTGATGTGACAGCAGTAATAAATCAAGAAGAGGAAACAACTGCACCAAACACTACTGATGCCCTATCAGTAGTAACTCCTGAAGACACACCAGTAGTAACTACCTTGGTTTCTACTGAAGAGGAAGAACAAGAGATCCCAGAGATAATTGAAAGGGAACGTTATGTCATCATCACCAAACCACCAACTCCTGATCAACCAATTATCATACCTGACATTGATGATAATGTGAATTGGTTTGAAGTAGATGAATGCACACTTCCTCCACACCCCAAAATACTTCCAGAAGATCAACTTCATTTGTTTTATCCAAAGTTTGTAATTCCTGGCATTCCTGATATGAAATACACTCCACCTCCATCTGTACTTCCAGCTTGTATTGGAAAGGGAAAGGAAATTTATGATGATGATTATCCCAGCAGAGCACTAGGTCACCACATGGTGAACAAAATCAATTATGTCAGAGCTGAAAAACAATCAAGATGGAAGGTGAAACATAAGAGATACTTAGAGAAAGTGGATATGTATCAAGCTCTTGAAGAAAAGAAAAAGAAAGCTGAAAACGAAAGATCAAAAACTCAAAAATCCCAAGAAACTGAAATACCTGTTCAACAAATAAAAGATGTTCAGATAGAAGCTCAACAAGCAGAATTCAAAAGACTTAGAAAAGTAGAAGAAGAACATCTATACTGCCTTGAAGATCTGGTAGCTGAATGTAAAAGAACAAAGAGTGAACTAACAGATGATGTTTTTGAACAGAAGAAACTTATGATTGACTTTCTCAAGTTAAAAGGGCACAGTGCAAAGTCTTTTGGCAGAATGAAGATGATCACAATTATAGAAAAATATTGTACTGCCAAGAAGAAAGAATTGGCTGAACAAGAAGCTGAAGAAGAAAAGAAATTAAAAGCCTTAAAAGCCTTAATTCCAATAAGTCCAAAGTTAATTCAGACTGGTAGAATATCAACTACTGGTGAATCCTCATCTCCCCAAACAAAGAAAAGAAAGGCTCTTACTCAAGAACAAAGTGTTCAAAAGAAAACAAAGACAGAACAAATTATTCATGTTCTTGAAGTACCAGTTGCTCCCCTTGAAAACAATCCAATCATCAATTGGAGAGTTATGCATAATAATGTATTAGAAATCATAAGGGAAGACAAAATTGTTCAAAGATTTGCTGGATGGTTACCATTGATTAGATCCTGTTCAAGAAGTGATGTAATCAAACTTCTGATCATTGGAAAACCAAGGATGACAAAGAAATCATGGAAAGATTCTGGTGCTGGATATTTAACAAGAATGATTGATGCTGCATTTTTTCCAGATAACTACCCAGAATTATTTACAAATCCAGAAAATGTGTATGCTTGGAATGTACTCCCAACTGCAAATATGTACTTCTTTGAAAGATCAAGTAAAAATTGTGAGCTTTACTTGTATGAAAAAGAATATCCACATTCTGAAAAGGTCATGTATCAGATATTCATTAACTCAATGATGAAGCCATTCGATGCTGTAATGTTTCAGAATAAATTGAACTATTTTACAAAGAAAAACAGCAAATACATCATTGAACAAAGAAAGCAACAGAATCAAAGAACACTAGAGAAGAGAAAGAATGAAGAAGAAGAACAAAAGAAACTTGTTTGATTGAAAGAGAATCAATAAGTTTAGGGGGAGATTGTTGGAACAAATCACAGTTCAACTTATTACTGATGAGTTGATACTGGTGAAGTCTATAACTAATTTACTACTGATCATGCATATATTGATGTTACTACTGATCATAAGTAGTTACTACTGATGTTGGTTTTGGACTTACTATTGATTACCAGAGTTACTACTGATGATGCATATTTACTACTGGTGATTGCAATTACTACTGATACGCGTATTTGGAACAAATCAAGTCCGAGATCTTTGCAGAGTTAGTTATAGAATGTTATTCAATGTATATCTTTTATAATTCGATGTAAATCAAGTCCTAGAATAACTAGGGTAAATAGTTAGGCTTCAAGAACTGCTATAAGTAGTTCCTTACGAATTGTAAACGCACGTGTGTATTGTTAATCAATAATATACATTGAAGCTTTTTTTAATGAAACTGTGTTCTTAAATATTATTGCATATTGTTCTTAGAGTTCATTGTTCTTAAACATATTGATATAGTGTTAATCCGCTGTAACTTCTATTATCAATTAGATCTAAAGGTGTTTATTAACTAATTCATAGTTAATCGATCCTGACATGACCTCCTTTTGTTCTCTGGGTATTGAAGACGCCCATAAGCACTCTTGTTCCTTTTAATTTTATTTTTTATTTTTATTTTTTTTTTCGCCTTGCTTTTAGAAACAAATTTGTGCTTGGTATTTGGTTTCCTTTGAAATTTTTAAGATATCCTCCGCATCTGATTTGCTTTCTTCATTTTGTTAAAGTTTCTTTTTTCCTTTTTTACGTTTTTCTTTACAAAGCTTGCAATCACAACATTTATGTTGTTATTGCATATATCTATTGATCCATATGTTGCCGCTTTTATGCCGCTGTTCGTGTTTGGTGTTGCTTTCTTTGCCACTGACCACTTTGGATCTAGATGTTGCCGTGTTTTCAGTTTTTTCTATTATTATGAAGCATTATTGCTACTCACCGCCGCTCCCTTATATGTGACGCCGTTAGTGCCGCTTCATTTTATTAGGGTTTTGCTCGTTTCTTTTGATGCACGACTCTTGTTTGCTATTCAGACCAATTTTTCGATACCGGGAGTGTTATTGGCCTTATGGTTCGACATGTGTCCTATAGCGTTTTTTTCTGTTTTTTGTCACGACTTGCTATCACAGCCTTTATGTTGTTGTTATCGCACATTTCTATTGATCCATATGTCAACGCGTTTATGTCGCTGCTCGTGTTCGGTGTTGCTTTCTTTGCCACCGACCTCTCCGGATCTAGATCTTGTCGTTTTTTCAGTTTTTTTTGTTATTATGAAGTTTCCTTACTGCTAACTGTCACTCCATTATGTGTGACGCAGTCAGTACCGCTTCAATTTATTAGAGTTTTGCTCGTTTCTTTCGATGCATAACTCTTATTTGCTTTACGGCCCCACGTATCGACTCTTGCCCTTTTATGGGCCTTGCTCGATCCCGGCCCAACTTTTCTTCCGCTGCTATTATACGATGACTTATCTTCGCTTGATTTTGGAGATTGTCACCAACAACTCTTACATGTATTATTTGAATTTTATGTTACTCCAGTCCAGTCCTGAGCTTTCGTGATTTCGCCGCTCGGACTGCGGTGGGTATGTTAGATAATATAGTGCAGGTTTATTATATGGCCCAAGCCTAATTGTATAGATGGGCTTAGGGTCCAGTATGGATATAGGTATCTTTGTAATCTATATATAGTGATCAATAATACAGTTATCCCTACGGGGTTTTCATTATTTTACAGTATCCAAGGAGACACTCCTCGGGAGTTCAGGCGCCACCGTTGCCTTATTCGAACAAACGAAGTTTGCCGGCGTGGTCTCCGACCACCGGCAAAAACCTGCAACGAACCGCCACCACAATCGACGAAGCACTACCACCGACGAAATCGAGAGACACAGTCACCACCACAATTTTTTCACCACCACTACCGATTCATCACCGCCACCAGATCCGACGAACCACCACCATAGCCGACCAAATTCAACTTGATAAGGTATGTTCACCTTTGTATTTGATTGTGTTTCAATTTTTTTAACCTATTTGTTTCGATTTGTATGTGTTTCATTTAGCACCATCTTCTGTACAAGCGTAGGGTTAAGGATATTCAGGATCTCAGCCAGGGTAAGTAAAATTCACAATTCGATTATATTTATTAATTACTATTTTGAGAATACAGAATGAGAAGATTAGAGATGATTATGGAGAAAGATTAACCAACAGTTAGTTAATTTTCCTGTTTTTTTTTTCAGTTTTTGAATCTAAATGTTTGATAAATATATGTGTGTAAAAGTGCCTTTGGCATTCAGAACTGAGCTACAAGAAGTTAGTTATACTGTTGGGAGCTCATCTGTTCGTAGCTCTATAATTGCTTACAAAATTGGAAGATAACGACATCTAATTTTAAGTATGATAAAAATCTTTTGGCAACAAATTCGCCTAAATCTAAATAGTGTTGATCTTGTTAAAATCTTTTGGCAACAAATTCACACATTTCTACATAATTTAACATCATGTCATTTTCCGACCCAAAATATGCCTATGCAAAAAGTACCGGAACCGACCAGAACCGCAAAGAACCCACGGAACCAAACCGGCACCAAACCGCACTCCCTGGTCCGGTCCACGGTTCTAAAATATGGAGAACCGAAGGCTTCAAAAAAGGGAGTGATGTTCATACCACAACTTATAAGTTATCTACCACAATTAATGCTTAAGATGCTTGTACAGTTTGCTATAAAATTTATACTGTGTGATATAGAAAGTAAAAATTGTGGTGCAAAAATGAATTCCCCTTCGAAAATGCATCTGCTAATTTTATTCTTTCCAATTCTCGTTCTTCAGCTGTTATTTCTTTAATTCTTTTGGTGTCCATTACTTTCATTGGATCGGATACAATTTATATTTCTTAATTCTCGATATAATTTGTCATTTTGTTGTATCTGAAGATGATTCTAATTTTAGGATAGATTATGTTAAAAATGTACATCAGCTAAACTGCAATTCAACACATCATCATGATATTCATTTTCGATATATCTGATGTCGTTTGATCTGCAAAAATATAAGCATAAAATTGTGAGTTCTCAATCATTTCCACCTCACAAACATTATACTTCGTAAAATGTATCCCCTTTCTAGCAGCACTTAAAGTAGAATGTAACACAAAAGCAGCTCAGTGGTTCCTACTGGTCCAAACCGATCACACCCGATACAGAACCGAACCAAACCAGTTCTTTGGTTCTCGGTTCTACAAAACATGATTTTTCAGTTCTCGGATCGAGATTTTTTGGTTCAAAACATGGTTTTTTGCACCAGTATTTGTTGATTAAGTGAAGCCAAAGTAGTAATGTTTTATGACTAGTAGTAGAAGAAATTGAGTTAAAGATGAGAAAAGAAGAATGATACATGCATGGATAATGAATAAATTAGTGATTACTGGTGACATGGACATTTTGACATGGATATTATAGATAAGTTCAAGAGCTCTTTTACGAAATGAAGCATCCGAATCCTTAATAATGAAGGATCAACATATGAAATTTGCATGAGGTATAGAATATTCAAAAGGTTTGTCAATATATAAGTTAATTAACAATCTCAATTTATAACATATATGTGTATCCATCATAAGTGATTTAATTACCTTTAAACATTTTAAGATTGTTGCACAAGGGCTCTGTATTTTGTGTATAGGACCAAGAATTTAAATGTAACATTAGAACTGTTGAATTGAGAACATATTTCGAAAGTTCAACAATTGCAGTGTTAGTACACCAATTCATAATACTGGAATACAAACTAAAATAAAATCAAGGTTAATTCTCAATTTTATTTTCTTGAATAAAATACTAACAAAGGAGATGCGGGCTGCACTTGTTGAAGAAAAAATGAGGTGAGATGCAAAAACCCTAATGTACCATGGTCAGAAACCAAAAAAAACGTGTTCATGCATTTCATCGAACAATTGATGTGCACTTTCCTATACAAATCAACAAACCTACCTCACCTATTTTATAAATCATCAACTTTAGTCATTATAGATCAACATAATACACGAATTTAAGTGAAAAAAAAGCTACTACATTAAATCATCGAATTCATCGAGCACGAATTTTCAATTGTAAGTGAAAGAAAATGTAAAAAAACGCAACATGATGATCTAGCATATATAAACCTCAAGATTCAAGATGCAGAAAAACTACTACATTTAAGTGAATCAGAAGAACGGTTGTGCAAGAATTGCAATCAAACAAATAGTTCAATAATTACACGCATAATTACTTCGTTAAGCTGTAGATGCAATCTTGAGGAAGGGTAAATCATCGTTGTCCACAAATCTCTGGTGTACAGATCACTTCCTTCCGAACAGCCTTTAGTTCATCAGTACAGCTTGCCTTGCCGACGGGAATCGTAAAGGTGATTGGTCCATGGGATAGCTGGTCAATTGCGGTGAGTTGAACGAAACTTAGGGCATCAGAAAAGGGAAAGCCAAAATTGAAAATCCGTAACGAACGTGTGAAGGATAGGGCTGGCAAAATCAAACCTGAACTGTCAACCCGACCCATTTAGAACCCGAAATTAGCGGGTTGGGTCATAACTTTCAACCCGTGGGTCGTAAACGGGTCAACCCGTCATAAAACAAGTCGGGTTGGATTCAAATTTACAACTCCTTTATGACCCGTCAACCCGTTTAAATATTATACTTCCTCCTATTCAAAATAAGTGATACACTTTGGCTTTCACGGTTTTTGAAGTAAAAGATTATAATGATAGTTAAATTAGATAAATTGAATAGTTAGTGGGTAATGGGTCTCACATCTTTTGAATAAAGTGAGGTTAATGATGTTTAAAAGTAAAAAGTAATGGTAAATGAGTCATTTCATTTTTTTAAAGTAGATAGTTAGTGGGTGAAGGTCCCACTATTTTTTGCCAAATAGGATAATTTTTCAAAGTGTATCACTTATTTTGAATCACCCAAAAAAGGAAAGTGTGTCACTTATTTTGAATCGGAGGAAGTATATATCTTAAATGCATAATATAATACAATATATTACTATTTATTTATTTATTTTAAATACATAATATAATATATATTATCATTTAAAATCTGGCATACTAATAATATGAGTCACGTATTTATTTTCTTAGAAAATGAACATCCTAAATGGCTAAATCTCTTATAACATATTTGTGTTAACTTTTGTTTGTATTTTGCAGTTAATTATCTTATTTTGGTATTTTTAGTCTTTAATTATGTGTTTTTTTCTATTATTTTTTTAAGTTGATATTTTATTGGATCAACCCGTTTATGACCCAACCCGTTTAATAAATAGGTTGGGTTGAAGATCTCAACCCGTTTAGATAAAAAGGTTGGGTTGGGTTACGATTTTCAACCCGCGAACCCAAACACATCAACCCGTTTATGACCCAACCCGCATTATTGCCACCCCTAGTGAAGGAGGATAGTTAGCATGCTGACGTGTATTTTGTTTTCCTAAAATGCCCTTTGAGTCACTATTTTCCACCAATCAAAAGTTGTTAAAATAACATATCATCTATAAATTGTGATAGTTTTCCTAAAATGCCCTTTGAGTCACTATTTTCCACCAATCAAAAGTTGTTAAAATAACATGTCATCTAAAAACTGTGATAGTTTTCCTAAGATGCCCTTTGAGTTACTATTTTCCACCAATCAAAAGTTGTTAAAATAACATGTCCTCTAAAAATTGTGAAGGTTTTGCCCCATATATAGTAGTTGATTTAATTGATGTAGTGTTGATAAGTTACGGAAGAACCCCAAATAACAGAATTGAGGAACCAGGTGAGTTTTTCATGTACTGCAAACCATTAGCAACCACCAAATTTACTAGAAGTGCCCGTTTCAACACGTTTGACATGACCAGTTCCTTTTTAGCTAATTTTACATAAATTGTTTGAGATAAAACACAACCCAAATCATAATGAAATGTGTACTATTTTGCTGTGGTACAGTGCATGATCATACGAACAAGTGAGTTAGCATCTGCTCAAGAAAAACTAAATGATCTCAACCAAGCGTAAAGCGGAACTCCTTAAATCTTATACTCCCCGGGTTCCTTGCTACACAAGTTACAAGGTAGACATGCTCTTTCTTTCAATACCCAAAAAACCAATTTCACACAAATGTAGTATTTTTTGTTTGACTAAAGTAACGATGTACTTTTATAGTTGTCCATGTTTCTTCAATTTTTTGTCCAATCAGATCAATAAGAGATGTTTTGTTGTCCCAATTGGATCTTTTAAAATCAATTCTATCATAACATATTTATTTATAAAAAAGTATGAGTTTTGAAACAAATATTTTTCTGTAAAATCACATTTTAACGATCCAGCTGGGACACAAAGCCGTCTTTTAATTACCCAATTGGACAAGAGTTTGCACAATGACTACACATGGACAAATATTAATGATAGTATGTGTAAATTAATCTTATTTATTTTTGTTGGTTGGATTCATAATCTATGAATACAACAGATGAAGAATCTGAAAACGTTCACGAGCAACTTCTTGAAAAGGAGATTGATCTATTTTTGTTGGTTGGATTCAAAATCTATGAATATAGCGATGATGATAACTAGTTTGTAATGTTTTTAACGTCAAATGTTTATGTTGTTAACTTTCAAACATGTTCGTTTTGTTAACTTTGTGACGTTTTGTAAGAAATGATTAACTTTGAAATATTTGATTGTGTTGATGTTTGTTGGGTTTTTTAGATACAACATGTTTTAAAAAATTATTGCCAAATAAAGCAGGATTTAAAAAAATAATAAAAAAATTACAATGACATGTCGCCTCAAAAGGTTAAATTCGCCGCAAAAGAGCGCCGCCACAAAAGGATAAAAATCGCCTCAAAACAGGTGCCACGTGTAACCCCGATTGAATCGTTGGGTGTCGCCGCAAATGCTCAAAATCTGTGCCGTGAAAAGTCTTTTACCACGAAGCTATTGCGACGACCCTTTTGCTGCGATTAGTCGCCACAAAAAGTCTTTTGGGGTGATTTTTCGACTTTTTGCGATGTTTTTTGTCGCTGCAAAAAGTGTTTTTTTGTAGTGTATATACCCCGTACCGACCACCGATGAGAAATTCAAACATATATGAGCATGGTTCTAGTAGCAATTACACGACGTCAAAACCAAATTATGATTCATTAAATGAAAGGGAGAAAAGACTAAGAAAAATTAGCAACAAGTTGCACAAAGTGGACCATCAAATCAAATTTAAAAGAAGCAAAGTCCCTTTCAATAACACAAGATCTCAACAACAATAGCAATGACAAAGGGAAACACCCTATTGTAAGTCCACTCAAACCGTTTATTAAAACCGAGTCATCATTAATGGTGATTATGTAGTAGAGGGTACCGGCAAAGGAGATTGGAACACTACTTGTTATGTAAATTCTAAAATTAGTAGGCATATGATTCCCAACTCAAGAATGTTTGTACATTCAAAAGATGTATTTACCACCCATAAAGAAGACACCTACATTTTTCCAATTTTTGAAATTGGAAAAGTGGAACTACAAATGCAAGAAACGGCATTTGTAATATCGTATGTGTCATATGAACCAAACATCAACATAAACGTTCTTAGCATGAGCTAATTAATTTTACAAGGTTGTGAAGTTACAATAAAAGACTCTAAGTGTGTACTATCTCATAGGTATCAAATAATGGATGATGATCTAACACAAACATCGGTAAAAATAAACAGTAACAACAATGAAAAAAAAACCTCGTTACGAATATGAAGGAAAGTCCGTACCAATAAGTATAGACTCATTTGATGATTTGATTGTCTTTATATTTTTTTTTACCAACTACGATTTAATTTGTTATAAGAAAAAAGGTTTATTCGAGAGGAAGTTCAAAGAAGCAATTAAATGGTTTCTTCAAATAAAGAAAGGAGAAACATCACATTTTCCACCAACGGATGGGGGACTTGACATTTGTTTACTTGATTTGTATAAACTAACCATGAATGTAGGAGACTATGAGGAGTTAACAAAAGAAGGTGAATGGGAAGAGATTGAGATGAGTTTTGGCTATCCCGAAAGTTATGGTCAAGCTTTCAAAAAGCTATTTGAAGATTACCTATTAATACCATAATAATTGACCTATGAGTTCAGACTACTAATACTTGCTAAGGAAAGAGGTCTAACCAATGATCACAATGATCATCTACAAGAGGAAACACCAAACCAAGACCTAACTCAACAAGAGGTGAAAGTTGAAGTAAAGTTAATCAAGAATCACAAGTCCAATTTGATATTTAGGGGGAGTGTTAGAAATTATTTAGAAAAAACAATTAGTATGTAATGTTATAGTACTATGTGCAACACAAATGGTACCATGATAACCGTTGTATTTCCCGCCAATTCCAACCGGTATAACCACCGGGAACCACCACCAACCAAAGGGATGGTTGGATTCGATATAAGAACAAAGGTTTATTCGAGAGGAAGTTTAATGAAGCAATTAAATGGTTTCACCAAATAAAAAAAAGGAGAAACATCAAGTTTTCTACCAATGATTGGGGACTTCACATTTGTTTTTGTTTAAATGGGAGAGAATTGGTGTTAAGGTTAATGTAACAAAAAAGAGAAAAAATTAGAATTGAATTGAAAAAGGTGGATGGTTTACCTATGGTTTACCTTTTAAATCAAAGTAGCGAAGCTTCGTTCATAGTTTTGTTTCCTCGTATAAAAAGTTGTTGGGAGAGTAGAACGAAAGTTAAGGATGCAATATGTTACATCAATCCGTACCTCTTAAAATTCTATTATTTAGTTTCAATTGTTTATCAACAAAATCAAAAAAAATATAAATGTGCAGATCACCCCTCGACCCTCGTTTTAGAGGCACGAAATCGACAGAGAATCCAAGAGGTAGGGTTTTAATATGGATGGACAAAAGCATAATGACAAATACAAAATCATTATTCCAACTCATATAATTATTTGATTGTCTATATTTATGTCATTTATGAATATATGTTATATATGCCGTTAAGAAAAAGAAATAAATAAATAATATATGTTATATGTATTCATTTCATAATTTTTAATTTACCACCTTTTGTTCTATATATTTGTAAGATACACAAACATATCAATGAGAATATTAAAATAATTCTATAAATTGAGTTAATTTGTTTACAACCAATCGTAATATTATAAAAAATAATATAATAAACAGTTTTAATACAAAGTAATACGGAGTAATAACTCAACACATTCCAATGAATGGTTTTGTTTGTATTTATCGGAATCTTTCCGTCATCTTTAGATATTGTAAAATACGCTAGCATTTCGTCATCTTTCGTTTAGATATTCTTCTTCCGTATTGTCTAAATTTTCTAAGAATGTGGGGTATGGGTATCACACTCACACCAAATTTTTCTGTCACATCATTTGTCATCTCAACAACCACCACCACGCCAACCCCCCACCACACTACATCATCTATAGGAAATATCCACCACACCACACCACACCAATTTTTTAATATTTATTTCCACCACAACAGCTCTTTTTCCATCAAAAATCGCACCCCACATGCGTTATGCCCCGTTGCCCGTGACCCATTCCCACCACGCCAACCCCCCACGCCGGGGGGGGGGGGGGGGGGTGTTCCAAGATACCCCACGTCGTGCCCATCCACCTCACACCCCACGCCCACCGGTGTTGTACCCATTCCGAGTAGTCTAAGCATGGCATGGAAATTGGTTCTACTTTATATCTAGTATGCATGCAGTAGACTCAAATGACATTTTTTTCGCATGTGAAGTGACTTCTAATATTTAGAGATTGATTCAGGTTCGGAGTCATATTACGAACATATCATACCATCTCATGTGAAATGGTCTTCATGGGTAGAACACTTGCCTAGATCAATTAACAATAGGAATTGAATTTATATTATTGTTGCAACGTTTTTTTGTGTGGCTAATTTGGAGGTATCAAAATAATATCATTTTTAGCTCACACCAAATGAGAAAACATTATAGATTTGATTCTAGTCAGTTATTTCTTGCTCTTAGTTAAAACATAGAGGTAGATTCTTTTCTAATTGAGATGATTAGCTTTATAATCCTTGTAATTTTTTAATATCTTTCTAATTTTAGTATAATTTTGATGTTGAATAAAAAAAATTATGATTTTGGGCTCTTCTGTAAAAAGTAATTTCCTCTTCGCCATTACAAAAAACTTTAAACACAACTAAAGATTGGAAGAAACTCAACTTATTTGGACAATTTATGGCTTTAATTTCGTTGTACAACCTTTGTTAGGACTATTTCTGTAATAGGTTTTGACCTTTAAGTCCGTTAACTAACATGTCTAGTGTTAAGTGGTGAGGAGTATATAATGTTGTATGTTTGACTTTGGATGTAAGCTTTCCCTCATTTGAATTGAATTACTCTTAAGAAAGCTCTCCCTCCATCTTCATTCTCTCTCAACTTACACACACTAAAACACACACTTGATTCTTCTACATTGATCAAATCACCATGAATTAGCTTGAATTCATTAGATTTAGATCTCTCAATTGGTATCAGAGCAAAACCTCTCTAAGAGTAGATCCAAATTCGTGATGATTTGATCCAGATCTGAGATTTTGATTGAAAAAGTTTTGTTCGTCACTTGAAAATTAATTTGCAAATTTTTCGTTTGGAATTGATGATTTGATTGAAGATTTGTGTTTCTCCATTGATTCTAATAGGAATAGAATCAAATCTCGATCAATTCTATCAACAATTGATCATGATTGAGTGATTTTTGTGAAAAAGTGAAAACCTCAAAAAGTCTCTGTAATTTGCAAAATTCGATCAAATGTGTTATGTATTGGTTTATATGATCGGATTCGAGTGTTAGGAATTGAATTTCGAGCAGTTTGTGATTGGAATCAATGGTTTTGGTTGAGAATTGAGCAAACTAGGATTAATTTGGTGAGTTTTTTTGCTGTTCTGCGAAAGTTCTCGGCCTCAAGAAAGTTCTCGGCCTCAAGAAACTTCTCGGCTCAAAGAAGGTTTTCGGCTCGACAAAGTGTTCGGCTCGACTCTTACCAAACACTATTCTCGGCTCAAGTGTTCGGCTCAGCTAGAACAAACACTGTTCTCGGCTCGACAAAGACTTCGGCCCGAACAAACTGAAAGACTTCGGCTCGGCTCGGACAATTTACTGTTCTCGGCCCAAACAAAGTCCTCGGCCCGAACAAACTCAAAGAGTTCGGCTCGACTCGGACAAAACACTGTTCTCGGCTCGGCTCGAATCAAAAGAGTTCGGCTCAAAGATCTCGGCTCGAACAAACTTCTCGGCCCATAATCAAAAGAGTTCGGCTAAACCCTAAAACGATCATAACTTTCAGCTCGGGTGTCCGTTCAACGCCCACGAGTAATCAAATCGAAGCTTAAAACGAAAGCTACGACGTGATAAACGCCGTAGGCGGTTTACCCGACTTCTCGGTCCAAAAACCCTTATTTTAGACACTTTATTCACGTTTTTGTGATTTTTCGGTAAATTTCCAAACTTCGTGGAGCCCTAGTTTTTGATCCGTTTATCGGTTTATACCAATTCGAAAATCTAGGCTACATTTATAGTATATTTTACCAACTGGAAAAATCAGTTGATCATTTTGGAGATTTTGAATTTTCACTCACAAAAAATAGCAACTTAAAATCATTTTGAAATGACATCAAAAGATGCTCTTTCAATCGGAACCGATCTCAAACCTCCGGTTTTATACCGAGGTGAATATGCACAATGGAAAATACGGTTTCTCCACTTCATTAAACATCATGAATTGGCAACGGAAATTCAGGATTCTCTTGAGAATGGGGTGGCTGTGTTTTATGAAGATGTTGTTACTCTTCCAGATGGAGATCCTCCAGTTATTGGTGGTCGGACTCCACTTCCTCCTGCTCGATATAACACTCAACAAAAACAAAGAGCAAAAGCCGATCTATATTCTTTTACATTCATGCTTCAAAGTTTACCAAATGAGATATACAACAGCTTAGATAGTTTAACAACCGGTAAAGAACTTTGGGATGAAATTCGGAAACAAATGGAGGGTATTGTGTTAGGGAATAAAGCGAAAATGGTTACCACTTTAAATTCCTATCAAACATTTAAAGCTAAACCCGGGGAAGACTTGGAAAGTACATATCATCGATATTGTAACTTGTTGAATGACCTCCGTCGAAATCATCTGAAAAAGGAAAATATTGAGATCAACATCAAGTTTATCCACAGTCTACTTCCCGAATGGGCTACTTTTGGTAACAGTGCCATGCAACACAAGGATCTTCATTCAATTGATGTTCATGAACTGTATGAATATCTACTTCAAAATGCCCCCATGGTACAAGAGATACTCAAAACAAAACAAGAAAGTGCTAACACTGTTGATACTCTTGCTCTTCTTTCAAAACAATTTCAGTCTAATTCATTGGGTAAAATGAAAGGAAAAAGTGAAGAACCTGCAATGGACACAATGGATGAAATGGAGGAAGAATTAAAACAACTTAAGCAAGCTATGTCATTCATCTCAAGGTATGAGAAAAAGTATTACTCAACCCCAACAAACAACAATCAGAGGTCTTCATCCACTTTTAAATCTGCACCATCTGCTTCAATCACATCTGACAAATTATCAATGACACCTTTGGATCCAACAAAGAAGTGTTACAATTGTGGTATTGCTGGTCATTACTCACGTGATTGCAAAAAGCCCAGAGTCCGTAATTCAGAATATTTCAAACGCAAAATGCTCATGGCTAAGCAGATAGAAGCAGGAAATGTTTTATTAGCTGAAGATTTAAGTTGGATGGATGATTCAGATCCTGAAGATGAAGAACACACGGCCAATTTATGCTTCATGGCACGTGAAAATGCTGAACTTTCTGATCGTACAAATGAAGATGCCAACAATGACATAGAGGTAATTAACTCTTTCTTGTCTAATTCTTCGCATTTAATTGATTCTGATAATAGTTTTGTAACGAACCAGATCACAGAAATTAATTCTTTACAACAAACTCTTTTAAATGAACGAAGTTTAAATACTGAACTGCTAGAAAGGTTGACACATTTAGAAAAAAAACATGAAAAATTTACTCATATTGGTCAACAACTTGAACATCATATTCACCAAAATCAAACTATTAAACAAAAGAATCTGGAGTTACAAAATCAAGTATCAGAATTGACGATTAAGTATGAGACTGATATTAAGCATTTGTCTCATACAATCTCTGAAAAAGAACTTGAAATCACAGATCTCAAAAATACACAAACTTCAACATCAAATGCTGACAAGGATAAATATTACAAGCTATACGCTGAAGCTTTTCATAATTATCAAATCTATAAAAACTGGTTAGAACGTAAACAAAAAGAATTTGATGATAATGAATCACAATTTAAATCATTAAATGCTCAAATTAAAGAATTAACTGAAACCTTACATGAAAATGACATTAACACATCACGAGAATTAAACAACAAACAAAATGTCATAAATCTAATTCAACATGATAAAAATCAATTGTCTTCTCACATCAAACACCTCGAAGAACTAATCGCCAAACGAGGACAAACTGATCAGACTATTCACTTGAACAAACCTAAAGATTTCAAATACTTCAATTCAAGAAAAGGACTGGGAGCCAATAATCCAGAATATCTTAAGAAGGCTTGCATTGCGCGTCCAACATTGTATGATTCGAGATACATTCACATGGATGTCTGGCAGAGTTTCCTTCGAATGACGGATGAGGAAGAAGAAGTTGAGGTTTTCAACAAAGCAAAAAAGGAGAATGTGCAAATTAGTTTCAATTACACTAAATTGAATGAAACATATGAAACTAAAAAGGCACAATTCGAAAATGATGAATACTTTCCAATCGTGACTCCAAAAGAATTTGAAATTAAAGGAAATGTTGTTATTCAACAAAATGTTACACCAAAGATATGTACCATCTATAATTCTTGAAAAGAAAATTTGTCAATTGGAAACTGAAATTGATGAAACACAAAATGCATTTGATAAAGACAAATCAGGTTTACAATCCAAAATTTATGAATTAGAAAGTAAAAATGAAGAAACACATAAATCTTTTGATGAAGAGAAATTGAAGTTAACAATACAAATTCAAAATTTAGAAGCTTCTTTACTCTCTCTACAAAAACTTGTTCCCAGCATTGAGTCACCTATTTCTAGTACTTCCACAAGTGGTTGTTCACTTTGCATCAAAGTTCCAAAATCACACAACCCTGTTGGAGATAGAAGAAGTCATCAGTTTAAGGAATCTAATTCATCTCATCCTCAGAAGCTTAAGAAGCCTAGTGCATCTATGAACTTAGATTCTCCTTTTGCTGCAAAGACCAAATGTTATGAGTCAAGAATGTTTTCTCCTGTCATTGCATATCGTGATTTATATACAATCAAGCAATCTGAGGTTAATAGAGGAAATTCAAAACCTAAACCGAATTCACAAGTAAGTTCCTCTACCAAACCTAAGTCTAGGAGATCCACGGTCCCAACACACTCTGATAAGAACCTGAATGCTCTCACACAAGTTATTCGAGGAAATTCCGCACCTAAAAATCCAAATAAATTAGGTTCCTCTTCTAAGCTTAAGCATTCTCAGATGTGTAAGAACATATCATCAACCGTGTTGAAACATTCTACTCCGTCAAAGAAAATCTTTTCCAAAACTAAATCTTTACAATACTCGAGAAAAGATTTACTTTCCTTGGCACCTAAAACGACTTTTACACAAGTGCCAAAAACATCTCCTGTTTATGTTTACAAAACAACCTCGATCTTAAAAGCTAAATGGGTTCCCATAACTCCAACATCTCAAATAATTCCTCGAAAATTATTTGACAGTGAAACACCGTGTTTCAGTTTTTCTTGGAACTCTCAATCTTTAAATCAAATTGATACAACTTATCGGCGGTTTAACTCCCACACTAACACTGTCGGACCCAAACAAAAATGGGTACCAAAAGTTGTATAATTTGTTTTGCAGGAGGATGACTTATACACAATGCAGTGTATAACTCGTGTGTCAACTGATCTTCAATTAGCTGATTTGTTTACCAAGGCTTTAGACGAAAAACGCTTTAATTTTCTTGTGTCTCAGCTTGGTATGCTAAATCTAAAAACTTAAAATGTTTTACTGCTTTATTTTTTTGTTTTTGTTTTTGTTTTTCATTTTTTTAATAAATAATAAAATGGCTTTCAAGTACATCTGCTTGAAACCCGTTCTTAAATGCATTCATTGGTTGAGGGGGAGAATTTTTATTCACTTGTCAAGGGGGAGAAAATTGACATTCTTATGTCAAGGGCCCCCTACATACTGTTTATGATTTTTGAAATACAACTGTCGAGGGGGAGCATCATTTTCTAATCACTACATACTATTTTGGTGCTCCTTTCAAATTTTTTTTTCTAAATTATCAATATGGGGTATCAACTTTTGTAATATCCGTAAACGATCTCATTACCAATCTCAATTGGTACTGATTGCATCTGTTTATTACAAATTTTCTTATTCTATCTTGATAATAAATTTTTTTTTACCTCAAACAGTTTTTCAACCTCTTACATATTTACAATCACACAAGGTTATCAATGTTGAGTATTAGCTTTTGCAATATTCGTAAACGATCTCTTTACCAGTCTAGGTTGGTACTGATTGCATCTATTTATTGTAAATTCTCTTATTTCTCATTGCTACCTTAGTGTTCCTTCATTGTCAACATTCTTCAATTGTAAATCAATTTTTTTTCTCCTTTCAAATACAATTATCATTTATCAAATCGTTACTCAATTACAAACATTTTCTCTTACTCATATTGAGATGTTGGCATCACAATCTCATAAATTCTTTATTCATCTGTGATGATCAACACTCCAAAATTTTTTATCTCACTTTGTGCTCACAATGATGTGTTCACAACGTCGGATACAAATTTTTGTCATATTCGTAAACGATCTCTTTACTAGTCTCGATTAGTAAAGATTGCATCTGTTTATGACAAATTTTTCGTCTCTTGCGTTGTGGCTCAATTTTTCAAAACCCTGATTTTGCACAACATAAAATTTTCATTTTTTAATGACTTGTTTGCAACACTCAACACAATTTGCTGTTAAATTCGTCGATCTCTTTACTGATTTCAATCAGTATTGATGGCATTTGTTTTTAACACCATCTTGGATTGATTGTTCTTACTATTTTCCAAACGATTTTTATTCTTAAAAGATAATTGGAGAAATCATTTTTCATCTTCTCAAAACTGCTCAGATTCAATTCTGACTTTCTCCAGTTCTCACACACTCAAAATCGTTTTTGATGCACATTGTTATGTCATTGATCTTTGTATATCCGTCGATCTTTTTTTTGTACACGTTCAGAGAAGATTGCATCTTTGTAAGTGGTATACTTCACTGATCTTTGATATACCCAAACAAATTGATTTCTTTTAAATTTCAAATATTTGATTAACAATGTCTCTAATCATCGTGTTTGTCATATCCGTAAACGATCTATTTACTGAAGTTCTTCAGTAAAGATTGCATCTGTTTATGACTTCACGTGATTATTGACACTGCTATTTTTCATTTTCAAATATTTTTCTCAAACATTCAAAGGATTAAGTCAATTTGTCGAGTACTACATGTTTCTGGTTCTCATTCCGATCTTGGCTCTCGATTTCACCGACACACCATTCCTCTCTCCGTTTCCAAAACGCAACTATTCATCTTTATCATGAGGACCCTGGTCATGATCCTCATGAGGGGGAGAAAAAGAGCAAGAACTAGTTCAAATATCGGATGTATAACTGAAAAACGTCAAAAAGAACCACAAACATCCCATCAAAGAAGAAAATTCATAACTCATGTACTCAATTCAAATGCAAAATCAGAAATTGTTTATATTATGATCAAGAGAAACTGAAAATGATAATCAGTGTACTCAATGGAAAAACAAGTGAAGAAGAAGAAGATAACCGATTCATCTACAGAAATTCCTCTCAAAACCTCAACCAACTCAACTCAAAACTTAATCGTACAAATCATTCTTACCAAACCAAACACACACATCTACAAGCTTAACCATAAAAATCATTCTTTCCAAAGTTCATAAACAACCATATTCATACAAAAGCTTAACTGTTCAAATCTGTTGTTCCATACAAAATACAAATCACTCATATTCATTCAAATCTTAAACGTACATATCATTCTTACAAAAATAAACACACACATCCAAAACGTTAACTGACAAATCATTCAAAAACATCATCATTCTATACTCAATATAATCCTCTACCATAAAATTCCAAAAACAACCTCTCCATTATCTGAAAACCAGTCAAATCCTTACTTAACTGATATTCCATTTCCCAAAGTTTTCAAATCTTTAGTAAATCAGTTTTAGGATTTCCTCACTCAAAGATTATCAACGAAAAACATATTCCCTTTGAGTACCTTAAACTTCCAGATTTCTGCAAATGTTTTGTTCTTAAAATACAGAAAAACATTTTCTTGCCAAAGATAGATGATAACAAGAATCTGAAGTTTGAAGACTGGGATGACGTATTAAAGATCAAAAAGGTGGAGATTGTTAGGACTATTTCTGTAATAGGTTTTGACCTTTAAGTCCGTTAACTAACATGTCTAGTGTTAAGTGGTGAGGAGTATATAATGTTGTATGTTTGACTTTGGATGTAAGCTTTCCCTCATTTGAATTGAATTACTCTTAAGAAAGCTCTCCCTCCATCTTCATTCTCTCTCAACTTACACACACTAAAACACACACTTGATTCTTCTACATTGATCAAATGACCATGAATTAGCTTGAATTCATTAGATTTAGATCTCTCAACCTTTGATTTGGTGCGTTCTAGGTTTGACCTAATTTATACAACAATATATGCGAATATAACTAACTAAAACTCTATTTTAATCTTTTTTAAGATATGTCATCTGGTAAGACCATTGTCAACTTTATACTCACTTGGTAACTGACGCCTGTCAACTGCTTCCTTTCAGTGGTACAGTCCATCGGTTGAATGGCATCAGTTGTTTGAGTCGGCTAGAGGAAGAGAAGGGATGAGTGATAGGTCAGCCCAATAATATTTTAATATGGTATTTAATCTTTTGTGTATGTCTATATTTTATAATGGTGGGGAGCCAAAAAAACTGAAAGATAATGTATATTCGATTGTGTTACAATTGGCATAGTCTAACAAGATATCCACATAAAAAAAACCATTATTTAAATTTTGGCTCTCTAGGGTTTTGGTGACTGCTTACGTCACCTAGGGTTTGCCGAGTTCATCACCGTTTCTTCCCCGGCGATCGGGAGGGGAGGGGGTTTGGGTTAAGCGATGTCGAATGATAACAGGAACGGAGCAACACAAGCAATAGCGGAAGGCAGAATACAATCTTTCGCAATGAAGAGGGCGATTTGAAAAGGATCACGAAGTCCTTTTACGTCACGAACTTTCCACCAGAATGGGGTGTGACGGAATTATGGAAAGCAATGCAAGTTTTCGGGACTGTAGTTGATGTATTCATCCCTAAAAAATTGTTGAAAATCGGAAGGAGGTTTGCTTTTGTTCGATTCATTAGGATTCACAGCATTGACCTTCTAATTAACCGTTTAAACGATGCATGGTATGGTTCGTACCACCTGTTCGCGTCAGTATCAAGATTTGATAGACAACCAAATCAACAGGTGGTTCAAGAAGGCAGGAATGGTGCAGGTTCTTTGAGCCAAAATATCTTGGGTGCGAGAGAGATAAAACAGAACGTGAAATTCACGGATTTGTTTAAATCTCAAACAAAATCTGCAATAATCGATGGGAACACGAGGACGAAACCAGCCAAAGAAGTGGTGGAAATATTGAATAAGAAGAATACGATCAAGCTAGAGAAAAAAGATATCATGCCCATTAACGATGAAGGTACGGTGTTAGTCGGGAAAGTTAGAGATTTATCTTTGATTGAAAATATTAAGTTAGTATGCGCGAAAGAAGGTTTCCCCGATATTGATTTTCATTATATCGGCGGGTCGTGGATTTGGATAGAGTTTGATGATCGAACGGTTTGTAATAGTTTCAAAGAACATAAGGATATGCCCTTTTATTTTACTCATTTGCGGAACATTGATGATAAATTTGTAGTGGACGATAAGGTTATTTGGGTGCGAATAGATGGGCTACCCTTGATGGCAGGTATGGTTCATTAAGAAAATTGTTCAAGGATGGGGAGAGGTTATGTTTGTAGACGGGGAGATGGAAGAAGGAAACTCAGGAAAAGTGTGCATCAAAACAAACATTGGGGGAAGAATTAATGAAGAAGTGGAGGTAATGATTGGGGATAAAAAGCACAATGTTTGGGTGTATGAAATCGCCTTATGGCAACCGTCTATGAGGAATATGGATGTGGAAAGCAATGATGAGGAAGATGATGTGTCCTTATCAAATGAAGGGACGATGATATCAAATGACGACGACGGAGAGGAAAACGGGGAAAATAATGGGGGTGACGATCAAAACAGTAATATAATAGTGGAGGATGGCACGGGGATATCACAATATGTTGAGATTGATCCGCAGGTCAACGAGACCATTTCGCAAGATTATGTGGAACCGCAAGTGATAGCATCGGGAGGGGGGGTGCAGAAAATAGACGAAGCCAACATCGACTCAGTGACGCCCCATATCGTCACTGATTTTCATACCACTGATAAATGTGATCAAGGTGATTCGAATGGGGCTGCTACATTTTTGTCAAAACCTCCAGGGTTTGAAAATGTTTTTATCAAACCAAAAGCATCGGGTAGCGGTAAAACAAAAGAATCAGAGAATTCTCAAGCTTCGACCGGCTTCATGAAAAAAAATTGTAAAACGATGTCTTTAACAGATGATTTAAACAGATACATCGATATTGGTCTCGCCATGGGTCATGATATGAACGGGTGTCAAACTTCCCTTGAACGAATGATAAGTAGTATGGGGGATGAAAGGGGTCATTAATGAATATTATGTCCATTAATGCGTGTGGTATTGGAGATGGCTGAAGGATTTATGTGCACAGTTAGTCAACCTATGATGTCACGTCCATGTCTATAGGACACTCAAGGGTCACATCGGTGAGTGCATGTAATACGAGAAAGATATGTAATGATACTTGGAAGAGGAATGATTCATAATAGTCATTTATGAATCAAGTTAAGTATTAAGTTAAGTTCAACTTATTACTAGATTAGTTCATCTAACTAATTAATACAAGTATTTGTACATTTACTAGTTGAGTAAATATAAAATGTGTTAATTATAGATTATCCATAATATGATTTAAGGTAATTAAATCATATGGTGTTTGGATAATATTATTGTCTAAATTATATAAAGTTTATTATATAATTAATTATTAAATGTATAATATAAATGTATATGTATTTCGGTGTTTATACCGAAATTATATAAGTGTATTATACATAGTATTTAATAATTAAGTGTAACAATAATAACTAGATAAACTATAAGGGTTAGAAGTGTAAAAGGAAAAACTTTAATTAAGAAACGTTTCTTAATTAAACTAGTTAAGTGAAAGATCTTCCATTATAAATAGAAGATCTAGGCTTCACTTTATTGCTCTTACTCCACCACTATAAGCCACGAATTTTCCCCCTCCCTAACCCTAGTTCGGCCGAAACACATCCCAAGAACACAAGCCTTGTGTTCTTCGTATTCTTCGTTCGTTCTTCGTGTTCTTCAAGTCTTGAAGAACAAGTTTCATTACAAGAGCTTATCTAGAGGGCTTCTCGTTGTGTTTATCACTGGTGGATTAATCTTGAGCAATCTAAGGTATGTTTTAGGGAAACCCTTTTCCCCCTTTCTCCCTTTGTACGAATTCGGCACCAAGAACCCTAGGGTTCTTGGTGATTAGTCGAATTACACACAAGTATGTGTGTGTGTTCGAGTTTTTCGTACAAGGCTTCTTTTCTTGTTAATCTAGTTTAGATTTCCAACATCCCAATCCTTTAGGGTTTAAGGATTAAGTTTAATCTCAGTTCCGCTTTTAGGGATTAAACTAGCTAGTTGTTCCTTCTTCTTTTTTTTCTTCCCATGGATTTCGAATGAGGGTAAAGAACCCTAGACCAAGAATGTTAAACAGTTTAGTTTAATTGGTCATAAGGATTCTAAGCCCTAGTGTTTTTCGATAATCTAGAAAGAACCCTAGGACCAAGAACATTAAACTAGTTTAGTTTAATTGGTCAAAAGGCTTTTTTCCCAAACCCTAGAATTTTCGAGATATGTAGAAAAGAACCCTAGGATAAAGAACATTAAACTAGTCTAGTTTAATTGATCAAAAGGATTCTTGCCCTACAAGTTTTCGAAATTATGGAAGAACCCTAGGACCAAGTATGTTAAACTAGTTAAGTTTAATTGGTCAAAAGGATTCTTTCCTAATCCTTTAGATTTTCGAAATCTAGGAGGAAACTTGGACACCAAGTATGTTAAACTAGTTTAGTTTAATTGGTGGAAAAGTTTCTTAGGCTTAAAGAATTCGAAACCCTAAAGAACCCTAGGACCAAGAACATTAAACTAGTTTAGTTTAATTGGTTAATAGGATTAATCAAGAACATAATCTAGAACCTAGAAAATTAAACAAGTCTATGTTTAATAAGGTTTGATTATTGTTTTAATGAATTTATTAAAACTAGTTCTTTAAATCTAGAAATCTAGACAAAGTTTTTGTTTAGAAGATTTAAATTAAATAAGTTTAAAAAAATCTATTAAAGTTATAATCTATCCTAGAATTTAAACAAAGTTTAATAATTGTTTGAATAGGATTGATTAGGATTAATCTATAACTACGAGATGTTATTGATCAAGAAAATTAAAACTAGGTTTTAATTGATCAAGAACAAGATAAGGGTTTAATAATTAAATTTAATTAAGGATAAAAGAGAAGTGTTAATTTTAAAATTTTAAAATTAACAAGATGTATTTATATTATTATATATAATTTTCGGATTTTTCCAAATTATTTAAAAATGATTTTAAAAGATAAAATAGTTTGTACGTATTTTAATTAGTATAAGTTAAAATACAAATGTACAAATTAGGTGTAATATTCTTACTAAGAATGTTATAAGTTTTTAAAGAAAGAAATTATGTATATATATAATACAAGATTAAATGGAACAATTAAATTAAATGTTATTTTGATCATAGTTATAATATTAAGTAACTAGAAATTTGTATTAAGTTATAATTTGAACTAGAATGTACAAAGTTGTAAACAACTAGAAATTGTACAAACGAAGTTATATTATAATTAGATGATACAAAAGTTATAAATATTATAATTAGATTGTATAAAGTTGTAAGTAATTATAACTAGTTATTTATACAAGTATATTACGAGTTACGTAAAATACTAGATTAGTGATCAAGGGTAAAATAACATAGGAAATTTAAGAACCTATATTTAACTAGTTCAAGTTAAATGTAAGAAAGGTTTAAACAAACTAAGAATTATTATATATAGTCTTTATATAATAAGTTTGTTAGTTTCACGAAGGATAGACCGGTGATTGTGTTTGCTTAAGTTCCATCATGATTGTTGGAGCTAGTGGGAGCTACACAAGAAAATCACAAAGTTTATGAATGTGTCGCTAAGACATAAGTTTTGGTCGAATCTAATAAGTCAAAACAAATGTTTAATTTCATTATTAAACAAATGAAAAACAAGGTGTGTTAAACTAGTATTATGATTCAAGTTCATGGATCATAAAGGAATTAAAATTCACATTTTTAAGTTTAACATAAGGTTCAAGTTTTTCAAGTAAATACAACGAGCAAGTTTTATTTAAATAAGTTTTTTCACAAAACCTAGTAAAACGTTTTGTACACCCCGTTTTAGGTATACATATAAAATCGCGCAACTTTTGAAACTACAAGTTTTAAGAAAAGTTCTTAATGTTTAAGGAAGGTTTCTTGTAGAATTCTTGAATTCACAAGTCACACATTTTAAACAAGGATTAAGATTGGAATAAAGGTTTAAGTTTAGTTTAAGACTTAAACAAACCCAAGAAAATCTTAGATCGAAGTACTATCCACCTAATGGAACAGCTCACTTGTTTAACGATATTCATATTGTAAGGATAAAGAACCTTAGATATGGATTCAAATCATTGCGAGTGTTAGGGTGCGTAAGGTTCTGTGATAATCGGGAGTCCCGGCGCAGAACATCGCACTGTCTTAGATGGTCTGATCTACTTTGGTGATAATCGGGAGTCCCGGCCCAAAAAGTACTTGAGTAGAATAAACATACTAGACTTTATTGCAACTTAGAAATGTATGATTAAATTCGTACAAGGATGTAATAAGTTATAAGTCTAAAGATTCTACGACCCCTAGAAATCGTGTCAAATCTTGATACGATCGTTAAAGATGTTACCTACCAGAAATAGCATGTCTCGTCGGGAAGTGCCCAAACCTTGCGGCGAGAATGTGATATATGGATCCTAGGCCTAAAATATAAATTATGGGTTTATAATATATTTTAGAGAATGTTTGTTGATGATTACTTATTAAACTGGGTTTGATTTGTAGACGGCAGCAACAACCAAAACGACACGTACCAATAATCTCTCACTACGCTTGTTTCTAGAAAAGGACAAATTGACTAGGTCAAAGTTTCTCAATTGGAAGCGTGATCTTCGGATTATGCTTAGGCATGAGAGAAAAGGAAATGTCCTAGAAAGAGTAATGCTAAATGCCCCAGACATGAATGCTAGAGATGAACCAGTACAAGCATATTACGCTTGTAGAGTGTTCAACTCTTGCAAGATGGTTAAGGGATCATCAGTAAGTGCTCACGTCATGAAAATGAAAGAGCACATGGATCGTCTTAAAAAGACTAGGACACCCAGTACCATTGCAGTTAGCAATAGTAATGATACTCAACTCGTTGTTAGATGACTATAAGTCTTATGTAGTCAACTACAACATGCAAAACATGGAGCGATCCATTGTTGAGCTACATTCCATGCTCAATACTAATGAGTTGAGTTTGGGGACCAAGTTTAAGAATGACCTCGTAGTAACTGATGATGGTAGTGAAAAAGAGAAAGAGGCGCAGTGGAAAGGGAAAGGGTAAAACCGATCTCAGCCAAAACGTGCCCAAGGGTAATAGAGTCAAACAAAAGGTCAAGAAGGTAAAGCCAAACAAGATGAGGACCGAGAAACGATGTCTTGGTTGTGGCAAGGGTCAAAGGGTAGGAGGCAATGCAAGCTCCTCAGTTGACTTGACCAACTTCTAGGTATTCACTTTAACATACTTGTAAAGTTTATTACGAGTAACTCAACTTTTGCAATAGTTTATTGCATGAGATGATGAAAAGTGAGATGGACTAACATGAGATAATGATCCCACAAGCACCACGTTTTAATTCAGCATTTTTCGTATGGATTCAGTAAAACAATTTTCGTTTTTAAGTTGTTTTAAACAAAATTACATTTTCTATTTTTATGATAAATTTTGGTTTTTTTAAGTTTATCGTTGAATCCATGATTGAATTATATTGTGTGTGCATGTGTGTTGATTATACTAGTCAAGTTTTATGACTAGATTATAAAGTCAAGTATTGACTTAATAATGATCTCATTGTTTATATTTGTTTGATTGTTGTGTGAATATCTTAGAAGCTCAAATTACTTAGATGCTAGTAATTAGAAAGTTTTTCTAATGAAAGTATTTAAGAGTTTTTATAGAAAGCATAAAGTTCAAGGTACATTGAACTTATTTAAAACATCTTAAGTAATGGTTACTTATGATAGTAAGTTTTAAAGTATTAGTGTTAATATAGTATGATTATATTGGATATAATCAAGATATACTTTAAAGAGTATTATTACAAGTCTTTCATACTTGTGATAAAGGAATTTAATGAAGTCATAATTCCCTAATAGGAATAATTAGATATTCGTATAATCCAAGGAAAATGACTTAGATATTAAATGAACTCTTTAAAGAGATAAACTATATTAAAGAATTTAAGAATTAAAAGGTATTATTGCAAGTCTTTTATACTTGTAATAAATACAACATTTGATCAAGTCATAATTCCCTAATAGGAATAATGGATATTTGAGAAATCCAAGAAATGACTTTGGCATTAAATGAGATTCTTAAAAGATACTAATACACTTAAGAATTGGAAGTATCGTTTCAAGTGTCTTATACTTATTAGATACAGTAATCAATGAAAGTCATGATTCCCTTCAAAGGAATGTTGGATATTCGCAAATCCAGAGGATGACTTTAATAATTGATTAATTCTTAAAGGGTTAAACTATAAGTTTTGACTAGGTCAAAAGTAGTAGTTTAAGTGATGCTTATTTCCATAAAATTTAGTGGGAGCTATGACTAACATATTCATTAGAGGTACTAATGAATATAGTAAGTTAGTTAGGATATTAACAACAAGGTTTTACCAAGTCGTTAGCCAAAGAGTTAAGAGAAATGATAAATGATCGTTGATTAGATTATTGCAAGCCTAATAGCGTGGTCACAAGTCTTGTGATTAATTATTGAAAATCTAATAGGATATTCACACTCTAGTGAATAAGTTAATCATTTAAGGAAATTTCTTTAACTAGTAATGATATATCTACAAATCAAGTGACTAAAAGAGGCTTTAGTTACAAGGCGAATTTTATGAATTCAAGAAACTAAGGAGTTACTTTCCAATCCTCCTATGTTTGCCGAATTACATAAAAGGGCAAGACTAGAATATGTTCTAGAATGTTGCAAGAACAAAATCTAGCAAAGGCAAAAGAAATAGTATTTTTCAAATACTCGTTTTATGTCTTTAGTTTAATAGAAATGACTAGTTTAGTGATAAAGTTACAATTAAAATTGTAAAAGTCATTAAGTAATCAACATGAACAAAAGGAATAAGTAATGATCCAGTAATAATTCGGTATCTATGTCTAGTTAGGAATGAATCATGAATTAGTATCATTGTTATTCAGACTTTGTATGTTTTAAGAATATCCATGAATGAAGGTTATTTTATTCAGAAGGTATAAATCAGTGACTACTCGTCTTGGTGGGAACCTTGATGGGACGTTAACGTCATCGCGGTATTTGGTGGTAGATTCGAAGTTCTTCGAAGATAGTTACACAAGTTTTTGTGTAAACCAAATATCGGTGATATTCTGTTGGAGCTCGACGAATATTGGATTGACCACCGTGACAATACTTCGTGGTTGAAAAGTTCAAAAGTATTGTTCACTAGGATTGTCCTTAAGACTGAGGTATTTGGTTTGGGATACATTGACTAATGTACTTTGGTTCGTCTTAGACAATTCTGAAATATGGTTGTCATACGAGGCTTTACTGGGTACAGAGGAATTTGTATTTTGAATCGAAATATAACAAGATGGTAATTGCACCTCCTTTTCAGGAGAGATATTTATGGGTCCCTTGACATGAAGATAAACTGAAAATGCACGGTCGTGCTCAACGAACTGATCTGTTCTTTGTCGTTATCACACAGTTTTAAATCAAGAGGTCAAGAAATGATTTCGAGTACATGAGTTGATAATTTCTACCAAGCTCGTATTCGTTATCACAAATATCGTGCTGCAAGGGATAAACCTAACACGTTACCCAAGAAGTAAATATCAAGCTAAGGTTACGAACTTGCACAAGTGGGAGTCTAAAGGATTTATGTGCACAATTAGTCAACCTATAATGTCACGTCCATGTCTATAAGACACTCAAGGGTCACATCGGTGAGTGCATGTAATACGAGAAAGATATGTAATGATACTTGGAAGATGAATGATTCATAATAGTCATTTATGAATCAAGTTAAGTATTAAGTTAAGTTCAACTTATTACTAGATTAGTTCATCTAACTAATTAATACTAGTATTTGTACATTTACTAGTTGAGTAAATATACAATGTGTTAATTATAGATTATCCATAATATGATTTAAGGTAATTAAATCATATGGTGTTTGGATAATATTATTGTCTAAATTATATAAAGTTTATTATATAATTAATTATTAAATGTATAATATAAATGTATATATATATTTCGGTGTTTATACCGAAATTATATAAGTGTATTATACATAGTATTTAATAATTAAGTGTAACAATAATAACTAGATAAACTATAAGGGTTAGAAGTGTAAAAGGAAAAGTTTAATTAAGAAACGTTTCTTAATTAAACTAGAGGGACTTAAGTGAAAGATCTTCCATTATAAATAGAATATCTAGGCTTCACTTTATTGCTCTTACTCCACCACTATAAGCCACGAATTTCCCCCCTCCCTAACCCTAGTTCGGCCGAAACACATCCCAAGAACACAAGCCTTTTGTTCTTCGTGTTCTTCGTTCGTTCTTCGTGTTCTTCAAGTCTTGAAGAACAAGTTTCATTACAAGAGCTTATCTAGAGGGCTTCTCGCTGTGTTTATCACTGGTGGGTCAATCTTGAGAAATCTAAGGTATGTTTTAGGGAAACCCTTTTCCCCCTTTCTCCCTTTGTACGAATTCGGCACCAAGAACCCTAGGGTTCTTGGTGATTAGTCGAATTACACACAAGTATGTGTGTGTGTTTGAGTTTTTCGTACAAGGCTTCTTTTCTTGTTAATCTAGTTTAGATTTCCAACATCCCAATCCTTTAGGGTTTAAGGATTAAGTTTAATCTCAGTTCCGCTTTTAGGGATTAAACTAGCTAGTTGGTTTAACCGGCAAGAACAAGTTCATGTTCTTGTCAGTATGGTTCGAACCAAGCATACTAGGAGGTTGACCCAAGTGGTCAATCAGTTACAATGAAACCCTTCAATGGCGTTAAGAGGAAACGGATCGGGGTCATATGTAACAATTACAAGATCTCTTTTATTGGTATACAAGAGACTAGAGTCTCTAACGTGGATTGGTTTATGGTTAAACAATTATGGGCAAATATGTTGTTTGATTTTGCTTTGAGCAGTGCGGTAGGCACGTCGGGTGGGATCATCTCTATTTGGGACCCATCTTTGTTCACTAGTAGTCGTATTGTCAGTTTGCAAAATGTCCTGTTCGTTCACGGGGAATGGAAGATCAATAATCTTAGATGCATTATGGGAAACGTGTATGCTCCTCAAAGCATTGTTGATAAAAGCAGATTATGGGAAGTTATTGTCAACTGTAACGACCCGAAATTCGTAAATAAATAAATTGTATAAAAATATGATAAATAAGGATAAATCGTCTAAAGAACGTGGAAATTGGTTTCGTGTCATTTGGATACCGTACGAGAAAGTTATAAACGAAACTAGATCGAAACGGGGAACAAAAACTGCAGCCCAGCTGCATTGCCCAGATAGCGCCGCTATCTGGGAGATCGCGACGCGATCCTTCGCGGGGTCGAACAGCGACCCGTTTTAGCGTTTGATGGGGGACGCGATTTCGAGATTTGGAAGATAGCGTCAGAGATCGCGACGCTATTTAGCGCCGCGAATTATCGCGGGTAGAAGATCGCGACGCGAACTTTGTTATAGCGGCGCGATTTTCTGTCTGTGCAGCATTAAAGTCGGGTTTTGGTCATAAATGCTGCCCACAAACCCTAGTTTTCATCCTTTGGGGATTTTGGAGTGCAAGAGCTGATTTGGGTCGATTTCTTCACTAATCTTTGGTAGATTTCACTCCTAAGTGAATATTAAAGGTATATCCTCACTCCCTTGTAGTTGTAGCTTTGAATCTATGGGTTTATTGTCTTGGGCATGAAACCCTAGTTCTTGGGTTGGTGATTAATGGAGAAGTAAATGATGTATACACTTAATAAATGGTATATAAACAAAAGAATCAAGTGTATGGTTAAGATTTGTAAGAATCTTAAGATTGGTTAAACCTAGGGTTTTGTAAATCACCATAATTGGGGGAAATGTGTTAGTAAGTGTTATCTAGAGATGGATGAACACATTAGTAGTAGTAAGTGATGTTGATCACCTTGTGATTGTTATGTTAGGCTTTTGGTGAAGCCTTGGAAGGTTGATTGATCGTTGAAGCAAGGGATTGGGTGTCAAGAACACGGTTGGAGCATCATATTGCTAAGGTGAGTACGTGTGGACTTTACTGAGTACATAGCCATAGAAATGTATTTTACTTATTTGTGACCGGTCTATCGGAATATGGATTTAGACTTATTGTGTGTGAATTTAGTTATATATATTAATGTTAATATACAACTAACTTGTGTGACCATTATTGTAATAGCCTAAGGCTTTACTTGGCATAACTATTAGGTTATGATAAGAGATAGATGGTGGTGATGCGGGGGATCCCCGATCATTGAGATGAGTGTATATTGTAACGACCCGAAATTTGTAAATAAATAAATTGTACAAAAATATGATAAATAAGGATAAATCGTTTAAAGAACGTAGGAATTGGTTTCGTGTCGTTTGGAGACCGTATGAGAAAGTTATGGACGAAACCGTGTTGAAACCTAGACCGAAAAGTGCAGCCCTGCTGCACAGGCAAGTTCGCGGCGCGAGCGAAACGCGAGGTTGAGCAGAGGGAACAGAGCTGGAACGCGAGAAGTTCGCGTCGACTTCGCGTCGACTTCGCGGCGCGAGCCAAACGCGAACCAGACGCGAAGTCTGGTAAAAAGCAGCGACCAAGGGGCAGATCCGCGTCACCTCGCGACGCGAGCTCGGCGCGAGCGGGACGCGAGCCAGTCCGACCAGTACATTAAATTCGGGTTTTTCCACCATTAATGCATTTTCAAAACCCTAGTTCTCCCCTTGGCGATTTTTGAGTGCAAGAGCTGTTTTGGGTTGATTTCTTCATCAAAGCTTGATAGATTTCACTCCTAAGTGAAGATTAAAGGTATATCTTCACTCCTTGATCTTTGTGGCTTTAGATCTATGTATTTTGGTGCTTTGGTTTGAAACCCTAGTTCTTGGGTTGGTGATTAATGGTTAAATAAATGGTGTATACACTTAATAGATGGTGGATTAACAAGGGAATCAAGTGTATGGTTAAGATTTGTAAGAATCTTAAGGGTTGGTTAAACCTAGGGTTTGGTAATCACCATATTTGGGGAAAATGGTTTGATGGGTGTTATCTAGAGGTAGATGAACACATTGGTAGTAGTAATTGATGTTGATCATATTGTGATAATTGTATTAGGCTTTTGGTGAAGTCTTGGAAAGTTGATTGGATTGAGAAGCAAGAGTTTGGGTGTCAAGAACACGGTTGGAACATCTTATTGCTAAGGTGAGTACGTGTGGACTTTACTGAGTACATAGCCTATGAAATATATTTTTATTACTTGTGTTATGGTCTATTTGCTTAATTGTGTAGACTAGTAGTTGATAGTTAGTTATACCAATGATAGTATTGAACTAACTTGTTTGATGATAGACGTGATAGCCGAGAGCTAGATTGACATAACCATCGAGTTATGATATGGTGAGATGATGTGATGATTCGGGGGATCCCCGGTCATGAGGTATGGAATGGGGAGCATTTGGGCGGATCCCCATCGGCCCATTCCATGATAGTAGTCTTGCTAACTGGAAGTAGTCCGGCGAGTAAGGCAGGTATTGGTAGATTGGGCGATTCCCTCTTGCCTTTACCTTGAAGCTTGTTAATGCGGGGGATCCCCGGTTAATAAGTTAATGTGGTTCTAGTTGGTTGGGGATGTCCCGACAACTAGGTATGATTGCTAGGAAAGCAAGGTATTAGAGTCACAATAGGGTGACTAGATAGATGGGTGATGGCTTACGTGTTTGTTGTTTGTCGTTCGATTATTATTATTAACTTTGGGGTCTAAACCCATGTAGCTCACGAGACGTTTTTGTCTCACGTACTCCTTGTTTTGTTTTGCTATGTACTCAGGTTCGGGATCGAAGGTTTAGGTACGCATGGATAGAGTTGCGGGACCTAGAATAGAAGAACTCTAGATTGGATTTAGTCTTAGCTTGGTTATGATATATTTTGTAACACCTACTTTTATACTCTGATTTCATACCAAGGTTTTTGTAAATCCGAATTGAGGATGTTCTTCTATTTATAAAATGTTTTATTTTGGCCAAATTTTGGTATTAAAACTTGAGGTGTTACATATATATGTTTATACACTAGGCACGATGGTTCTTCTAGTATGCATATGTTTGCATACTAGATTTGTTAGGATTCTGATACATATATGTTTATGTATTGGATATGCTTGTGTATTGGTACATATATGTTTATGTACTAGATATGGATGCTAGAGCTTGATAGAGTTACCACAGGGTGACTAGACAGTGTTGTTAAGATGTATACGTATAAAATATTATCTATATATATATATATATATATATATATATATATATATATATATATATATGTTGTGATGTACGGTTTATCGGGTATAAAACCCATGTATCTCACGAGACTCTCTTGTCTCACGTACTCCTTGTTTGTTTTGCTATGTACTCAGGTTCGGGATCGAAGGTTTAGGTGCACATGGATAGAGATGCGGGGCCTAGAGTAGAAGAACACTAGAACGGATTTAGACTTAGCTTTGGTTTTGATCTATTTTGTAACACCAACTTTATACTCTGATTTTCATACCAAAGGTTTTTGTAAATCCGTATTTTGGGATAGTTCTCCTCTATATTAAATGATTATTTTGGCCAAATGTTTTTGTTATAAAATTTGAGGTGTTACAACTTGGTATCAGAGCTATAGTTTAAGTGAATTAGGTTGGATGTCCATCCTAGTCTTAGACTGTAGCATTAGGAATGCGAGATTCCATGAGATTGTAGGTTGACCTTGAGACCTTATGTTAAGTTTAGGGTTGAACCTAGGGGACCTATGAATGTTGATATGATTTTGAATGTTGAGTCTTATGAGACTAATGGGTTGTACATAAGATACTAAATGTTTAATGTCTTTCGTATAGTCTTGATTGAAAGAAATGGTGAATACCCGTCGAAGTGGGAAAGCCCCGGAGAACCGGGAGGAAGAAATACCTCATGTCGAGGTTGTAGTTGAACAAGAAAGTCAACCGTCGATGCATCGAGCGGATGAATCGGAGGTCGGAGCTAATAAGACTCCGGTAACTATGGCGGACCTCCAAACTATTATCGACCAAATCAAAGGGACGGTGGCCGAGGAAGTGCACCGTATAATGGGAAACCGTGATAAGACGGAGGGTGACCGTGAGTCCGAGGCTAGGACGGATGAGAGGACCGGGGGTAGTGACACCGGTGAAAGAAAGCCCTCTACGGGTGGTCAAAGTGATGCTAGGGCAAGGCCCGATGAGAAAGAAGGTTGCTCGTTTAAATCCTTCATGGCTTGTAAGCCAAATGTGTACACGGGTAGTTCGGACCCGAAAGTGACTATGAGGTGGATCCGAGAGACCGAGCGGGTCATCGGAAGTAGCAAGTGTGAGAAGGCCGATATGGTGACGTATGCGTCACAATTGTTGAAAGAAGACGCCATGGTTTGGTGGGATATTGTGTATGAGACCCTCGGGAGGGAGGTGATCGAATCGATGTCGTGGGATGAGATCACCACGAGATTGAAAAAGAAGTTTTGTCCCGAAAGGGATTTGGAGAAAATGCATGAGAAGTTCGTGACCCTTAAGAAGGGTGATATGTCGGTCGAGGAGTACTCGAGGGAGTTCACGGGATTGCTCCCGTTTGTTCCAAAAACTTACTCAGAGGAAAGATTGAGGGTAGTCCGGTATGCTAGTGGGTTACCTTGGGATTACCAATTGGAGGTCAAGAGAGCAGTCACACTTGATGAGGCCATTAGTGCCACCCGGGGCGTGGAGGAGGTGAATGTGGCACGGGTTGCCGAGAGGGCCCATGTGGGCGAGAAGAGAAAAGCCGAGAGTGGCTCGGGTACTTATAAGAAGGGGAAGTTAACATCGAGCTTCTCGAGGCAAGGAAGTGTTGCTTTATGCAAGAAGTGTGGGAGAAGTCATACCGGCGAATGCCGAGGAGAGCCGAGGACTTGTCATAGTTGTGGCAAGACGGGGCATTTGGCCCGGGATTGTAGGTCCAAGTCGGCGGCCGAGGTCGAGTGCTACTCATGTCATGAGAAGGGGCATTATAGCCATATGTGCCCGAAAAAGAAGATCGAATCACTTGTGTCAACGACTCAAAAGAAGGTGGAACCGACTAAGGTGAAGGGGCGATCCTTCCAACTCACTCGGGAAGAGGCGAAGGAGGCACACAATGTAGTGTCAGGTACTCTATTCCTTAACTCATTGCCAACTTATATCTTGTTTGATTCGGGTTCCAATTATTCGTTTGTGTCTCATGAGTTTGGTTGTAAGTTGAATGTGCCATCCGAAAAGTTAGATGAAATGTATGAGATAGAGGTAGCCGATGGAAAAACCTCAACGGTTGAATGTATTTATAGAAATTGTGAATTAGAAATAGATGGGAAAAAGTTTATGTAACATCCTGAGACCCGGCCTAGAAATTTTTAATTACTTTCGGTAAGTAACTTAATTGTTTATTGTTTTATATAATTTATTTGATTTAATTATATTTAATTGTATTTTAACCATGGGGTTAAAATTAGTAAAACTGAGATATTTAAATGTTAAAATGATTTTTACATATTAGGGTTCACTTCTGAACCGGGGTTCTAAAAATATCTTCGTTGTTAAAATTGGAGTTAGTTAGGTCTAATTAAATTATCTGCGAACCTAATATCCTGTTCTGTGTTTAACTGAAAATACCTGTGATGGTGAGTTGGGGTGTACGTGTAAGTTCAAGGGCAGATGTCATTTTACTCTTCTCTTTTCTCTGGTCTCTCTCTCTCACGACACATACAACACACACACACCCATTTTTGAAGTTCTCTCTCTAAATTGAAGAATTGGTGCTTGAATCCTTTGATTTCTGCTGTAAATTCGTGATTAGAAGCAAGATTAAGTAAGTTTCCTTCCTTCTTTAGCTAGGGTTTCATGTTCTTGATGTAGAGATGAACTAGGGTTCTTGAACTAGTGGGTTTTCTTGAAGTTCTTGTTGAATCTTGATGGAAATCCGAAATTGATGATTGATTTGGTGTTTAATTGAGTTCTTGCAAGTATTGAATGCATTGTTGTTAGTTGTGGTGCATTTGGTGAAGCTTTCATAAAGCTCCATCAATGGTGGATTGGGGAAGAAGATGGAGATCTTCCCTAAATTGGTGAAATGTGAATTTTGATGTTCTTGATGTTGTGTTAGGTTAGTTATGCATGTTAGAATGGTAATTGTTAATCATGAAGATCACTAGTTAGCTATTGTGAAAATGCATAAAAGATGGTAGTGTTTGGCTAGATGGAAATTTGGTCATAACTAGCTAAAAATTGTGAATTGTTGACTTTGGTCAAATCTGGGAATTGACTTTTGGTCTTGTATGGCTTGTAAACTTTAATTATCAAATTTATGCTAGAAATGTGTTAGTTGAATGAATTGTAAGCTCAAGTGTGTAGGTTTCATGTCATGACCCGTTTGGTTGCAAATTGTGTAATTGACCTATTTTAGGTCAATAGATGATTAAATTATACATGTATGCAAATGGTGTGCAAATTGCTTAGATTAATGTTAAGTAAGGAACTTGACAATATGAAATTGTTATTTGACAAGTATGAGCTCGAATATGTGTTTGATCCGTTTGTTTGACAATTGGTGCAATTTGACCTAAATAAGGTCAAAGTTGGTAATACTTGCAATTGGATGCAAGAAGTATGTTGGTTGTGTAATTTTGATGTTAAACATGTAGTCTAACTCATTTGATATTGTTGTGTGTATTCCCGACTTATTATTGTTGTTTTGACCCGTTTGGGCCTAGTGTGCAAATTGGTTAAATTGACTAATGAATTGACTTGATGAAGTGTTAGACTTTAGTTATGGTTATGAGTAAAAAATACAAGTATTTGGTTATAAGCTCTTGTTGCAAAAATGTGGTCTTAAGCTTATAGTACTTGTTACATAATTGATAATTTCGGGTGACTAATTCGGTATTCATTTTGTACAGGAAAAGGGAAGGAGCCTCAGTGATATAAGATCATTGAGCTCGGCACGAAAAGGAAGCTAAGGTGAGTGGACTTAACCTTCTTTCTTGTGTGATTTACAAATTAGGGAATGGTAGAGTTTTGAGAAAAAAATGCAGGATTTTAATGTCTGGGGAAGTTCGCGATCGCGAACTTGTGTTCGCGATCACGAACAGTTGGCAGGGAATTTGGGGCTTGATCGTGAGGAAGTTCGCGATCGTGAACTCCTAGTTCGCGACGCGAACTCTGAGTTCGCGACGCGAACTTTGTCACGAGCAGGTTTCTTGGCTGCAAATTTTTACAAGTTTATACTTGGTCTAGTGGTTAGTGGTAGTATGTGCACATGTTTTCTAGAGGTTAGCTATGGTGGTTTTCGGCTACGCTTCGTTACTCTTGGCGGGGGCGATCGGACTCCTTCGTATTCGTTATGTAAGGAGGGATCACCGTGCCTCTAGTAAAGAAGCCATCGGTTGACTGTTGTTGGCCGACAACAGTTGAAGGTCCTCGCCCGACCGCCGATCCTCTTATAACGTCCAATTGCTTGTGGAAGTTTGGACGGGTTTTTCCCTATTGATTTCTCTTGATTTTCTAATTTGTTGTGGTTATGCAATTTAATGTTTATTTCTATTCACTTAGCTTTGTGCTAATCCCTCAGTTGTTGACTCTTTTCAGGTTGTGGTTTTGGCTTGACAAGAGTCGGGTTTTGGAAGTCTGACCGCACTCTGATTTTGTATACCGGGTCGAGCCTGTTTTAGTAACACCTTAAAATGTTTTCATATATTCGATTAATATGTAAATGTTTTTTTTATGTTGTGTAATAAGTAGGAGTTATGGTATTTCTTAATTCGCTTCCGTATGCTTGAGAAAAAAAAAAAAAAAAAAAAAAAAAAAAAAAAAATGGCTCTAGGATTATGGTGTTACAATTTGGTATCAGAGCCTAGGTTTGGCGATGGTTGCACATTTAGGTGTGCCATTCCCAAATCTTGGCTCGAGTTGGTCAAACTTCCTTAATTTTGAGTGGATTAGTAGAGTGAATATGAATTGTGGTTTAGTAGTAGTTAGTATAATAGGTACTAACGGATTAAACTAAGAGTTTGTGAGATGTTGTGTTTGTCGCAGGTATGGCCGATAACGATCCCAACCCGTTGGTAATCCCGTCGAACCCCGAACCGGAAATCATTGGTACGTCTAGAGATGCGAATGCAGACAGAGAAGATTATATTTTGAAAATGGAAAGTCGATTGGAACACCTCCAAAATCTTGTTGATAGTATGAATCATAATCAGAATAACCAACCACCAAACATCCCTCACATGTTTACCCCTACATTATCCGCCCCTACCATGCAAATTCCCACAACTCCAGCCTTTACAATGACGGTTCCCTTGATGTCAACCTCATCCGAACCTCATCCTGTAATGTCACAGCCACAATACTACTATGTTAACCCAATTCAAGGTATATCTCAATATCAATTCACGAACCAACCTTATCCATTAGGTATGAAACCGACTTGCACCTTCAAACAATTCCTAGATTGTAAACCCCCTGAATTTAGTGGAAGTAGAGACCCCAATGTCACAATGAACTGGTTGAGGGAAATGGAGAGAACTTTAGATGCTTGCGGTTGTGATGATAAATTTCGGGTGGTGTATGCTACACGAAAATTAATAGGTGGTGCAATGAATTGGTGGGACACCCTGATTGAACATTTACCCAAGGAAGTTAAAGACAGTATAACGTGGGATCAATTTAGAGAGCAGGTATGTAAGCGTTATTGTAATTCATTTGAAATGGATAGAATTCGATCAGAATTTATAAATTTGCGGATGACAGAGGGGATGACGGTAGATGATTTGATCGAGCAGTTCAATGAAAAATTAAGATTTGTACAACAATGGGTACCTGATGAGTCTTCGAAAATAAAACATTTTATTGGAGCTTTGCGACCCGAATACCGAACTACAGCGAGGCTCGCAACCACTTTATCGCAGGCCTTCGATTTGGCCAAAACAGTAGAAGGTGATTTGAATACTCGAGATTGGGTGATCAGGGATAGGTCAGAGTATCAAAAGTTTAAGTCTGGACAATCAGATCTCCAACAAAATGAGAAAGGGCAAGGAAATCAAAATCATGGAAACTCGAATTGTGGACAGTCCGGAAGTAATTCGGGTCAGAAGGCACAATGGTGTACTAGGTGCAGATCTTCTCACTCGGGTGGCTGTACAACTCAGACTATGCGATGTGTCAAGTGTGGTCAGTTCGGGCATGAATGGAATGATTGTAAGTTTCCGCGAAGGGTATGTTGGAATTGTCAGAGAGAGGGTCACAGGGCCGGTGATTGTCCTTCAGAAAGGAAATCGGGTTCAGGGTCGGGGTCGGCGAGTGGGTCGTTATCTTCAACAGGCCAGAAGAGGAAGAATCACCCTCCACCCGAGGGTAGGTCATTTCAGATGATCGTGGATGATACTACCTCCACTGATGATGATATCACAGGTATGTATTGATAAACTAATTACTTATACGTATGTTAATTGTATTGAAGTAAATTTCTTATTTGTGATTATGAATTATGTGATGAACTGAAATTGCTTACGTGTGTGTTTACTCCATTAGAAATAAAGATAGTTAGTGATATATGGATTTAAGTCTTCATCTATTTGTTTGAGGTTCAATTTGTTTTGGTAAATGATTGTTGTACTCGTCCGTTAATGTGATGCCTATAGTTAGATTAGTGTAATCTTAGGCATTGACTAAGTAGTCCTATGTAGGATTGCTACTTGGTTTAAGAAAATTAAATTTATTGCCTTGACCTATCAAGTCATATGTAGTGACTCGATAAGTGTTAGCCGAATTTATTGACCATTGTATATTGAATTATGATTATTGTTAAATGATATACTGAATTGCTAACAAATGAAGATAGTAGTGGTTTGAAGAGTGAAGACTGACATGTTGACTTTTATTTTGCTTGGCCACTTAGTTGAAATACATCGTTGTATGTTTATAAAAGTGTTAATTGGTTCTTTCATGTGTTATAGATGTTAAATGAGAAAGAAAGTTAATGAAATATATCTGAATGATTTCTTTATGACTCGAATTGTTATAGGTTGGATTTTCTAAAAATGCCTTTTATGTTCAATGTGTGAATGAAAATTGACATGAAGAATTAAATTTATTGACCATATTGAATTGATTTCCGATTATATTGATGGATAAATTTCAGAGTGAATATAAAATTTAATAAGATTGAGAAATTTATTAAAGATACATTTTGAAATAATGAGAATTAATGCCGTTATATGTGAAAATTGATTAGAATTCGGATTTCGAAAAGTGTAATTTTGAGATTTTTAACAAGTTAAACCGCTTAAGAGTGCAAAATTTTGTTGAAATAATAAACATAAGAGGATATTTGAGAATCTAAGACACTTAAAATGTTGCATTACTTTAAATAAAAATAGATTGTCTATGCTTTGCAATGGTTTTAATCGTTTAAGTAGAGTTATGCGGACCATGACTTGGAAATTGTGATAAATGACATTACGTAATTATCAACTTTTAAATATAAATCGTGCAAATTGTACATGCCGAAAGAGTTTACAGTGTGTGATTATCTGAAGAAATTATGATTATTTTGCGAATTACTTAAATATAAATGACTTCTTGTTAAGTGCATAAATTAAGAACAACGTAACTAGAGAATTTGTCGAATGAGACACCAAGTTTGAAACTACAAAGAAAGGGAAATGAGAATTTAATAAATTATATTTTGACATGTAAATATGAGACAAAGATATAATGATATTTATAAACTTCTTTATTTCTGTTGTGTGTAATCACTGAGATTTCGAGGACGAAATCTTTTAAGGGGGGTAGAATTGTAACATCCTGAGACCCGGCCTAGAAATTTTTAATTACTTTCGGTAAGTAACTTAATTGTTTATTGTTTTATATAATTTATTTGATTTAATTATATTTAATTGTATTTTAACCATGGGGTTAAAATTAGTAAAACTGAGATATTTAAATGTTAAAATGATTTTTACATATTAGGGTTCACTTCTGAACCGGGGTTCTAAAAATATCTTCGTTGTTAAAATTGGAGTTAGTTAGGTCTAATTAAATTATCTGCGAACCTAATATCCTGTTCTGTGTTTAACTGAAAATACCTGTGATGGTGAGTTGGGGTGTACGTGTAAGTTCAAGGGCAGATGTCATTTTACTCTTCTCTTTTCTCTGGTCTCTCTCTCTCTCTCACGACACATACAACACACACACACCCATTTTTGAAGTTCTCTCTCTAAATTGAAGAATTGGTGCTTGAATCCTTTGATTTCTGCTGTAAATTCGTGATTAGAAGCAAGATTAAGTAAGTTTCCTTCCTTCTTTAGCTAGGGTTTCATGTTCTTGATGTAGAGATGAACTAGGGTTCTTGAACTAGTGGGTTTTCTTGAAGTTCTTGTTGAATCTTGATGGAAATCCAAAATTGATGATTGATTTGGTGTTTAATTGAGTTCTTGCAAGTATTGAATGCATTGTTGTTAGTTTTGGTGCATTTGGTGAAGCTTTCATAAAGCTCCATCAATGGTGGATTGGGGAAGAAGATGGAGATCTTCCCTAAATTGGTGAAATGTGAATTTTGATGTTCTTGATGTTGTGTTAGGTTAGTTATGCATGTTAGAATGGTAATTGTTAATCATGAAGATCACTAGTTAGCTATTGTGAAAATGCATAAAAGATGGTAGTGTTTGGCTAGATGGAAATTTGGTCATAACTAGCTAAAAATTGTGAATTGTTGACTTTGGTCAAATCTGGGAATTGACTTTTGGTCTTGTATGGCTTGTAAACTTTAATTATCAAATTTATGCTAGAAATGTGTTAGTTGAATGAATTGTAAGCTCAAGTGTGTAGGTTTCATGTCATGACCCGTTTGGTTGCAAATTGTGTAATTGACCTATTTTAGGTCAATAGATGATTAAATTATACATGTATGCAAATGGTGTGCAAATTGCTTAGATTAATGTTAAGTAAGGAACTTGACAATATGAAATTGTTATTTGACAAGTATGAGCTCGAATATGTGTTTGATCCGTTTGTTTGACAATTGGTGCAATTTGACCTAAATAAGGTCAAAGTTGGTAATACTTGCAATTGGATGCAAGAAGTATGTTGGTTGTGTAATTTTGATGTTAAACATGTAGTCTAACTCATTTGATATTGTTGTGTGTATTCCCGACTTATTATTGTTGTTTTGACCCGTTTGGGCCTAGTGTGCAAATTGGTTAAATTGACTAATGAATTGACTTGATGAAGTGTTAGACTTTAGTTATGGTTATGAGTAAAAAATACAAGTATTTGGTTATAAGCTCTTGTTGCAAAAATGTGGTCTTAAGCTTATAGTACTTGTTACATAATTGATAATTTCGGGTGACTAATTCGGTATTCATTTTGTACAGGAAAAGGGAAGGAGCCTCAGTGATATAAGATCATTGAGCTCGGCACGAAAAGGAAGCTAAGGTGAGTGGACTTAACCTTCTTTCTTGTGTGATTTACAAATTAGGGAATGGTAGAGTTTTGAGAAAAAAATGCAGGATTTTAATGTCTGGGGAAGTTCGCGATCGCGAACTTGTGTTCGCGATCACGAACAGTTGGCAGGGAATTTGGGGCTTGATCGTGAGGAAGTTCGCGATCGTGAACTCCTAGTTCGCGACGCGAACTCTGAGTTCGCGACGCGAACTTTGTCACGAGCAGGTTTCTTGGCTGCAAATTTTTACAAGTTTATACTTGGTCTAGTGGTTAGTGGTAGTATGTGCACATGTTTTCTAGAGGTTAGCTATGGTGGTTTTCGGCTACGCTTCGTTACTCTTGGCGGGGGCGATCGGACTCCTTCGTATTCGTTATGTAAGGAGGGATCACCGTGCCTCTAGTAAAGAAGCCATCGGTTGACTGTTGTTGGCCGACAACAGTTGAAGGTCCTCGCCCGACCGCCGATCCTCTTATAACGTCCAATTGCTTGTGGAAGTTTGGACGGGTTTTTCCCTATTGATTTCTCTTGATTTTCTAATTTGTTGTGGTTATGCAATTTAATGTTTATTTCTATTCACTTAGCTTTGTGCTAATCCCTCAGTTGTTGACTCTTTTCAGGTTGTGGTTTTGGCTTGACAAGAGTCGGGTTTTGGAAGTCTGACCGCACTCTGATTTTGTATACCGGGTCGAGCCTGTTTTAGTAACACCTTAAAATGTTTTCATATATTCGATTAATATGTAAATGTTTTTTTTATGTTGTGTAATAAGTAGGAGTTATGGTATTTCTTAATTCGCTTCCGTATGCTTGAGAAAAAAAAAAAAAAAAAAATGGCTCTAGGATTATGGTGTTACAGTTTAAGGTTGATTTATTGCCAATGGGAATAAAGGCTTTCGACGTTGTTATTGGTATGGATTGGTTGGGTTTACACCGAGCCAAGATTTTGTGTGATAAGAAGATAGTGTCGATCAAGACACCCGAGAACGAGAAAGTATATGTGTATGGGGAAAAACGACATCATATGCCTAATGTGATTACCGCCATCAAGGCGAGGAAATGTTTATCGAAGGGTTGTGCATCGTTTATTGCATATGTGTTAGACGGCCGGAAGGAAAAGAAGGCGGCTGGTGATGTTAAAATTATTCGGGATTTTCCCGAGGTGTTCCCCGATGATTTACCCGGTTTGCCACCGGAGAGACAAGTTGAGTTCAAGATTGATTTAGTGCCGGGGCGACGCCGATTGCTCGTGCTCCGTATCGTTTAGCTCCCACTGAGATGCGGGAATTGATGACTCAATTGCAAGAATTGTTAGATAAAGGTTTTATCCGTCCGAGTTCGTCACCGTTGGGTGCCCCGGTGTTGTTTGTTAAGAAGAAAGATGGTTCGATGAGAATGTGTATCGACTACCGTGAGTTGAATAAGGTAACTATAAAGAACCGTTACCCGTTGCCAAGAATCGATGATTTGTTTGATCAATTGCAAGGTGCTAGTTACTTCTCAAAGATTGATTTGAGGTCGGGTTATCACCAAGTTAGGGTGAAGGAAGGCGACACCGAGAAGACGGCCTTTCGTACACGGTATGGTCATTATGAATTTCTAGTGATGCCGTTTGGTCTTACGAATGCGCCGGCTATTTTTATGGATTTGATGAATCGGGTTTGTAAACCGTTTCTCGATAAGTTTTTGATCGTGTTTATTGATGATATCTTGATTTATTCGAAGACCGAGGAAGAACACGAGAGTCATTTGAGACTTGTGTTGGATGTGTTGAAACGGGAGAAGTTGTATGCCAAATTTTTCAAGTGTGAGTTTTGGTTGCGGGATGTACAATTTCTAGGTCACGTGGTATCACGTGATGGTATTAAAGTTGATCCTTCAAAAATTGAGGCGGTGTCTAATTGGGAAGCACCGAGAACTCCTACCGAGGTTAGAAGTTTTCTTGGGTTGGCCGGGTATTACCAGAGATTTATACAAGATTTCTCAAGAATTGCGGTCCCACTCACAAAGTTGACTAGAAAAAGTGAGAAGATCGTGTGGGATAAGAAGCAAGAGGAGGCGTTCGGTTTGTTGAAGGAGAAGTTGTGTAACGCGCCGATTCTTACATTACCGGAGGGTATGGAAGATTTTGTAGTTTATAGCGATGCTTCAAATCAAGGGCTCGGTTGTGTGTTGATGCAAAGGGGTAAAGTGATCGCGTATGCCTCGCGACAATTAAAGGATGCGGAAACGAGGTACACGACACACGACTTGGAGTTGGCGGCGATCATGTTTGCCTTGAAATTGTGGAGGCATTATTTGTATGGTACTCGGTGTACATTATATACGGATCATAAGAGTTTGCAATATGTGTTTACTCAAAAAGACCTTAATATGTGACAAAGAAGGTGGATCGAGTTGAGATTGTGTACCATGCGGGAAAGGCGAATTTTGTAGCCGACACCTTGAGCCGAAAAGTCTATGAGAAGCCGATCAAGGGAAGGTCAATGCGTATCGAAGTCGTCTCGAGTATCATCGAGAGAATCAAGAATGCTCAGCGAGAGGTTATGGGAAAAGAAGAATTAAGACAAGAACGATTGGGTAAGAACCAACATTTTGTGGAAAATGTGCAAGGGTTGAAAACCGTAGGTGGTCGGATTTGGGTTCCCAAGTTCGGGGGTACCCGAAAGGAGTTGATGCATGAGGTGCACAAGTCAAATTATTCAATTCACCCGGGAAGTACAAAGACATATCAAGATTTGAAACGGGTTTATTGGTGGCCCGGAATGAAGGCGAGGGTAGCCAAGTACATCTCGAAGTGTGCCACGTGTGCACAAGTGAAAGCCGAGCATCAAGTACCGTATGGGGTAGCTCAATCATTGCAAGTACCGGCCGGAAAGTGGGAAGACATAACTATGGATTTCATAGTTGGGTTGCCAAAGACGAGTAAGGGTCACGATGCCATTTGGGTCATAGTTGACCGGTTAACCAAGAGTGCATTATTTTTAGCCATTCGGGAAACTTTGCCACTTGAGAGGTTGGCTAAGTTGTATGTTGATGAGGTGGTTCGACTCCACGGAGTTCCATTGTCAATTGTATCCGATCGGGACGTGAGGTTTACCTCGAGATTTTGGAGATCGTTACAAGATGAATTGGGCACAAAGTTGCGGTTGAGCACGGCTTATCATCCGCAAACCGACGGTCAAAGTGAAAGAACGATTCAAACGGTTGAAGACATGTTAAGGTCGTGTGTGTTAGATTTTGGGGGTAAATGGGATGAACATTTACCATTGGTTGAATTCTCATATAATAACAGTTATCATTCGAGTATCCAGATGCCACCTTACGAGGCGTTGTATGGGAGAAAATGTAGAACTCCATCGTGTTGGCTTGAAGCGGGAGAAACCAAGCTCACGGCTCCCGAGATCGTGAGGGTGACGAATGAAAAGATTGGTATAATACAAGCCAACATGAAAGCCGCTCAAGATAGACAAAGGAGTTATTCGGGATTGAAAAAGAGGCCATACGACTTGGATGTCGGGGATATGGTGATGTTGAAGGTATCACCTTGGAAAGGTGTGATGCGGTTTGGGAAGAAAGGAAAGTTAAGTCCAAGGTATGTTGGACTGTTTAAAATATTGAAGCGGATCGGGCTTCAAAAATTTAAGTTGGAACTTCCACCCGAGCTTCAAGGTGTGCATGACACCTTCCATGTGAGTTATTTGAAGAAGTTCATTGGTGAAGTTGAAAAAATCATTCCACTGCAAGAATTGCGGGTTGATGCCCCGAACCGGTTTATTGAAGAGCCCGAGGCTATATTAGAGACCAAGACAAAGAAGCTTCGGAATAAAGAGATCGAGTTGGTATTGGTCAAGTGGAAGCATTCCCTTGGACCAAATTTGACTTGGCAAGTCAAGGACGAGATTCGGAAAAGGTACCCGGATTTCGTGAATTATGATGAGATTCCGAGGACGGAATCTTCTTAAGGGGTAGATAGTTGTAACGACCCGAAATTTGTAAATAAATAAATTGTATAAAAATATGATAAATAAGGATAAATCGTCTAAAGAACGTGGAAATTGGTTTCGTGTCATTTGGATACCGTACGAGAAAGGTATGAACGAAACTAGATCGAAACGGGGAACGGAAACTGCAGCCCAGCTGCATTGCCCAGATAGCGCCGCTATCTGGGAGATCGCGACGCGATCCTTCGCGGGGTCGAACAGCGACCCGTTATAGCGTTTGATGGGGGACGCGATTTCGAGATTTGGAAGATAGCGTCAGAGATCGCGACGCTATTTAGCGCCGCGAATTATCGCGGGTAGAAGATCGCGACTCGAACTTTGTAATAGCGGCGCGATTTTCTGTCTGTGCAGCATTAAAGTCGGGTTTTGGTCATAAATGCTGCCCACAAACCCTAGTTTTCATCCTTTGGCGATTTCGGAGTGCAAGAGTTGATTTGGGTCGATTTCTTCACTAATCTTTGGTGGATTTCACTCCTAAGTGAAGATTAAAGGTATATCCTCACTCCCTTGTAGTTGTAGCTTTGAATCTATGGGTTTATTGTCTTGGGCATGAAACCCTAGTTCTTGGGTTGGTGATTAATGGTGAAGTAAATGATGTATACACTTAATAAATGGTACATAAACAAAAGAATCAAGTGTATGGTTAAGATTTGTAAGAATCTTAAGATTGGTTAAACCTAGGGTTTTGTAAATCACCATAATTGGGGGAAATGTGTTAGTAAGTGTTATCTAGAGATGGATGAACACATTAGTAGTAGTAAGTGATGTTGATCACCTTGTGATTGTTATGTTAGGCTTTTGGTGAAGCCTTGGAAGGTTGATTGATCGTTGAAGCAAGGGATTGGGTGTCAAGAACACGGTTGGAGCATCATATTGCTAAGGTGAGTACGTGTGGACTTTACTGAGTACATAGCCATAGAAATGTATTTTACTTATTCGTGACCAGTCTATCGGAATATGGATTTAGACTTATTGTGTGTGAATTTAGTTATATATATTAATGTTAATATACAACTAACTTGTGTGACCATTGTTGTAATAGCCTAAGGCTTTACTTGGCATAACTATTAGGTTATGATAAGAAATAGATGGTGGTGATGCGGGGGATCCTCGATCATTGAGACGAGTGTATATATGGTTATACACTAGGCACGATGGTGCTTCTAGTATGCATATGTTTGCATACTAGGTTTGTTAGGATTCTGATACATATATGTTTATGTATTGGATATGCTTGTGTATTGGTACATATATGTTTATGTACTATATATGGATGCTAGAGCTTGATAGAGTTACCACAGGGTGACTAGACTGTGTTGTTAAGATGTATACGTATAAAAATATTATCTATATATATATATATGTTGTGATGTACGGTTTATCGGGTATAAAACCCATGTATCTCACGAGACTCTCTTGTCTCACGTACTCCTTGTTTGTTTTGCTATGTACTCAGGTTCGGGATCGAAGGTTTAGGTGCGCATCGATAGAGATGCGGGGCCTAGAGTAGAAGAACACTAGAACGGATTTAGACTTAGCTTTGGTTTTGATCTATTTTGTAACACCAACTTTATACTCTGATTTTCATACCAAAGGTTTTTGTAAATCCGTATTTTGGGATAGTTCTCCTCTATATTAAATGATTATATTGCTCAAATGTTTTTGTTATAAAATTTGAGGTGTTACATCAACTATATGCATGATAATGAAGGGAATTACATTCTTTTTGGCGACTTCAATGCGGTCCGGGAAGAAGGGGAAAGATGGGGATGTGGTTTGAATGATCGGAAAATTGTTGACTTCAATGGGTTCATTGATGCTTCAGGTCTTGTTGAAGTTCCAATGGGCGGATCCGCTTTCACAAGACTAAGTTCCGATGGAAAAAAAAAATGAGTAAACTTGACCGTTTTTTTGTGACGGAAGGGGTGTTTGAGGTATGTTCGGATATCACGGCTAACGTGATGACAGATATTGTTTCGGATCACAGACCTATTGTCTTGTCTCAACAATCGGTTGACTATGGCCCTCGTGTTTTTCGGTTTTTTAATTCGTGGATGGATGAAGCTTCTTTTGAAGAGATGGTGAAAACCTCGTGGTCGGTTAGTGCGGAGGGCGCCTCTAAAAGCCATTTTATAATTTTTAAAGACAAGTTAAAATTGCTTAAAGAAAATTGCAAAGAGTGGTGGCGGAAAAAGAAGGCCGAACAAGTGGAGGAACGGAAGAATCTCCGTGATAAAGTGAGCCGTATTGAGGCAAAAATGGACGGTATGTTGGCGACCGATGAGGAGCTAGAGGAAAGGCAAGCTGCTAAACTCTCTTTGTATAAACTAGACGCTAAGGAATGGAAAGATTTGTCACAAAAAGCTAAGGTGAAATGGTCCATTGAAGGTGATGAAAACACGAAGTACTTTCACGAGATTATTAACAACAAGAGAAGACATTCCATGATTCGAGGCGTGAAGCAAGACGGTAATTAGACCACTACTCCTTCGGAGGTCAAAGAAGTATTCTTTAATTACTACTCCAACAAGTTCAAAAGTAAACCGGTTATTAGGGTGGTGAATCGAAGTGATAAGTTCAAGAGTTTGTCCCAACAGGACTCGGAGTTGCTAACGGATGCAGTCACCATGGCGGAGTTAAAAATAGCGGCGTGGAGCTGTGGCAACGATAAAGCTCCGGGCCCCGACGGTTTTACCTTTGCTTTTATTAAAAAAATTTGGGATGTGTTAAAATCTGATATTTTTAACTTTGTCGTTGAGTTTTTGAGACATGTTTCTTTCCAACGGGATGCAACTCTTCGTTTATCACTTTAATTCCTAAAGTGGTAAACCCGCTCGCGGTGGGTGATTATAGACCCATTAGCCTCATTGGTGTGCAATTCAAAATCATAGCCAAATTGTTGGCTCTCAGGCTTGCGCTGGTGGTGGATTCGGTTGTCAGTCCCGAGCAGTCGGCCTTTGTTAAAGGGCGGCAAATCCTGGATGGCCCCATGATCGTGAACGAGATTATTGCTTGGTACAAAAAGAAGAAGAAAAGTGCTATGTTATTAAAGATAGACTTTGAGAAGGCGTATGATTCTATTAGTTGGGAGTATTTAGACCGGATGATGGAGTTTATGTGGTTTCCGGTTATGTGGTGGAAGTGGATCAATGCCATATTACGGTCTTCGAGAGTGTCGGTCATCTTAAACGGGAATGCCTCAAAGGAGTTAAAGCTAGAGAGAGGGCTTAGACAAGGTGATCCACTATCACCTTTTCTTTTTATTATCATGGAAGGTCTTCATGTAGCCATGGAAGAAGCCACTTCTCAACATTTATTCAAAGGGGTTTCGGTTAAGGAAGATTCGTTATCTATCTCACACTTATTTTATGCTGACGATGCTATTTTTTTTGGGCGAGTGGTCTTTTAATAACTTGCAAAAACTCCTCATTATTCTTCATTATTTTTATATGGCGTCGGGGTTGAAATTAAATCTTCACAAATCGAAGTTATATGGGATTGGTGTTGCGGATCGAGACATATCTGATATGGCGGCCATGATCGGTGTTTGTAATGGTAAGCTTCCGTTTACTTATCTTGGGCTTCCGGTGGGGCGAGAATGTCTAGAATTAAAAATTGGGACCTGTTGATTGCACGTTTTAAAAGTAAATTATCGGGGTGGCAAGTGAATACTCTATCGGTTGGGGGGAGATCCTTGCTTTTAAAATCGGTGTTGGGCGGTTTAGGCATCTACTACATGTCTTTATTTGTCATGCCAAAGTGTGTTGCCAATACTCTAGAAAAACTTAGAGCTAGGTTTTTTTGGGGTGGTTCCGAGAATAAAAGGAAAATACATTGGGTCAATTGGGAGACGGTGTTGAGCTCTCGTGAACATTGAGGTCTTGATATTGGTAGCCTTTATGCGTTTAATATTGCGCTCGTTTTAAAATGGGTTTGGAGATTTGTGACCAACCAAAACATGTTGTGGTCGAAAGTGGTTACCTCCATTTACGGTGAAAGGGGGGCTTGACCTAGCTCATGTGAATCGATACGGGTCATCCCCATGGGCTCAAACACTGAAAATGATAAGTAGATTCAAAACGAGAGGTGTGGACCTGCTATCACACTTGAAAAGGCATGTGGGTGACGGGAATTTGACTCGGTTTTGGAAGGATAGATGGATTGGTCCGTCCACTTTTGGGTCGGCTTTTCCAAGATTATATTTGCTTGATAATAATAAAGATTGCTTGGTGGCGGACCGTATACAGAATAATTCGTTATTGTGGGATTGGCGTCGTCCTATACGGGGCGGCAGGGAGGCGGAACAACTTCAAGGGCTAACTCGGGATCTTGATGGTATTAGACTCTCTTCTGAGCATGATACGTGGAGGTGGGAGTTAGGGGATGACGGGAGTTTTGAGGTAAAAATTACAAGACGATGGCTTGATAATTTATTTTTGCCATCTTCTTTTATTCATACGAGATGGAATTCGTTGGTTCCTCGAAAAGTTAATATTCTATTTTGGAAGGTTAATATTAACCGGGTGCCTACTAAAGTAAATTTATCGGGGAAAGGTATACCGTTTGATGACTTCACATGTGCAATGTGCAGGGATGGGATTGATGATAAGGACCACTTGTTTTGTAGTTGTGAAGTTTCTAGAAGTGTGTGGTGGTTACAAGTTATCAATACTAATGTGGAAGATTTAGAGGAATTTTTTTATAATCTGGATTCGAATCCCATGTGTGCAAAATCGAAGAAGATAGTCGAGGCGGTGGCTTTTACGACGATATGGATGTTATGGATGCATAGGAATGCTATCACGTTTAATAGTGGTGAAACCCGAAGAAGTATGATTGTTGATTCCATAAAAGAAGTAGCATATCTTTGGACTTGTAATCGTCGTGCTAAATATATGGTCTGTTTGGTTGGACGGAATGGAATAACTACATAATGGAATGGACAATGGAATGGAATGAGCTACGTAATGAAATGAGTTATTATATTCCATTGTCATGTTTGGTTGCAATTGGAATAGAATAAGTTTGTAAAGCATGTTGACAAAAATTCCCATTAAAAACAAATGCTTGTAACCGACACATATACTAATATTATAACAAAACTATCATAAATCAAATTCAATATAATTTTTAATTTTTATATACCTAATTTACAGGCATTTTAACCAAATAAAAGCTAGCTTAATCTGTTAACTAAGTGTATACTGTATAACCCAAAGATAATTGTTAAGATGTGATATACTGCAAAATATTGATAGAACAAAATAAAACAAAGCATCATTTCCTATTATTAGTTGTATATACGTAGCAATTGAGAAACAACCCCCATTTGTTGCTTCTAGTTGTATCGTATGGGTATGGATATACTGGTAAATATATATTCAAGCCAACAAAGGAATGGGTTGAATGAAAAAGGTAGTTATGGGGAGAATGGCATTACGTGGGGAATAAAGTTTTCCATTCAATAGGGATAAACAAACAACATTTTTTCAAGGGAATTGAATGGAGTTTTCCATTCCTTACAGTATTCTTTCATACCAAACAGGACCATAGTGTTATTTGGCCGGAATGGCTTATTCTCCCATGTAATTAACTTTCTTTGTTCTGTTTTGTCTAGTTTTTAGCTAGTTTTTCATGAAAGTTGTTTCCAAAAAAAAAAAAAAAAGATATCCACATCATTAATTTTTCCATCTCATCAAAGCGGAAACAGGTAGTTGAAAATTAACCATTCTCGATATGTAGAACGTACTCCTTTTTTGTTTTTTGTTTTTATTTTGAACGACAAATTATAATTTTACTCTTAAATAGCATATTGATGTCAATAATGCGATCACAAATATAGGGTATAAATTATACTGTTAGGCTAAAAGTTTTTTTTTTTATCTCTATCAAGCTTTTAGTGACATTATGTTTTTAGTGGGTGATGTTCATACCACAATTTTTACTTCATCTACCACAACTCTTGCTTTATATACTTGTACAGTAACCTGTAAAACTTGTACAGTGTGGTATAAGAAGTAAAAGTTGTGACGTAGAAATGAATTCCCTATGTTTTTTTCTTTTAAATGTCCAAGAAAGAAATGAGTGTATTATGGAATTTATTTTCTTGATAGTAAATGATACCGCAGCCCCACACGTGTAGAGTTGAAATTTCAAATTTGGACAGATGTGTTGTAGACTTATAGTTAGCTAAAAAGTTTTAATCTTTAACAATGTAGGGCTGAAGAAACTGTGCAACACTCGCAAAGTCCTACTATTTGACAATGACAACGAACGCTTTCATTCAATATTATTGCTCTTCTTCTTTATGCGGAAAATTTATTTAATACTCCGTAATATTTTTGGTTATTCAAAAAAATAAAAGTTAAAATAGGTTGTCAAAATTTAATACATTTTATATATTTTTATTTATCACTTTTGACATTTTTTAACTTATGCATCTAACATATCAACTCATAATAACTACAAATATTTTGAAAATTCAGTTGTATACGCCGGTTGAATAAGAGAATAGAAGGTAGTTGGTCAGAATAAATCAGTTAGATCAATAGTTAAAACTTTATCGAAATCGATCGGATTGATATAAAAACTCGGCTAAACTGCAAAAAGGATTATTTTTCTATAAAAGATTAAATAAATAAAATAGACATGAATTTTTTATATAAGTTTCGGAATTCAAAAATGATAAACTTGTTTGATAATAGGTTTTTGAAAAATGTTCGATTTTATATAGTATATATTTTGTATTCGATTCACTAGATAATTAAGTCCTTGAACCATATTTATGACCTTAAAAACTAGTTCTTAAGATGTTGATAATTAGCATTCATATTTATTTATTGTGAACGATAATCTTTATCTTTATATCTAATAAAAGAAAAGAATCTTTATATCTAATAAAAGAAAAGAATTTTGAATTTTGTCATGTCACACAGTCCATGTCATAAATACGTCATAATTGACGTGCCACGTTTGCGTCTGAATCACAAAGTCGATTCCACATCAAGAGCTTCTTACGATTTCTTCATTGTGTAAAACCTAAATTCAAACCTTCAATTTTGTAATTTCCAGCGAACCCATTTCAATCGTGTAAACCCTAAATTCTTACGATTTCTTCATCGAACCTTCCGTTTTGTAAACCCTAAATTCTTCATCGCATTTTATTTTATGAATCACCGTGTAAGTTTGTAGGTTTGTTTCAAACTTGCTGGTAGGTTTGATGAATTTGTTTTTTTTAATCTAACAAGCTTCAAAACGCAAGATTTTTCAATAAATTGAGTTTTATTGAAAGTGAGATTACATATGAAGCGTATCTATCTTCTACTCACACTAAATGAATCTGCCATGGATGTGCCTAATTTAAAATGAAGCACGGAGGAGGTAACCTTCGTGAGAGATGGCTGCAATTAGGTATTGCAAAGTTATTCAGTGTCTGTTTTCATTGATGAAGCCCTACAACGTATAGTGCAAAGTTAGCAGCCATGGATATTTATAGGATTTAAGATCAAGCACTACAATTTCTGGCGCATTTTGTAAGTCTTTTAATAATCTCTATCTCTATCTTTAATAAAAGAAGCATTCCACATCATATGATTTTATTTTTTGAATCACCGTTTAAGTTTGTTTCTAGATCACCTATTTTGGGGTTTGTTTAATCGGGAATAGCTTAATTTCATCTGTTAAACTCTCAGTAAGACTTCAAGTCTGCAGCCAAAGAATGTTTTGAGTGTTTTGGACAAAACCATCAGTAAGCCTTCAATCCTCATGTGTTTTTGACTGTTTTCTAAAAAACGAATTTGAAACAAACATTGATGTTGTATTGTTAATATTTACTTTTTATACATTTACTTATCAGTTAGTTTATGTTAAGAATTTGCCCAACATAAGAAAACGTGAATGTGATTATTAATATTTGATCAGTTAGCAAACATTAATGTGATTACTAATATTTGCTGGCAGAAACTCATTGGGATTTTCAAATTCAAGAATACTTTCACACACATATTTGTATATTGATTTTTGAGACATTGTCATTTGATATTAAATTTTTTTCAATGCATACGTGATGATTTGTTTTGAAATTGTGATTTGACATTGTTATTTAGAAAGTTTTTATCACGGGTGCAGGCTCAGTAATTTAACATAGATATAATGAATGAAGAGCTAATTCACACTCGAACAACAATTAAGATGGTTGAGCAAAGGTTAGTTAGTGTATTCAAGATAATGTTTTTCTTAACTTCTGTTATTTTAACACCAATTACAATTTTTTCTTTGCAGTAAGGATGAAGGTACCCAAAATGCATTTGACACTTCCACTGATTCTCAAGGAGCAGAGACTGTTGTTCTTCTTTCTGTAAGTGGTCATTTTGGGAAGTTTAAGGCAGTTCAGTTGATCCTTACTTATCTTTTCATGATTTGCATGTATAAGATTACCAATTACTATACAAGATTTATCTTTAATTTGGATAAGTATTTCCTTTAATGATTTGACCCATTAACTAACGGATCTTTATCTGACCCATCTAACATATCAACTGATAATTATTTGAACAACCATTTATCAACTGATAATTATTATTTATGGAATAGGTGTTGAATAAAATTCATCTTCCAGTTGCTGAACCAAGCCAAGTTTTTTCTAGAAATTATGGTTACTGTTTTTAAACTCGTATATATACAGATATACCTAACTCATATAATTTTTAAACTCAAGAATATATTATAGCTGTTTAAATATGAATATTGTTGCAGGTTGAAACAATGGGATTTGAACGCGTAAGTTAATTTTGATTATCTACTGACTTATGCAAAAATATTTCATTGAATAAAAATAAAATTCTGAGATCAGTTTAACATCAACTGCAGTTTGTTATTGTAGTGCTCAAGGTATCTGTGAAGGAACAAATTGGGAATACGGTGCATGTGACAGTTACATTGTATGGTCCAAACACAAAATATGTCATTAATCGAGAAAGGGAACTACAGGTTAGGATGATAAATTGACTTTGTGATGCGATGAAATAAATTCTTTATTTTCTGTAGGATTTCATTATTTTTTTCCCATCTGATATACATTTTTGTGATTTGGTATATGCAATTCATTACCTGTCAAATGCAGGATTTGGTGTCAAATTATTAGGATTTGGTGCCAATTGTTAGGAGTGTTTGAAACCTTCAGGTGAGAAAGAAGCAAATAAAGTAGGGTCTTTATAAACTTTTTAGAATTATTTGTGGTGATATTCAAATTGTACTCTGGGCATTCAGAGAGTGTTGGTGCATTTAATCCTAAATAGGAAATTTTGTTCTTGCTCAGTTTAGTGATCATAAGTCATGAAACCAGGTCATGGTGAGACTCATTTCAAACTTAAAATGGGTCAAAAATGGGTTCGGGATAGAGTTAAAACAAGTCATTTTTTTTATCACACGTGGAATCGAGCTGATCTTTTTCTTAAATATTTAATACGTTAATTATAATTACGGAACACATATTAGTACAAAAATTCAACTTTCATGCCTAACTTTGGCAGCTAACTAAAACTTTCCACATTAGAGGAAGATTACAGTCAACGGGTCAAGAAGTATAAGTTATATTATGCAAGAAGTGAAGCATATACATTTATTAAGTTTTCAATTTTATGGCTCAATTTGCTTATTGTAAAGTATGAACAATGCTTCTGCTTATAATGAAATTGAAGAATGCTTTGAAAAATGTTTATGTTTATATTTATAGAATATGCCTATAATGAAATGAGTTATAGGCATAAACTAAACATTGTGTTTATGCTTATGCTTATTGTATTTTTGTACTTAATATTCTTTAAATTTTTATAAGTCACCCGTGATTTATCACGGGTTATAGGCTAGTTACCTTTTATATGACAAAACATGCATGCGTGTAGAGAGCCAACACTTTTTTGCTGTTGAAAAAGTTAGTCGCCACAAGAATTGCGGTTCGCACAAGGTGCGTTTCTCAGAAAGCCAACGTTGGGTCGTGCACGACCCCATTTAATGTCCTACGTGTCAGTCGACCTGGCATGAAGAATCCTACGTGGAGTGACAATAAATGGGTCCCGTTCGTACAAATAAGCATCCCTTTCTTAAAATGGTTATAGAGAGTGTGTTAGGTTAATCGAATCGTGTGATTTTCACACCCCATTGGAAAGTAACAACACATATCCACCCACCTTAAACTTTATTAATTCATTAACTCCTTACCTTGTTTGACTCCGTTGACCTTTGCAAAGTCTCCGTTTTGCCCTTCAATGTATTAATTAAGTAAAATTGAAAAAAAAAACGCTAGCAATTATTGTCGCATAATTTTCTTCATGGAAACACTTACATAATTTTCTTCTCTAAATGGCAACTTTTAAAGTTTTAAAAGTCATTTAAATTTTATTTTCCTAATTTTAAATGAAAAAAATAAACCTTGGGTAGCTTTGTAATTTCACATGTTTCTCTCTCCTATATAAACCAGTGTCAAGGGAAGCATATCTCGAAGTAAGTGAGAATTCTGAAAATGGCTTCCAAGAACGACACCAGTGAGAAAGAAAACGTTTCGGAATGTACGGTGGAGGAGGTGGCGTTGGTGGTGCCGGAAACCGACGACCCGTCGTTACCGGTGATGACATTCCGGGCATGGACTCTGGGTATCGGGTCGTGTGTAGTTTTAATCTTCTTAAACACTTTCTTTATATACCGAACTCAGCCGTTATCGATATCCGCAATTCTCATGCAAATTGCGGTTTTGCCGATCGGAAAATTCATGGCGGCGACGTTGCCGACGAAGGAGTACAGATTAATGGGTCGGAGCTTTAGTTTGAACCCGGGTCCGTTTAATATGAAAGAGCACGTGATAATCACGGTGTTTGCGAATTGCGGAGTGTCACAGGGTGGGGGTGATGCGTACTCGATTGGAGCCATTACTGTTATGAAAGCTTATTATAAACAGAGCTTGAGCTTTCTGTGTGGGTTGATTATTGTGTTGACTACCCAGGTATTATTTTTAATTTAATTATAATTATATTGTTTTTGTATGATTGGGATAGTGGATAGGATTTTACAACCTCAAACGTACCTTCAATTATCTTGTTTGACTAATTCACTCTCTCTTTTAGTCTTGTCGAAACTAATTTCTCAATTCGATTCATTGGTTCGTTCATTTGGTCCTGTTCGGTTTGAATGTTAAATCAATTATTGGTTCAGTTTCCACATGACTAATTTACCCTTTTTACAATTCAATTAACTACCCATCATACTCTTTCATTTTATTTTCTATTTAATTCTTTAATTTCCAACTTTCAAATCTAGCGCTTCTAATTTATTTAAGTAAAATGAATTTTACATTTTCATCCTTATCACTTTTTTTTTTGTATAGTTATTTTTACACTACAATTTAAACTTTTATAGGTGATTAATATTTAAAAGTTAAACGTTAAATTGGATTCTTTTTTGTTATTCTATATATATCTAATATGTTTCAGTTTCACAGTTGCTTTTTTTAAATTATTATTACTTTAATATAATAGAAAATGACATATTTCATTTATGTTTTATTAACTTAATATTAATTTGTGAATTATACAATGAATGATATGATATAATTGTTTTGTTTTTATTATAGATATTGGGGTATGGATGGGCAGGCATGTTGAGAAGGTATCTGGTTGATCCAGTGGAGATGTGGTGGCCTGCAAACCTTGCACAAGTTTCTCTCTTTAGGTATGTGTATGTCAATCGCATTTACTTATTTCTTACATAATTATATATTCTTAATTTCAATTATTACAAGTAGTTCATATTCCTTTTTTTGGTTGTGGCATTGTGGGGTGTCCTTTTGGAATAATGTAAAAGTTAGACACATTTTTGAAAACTATTAGTTCCAAATTTCGACTTCAAATTGAGGGAATTTCGATCTCCTTTTGCAAAAGTTATAAAGTGAAGTTTTTGTGTATGTCATTTGCGAGAATAAGGATAACAAGGAAATCGAATATTAATAATTTGTCAAACCCATTTTGTTCGGTTTCTTTTGTCCTCCACCCGTTAACAAATGTCGCATTCAAAATTACCATCCACTCATTGACTCATTATTCCAACAAGGGTTTGTCATGTTATGATTAATTAAATAAACATAAATTTTACTTACTTTTTACGTTTATCAAATGAATTTCCATATTTAATATGGCATTCACTTATAAACTCGTTTTAAGAGGTTTAATCCCTCAAGTTTCAATTTTGTTCAATGGCTTTTGTTTAAACATGCAAACTATATAACGAGATTATATTATGCAAACTATATAATTTTCAAACTTATGACATTAACTTATCTTTATTTCAGGGCATTGCACGAAAAGGAAACGAAAGCACAAGGCATGACAAGGATGCGATTTTTCATGATTTTCCTATGTCTAAGTTTTGCCTATTACGCACTTCCCGGTTATCTTTTCCCAATTTTGACTTTCTTCTCATGGGTTTGTTGGGCCTGGCCCAATAGCATAACGGCCCAACAAATCGGGTCGGGCTACCATGGTCTTGGTGTAGGCGCATTCACCCTTGATTGGGCCGGGATTTCAGCCTACCACGGGAGCCCATTGGTTACACCATGGATTTCCATTGTCAATGTTGGAGTTGGGTTCATAATGTTTGTTTACATAATTATCCCCATTTGTTATTGGAAGTACAACACATTTGATGCCCATAAATTCCCAATGTTCTCTAACAAACTATTCACGGGAACGGGTCACGAATATGACACCACTCGAATCTTGACCCCACAAGTTGACCTAAACATTGCTGCTTATGAGAATTATAGCAAACTTTATTTGAGTCCTTTATTTGCACTTTCAATCGGATCAGGGTTCGCTAGGTTCACCGCAACCCTAACCCATGTGGCATTATTTCATGGCGGGTAATAAAATAAATCTTATACTTTGACAAGTTGAATTAAATTATGTTATTATTATTATTATTTTTGACGAATTTTGTACGTGTTGTAGGGATATATGGAAGCAGAGTAAACAAGCGGTGAAAAACGCGAAAATTGATATTCACACGAAACTAATGAAGAGTTATAAACAAGTGCCACAATGGTGGTATCTTGTGTTATTGTTGGGAAGCATTGTGTTATCACTTGTTATGTGTTTTGTGTATAAAGAAGATGTGCAACTTCCTTGGTGGGGTTTTCTCTTGGCTTTTGCTTTGGCTTTTGTTGTTACATTACCCATTGGTGTCATTCAAGCTACTACCAATCAGGTATATATCTTCCTAAATTAACCGAAAAAACATCCTATTTTGGACCATAAAAAAAACTGGCCTCTTTCTTATCGATTTCATTGATCGTGTGATGTAGCAACCAGGATACGATATCATAGCACAATTCATGTTCGGATATATTTTACCCGGAAAACCAGTCGCCAACTTGCTTTTCAAGATATACGGGCGAATCAGTACCGTTCACGCTCTTTCATTCTTATCCGATCTTAAGCTCGGTCACTATATGAAAATTCCACCCCGATGCATGTTTACCGCTCAGGTTTGTTAATTTTCTTGTTAACAACAAACTGTAAGTTTGTGGGGTCCCAACTTAAAACCAATTGGTTATAAGAGGAGCAGCTCATGACCCTTATAAACATAGAGATTTATTTCTTCTCTTATGTGTAATTAGTTTTTCTCATTGCTAATTTTATCTCTTCTAATGTTGATATATATGTATATTGTCAGCTAGTGGGAACTCTAGTTGCTGGGACAGTGAATCTCGCGGTATCATGGTGGATGTTGGGAAATATTGAGAACTTATGTGATATCGATGGACTTCATCCCGAGAGCCCGTGGACATGCCCTAAGTTTAAGGTCACATTTGATGCATCGGTTATATGGGGACTTATTGGGCCACAACGACTATTTGGGCCCGGTGGCTTATATAGAAACTTAGTTTGGCTATTTCTAATTGGTGCATTTTTGCCCGTGCCCGTATGGATAATGAGCAAGATTTTCCCGGAAAAGAAATGGATCCCATTGATCAACATTCCGGTTATATCTTACGGTTTTGCGGGAATGCCACCCGCAACCCCAACAAACATCGCCAGCTGGCTTGTCACGGGAATGATATTTAATTATTTCGTGTTCAAGTACAAGAAACAATGGTGGCAAAAGTACAATTATATCCTTTCGGCTGCACTTGATGCAGGGACGGCTTTTATGGGTGTTTTGTTGTTTTTTGCTTTTCAAAACGAGGGTGTTGATTTGAAGTGGTGGGGGGCAAAACCGGATCATTGTCCTTTGGCGACTTGTCCGACGGCTCCTGGAATTAATGTCACGGGATGCCCGATATTCTAGGATTATTATGGTATGAGTAGTGACTGTAGAATAAGGGTAATATGCATATTTTTCAGACTTGTACGTACGTTTGGTTGTACTGAAACAGAATTTAATCAAAGTCTAGTGATTTTATTGATATATTCGAATGATTTGATTTTTGTTGAAATGATTAAAATTTACTACATACATAACGAAAATGTGCTCACGAAACTACACAACCCAAAATCCTCATATACTTTTCAGCATATTACATTTAAGAGTGATGTTAGATACCGTAAAATCCTCGTATATAATCTTCCTTGGCATCTGGTGAGCTCTTGAAAAAGAAAGTTCACATGTCAAGACTTTCTAACCATTATTCTCCATTTCCTCGTATGACACTCTTCACCTGATCTCACATTATTTGAATAAAGGGGGTGATTTTTCTACCACAACTTTTAAGGTATGTATCACATCTATTGCTTAATATGCTTGTACAGTTAGGTGTAAAATCTGTACTGTGTGGTATAACCAATAAAGTTGTGATAGCAGTATCAATTCTCAAGTCTTTCTTCAATTTTCAACATTTAATCTTTTGAAAGAATGTCTTGATCTTGTTTATCAGATGATGAAGAACTTATGTGTTGGTTCAGCTGATGACATATATCAGTTGAATTATTAGAGTCAGCTGAGAACTAACGTTAGCGGATAATCTATCACTAAGTATAAGTTGTTTATATCATAATATATACAATTTATGTCATTGGACTAACAAAATTGTAATTTACAGGTAGAGTTAGAGCATCCACAATGGTTAACCTCTACAATGACTTATTACTTTTGTCACATCATCTAATAATCTATTAGTTAAAAACCTCTCCAATGGTTAATCTTTCCAAATACTTTTTCTTATAAATTACTAATTTACCTTTAACTATATCAAATGTTTTATAAATACCTCTCACTTATTTAATTTAACAATTCTTATAGCATTACAAAACTTAACATTTGTTTAAAATGTCTATTTCAAAACTATTATAATTTATAGTTATAGAAATTATTGAAATATGATAAAGTTATAATTTATAGTTATAGAAATAATAAATGATTCACATATAAATATATACATGAGTTTTAAATATAAAATTGTTAAATATAGGGACTAAAAGAATCAAACATTGAAAGATGTTCAAGTGGTTGGGGAAGATCAAGTGGTTGGAGTGACCTCTTAAAAAAGTCATCAATTCCAATGGTAAAAAACATTTTATAGGTTATTCAAATAGTATCAACCTCTTTTTTAACTTCTCATTGGAGATGCTCTTAGGTCCCCTTGTATTTCGTGTTACAAATGTATTAAGTACTCCCTCCGTCCCTAAATAAAGTTCTCATTTCTCCTTCAAATTTTGTCCCTAAATAAAATTCTCATTTCTCAAACTTAAGGGGCCCACTTAATATAATAATATTATTATCAATATTTTCAGCACTAACTATATCCTAAAACACTTTCTCTCTCCAATCAAACCTTATATTTTAATAGTAATACCAAATACCCCACCACTAACTATCTTCTAAAAAGTTGTGTCCAAGAGAAATGAGAACTTTATATAGGACCGGAGGGAGTATTTTATTTTAATAAAATCTTAATTACTGAAAACACTATGTTCTATTTATTTATATTTTATTTACTTTTAACTATTTTTCAGTTCCATAAACCCTTCTTTATCTTGTGTTGTTTGATCAAACACAATATAAAATAAATTATACTAGTTTATCTATATTCGTTCATTTATCATCTTATTCAATTGTTCACGAATCCTACATAAAAACTTATTTTTCTAATAAACGAAAATGAAAATAAAAATTCGTCAGTTTAAGTGTAGTTTAAGTGTTCACACACAGGTACTTCATTAACATTTATTTTTGTTAAAGTAACGAATATGATTAGGATTTGGTTTGTTTATATGGCTACTCTTAATTAGGATTTGGTTTGTTCATTTGGTTTGTTTATATGGCTACTAGCTTCAAAGCCCGTCCGATTGGGCGGGCATGCTTCGAAAAAGATGTAGGAAAATAACAAAATAGTAATAGTGTTGAAATAACATAACAATATCACATATAAATAATAAATAATAAAATATAAATGCAAGAAACTTGACCCATTTTCAAGTAAACAGACTGAAATTGCATACTTAACAGATATTGGTATATGGATGACATCTAGATTAAGTTGACATCAACGCTGCACAATAGCGATTATGCAACTTCAATGTGGCACGATCAACTTCCCTCACCATCTGCATTTTTCAAATAATTAGTAAATGGAAAATAAATAAATTTGTTAGAATTTTTTCAATCACAACAATTAATAAACCACTGCAATGTATATTTCTAAATTAAATGATTCGTTTAATAAAGCACATCTCACTAAATTGCATTAATTATATAAATGGTCTACGCATTATTTTCCTTTCTATACAAAACAAAAAGTGTTTATGGGTCAACCCAACATGTTTGACCCGAGGAAAATAATGACTCGTTTCAACCCAAGCCCGAGCCTGTTTGTTTAATTTAATGATTGAATTAAAGAATATACCAAATTCTTATTTGACTTGAAAAGGTCAAACAAATCAGTACTTTTACTTTTTAGTTGGAAATTGATAAAAAATTTCTTACTTTCTTACAAATGAAACATTCTATGCTAAAAGAGCATTATATGTAAACAAAACACACTGAGCTTAAAAAGTAGTATGTGTAAACACATCAGTTTTTTTAGTTTTACTCGTAACGGGTCAATTATATCGTAGCAAAACATTAAAATGTAAGAAATTGGGTAGATTTCCACAAATATTCAACCAACACTAATCAACCAACATACAAATATTTAAAACACTGAATCGAACACATACTTAAATACATAAACATAAAAGTACAAAAAAAAAATTCAAACAAAAACGTTTAAAATATTCAACCAACACTAATAACAATGATCAACCAAGATAAAAATAATCCAAATAAGTTCACCCATAAAGATAAAAATGTATCAAAAATCATGGTTACGAAAAGAAAATCATAATCTTTTGTAACCAACTTCACCGTTACCAAGCCCACCAACTTGTCCTGTGAGTCACTATCAAGTTCATCCATGTCAATGAAGACACGCCTCTTTTTAAAACTTGAATTTTCACCACTTCCAGATCCAAAAAAGTCTGCATTTTTTAACCTGAAAAATAAAATGTTGCTTTTCAGTCTAATATTTATGATAGTGATCTCCAGGGTTCTCATTAGATTTAAGTAGCAAACTGATAGGTTAATATCCACAAAAATACAACAATAAGTAAAATAAAAATGTTGTCGAAGCAATCAATGAATAGCATCTCTATATTATAAGAGAAATGGTATTGATGCCACCCATTTGTGCCTACTCCATGTGCCATGTCACCACAAGATGACATGTGTCATCTACTAATTCTCTTTCCTCATATCCCTTGATATTGACACTTGTCTTGATCACACGGGTAGGCACAAATAATAGGCACCAATACCATTTCTCATATTATAATTAGGAATCATTAAAAAATATAGCTAAAATATACAATTGTGTTAACAATCATGACAATCGTAATGTGGTTTAACTCAAGGGTAAAACTTAAGGGTACAACGATTTCACTTTATAGCGAAAAGTGAAGTGTTATTCCTGTCAGCTTAAAGAAAACATGCCATGTTTAAGAAGAGTGTTTCGGGTTCCTTTTCTTTGCGGTTTGGGTGGGGTGACTGTTGCTGGTTTGAAGGGTTGTATTATTGTTGGCATGATGACCCTGTCGAGCATCTTTTACAAAATATTTTAACCTCCATAACGTTAATTCACTCTGCACAAATACCGCAACTCTTCAGTTTAGAGCTGGCGGCCAAAACGGGTCATTTGTGTGTATGGGTAAACGGGTCAGGTCAGGTCGAGTTGAGATGATACATAATTTGTGATCAAAAATAAAATGAGTGAAGATATAGTGAGGACCTGAGCATCAATGTCAAGGTCGATTTCTACTGTTGTTGAATGAAAACTCGCGTTATGTTGGGCTACAATCTCGAGGGCCTTACTAAGATCTTCAGGAGACAACTGAGTCAGAGCTATCCCGATGTTTGTTTTTCTTCAACTGTCGATCACGTAATTCACATTATCCATTGATAAATAAAATAAAAAATAAAAGAAAAAAAAATAATAGTTATACAACAAAAACATTGGACTTGTGATATTATAACCAGATGTAGAAAACCTGCAACTAGTTGGACTTGTGCGACCCAAAAAGGTCCCCTGCAAAACACAATAAAATCCGAATTACAAATAATGAAAAGTGTGAATTATAATTATAATGAGAATAAATTAGTGATCTCTCACCTAATAGTCAACTTTGACTTCTGGGAAATCTTATTCTTGATGAATTACATGATTTTCTGAATCTTTAGGTACAATAACATCCTTGTTTAAGGATTGTTTCCCACTAAAATTAGTTGTAGACGCATGTGGTTTACTGAATGAAAAAGAGTTTGTTTAATCTCAGGTATAGACCACATAGATTCATTGGTACCACTAATGCATAGTTGGCATGCTGTTGAAATATTCACTAAAGAAACAAAAAAGAGGATAACTATTTAAACCAACCTAAAACTAAGAAAAACAATCATATTAGACATATAACTGCAATCCATGACCAAACATTATAATAGTTACTTTTTTAGCCATAATAGTATAATACCCACATAGCAGCAGCCGGAGAGACCATCAACAATGTTTGGTTGCAGCCACGCCAATGTTTGGTTGCAGCCTTGCAGGAGTTGTATCTTAGCATCTATGTACAAACATGAAACAGAAATATGAAATAAATAAAAAAGTATCTTGTAATCTTGCCATTACAATGTATTTGGAATTAAACACCAAAAAATAATCAAGTAACCAAATTTAGGTTAGCCAATAGTATAATACTATAATAGTATAATACATGATTTCTGAATAACTGTAAATCATAGATGTACGGTAATTACGAAAGTCAATTACATCGTCCTCCAATCACATAACTGCAGCATATCTCAGGATTCACGAATCCTTCAAAGTAATTAACTTTCATAGTGCAAAATGTTAAAGATTAAACCCTTGATCTTGTTTTTAGCTATAGTGGCTAGGAAAATTGAAGGTAGCGTTAGACATTAGGGATACAAACCTGATCAGTGTAGCCGGAGAAAGCTTTTCGTCAACGATCTTCTTATCATAATTTCTTCAGGGATTGCCGAAGCTGTTACAATACAATATGGCTATTGAAACTGGGGATATCAAATCAATCGTGATTCAATGGGATATGCGGACGAGTGGAGGCGTGTTGAAGGTTTGATTAGGGCATCGTAAAGGGGATTGTATATTTTGAAAATCCGTCAAAAATAAAAGCGTGAAGAAGGATAGTTGAAAAAACCCAGCAGAATTAGGGTTTAGGGCATCGTAAAGGGGATTATGCCATTAACTAATAACTATATGATTATTCCTAAACCCAGAATTCAGTTAATCCACATGAATCTAAAATCAATTGCGGCTGTTTGAACGAAAATTAGGGCATCGTGAAGGGGATGTATTGAGAAGTGGAAGAGATACTACGGTTGTGAGGCTATTGGGAATGCTGCATGAGGAGGAGAGATTATATGGTTGTGAGGCTATTGGGAGGATGAGATGACCAATGGCAGAATTACACGTGGCATTGTGGACGAATGAGAGAGCTCGAAATTGATAGTTGGCAAAATTAGATCAAATGTAGGCTCATATATATGTTAAGACTCTTAATTAGGATTTAGGAATAATCATATAGTTATTAGTTAATGGCATAAATCTTTTTTTTTTTTTTTCTTTTAAAAAGAAACACTTCAACCACTTAACTTTTTAATATATACTGAATTGCCCCTTTATTTTACTTTTGCTACACACACCATCATTTTCCCCTTTGTTTAACCAAAATATAACACAGCCCAATCAGCCATTGCACCTACCAGGGTTCCTGTCTGCTGCCACCGCCGAATTCCGCACAAGGTTCTTATTTCAAATTCTTATCCTTTCAATCTTTGTTCAAATAATTTAGCACTCTGTTTTCTATTCCGTAATGTAGTCTACCTGTTTGATGAAATGCCTACGGTTTTAATGATAGGTAATAGATTTCATTTCATGCCAATAAGACCTTAATTTTAATTTAACGATTACTGTAGTAAGTATAGTGTAATGTAGTCTACCTGTTCGATGAAATGACTATGGTTTTAACTATAACTAGTACTTGCGATTTAGAGCCCTGCTTCCGCCAATAACACCTCAAATTTTGAATTAATTTACAGGATTTCTAGTACTTGAGTTTGTGCAATCTGAAACTAGATTGTGAGATGTTAACGGACTTAAAGTTTAGACATTTAAAACAAAGTAATTTCATAACTCCAAACGATTATGATTTCAATTTTGTGATTGATTGTTGAGATGGTGGAAATAGATATAAAGTTAGCTATTTACCTCTAACGGTAGTTAACTAACTAATTATTGTATTCTCAGATGAATATGCAAAGTGTAAGAGATTCCATATTGAGGCATTTTAGGATTAGTATATCAAAAAGACAGTTTATGTTAGTGAAAGATGTTAGTGCAATTAGCAGTTTTTGCAGAAAACTTTGCACATCAACAGGATCCAGCCATGATCATGATCAGATAACGGGTCGAGTGATTGGGCTGGTCAGGAAATTTGACAAGATTGATGCTAATAAGGTACTCGCTCTCTTTGTTGTTTTAGCAAATATTTTCTATGAAATTACCTATTTAACCTTGTGTATCAGGTGACTGAGTTAGCAGATTTTCAGAAAGATTTGAGTCTTGACAGCCTGGACAGGGTGGAGCTTGTGATGGCTTTTGAGCAAGAATTCTCCATTGAGATCCCAGATGAAGAAGCTGATAAACTCAAATGCTGTGCTGATGTGGCCAACTACATCATCTCATCATCGCCTAAACAGGATTCCTCATGAATATGTTGTTTCTTACCCTAGAAATCACTTTTCAATTCAAACTTATTTCTATAATTTAGAACCTTAATGATGTTGTTTATATGTATAAATATCAAGTATTTAGCATCCACTTTGGATGTATGTTTGACATGTTTCTTACAAATGGTAATTTCTTAGGCTGTGTTTGGTTTGTAGAATCCGGTGGAATTGAAATTCAAGGTTAGGGGTGTAATCAACACGATACCAAGCTCGAGCTAGGGGTGAGCGCGGTCTAGAAGCCGATCCAAAACTGATAGGACCAAAACCGAACCGATTATATGTTTTCGGTTTCGGTTCGGTTTTTTCAGCCCAAATACTCACCCCTATCTGATGACCAAACTGAAACCGAAAATCATGAAATTACAAAACCGAAAACTGAACCGATTACATGTTTCTTCGGTTCGGTTTTTTCGGCCCAAATGCTCACACTTTTTTTTAACGGCCAATTATTAAGTTAGTGGTTCTAGCCAGACAGTGACAGTGACATCCATAAGGGGCAGTATGCCTACCCTTGAACCACCCACCTATGGGGAATAAACCCCATCACCTATTCACTTGAGTAAAAACCTTTAACAAGACTCGAACCTGAAATCTTGTGAAGGAAAACCCTAAGATTTCCCTTGGTGGCCCAAATGCTCACCCTTAGCTCGAGCTCTACTCATTTATGAAACTCAAAGCTCAAAACTCAAAGTCGAGCCTTTGTTTTCAAGCTCTCCTCGACTCAACTCATTTCACAATATAAAAATAGAAAATAATATTTAATCAATTTTTAATGTTGATCAAACTTGATACTTTCAAGCCTGACTTGACTCGACTCGATTCAATACTTTTGAGTTCATCTTTACTCAACTAGGTTAGAAATTATGGTAATTAAGTAAATATGCATGTACACAAAAATAGCACAAGCTCAATAAGGTTGTGAATTGTATAAGCAGAGTATTTTAAAAAGGCAGTGATGTTCACACCACAACTTTTAAGTTATCTACCACAGTTAATGCTTTAAACACTTGTATAGTTTGCTGTAAAACTTGTACGGTGTGGTGTAGGAAGTAAAAGTTGTGTGAAAATGAATTCCCATTTTAAAACTCAAGAAGCTTGACCCAAATCAAGTTGATTTCAGGTATATATCGAGTAGGTCTCGGGTTATCCCTGTGATTCAAGGTTCCATTCCATATTTCTGAGTCGGGTTATCCTAATTCAAGGTTCCATTCCATGGATTATTTGGTTGGGAAAGTGGATGGAATCAAATATTAATGATGACGAATTAATTTTCAAGATTAGGGGGTAGCTTTTTGTAATGTGATGAAAAGACCAAAATACCCCCGAAAGAAAATAAAAGACAAAGATTGTATTTTTCTTATCAAGTACAAGTAAGCTTTTACATAACGATTAATGCCATCATATTTACATCCTCTCCCTTGCACGTGACTTGCGCGCACACACACACATAGACACATAAACAAATCACAACAATATGAAACACGATCAAATTCCACAACTCAATATCGTGACTTAAGCGCCTTCTAGCATGAGTTGTAACCAACAATGAGATCTTTCCTTAAAACGTGGCTTGTTTCTTGTTGCATGCGTGCGAATTTCTAGGCGTCATGTGAATCTCACGTGCAGTGTACGTGCGAAATCCATTCTCAACTGCCAAAAGCTTTATACCTTTGTGTTCACCCCTAAAACCTCGGTGGCATGGAGACCTCTTTGGTAACTCAATAATCTTCACTATGCATTTCTTTTCCATATTTGGAATTGCATGGAGATGAGAAGGAAGATCGATTAGGAAGTCCCCAAATTCGTCGGTTTTGCCTTTTACCCAATCCGATTTACGTGTTTTCCTTCTTGTATTACACGAAACCGCAATCGATGCTCCTGAGATATCATATATATAGTTATTAGAACACTTTTTGTATGAAGTTTTTTAACATGTTACAAAAATTAGTGTCTTATAAATCACTATAAAAGTTCTACTATTTCATATAAAATGATTTCAAAGAATCTATATACATATCATAAATTACCATGGATAGGAAGTGATTGAGAAGAATTTTCATCCAAACAAGCATCACACAAAACCGAACCACCAACCACCACCGTAGAGAGCTTCTCATCACCGTATCCCGCTTCTCTTCTTAGGTCAAGATCGCCCGTGGAGAGCTCCACCATAAACTCATGTCTAGCAGCCGTTGCAGTAGGCCCGAGAAAAACGAAGAAGAAGATGAATAACAAGATTGTCATGATATTTGTGTGTCCTTGAAAATTTGTCATAATCATTGGAGTTTGTGGATACATAAGAGGAAACTTAGGAGCAACGCGATGAGAGAAAATGAAAAGCTACCAGCCTGACTTGTAATTATATATATGCTACTAATGCAATGCTTGTGCATGGGGTTTTAATTAAATTTAATTTTTGATATAAAATATAGTAAAAAATGATATTTCGTCAACGTTCTTGTGGTTGTATACCTACTTTAACCTTTGACCAGTGCCTTGCACCCAATTTGGATAGGTAATATACCACAAAAATATATCATCTAACTACACATGAGAGAGAAAGGGGGAGTTGGCTTGTCAAGGTTTTAGTGAGCAATTATTTAATGACAATCAACAAAGGTTGTGACACTTTGATTTTCCTTTCTTTGTACTCATTGTTATCAATAAATAAATAACTTCTATTATACCGGTTTAATATAGAGGTGGGTAAAATGGGCAAAAAATCTGGTTCATGATCCGAAACCGGTTGGAAACCAAATTGGAACTAGATTGAAGCGTACCAGATCGGATCAGATTCGAAACCGCTCGATTGAGAGAGGTTCGAGTATTCTTAGGCAAATCGATTTGAAAACCGGATAAGGGAAAACCGATTTGAAACCTGATTGGGGGAAACCGGATTCGGATATGTATAAGTGATTTGGGTTGTCAAATGTACAAAAAAACGGATCCAATCCGGATTCGATCTGGTTTCTATTGGTTTCTAAGTTGCCGATCCTATTCGGTTTTCAACCAATCCAGTTTTGACCAACTTTGACCGGATCTAATCCGGTGCGTTTTCTTTTTAATATGGTTTGTACAGGATTAAATTGTTAAACCAGATTAATTTGGTTTCTTTTTAATATGGTTTGTACAGGATTAAATTGTTAAACCGGATTAATTTGGTTTAGGCCGTTCACCAAGATCAAAATCCGGTTGGTTTGATTCGCAAATACTTCAAATCGCAGTTTACTTATCAAACATCCCTAGGAATAATGTAGGATTACATTGACCATATTTATGTGAAGAGGGTAGTTTAGTCTTTTTGCGATTATCAACTCCTCCTTAGCATGAGTGGTAGGTAAATGTAGCAATTTAGAAAACATTAGAGGTACACACGAGCACAATATAGGTTGGAAAAGAAGTTAACCACAAAGATAAATGACGGTTAGGTAGGCAACCAACCAAGTAATCTTATAATCCTAAAACAATCTCATTGTCAAGCCTACTCTAACCATCTTTTATTTTTATTTTCACAATATAATTAAAAAAATATATACATTACTTTCAACGCCGTCTTTAGGGATGAAAATGGACCAAAGATGACTCACATGTCTAGAAAGGGTTAATTTGTTACATAAATAATATTATATTGTTGGGTCGCTGAAAAACATCCCCCATTGAAGGGAGTTAATGAAGACAAAAAGGAAAATAGTTAGAAGACAATCTGAGGATTAGTTCATCAGATTGTGGGTAACTGAATCTGATCAGTTCGGATTTCAGTTACCCAGCTGTACTATCTTATCACTATCTAAAACAACGATCAATTCCCCGTGCGGAATCAGATACTGATCAACAGATCAGATAGTTATAGCAGGTTCAGCGCACACTTGACAATAACGTTGAACCATCAAACAGATACCTCTCTAAGCAAAACTCTTAGTGAATGTCACTGAAGCTGAAGGTCATCTGAAGAAGCATGAGTATCCGAAGACTCATGGCGAGATGAAGCGTACAAAGGCCTAAAGTTTCAGTGTCACAGAAAGACACAAGTAAAGCACAAGTTAGTGCATCGCTGATTAGGGGAATATCTTGCAAATCTTCTAGAAGATATCGGCGATCACAAGACGACAGAAAATACTGTTAGAATTTCGTTAGTCGTGCTCGTCCCATGAAATATCCTCTGCACCGACAGAATTCTTACACGTGGATTCGATCGATCATTCCTTTGACACCACGTTTCCCAATGCTATAAATTGAGGACTTAGAGATCGAATTCTATGTGCACCTGTAACGCCCCGAAATTTGTATCTATTAAATAATACTATTTTAATCACATTTTATCTTATTTATAATTAATTTTATATTAATTGTACATTTTTAATTAAATAGTTAACACGTCTCGCATTATTAGACGTTAATTAAGATAGACATGTCAGGATTAATTAATTAAGTAATTATTATTTACTTTTATTAATTATTAAAGTCTTATATTCAAGAGAGTTAATAAATAGTTAGTCATCTCGTAAGTTTTAGGCGACCTGTAATGTAATTAGATGGTTCGTTTCTATTTGAAGTTAGTTAGTCACGTGAACGTTTCGGCTTTTAACGCGGTTTAATAAATCGAGAGTCGGGTTGTGTTCTTATTCTATTGAGTCGGGCCGGCGATAGGCTATGGTCGGTATTATATCCGGACAAAAAGGGTTTGTTGGGCTCGAAGGCCTTAGTCCACTTAGGAAATTAATTATCAGTAGGGTTTAATCCCCACCCTTAATATGCTATTTCGGCCGCACCCCCAATTAGACGTTCCTATTATTCGTGTTCCTATTATTCGTGGCTGAGAAGAAATATGTGAGGAGGCGGTGAGAATTGTTTGTTTTTGGCCGAAATTATGCCACCATCGAACACCATGTCGGACTATTTATTTATTGGTGATATGTTATAATGATTTTGTCGGCAAAGAGGATGTGGCCAGCTAGCTCAATGGTTTCTCTAATGTTGGGTTTCTATGCATCTAGTCACAATTTACTCAAGGCGGAAATCAAGAGTAACTTGATTAGAACATTGACCCGATTAAAACGTTTGGACCGTTAGGTTTACAATTCTAACGCAACTAGATATTTAATAACTAATTAAATAATAAATTCAAAACTTACATTGTTATGGTTTGGCGAAGGAGGCAAACCTTGTGATCTCGTTCTTGCCAGATTCACACTATGCCTAGGATTCAAGAAAGAATCCCTCTATCGTATGACACCCAAGGGTTATCACGAACAGGACGACATACCACAACGTAGTATAAAGCACATTGAGAAAACGAGAACCCCAAAACCCGAAAACGATTTTGGCGGTGGCGGTTCACGGCGGTCCGGCGGCGGTGCTGTGGTGGCAGCGGCGGCAGGCGGTGGTCCGGCGACGGTGGCACGGCGGCGGTGGTTCGGTCGAAGGGGTGCTCGGCCGAAACTTTGAGGATGCAAGGGATCAAGTGATTAGTGTATTAGGTTAATACCCTTGACCTCCTATTTATAATGTACCAATCCTAATTAGAGTCAAACTCTAATTAGGTCAAAGCCCGTCACCACTTAAGCTCGGTCCGATCAATGCCCAAGCCCGAAATATTTAATTAGTCAATAACCCATTAACTAATTAAACCCGTTAAGCCCGATAGTCTATCTAATTAAACAATTAATTAAACACTACGTTTTCTCGTGTTCGTTGATTCCTCGAGGACAACCCGAATAGAATCTAAAATACCCGAACCGGAATACGGTTTATTTGATGTGTTGGACACCAATTCCAACAGTCTCCCACTTTGACATCTCATCAACTATAAACGGTACGCGTTCATGTATCCTTTAGAGTGTGCATAGCATGTGCAGCTGCTGAACTCTGAACTATCAGAAACAGTCCTATGATAAGTGATCATATGTCCTTCGTTGCGCGATATCTTGTAACTAGTGACATGGACTTGTCAATCACTCTAGTTACGATTATGTTTCCTGATTCGAGATTTATGATGACGTTTTGACTACATAATTGAACTTTCAATTTAGTCATGACCTGCGCAGGTACTTCACTGTCACATCAAATCAACAGGGGGCCCATAGATATCTCCTCTATCACTTTGATCAGAGGGAACAAATAAACCTCAACTACACCATCTTCTTTCATAGTCATCACATGATGTATGGAACTAATCTGTATAGCTACCAGTTACGAATAACGTTGGAGTTAGACCAATACATCACGAAATCGTACTAAGGAAATGATGCATCTTGGTTTGAAAACTCATACGATATTATCGCCTCACAATTACCCATGATGAAGTCCATGGGGTAATTCTCCGAGCATGGGTTTGTCCAACATTTAAATACACCTTTAAATGCTCATGAGAGTAGCAGCAATCTCCATGCAATGTTCATACCTTTGAACAAGCTACTAACTCTCCCATGACATCTTAATTCAGTTCTCATTCCCATGAGAACGACTGACTGTGGACGTTTAAGTAATCTCTTAGATTACTTTGGAATAGGTTCTAAACATGCAAAAGGTTGAAATGGAATATTTAAATACTATATGAATGATAGAACACTTGCAAATTATTTAATCTCCATAAATAAATCATCAATTCATACAATTTAATTTTCACTACAAATTTCAAATGAATAACACTTTAAGATAAGTCACTATGAAATCTAATTCCTATCGTCCTCACATGAGCATCATGCTTGGCACGACTTAGTGCTTTAGTGAAAGGATCAGCCGGGTTGTTATCCGACGATACTCTAGTCACTATGATGTCACCTTCCTCAACACACTTTCTCACATAGTGATACTTTCTGAGTATTGCCTGGTCCGACTATGATCTTTGGATTCTTTAGTCAAAGCGACTGCACCTTCATTGTCACAAAAGATTTTCAATGGCTCCTTGATGCTTGTTACGACACCAAGATCACCAATGAAATTCTTTAACCATGTGGCCTCTTTTGCTGCCTCACTGGCAGCAATATACTCAGATTCACATGTAGAGTCAGCGACTGCCTTCTGCTTGGAACTCTTCCAAGTGACAGCTCCTCCATTTAACAAGAACACCAACCCAGATTGTGAACACAAGTCATCTCTATCTGTTTGGAAACTCGCGTCACAATAACCTTCCACAACAAGTTCGTCTTTCCCACCATACACTAAGAACATATCCTTTGTTCTCCTTAGGTACTTGAGAATCGTTTTCACCGCAGTCCAATGATCGTTGCCAGGGTTGTCCTGGAATCGAATCACCATGCTCAAAGCATATGAGACATCCGGACGAGTACATATCATGGCATACGTGATCGATCCAATCGCCGAGTCGTAAGGGACTCGACTCATTTTCTCCAGTTCTGGCTTAGTACTGGGACATTAAATCTTAGACAATGTTATGCCATGGTTCATGGGTAGATACCCTTTCTTGGAATCAACCATACTAAAACGCTTTAGTATTTTATCCAAGTATTTACGCTGGCTCAATCCTATTAGACGTCTTTCTCTATCTCTGTATATATCTTTATACCGAGTATGTACGCTGCATCTCGTAGATCCTTCATTGCGAAACATTTTCCCAACCAAGACTTCACATCTTGCAGTGTAGGAATATGATTTCCAATAAGGAGTATGTCATCCACATACAGCACTAGAAAGACTACAACGCTCCCACTAGCTTTTATGTAAACGCAGGACTCATCTTCACTTCTAGAGAAACCAAACTCCTTGACTTTCTCACGGAAGCAAAGATTCCAGCTACGAGAGGCTTGTTTCAATCCATAGATTGATTTCTCAAGCTTGCACACTCTATCAGGATATTTCTTATTGATAAAACCTTCTGGTTGTGCCATATAGACATCCTCAGTAAGTCTTCCGTTAAGGAAGGCGGTTTTAACATCCATCTGCCAAATTTCATAGTCATGAAATGCAGCTATGGCAAGTAATATTCTGATAGACTTTATCTTAGCTAGCTACTGGTGAAAAGGTTTCATCATAATCAATCCCATGAGTTTGAGTATAGCCTTTTGCAACCAACCTAGCCTTATAGGTGTGCACATTCCCATCCATGTCTATCTTCTTCTTGAAGATCCACTTACACCCAACGGTTTTAATGCCGGGAGAAGTCTCAATCAAGTTCCATACTTGATTGTCATACATGGACTCAATCTCACTCTCCATATCCACTTTCCACTTTTCGGCCTCAGGGCCTTCCATAGCTTCCTTATAACTTGATGGCTCATCGTCATCAACTGGTAAACTATTACTAGTAGATGCATCACCTTCAGCAATATTGTAATCATAATAATCACCAAAATGCTCAGGAGGGCGAACAGTTCTAGAGGATCTACGTGGAACGGTAGGAGTTACATTATTTTCTTCAACAGGAATCTCATCCTCTGGTTGAGTGCTAGTGTCAACTATAGGTTCCACTACATCTTCATTGGATGACTCTTCACACTCTTCAAGATCAATTTTGCTCCCACTGTCTTCTTTGGATAATAGCTCTCTCTCAAGGAAGAATCCTCTTCGAGATACGAACACTTTGTTCTCTTTCAGATTATAATACCGATATCCAAAAGACTGTCGTGGGTAGCCAATGAAGTAGCACTTCTCTGATTTGTTATCTAGCTTGTCGTGAGATTCATGTCTTACATAAACTTCACAACCCCAGATTTTCAAATGTTTTAGGGAGGGAGGATTCCCTGTCCACATTTCAGAGGGAGTTTTGGCAACCTTCTTAGTTGGTACAAGGTTCACGATATGTGCTGCAGTCTCTAAGGCATATCCCCAGAAACTCACTGGAAGTGTTGATCGACTCATCATTGATCGCACCATGTCTAACAAGGTTCGATTTCTCCTTTCCGACACTCCATTGAGTTGTGGAGTTCGTGGAGGAGAGAGTTAAGATATTATTCCACAACTCTTTAGATAGTCGATAAACTCTTGACTAAGATACTCTCCGCCCCTGTCAGAGCGGAGCATCTTAATCTTCTTGCCCAGTTGATTCTCTACTTCTTTCTGATATTCTTTGAACGTTTCAAAAGTATCAGACTTATGTTTAATCAAATAAACATAACCATATCTACTGAAATCATCAGTAAATGTGACGAAGTATCGTTCACCATGTCTAGTGTTAGATTTGAACGGTCCACACACATCAGTATGTATGAGGTCCAACAAATCTTTGCCTCTTTCACACGACCCTGTGAATGGCGCTTTTTTCATCTTGCCAAGTAAACAAGACTCACACACATCATCTGATTTTAAGTCAAATGATTCTAACACTCCATCCTTTTGGAGTTTAGCTATGCGTTTCTTGTTTATATGTCCTAAGCGACAGTGCCATAGACATGACTTATCCAATACACCTTTGGATGAATCAACATTCAATATTAGATTCCTTTTGTTTACGCAACCAACATTTTCATATATACCATTACAAGGAATAGCTTTAAAGTAAAACACGTCATTTTTATAAACCAAAATAGAACCATTGTCATTATCAAAATCGAAATTAAAACCATCCTTAAACATGCGTAAAATGAAATAATCTTGGTGACAGCAGCCGAGACTCTGTTTCCCATGATCAGATTAAGCTCTCCATGCTTCAACTTCCTACAATTCTTAAGTCCCTGCATATCAGTGCAAATGCGAGTACCACACCCTGTATCTAGAACCCAAGAATTAGACATAGAAGTATTGTAGAGTTCAATCATAAACATACCAGAGGTGCCAGACTTTTGGACCTTATGATTTTTCAAATCATCCAGGTACTTTGGGCAGGTTCTTTTCCAGTGACCGTTTCCTTGACAGTAGTAGCAAACAGCCTCTTTCGGATCCTTAGTGGGTGCTATGTCAGAATCAGCCTTCCTCTTCTTGCCATGTTTTGTATGACCTACTTTGGCCTTACCTTTGCCACTAGGAGGAGGACGGTGTTTCTTCTTAACACCCTCAGAACGAATGGCCAAGACAGGAGCAGCAGGAGATGGACCTTAAGCCTTCATAAGACTAGCCTCAGTAGTCTTTAACATACCGTGCAGTTCCATGAGTGTCTTGTCCATATCACCCATATTATAGTGAACTATAAACTGTGAGTAGGATGCCGGAAGCGAGTTCAAAACCATATCAGTGGTCAACTCCTTTGGCAAGGGGACACCCAAATTCTCAAGCCTGTCTATGTAGCCCTTCATCTTTTGGACGTGGCTACACACAGATTGTCCTTCTTGAAGTTTGCATGCCATTAGAGCACTTACCACATCGAAACGTTCTTGCCTGGCTCGGTTTTGGAACATTTCCTTGAGCTGTTGGTTGATCTCATAAGCACTCATCTTCTCAAAATTCTTTTGGAGTTCAGAAGACATAGAGGCCAACATCAGGCAAGCAACCTTTTCCGATTCAGTGTGATGAAGATTGTGGGCAGCTATGTCCAAATCACTCGAGTCATCAGTAAGTTCAGCAATCTCATTGTCGAGGACATACTCCTTGCCCTCGTACCTTAATGTGATTTTAAGCGTACGAATCCAATCTATGTATTTGGGTCCAGTGAGCTTCTCACGATTCAAGGTTGAGATTAGAGCAAAGTTTTGCGGTCCTTGTGGAAGTGGAGGTGGTGGAGGAAGTGGGACATTGTTGTTATTGTTATTGTTATTGTTGTTGTTGGCCAACTACAAAAGAAACAATTTCTTTGTTAATGTATTCATTAATAATCCTTATAATAATTTTCCCAATATTTATTCATAAGGCTAGGATACAACCACTAGTCATTTGATGTAAAGAGGGATGCCGTATTTCACACCGAATAATTTCGTGTTGTAGGCAAACTATTGTCAATTTCAATCTCATGAAATCCCTAGTTCTTTGAGATTCATTCTCTTAGGAGAATGGCATGTTAATCTCGAATCAATGCTCTTTCTAATCTATATGACAGGGATGTCGTGGATCACATATTAGAAGGTGAAACAACCATAAGACACCCACGTAGATTCCCGGCTCAAGTTCGCTTCGGTATCGCGAGAATCGTTCCACTCACAAAATAATATCATAATTAACGTACTGGTTAATCACACGAGTTCCGTTAATCAGATTATAATGTGGGCGCGTGTCATCTTGTGGAGAGCACACGATGTTCACATTTATATTAAACGGGAAGGATTTGTTTAATTTTATGATTATACTTTTAATCTTCACATCATCCTATTATGTCCGTTCGGTAGCTCCATTCTAAGACAAGGGAAGCGGCGAGGAAGGTCAGCGCAAGGCGTGTTAAAAACGCGACCCCGTTCGAGATCATATCTCTCCTTTTCATCCTTTATATGCCTTAGACTATGGGTGAGCCTACTAATGACATAAGCGACAATGTATTTAACTTTAGTCATAATATATATAAACTATTATATAATTATATTCTATGACAATTAAAACTATTTAATTTCATTTACTAAAGTTCTATATAGTTTATTAATTCTATTAAACGCGCGAGGACGCGACGTTTTAATTACTATTATAACTATATCTTATATAATATTTAATAAACTATTATTACATAATATTATTTATATAAGGGAGGAATATCAAATCATATTTGATATATAATGGAATTCGAAATTTATAAAATATATATATATATATATATTCAAAATTAAACCTTTTAATTAATATATATAATTATATAATACTTTTAAATATTTATCTTTATTCTATTAAATATAAACGATTATAAATAACAAGATAAAATAATTTAAATATTCGAAAATCCAAATCCTTTTATTTTTATTTAAAATTTTGAAATTTAAATATATATATATATATATATATATATATATACATATATATATATATATATATATATATATATATATATATATATATATATATATATATATATATATATATATATATCCGAAATTTTTTCGGCTTACGCCTATCTGAGGTGTGAGGAGGGGCGATCGACCCAAATCACACAAGCGCGCTATATAAATTTAAAATCTGAGTAATAAAATCTGAGAAATAAATCTGAGTAATTAATTGAGTATATTCTGAGTAGGAGTACACTAATATGCCTCATGTGTTGTATGTTATGATTGTATGCATTTTGAGATTATTCACTCAGCTTCCCCGCTGACCCCAAAACTTTCCCCCCATTATTTCAGATACTAGCAGAGGAAAAGAGAAGGTGGACGGTTGACCGCTGTATCTTCAGAGTGCTGATGTGGATCTACATTTATTATTTTAAACTTTATTTTATTACAACCTTTTTCCACATTAAAGACGATTTAAATGTTGATATTTATTATCTGGGGTGTTACAATATGGGACCTTTTTATATAATTTAATTATAATTTTTTTAAATTTTACGAAATTTTGGGTGTTACAGCACCCAACAAGGTTTCAAGCTGCTAAAATTACTCCAAACCTTTATTCCTTTAAGCAGAGTGTAAACCACCAGTTAACATTTCGTTACTTGATTTGAGAATTGAATCTCTGTAACAAAGGCGTAGGGGTGAGTATAAAAACCGAAAAAATGAAACCAATCCGTTAAAACCGACAAAACCAAACCGATAAAACCGAAACCATTTGAAAACCGACGGTTTGGTTTTAGATTTTGAAAAAACCGATGGATTCGGTTCGGTTTCGGTTTTAACCAAAAACCGCCCCCATTAAGAAACCGCTCCACTAATATTTAATATTATATATATATATATATATATATATATATATATATATATATATATATATATATATATATATATATATATATATATATATATATATATATATATATATATATATATAGAAGTGGGATCGAGTGAGGACTCTTTTTCCGGATTACATGCCGATATATATATAGGGGAGGGTTCATGCGAGAAGTCATTTTTTTGCGAGAAATGCGAGAACTAATCCTGGCCATTCGTTTATTTTAATTACTTTTTTAATTTATAAGGGTATGATTGTCTTTTTAACTTCTTTTTTAATTTTGTCAATTAAATCCATTCCATATTTAATTAATTGGATATCGACTAGTGCAGCCCTAAAATTATGTTCACCACTATTCGTCAAATCTATTTTGCCTAGACACGTTGGAGAATTTCTGTACAACAATGTCCATCATACCATAATGATGAACAGCGATACCTCCTGAAATTGAAATTATTATGAACAAAGCATATCACTAATGAACTTGAAATTATTATGAACAAAGCATATCACTAATGAACGACTAACACAAATCTGGAAATCAAAGTATTGCAATCTAATGAACACCATTACTTAATTAATGAGCACCATTATTTGATTACATAGTGAACACAATTCGATAATTACAAAATTACAAACAACAAAAACGTTACTTACGGAAAGTTGCATCACAATTTATTAAAAATCCTAACAACCAAAGAAAACAAAGTGAATATAGATTAACGAGGGACCCAAGATCCAATCTTGCACCAAATTATTAAAAAACCAAGAGATGAACAAGAGATTAACATATGTGAACGACATATGAACCAGAGATGAACCGGAGATTAACAACGATGAACATAGATGAACATCCATGAACATTGATTAACAGAGATGAATGAGGCCATGTCGGCGCGGTGTCAGGCTAAACTTCGGTCTGCATCTACGCCGGTCATGGTTGAGCATCAGCTGCCATTTTCCAGATCCTTTTCTAAGCCCAGTCATTTTTATCAGCCTTAGTTCCGTCTGACGAGACCTTATCGACGAAGCATCGACTGCCGTTTGCCGGATATTTTTCTCCTCTCCGTCTTTTTATCAACCCTAGTTCCATACAACGAGACATGTTCGGCGTTTTGTGTAGATTCTTCGCCGCTCCGGCAACGGGCGTTTGACTATGACCGGCAATCTATATCTGCTCTTGTACCAAGCAAACATCCTATGACTTTTGACCGGCAATCTGAAGCTTCTCCAAAACCGTCAACAATGTTGGCAGCGGTATAGAGAAACATTTAGGGTTGTGATAGGGTTTGTGAGTTCGTAAGTGGGGGTAGTGGGGTAGGTTAAACGGATTTGGGGGTCTTTGAACGGATTTAAAGGAGCATTAAATTCTAAAATACAATAATTAATAAATACTTAATTAACAATGCTATCATTTTACCATTATATCCCTCCACCCCTTATCTTTAAGATTCAAAATTTCACTTATTTACATAACTGCCCTCGTTAATCATAACCCTTGATCTCTTAATCTAATAGCTAAGATTCATTCTCGCATTTCTCGCAAAAAAAATGCTTCTCGCATGAACATTTGCCTATATATATATATATATATATATATATATATATATATATATATATATATATATATATATATATATATATATATATATATATATATTAAATTTTATATTTATTAAATAGAAGTCGACCTATTTAAGTATTTGAAAGTCCATCTACTATGGTTCTTTAATGCTTATATCATTATAATATGCTATAAAATACGTTTATATTTTGAATTTTGGGCTGAAAATTATATTCATTATTGAAATATGTTATTACACATTAAACTTAATGATGTAAGTTAGATATTATTACTAAAATTTGTATGTAATTTTGAAAAAATAAAGATTAGTGCATAAAATTATGTATATATGTTTAAGACGAAGTGGATTCGGTTTTAAAACCGAAACCGAACCGTTAAAGGCTAAAAACCGTTAAAACCGAAACCGTTAGAAACCGAAACCATTGGGTTTGAAAATCTTAAAACCGAAATTAACGGATTCGGTTCGGTTTGAGCCTGAAACCGCCCCAAACCGCCCCATGCACACCCCTACAAAGGCGTATGGTCTTGTGCCTGATCATTTGTTGATCAGAACTTGTCTTAGATGGTATCTGTTATTGTCTATTTCATGCAAGCAGTTTAGTTAGGATTTGTTCTTAAGTATTCCGCAAACTGCTTTCATCTTTATTGTATCATTATTGATTAATAAAGAAAAGTTTAAAAAGTGTTGAGTGTTGCCATTAATTTTTATATGGTCAGTAAAAGCGTATAAGTGCAGTGATTCACTTATTACGGGACTAACAGATACAATATAAAGTTATACGTAGAATACACTAATTAATAAGAAAATAGAGAATGATTAGATGTTAAATTTTAGAGTTAAATACCTAGTATTGAGGTAAAGGTTACTTCTGCTTTTACACTGTGTTCCAGAGTTTTAATTTGGAGAGAAGAGAAGAGAAAAATGAAAGAAATAAAAATATTATCATGTTCCAGAGTTACTTTTATAAAAGAAAGGAAAAGAAGGGGAAAGAAATTATGTGCATTTTTTCTCTTCTAATCTTCCTCCCAAAAGTGGGAAGATTTGGAGAGAAGAGAAATTTTAGTTAATTGCAATTACCAAACTAACCTTGTCATTACCTAATTTGTTTACCTTCTAAGGATAAAATTGTAAATATATTAATTTTTTTCCTTTCTCTCCAACTCAGAAATACAAAAAATGGTAATTTTCTTTTTTTTTTCTTTCCGACCCAGGAACACAACAATGAATTTTATTTTCTTCTTAATTTCTCTTACCTTCTTTTCTTTTCTTTCATTAAAAAAGTCCGGAACACAGTGTTAAAGAAACTTGTGATTGTAGGTACAACTCAAAAGCCGTTGTACTTGTTATCTCTCTTTGCTATGCATATTTTTGCCATATACTAGAAAAGATCATGTTGTTGCACAAATGGTTGACCTGCATATTCATCTAATGTCATCCACTACACATCAAAATAATCAAATTATTTATATATTAAAAAAAAAACTGGCACATGAAGAATAAATCTGATTTGTCAAAGAATGACTTGTGGTTAGAGGTGTTCAAAAATATCTGAAAAAATGGGTACCCGAAAAAATATTCGATACCCGAAATTCGGATACCCGGAAATTCGGGTATCCGAATTTCAGGTATCAAATACGGGTAGTAATATTCTGAAAATAAGGGTATTAGGGTACCCGGTATTCGAATTTTGTTCTTCCAATTTTTTTTTTTACACTTTATATTATATTATATTATATTATTAATAATTATTAATCTTTACTAATAATAAAGCATTTAGGCCTTCCACTAATGGAAGGTCTTAATTTCCCCTTTCTACTTTGGGAAATATTTTAAAGAAAATGCAAAAACTCAAAGGTTAAAAGATACTACTGGTCCTTCAGTAGTAAATACAATCAAAACTCCAATTGCTGAAACTCCAAGATTTGGAAGAAGTGCACCAAGATTTGTGCAAAACAGAAGAGTTGGCAGCCCAAAGAACAGCCATTACTTCAAGAACAACGGAAAATCCAATCAAAATAAACAATATTTTAAATTTTCCAACACCAGTAGAAACTCTAACAAATTTACTACTGGTGTTAACCCTAATTATAATGCTGTATGGTACCAGTACAAGAATACTACTGGTAAAAACCCTAATTTCAAAAATACTACTGCTCCCAAAACAAATTTCAAAAACACTACTGGTGGTAATTTTAAAAACACTACTGGTCATTCTAAACATGGTAAGTACCCATATACTACTGGTCCATCAGTAGTAAAGTACTCAAAAACTAAAAATCATGGGTATAAACCAAGATCAGTAGGAACTTCTCACACCAGTAACAACTCCAAAAGGGCAGTAGTAAAACAAAACACCAGTACTAAACAAGTATGGGTGCCAAAAGTCTTTAAAGTTAAATCCCCAAAAGCTCATTTCTCAAAGGATGAACCCAAGACATATAAAGCTTGGGTTCCCAAACTTAACTAATCCTTTACTCACTTGTGCAGAGCATTCAGATCCCAGAAGAAGGAAGAACATGGCATATTGATAGTGGATGCTCAAGGCACATGACTGGAAATCTGCAAATTCTTAAAGATTTCAAGTCATTTGACGGAGGATATGTGGCATTTGGTGAGAATCCCCAGGGAGGTAAGATTACAGGTAAAGGTACTGTTACTAATGGAAAAATTACCTTTGATGATGTATTTTATGTAGCTGAACTAAAATACAATCTTGTCAGTGTGTCTCAAGTTTGTGATAAAAAGAACAAGATTCTGTTCACAGACATTGAGTGCATCATTCTTTCTCCTGATTTTATTTTAGATGAAAAATATGTTGTTTTAAGAACTCCAAGGAGAAACAATGTGTATTGCCTGGATATAGGGGGAGAACTCATTTCTACAAATGAGGTCAACTGTTTTATATCCAAGGCAAACACCACTGAATCAGAACTTTGGCATAGAAGGATGTGTCACACAAATTTTAAAAACATGAATAATTTAGTAAAAAGAAATCTGGTAATTGGACTACCTCAAAAACAATTCATGTGTGATCATCACTGTGTTGCATGCCTAAAAGGTAAACAACACAAGACTTCTCATAAGTCCAAAACTGTGAACTCTATTTCTGTTCCTTTACAGCTCTTACATATGGACCTTTTTGGACCTACAAATGTAATGAGTATTGGAAAGAAACAATATTGTCTTGTTATTACTGATGACTTTTCCAGATACACATGGGTTTTCTTTCTCAGGACAAAGGATGAAACAAGTGAACTCATAAAGAACTTAATTGTCAAACTGGAGAATTCATATGATCAAAAAGTTAAAGCCATAAGATGTGATAATGGCACAGAATTTAAAAATGCTAACTTAATTAACTTTTGTGATTTTAAAGGTATTGACAGGCAATACAGCTCACCTAGAACTCCACAACAAAATGGTGTAGCTGAAAGAAGAAATAGAACCATCATTGAAGCAGCAAGATCAATGCTAGCAGATTCAAAATTACCAATCACTTTTTGGGCTGAAGCTGTTAATACTGCCTGTTATGTTCAAAACAGAGTATTAATAGTTAAGCCACATTTTAAAACACCATATGAACTTTTTAATAAAAGAAAACCTTCTATAAGTTTCTTAAAATCATTTGGTTGTCCTTGTACTATTCTGATTACAAGAGAACAAATTGGTAAGTTTGACTGCAAAGCTGATGATGGAATCTTTGTGGGATACTCTACTCAAAGCAAATCATACAGAGTATTCAACAAAAGACTAAGGATAATTGAAGAAAGCATCAATGTATCCTTTAATGAAAATGTACCTAATGAACAAGGAAATGGTCCAGATTGGCTATTTGACATAGACAATCTAACCAAATCCTTTAATTCTAATATGAATTTCAATGCAGGTAATTCAAATTGTCTTAATCAAAAAGAAGGAACATCATCTGTTTATACTGGTCAAGAAAAGATGAGATACATAATTGTTGATACTGCTCCCATAGTTAATACTGATATCAGTAATAACTCAAATATTGAAAGCAGTAGTAACTCTGAGAATGAGGTCAGTAGTAATTCCAATACTACTGGTACCAGTAATAGTACTGACAATACTACTGGTCCCAACAATAACCTAGATTCTCATGATACTACTGACACCAGTAACAACAACAATACTACTGATCCTAATGAAGATAATTCCAGTAGTAACTCTGACCAAGATGATGATGAACCAAACATCCATGACAATGAAGAATCACAAGATGAACAACTGCCTGAGACAAATGAGTCCAATCTTGAAAATCAACTAGTAGTTGATAAAACTACAACTACAAGGACTCAGAAGAACCATCCTTTAGACCTTGTTCTAAGTGATGTTAATTCACCACTACAAACAAGAAGCAAATTAAACAAAAGCTTAACTGCAAATATGTGTAATATAAGTTTAATTGCTAATGAATGTATGTATGAATGCTTTCTGTCTCAGGATGAACCAAAGAAGATTCAACAAGCAATGAAGGACTCAAACTGGATTGAAGCAATGCAAGAAGAACTCCTTCAATTTAAATTACAAGCTGTTTGGACACTTGTACCTCTACCCAAAGGAAAAAGAGCCATTGGAACAAGATGGATATTCAGAAACAAGAAAGATGAAAGAGGTATAGTGATCAAGAATAAAGCCAGACTAGTAGCCCAAGGATACACTCAAGAAGAAGGAATAGACTATGATGAAGTATATGCTCCTGTTGCTAGAATTGAAGCCATAAGGATATTTCTAGCATATGCTTCATTCAAGAAATTCAAAGTCTATCAAATGGATGTTAAGAGTGCTTTCCTATATGGGAAAATTGAAGAAGAGGTATATGTTTGCCAACCTCCAGGTTTTGAAGATCCAAAACATGGTGATTATGTGTTTAAATTGGATAAAGCTCTGTATGGCCTACATCAGGCACCAAGAGCATGGTATGACACATTATCATCATACTTATTGAAAAACAACTTTAAAAGAGGAGCCATTGACAAAACTTTGTTCACAAAGAAAGTCAAAGATGATATACTACTGGTACAAATTTATGTAGATGATATCATCTTTGGCTCAACCAATGATTTATTATGCAAAGAATTTGAAGAACTGATGCAAATTAAATTCAAGATGAGCTCTATGGGTCCAATGAACTTCTTCCTTGGACTCCAAGTCAATCAAAGAACTGATGGTATTTTGATAAATCAATCAAAATATGTCAAAGACATCTTGGAAAAGTTTGATTTGAAAGACAGTAAAAGTGCTAGTACACCAATGGAAACACACAAACACCTACATCCTGATGTTGAGGGGGAGGATGTAGATGAACACTTATATAGATCAATGATAGGCTCTTTGATGTACTTAACTGCATCAAGACCTGACATTATGTATAGTGTTTGTGTGTGTGCAAGATATCAAGCAAGACCCAAAGAACTACACTTGCAGGCTGTCAAAAGAATATTCAGATACTTGAAAGGCAAACCATCACTAGGTCTATGGTATCCACATGACTCACCCTTTGAACTAATAGCCTATACAGATAGTGACTATGGAGGTGAATGTCAAGATAGAAAATCCACTACTGGTGGATGTCAATTCTTTGGATCAAGACTGGTGTCATGGCAATGTAAGAAGCAAACAAATGTATCAACATCTACTGCTGAAGCAGAATATGTAGCTGCATCTGCTTGCTGTGCTCAAGTACTATGGATTCAAAATCAACTCCTAGACTTTGGTATCTCTATCCTTAAAACTCCTATTTTTATTGATAATCAAAGTGCTATTAGTATTGTGAATAATCCAGTAAAACATTCAAAAACTAAACACATTGAAATAAGATTTCACTTTATAAGAGATTGTAATGAAAAGAAATTAATCAAAGTAGTTAAAATCCATACTGATGATCAATTAGCAGATCTTTTTACAAAAGCATTTGATGTAGGAAGATTCAACTTCTTGGTTAGCAGTATTGGAATGATTTTAATAACTTAAAATCTCACTTAAAATCATGTGTAAAGTTAGTGTTGTAAAATATTATTTTCTTAAGTGTTTTACTACTGGTATTGCTGTACTACTGGTGTGAAAGTGTATGCACAAAATACTACTGGTAATTCATTACTACTGGTGTATTTTAGGTTTACACAAATACTACTGGTAAGTCAGTACTACTGGTATTCACATATACTACTGGTCTTGTGTGTTAATGGTTACTACTGATGTCTATAGTTACTACTGATGTCAAAATCCTTAGTCACTACTGATGTTAGTAGATACTACTGACGTTTTACTACTGATATCTTATTTACTACTGGTCTTTCATAAACACAATTACCAAACTAACCCCCATGAAAATAACCGTTATGTTATGATTCGAAGGATATTTTCGTAGTTTTGCAGGTTTAATCGAAAGATATAAAAGGCGGCAGACGATTAATTTAGCATTATCTTCACTTCGATTCTCTAAACACCTCTCGATAAACCCTAGTTTACGATCAAAAACACTTCATCTGTAACAAAATTCTTGCAAAATCTCAACAACAATGGCAACTTTACAAACTCTCGATGTGCAAACCGATCTCAAATACTCAGAATTTCACAATATGGTTGCATTCTTAAAGAATCCCGACGGAACAAAAGATTTCCGTCCGATCGTAAAATTTTTGAGAAATCCATATATACAGTTTGCCTTAACTGTAAAACCAAAATCATATCAACAGCACTTGGTGGATTTCTGGACCAATGCTGAGCGAACAGAAGGAACAACATCATCAATGATAAAATCTAAAGTAGATGGAAAGCACATCACAGTAACAGAACAATCAATCAGACACCATCTACAATTACACGATGATTCAGGTATGACTACTCTTCCTAAGGAATACATTGCTGAAATTTTGAATAAAATGGGATATGAGGGAAGACTGAATATAGTTACTTTTCAAAAGGGTCTTCTCTCCCCACAATGGAAATTTTTAATACATACCATTCAGCATTGTATTTCTCCAAAAAGAAGTACTTGGAATGAGTTTAATAAGGCAATAGCCTCTGCTGTTGTCTGTTTATGCACAGACCAAGTATTTAATTTTTCATACATGATATTTGATGGTATGTTGGGAAATCTTAGTTCTTCTAAATTTTTAATGTATCCCAGATTTCTACAACATATCATAAACTGTGAATTGCAAAACTTGTCAACTCCTAAAAACATTTTTCTATTACCTGAGTTGAACAAGAAAGTTTTCTCAAATATGAGAAAACAATTTAAATTTTCGGGCAAGGAAACCCCTCTGTTTCCTAACATGATCAAAGATCAACCCAATATTGGAGAGGGTTCAACCATTGCTACAACCCAAGTTGAACCTCAACCCACTCCATCACCCCCAAATACAGCCCAAACACCAATCCAAATAGCCACTCAATCACCAACCCAAACAGAAGTCCTGAATGTGTCCCAGGAACTTGATATAAATCTGCAGAGTGCTACTCTTCACTCTGTGGAAGACCTACCAGACAAAACCAAAAACATTTCCTCAATTTATAAAAGAAAGAAACTTTCTTCAAAGGACACCAGGGGACAAATCGAGTCACACCCCAGGCTCCAAGAGTTGTCCTCCAAGGAGGAGAGAGGACATGAGGGGAGGGCTTTCACTACTGATGCCCCAAAGGTGGGTGCACAGGACAGTGAAAACATCATTAGGACCCAAACCTCGGCAACTTTGAGTGATGACTCTTTTGAGGAATTACTCAAAGGACCCCGGCGCCAAGAAACCACAAGGGGGGGCATCTCTGCTTCTTCTAGGAAGAAGAGAATGTCTAAAAGACCCAATGAATCACCAAGCAGTGATGAGGGCAGATCTGTGGAATTGATGGAAATGAAGGAAAACCTTAAAACCAATGTACCTGTTAGTAAGCCCGATGATCTTGCTAGATGGAGTGAGGGCAGTATTAAAATCACTCAATTGACGGATAAAGTGGATTCTCTTGAATCCACTGTACAAAATTGCCATATATACTTAACTAACCAAGGGAAAACCATGGCTGCAATGAAAAGGCATGTCAACACCATCAACAGAAGGATGAGATTATATGAGCACAGGCTTTATCAACAAGCCAAAATCATCAGACAATTGAAGAAAAAGATTGTTGATAGTGAGGCTCCACCAGTTGAGCTCACTAAGGGGGAGAAGGACAATATACAGACAATGATTGATGAATCTATAGCAGCAGCAGCATCCTCCCTTTTAAATTTAAAAGAAACAAATGTTGATGAAGGCCCAGAGATGATGGTGACAGAAGAAGAGCCTATTACTACTGCTACAATAGAAGAACAAGTTGAAAAGGAAATACCAGTAGTAACCTCTACTACTGATATTATAGCAGTAGTAAATGAAGAAAAGGAATTAATAGCAGCAAATACTACTGATGCCCTATCAGTAGTAACTTCTGAAGTAACACCAGTAGTAACTACTCTAGTTACTACTGAAGAGGAAGAACTACATTTTCCAGAGCTTATTGAAAGAGAGAGACATGTCATCATTACCAAACCACCAACACCTGATCAACCACTTATCATACCTGACATTGATGATAATGTGAATTGGTTTGAGGTTGATGAGTGCTCACTTCCTCCACATCCAAAAATACTTCAACAAGATGAACTTAGATCATTTTCTCCCTCTGTTATAATAAGTGGAGTGCCAGACATGAAATATATTCCACCTCCACCTTCAGCACACATTGGAAAGGGTAAAGAAATATATGATGAAGATTACCCTAACAGAGCTCTTGGTCATTACATGGTAAACAAGATAAATCTTGTTAGAGCTGATAAACAAGACAAATGGAAGGTAAAGAATAAGAGATTTTGGGAGAAGGTAGCTAAGTATCAAGCTCTTGAACAAAAGAAGAATCAAAGAGAAATGCCTGTTCAAGCACCACCTGTTCAAATTAAAGATGTTCAGATAGAAGGCCAAGAAGCAGAATTCAAAAGGCTTAGAAAAGTAGAAGAAGAACATCTGAACTGTCTTGAAGAGCTTGTAGCAGAATGCAAAAGAACAAAAGGTGAGTTACCAGATGATATATTTGAACAAAAAGCTCTTATGATAGACTTTCTGAAGACAAGAGGTCACAGTGCAAAATCTTTTGGAAGAATGAAGATGGTAACTATTATTGAAAAATACTGCACTGAAAAGAAGAAATACCTGGCTGAACAAGAAGCTGAAGAATCAAAGAAAGCCAAAGCCAAAACTTTAGTACCAATCAGCTTAAATTTGCTCAAAGCTGGTAGTGTTTCAACTGTTGGCAATACTTCAACTCCCCAATCACTAAAAAGAAAATCTGTTGATCAAGAACAAAGCTCCAAGAAGAAATCAAAACAACAAATTATACCTGTTCTTGAAATGCCAGTTGCTCCTCTACAGAACAATCCAATTCTTAACTGGAGAGTGATGCAGAACAATGTCATAGAAGTCATAAGGGAAGACAAAGTAGTACAAAGATTCACTGGATGGTTACCCTTAATCAGATCATGTTCAAGAAGTGATGTAATCAAACTTTTGATTATTGGGAAACCAAGAATGACAAAGAAATCATGGAAAGAATCTGGAGCTGGATACCTGACTAGAATGATAGATGCTGCATTTTATCCAGACAATTATCCAGAACAATTTACAAATCCAGGTAATGTATATGCTTGGAATGTCATTCCTACTGCAAATATGTACTTCTTTGAGAAAGCAGGCAAAGTGTGTGAATTGTACTTATATGAGAAAGAATATCCACATTCTGAGAAGACAATGTATCAGATATTCATAAACACTTTGATGAAACCCTATGATGCTGTTATGTTCCAAAATAAACTGAATTATTTTACAAAGAGGAACAGCAGATATATTATTGAACAAAGGCTTCAACAGAATCAAAGAACTCTTGAGAAAAGAAGAAAAGAACAAGAGGAACAAAAGAAACTTGATTGATTAAAAGATGATCAATAAGTTTAGGGGGAGATTGTTGGAGCAAAACACAGATCAACTTATTACTGATGATGCAGTTAGTACTGACATACTTAGTACTGATGGGGCAGAAACATATTACTACTGATGAAGTTGATGCTGGTGTTTACTATAACTAAGTTACTACTGATCATGAGAAGATTGAAGATACTACTGATCATTGTAGTTACTACTGACGTTGATTATGGACTTACTACTGATCACCAAGTATACTACTGATGTTACTTATTTACTACTGGTGATTGCAGTTACTACTGATACGCGTTTTTGGAAGATATCAAGTCTGAGATCTTCGTAGAGATAGTTATAGAATGTAATTAAATGTATATCTTTTATAATTCGATGTAAATCAAATCCTAGAATAACTAGGGTAAATAGTTTAGCTTCAAGGACTACTATAAGTATGTTCCTTACGAATTGTAAACGTACGTGTGTATTGTTAACTCAATAATATACATTGAAGCTTTTTGTGAAACTGTGTTCTTAATATTCTTGCATATTGTTCATACAGTTCATTGTTCTTAATTATTGATATAGTGTTGATCCGCTGCAACTTCTATCATCAATTAGATCTAAGGTGTTTATTAACTTGTCTATAGTTAATCTATCATCAATTTAAAAACTTTAAATTCCTTTAACTCCTTGCAATTTATTGGATTGAAGTGACAATCCTTTGCTAAATGATTCACTTTATTGCAAATAACACATTTTAATTTATTTTCTTGAGCCTTTATTGTTTTTCTTTGTTCTAAGAGTTGGTTTCTATTTCTTTGGTTTCCTCTTTTTAGAATTTTGGGTATATTTTCTGCATTATATTTAGGAGACTCATTTGGACTTTGAGCTGTGTGAAAACTTGTATCAATTGATTTTGGTGATTCAGTTTGAGATATTGTAAATTCAATTGATTGCTCATCATCAGAAGAATCATTTGATTCAGATGTTTCAGTATTAGATTCAGTTTGATTTTCAGTTTTTAATTCATTAATGATTCTTTCTGAACTGTTTTTAAGTGGAGGAATGAATTTATGTGGAGGTGGTACAGCATGATATCCCACCCCATGAACAACCTTTTCTGTAGTTTGATTATTAGTTAATTCATTTAGAATTTTAGTGCTTCTTTCAAACTTTTTAATTGTTAATTTATTTTGTTCAATTTCAAGCTGACATTCTTCTAATTTACTTGTTAATTCTTTATTTTTTGTTTCATAGAACTCTTTCTCATCCACAGCTTGAAGCAATTCTTCCTTGATCCGTTGATCAATCATCTTGTACACCTTTATTTGATGTTCTTGATCAGCAATCACACTATCAAACTCATGATTTCTTCTGATTGCTTTTGCTAGATCTTCATTTAATTTAGTGTTTTCTTTTTCAAGATTTTTAATAATTTTAGCACATTCAGGAGTACAAGGTTTAGATTTTACCTCAGTTTTGTTGTCAGTAAAGGCCATGAGAGCTAGATTTTGAGTATGCTCTTCTGCTTGGAAGCTCCAGTCATAGCCTTGTCCTTGTTGTGACACAAGAGCAGTTGATTTTGATCTTTTGTCTGGTTGAGGACATTCTTTTGCAAAGTGACCAAGGTTATTACAGTTGTAACACTTGACTTTAGTCTTGTCAAATCCTGCTTTGTCACCTTTGTTGAAATTGAGACTTGTCCTACCAGTTCTTTTTAAGAATCTTTTGGTCCTTAGGCTCAGCATAGCCATCTGCCATTTAAGATCCATCTCCTCAAGATCATCTGGATTCAATTGTTCCAAGTCATCACTAATCAATGCAGTATGCACATGACTAGTGAAGAAGGATTCTCTTGCAGTATCCTCAGAATCTGCAGCCTTTCCTGTGGAGGTTTCTTGTCCTTGACCTGTACTAGACACAAATGCAGCATTGTTAGAAGAAATAGAAGGGTTTTTGTGATTTACCTCAGTTTCAAACACTCTGAGATCATTATAGAGTTCATCTAACTCCTTTTCTTCTAAAGCATCTCTTTGTCTATACACCACTGTGTACATGGCCCATTCTTCACTAAGAGACCTTAGGAACTTCATGTTGACATCTTCTTGATCCATATTTACACCAACTTGGTTGAGTTCACCAATTAGTTTGTTGAATCTGTCAAACACTTGAGTGAGTGTTTCATTGGGCTTTCCTTTGAAATTTTCAAAGTCTTGTTTGAGAACAGACTTCATGTTTCTTTTTGTACTCTTAGTCCCAACGAATCTCTTCTCCAGTGCTTCCCAAAGTAACTTAGCATCATCATATTCAACAAAGAGATGTTGATAGTCATTAGGAATGGCCAGTAGGAGAGTGCTTAGAGTTTTGAGTTCGATGCCTTTATCTTTCTTCTCCTTCTCACATTTAAGTTTGTCTGCCTCAGTTACAGAGCTGCTTGCTTGAAGTTGACCAGTTTTGTTTCCTTCACAAACGACTTCCCACATGGAATAATCTGTAATAAGCATGTATTGCTTAATACGATTCTTCCACATCCCAAAGTTATTGGGAGTGAGCATAGGGATTTTGTTGGCCTGAGTGCTTTCATTATTATCAGTCATGATTAATAATGTGTGTGTTTTAAAAATTAACACTTTTTGTTGTTCTTAACAAATAGTAGATCTAGAACCAATAAGCTCTGATACCACTTGTCAGGATCGATTAACTATAGACAAGTTAATAAACACCTTAGATCTAATTGATGATAGAAGTTGCAGCGGATCAACACTATATCAATAATTAAGAACAATGAACTGTATGAACAATATGCAAGAATATTAAGAACACAGTTTCACAAAAAGCTTCAATGTATATTATTGAGTTAACAATACACACGTACGTTTACAATTCGTAAGGAACATACTTATAGTAGTCCTTGAAGCTAAACTATTTACCCTAGTTATTCTAGGATTTGATTTACATCGAATTATAAAAGATATACATTTAATTACATTCTATAACTATCTCTACGAAGATCTCGGACTTGATATCTTCCAAAAACGCGTATCAGTAGTAACTGCAATCACCAGTAGTAAATAAGTAACATCGGTAGTATACTTGGTGATCAGTAGTAAGTCCATAATCAACGTCAGTAGTAACTACAATGATCAGTAGTATCTTCAATCTTCTCATGATCAGTAGTAACTTAGTTATAGTAAACACCAGCATCAACTTCATCAGTAGTAATATGTTTCTGCCCCATCAGTACTAAGTATGTCAGTACTAACTGCAGCATCAGTAATAAGTTGATCTGTGTTTTGCTCCAACACTTAAGACACCCAAAATATTACTCCCTCTGTCCCATTTTTATTGTCCATCTTAATATTTTAGTTTGTCCCAAAATAAGTGTCAATTTCAAATTACAACCAATCATATGAATTATAAGTAGGTAAATATGAGATTTTATTGGTGGACAGTACAATAATTGCATTTTCATAAATTGTGTGCCTTTTGTCTAGTGGACAATTAATTTGGGACAGAGGGAGTAAAACGCAGCATACGGGAATCGAACGCATGACCATTTCGGAGTTAGGCATGTGTGTTAACCACTTCAGCTGCTTGCTTACTTTGCTTTATTGCAGCCCTAATTTATATAACCTTGAAATTTGTTACAAATCACCACCATCTTTACTTTTTTTAATCGGGTCAAATGTAGTTCTAAAAAAAGCCCCAATTTTACTACGTTGTTTTAGGCAACTCTTTGTTAGTATTATTAAATTAATGAAGATTGCATAATATTTGAGTAATATTCGTTCGATCAAATTGACCCGTCTGACCGGATTATATTTCACAAGTCGTTAACAACATTTTTCTACCGGACAATTTAGTTACGGGTACCCGTCGCCGCATTGCGCGGGTACCCTACTAATATTATTAATATAACTTAGAAGACTTAGGCACCTGCCAACGGTCCGTCACAAAACCCGTCACAAAACTTTTTGACCCGTCGTGGGAGTGACGTCATTGGCACAACCCGATCAGTAAACCCATCACTAAAAACCCATCCTTGTGACGACGTGGGAGGGGAATCCGTCGTAGCATGTGGGTGGGGGGGGAGGGTAAATGTAATATTTGGGGTGTTGAGTGTAATATTTTGGGGGTTGAATGTAATATTTGAGGGGGTTAAATGTAATTTTGGGGGTTTAAATGTAACATTTTAATATTTATTTTAAGTGGGATGAGTTAGTGATGAGTTATGTTTGGCACGACCGTGTCAGTAGCGTGTCAGTAAGGATGTGATAATGTGGCGTTACTGATTGGTTTACTGACGCCCAACTGTTGGGATAGGCCTTAGAGTACTGGAAAGTCTTAAAGTCGTTTTCAAAATTTACGTGATTACTAAATTCTCAATACAATAAAAAATACTCACCCATTTTCAAAACTAAAACCCTAAAACTCAGCCGTCGTCCCTCTCGTTTCTTACTCAGTTGCTATAGAGAATATTGGCTAAAATTTGAGCAACCCACAATCAATTGTTGCTGCGACATGCTGTTCAATATATGATGCTTAATTTTCGTTTTGGACTTGATACGAACTCATCCCATACTAGGCTCGCACCATGCTCATAAGTCCAAGTGTAAAACTCACTCCCAAAAGCTAGCTTGAAGGAGGAGGGGACACTTAGGCTTATAAGCCACCATTTAATTTTTACTCTAGCCAATGTGGGATCATAACAGGACTTTTAGATTTTGTGTGTATATTACATTTACTTTTTGGTGTATTTTGCAATTTTGAACTGCAGATTTCATGTTGCTATATTTGAACTTTTAAACTACTGATTTAAATATTTGGGTATTTGGATACCCGGTTTTCGGGTATCAGAAAATTCGGGTTATCCGAATTTCGGGTATCTGAATTTCATATATCAAATACGGGTACTTCAATTTACTATCTGAAATTTCGGGTACCCGGTTTTGAACAACCCTACTTGTGGCTTTGTCTGCAAAATTAAGGGCAAATCAGTAAAAATGATTAAGGGCCAGTAACACGTAGAAAGCATGTGCTGTATGAAAGTTTCATTTGTATACCAAAAAAAATAAGATTTAAAAGTGAACAAGAAAATTTAACAATTTTCAAATATTTTGCTTACCTGAATACTTATATTTCCACGAATTTGGTGTCAATCTGAAGCATAAAAAACATTGAGTTAATACTAAAAACCGGTTTGACTTTTGAGGTCAAATTTCCATATTCATTTTAATTTAACGAAATATATCAACTTACTCCAATCTCTTCTTTTACCTCTCTAACTGCTGCATCACAAATATCTTCACCCTGTAAAAATTATTATCTTATAATTAAATATATTTTTAATACGTGATGAATAATTAATTTAGCAAAATGTGGTTACCTCATCAACAACTCCGGTAGGAAACTTCCACATTCCGGTCCCTTGAAAATTCCCAATTTTCTCTTGAACCACCAAAACCTAAAACCTTAGCAAAATAGAATAATATATAAACATTTTACATAATTTAAATTATATGCGGAATTATATAATGTATTATGTATATGTGTAAGAAGTACCTGTCCATTTTAATTGATGACAAAAGCACCAATACCAACACGATGACTTGCATTTGCTGACAAAGTATTTATTGTTTCAGGAATCCAACACACAAGCATCAGGTGTTAAAAAGATGGTGATTTATCGAAGGGCATTTGGCCTAATGATATGGTGATTGTCTCACAATTTTGAGATTGGGGGTTCAAGTCCTGTCGTGAACATAGGTAGAAAATAGGTGTAGACTAGGATTTGTCGTTCCAAAAAAAAAAAGATGGTGATTATTACACCATATTTTGTAATATATACATCATAATAATTGCATTATATATTTGTATAGTCTGCTGTAATATTTGTACAGTAAGGTGTATGCATTAAAAGATGTGTTACACAAATTAGTTCTCTTTTGTAAATGTAACCACTAACCACCTAGCAAACTTAGCTATGTGGTGTTTGATTTCGACTTAATCGATTTAATGGTGAAATAACTATATATGAAAAGTCATAACGAGTTTGTTTGTTTGTTTATGTATAAATCCGAATGGCATGACTTAACTGAAAAAGTCATGGGATGATGTTTTATCATTTAGAGCATCTCCAACCACACTCTATCCCTAATTCTATCTCTATATTTAGAGTTTTTTCATCTTCAACTCAACTATATCATTCACTCTAAATATAGAGTTTCTTAAAACTCACTCTATATTTGAAGTGATAGAGTATCACCTCTATCCATGGACCCCACATAAAATAATTTACTTTCTATTTATTTTTTCTAACTTTTACTTTCTATTGCTATGGTCCCACTAGTTTTAGAGAGATGGATAGAGTATATAGTTGGAGTTGAGATTATGTTTAGAATAAATGAGCCCACCAATTATTGAGATAGAGTGATTTTTATAGAATTTATGGTTGGAGATGCTCTAAGTCATAATTTTTTTTTTCTATTTTATATTTATACAACTATTTTACGTTGTAAGAATGATTCACATGGATTTTTCATAGGAATTTTATGTGTTTCCGGTATAAGTTGTTGCCTTTTTGATTGATAATTTTAGGCAACGTAACATAGTAACCCCTTTCCCCTTAGAAAATTTGGTGACCAAATGTACTTGGGGACGCATCGCGAAAGGGGTTGCGTAAGGGAGAGGACGCGTCTGGCACAAAGGGGGCGTAGAGGAGGGACGCTCCCCTTATGCCTAGTCTGAACGATTGGTGGTGATGAAACATAGAATTGATGGTTTTAGAAGAAATCTGATTATCATTTTATTTTCAATTTCTTTTGCTCAATTTAATAATCAACTATAATTTTGTGTTAACAGCCACATTGGAAAGAAGGGAAGTGTTTTACGAGCAGCCAGAAGTCGAGAGAAGGTAGTTTTGGAAATCCGATACGTGGCGGATAATAATCAACGTGACTAATAATCACATGTGACGACCGTATGAATTAAAATGCTTTTAAGCTTTATAAGGACTCGATGTGATGGTGTTACAGCTACGTTAAAGTACCTTTTATGGCGTTAGAGCTCTCCAAACGACACCTGGCATCACGCCAAAAGCTCCGGCATCAGAGGTTTGACGCCGGTTAGACAACTTTTTTTTTTTCAAAATTGTGATTGTTTGAGATATTTTTATTGGTCCCAAATGAATATTAGATAAGTGTTAAAAGATGGGGGATAATTTTAAGTTGGGTATTAAAATCATGTTAAAAAATAAAAAATAATCTTTAAGGCATGTCGAATACCCATCAACCCCTCTATTATCCCTTACCTTTTTAATTGCAAGTAGCGCTCTAAATAACATGAAGACTTGTTCGTCATGTTTATGTTTAAAGTTTAAACCAATCTAAACACTTAAAATAATATATTGTTTGTTAATATGTATATAGCCATAAACTCTTAGGAGCTTGAAGCTTTTACGAACATAATAATTCCTATCACATTTAGTCAACTACACAAGGAGTTATGACTCAAAAGAATAGCTTTATGAGTGTCACGTAATAATCACATCAATAATCACATCAAACCACTTACAAAATAGAGTTATCAATTACTAACCACGTCAAATTTGGGACCCACAACACCAAAGTTATACACATAAACCATGGCGCCAAGGAGGGTGTGGCATGGCGGAATTATTTTGCCCACGGTGCCGCTAAAAGGCAACCAAATGCTCTCATGTCATTTAAGATTTTTCAACCCAAACATAAGATATTTTGTCAAACATCTTTATATAAATAAATGCAACAATTTGTGGCTTTAAATAAAAGCTTCAACTTTCAATTCCAGCTACCCACTATCATCTCGTAACTAATTTTTCCAAATATACCAATATCACTGTTCTTTACAAATAATCGGTATTTTTGGGTTTCACTTGTTTTTTTTTTCATTAACAGGACGAATAAAAGAATGATTTTTTCCCATTTTGAAGGCATCGAGGTATTTGTTTTTCGGACTTGTGCTATTTTATGTGACTTACCTTTTCTTCTTTTTTTTATTAATTTTATTACATTTCCATCATCTTAGTTCTTTAATATTAATGTTTTTGTACTTTTTCCAAAAAGGATGACAAGAAACGACTACTTTGAATTCAACGCTCTTCAACAAACGGGGGTGATAAGTTGATCCTGACGTGGCTTTCTACATACCACCGCCTTTGACAATGCTTTCAGTTTTAACAGGTTGGTTAGAGTTTTTCAGTTTTTATGCTCATGTTGATTTGTATTTTTCAGTTTTTGTACTCATCCCGGATTATTATAGAAGGGAATGTCATTTTGGAATGAATGTTATAGAATCAAAATAGCTATAACATAACTATAATGACTAGGTTCCATACATGTTCCTATTAGACAAAAGCCTCCTCATGGTTTGGTACTTAATTAAGGAGACAAAAGCCTCTTCAAGTCTTCATATTTGGATAAAGAGAGCATATTCCTCAAATAGCATTTTTCCCTTTTTGTGTTCAAAATGCAGCAGTCTTCCCATTTTAATCTCAGCTTGTTTTGGTACTTAATTAAGGGTAGATTACATAAAAAATTTGATGCATTTTTCATTTTGTTTCATATTAGTCAATAAACTTACAAAATGAAAGTATATATAGGTTTTATATAACCAATTGGTATAGATCAATTGGCCACCAAGGATAGCGTTGGGATTTTCCTTCAAGAAGTCTTGCTGGAGGTAAAAACTGAATTGGAGATTAAAAGGTGGTGGGGTTTATTGCCCATATGTGGAGGATTTGAGAGAAGGCATATTACCTCTTGTAGATGTCACTGTTTACGCTCGAACCATTAACTTACTAACTTGCCGTTAAAAAAAATATAGGTTTTATATAATTTGTCCAAATTTAATGAGGAAGTAAATATGGCCACGAATTTATTTACAAGTTAACCCGTCATCCGACCGCATAATAAAAAAACAAGACAATAACAAACTTTGACTGGTGAATACCAGATATTTTTAAGTACATTGACTACTATGATTAGGGGTAGTAATTTCTGACCCGCTATGAAACCCGACCTGAAACCGACACGAAAATAAACAGGTTGGGGTTGAGGTAAAAAATAATTGGGTCAGTCTCGGGTTGACTTGACTGACCCGTTTATTAAACAGGTTAGGTTCGGGTCAATGATAATTTAAATGGGTCGACCCGCCAACCCGTTTAATTATTAAAGTATATTTAAAACATATATATTTATATTTATTTTATAATTTACTAGTTTAAACGTAACTAATAGTTAGATAAAAACTAAAAAGATTACTTAGTAATGAGATATTTTGGTATTTTGTTATGAATTTGTAGAATAATAACATGTATGACATGTTTGACCCGTTTAACATGTTTGACCTGCTAACATGTTTAACCCGTTTTATTTAAATATGTTATATGCGTCAGGTTCGGGTTGAAGATAAACAGGTTAGGGTTGAGATATCTGACCCGTTTATATAAACAAGTCAGTTTTATGTTGAACGTTTCTGACACACCAACCTGTAAACCCGAACCCGCAAACCCGAACCCGATCTGAATTGCCACCCATGATAGTTTGAGACAAAACAAAAGTATATATTGATTTTATGTTATTTTCCATTAAATTAATACCCTAATATTTTACTCATACGCCTTAATTCTACTATTCATATGTCCATTTTGGTATGTCATATAATAATTTTCCATCTCTAAATTTCAATTGGACAAAAAACTTTTAAGTGGTAAAGAAAAGAATTTATTGGTAACCCAGTATATTAAATTCATTTGCATTAAATAGTATTTTTATCTACTATAATAATTTTAAGACGAATAAAATATAAATGTTACTTAGATACTTTATAATTTTTGCTCTAGTTATGGAAAGCCCATCGTGGTCCAATTTGTATCATTGAAATAAGTAAACACATCCATGTGTGTTCATATTCTGTTTCGATCGTACAGATGTGATCACAATAGGGTACTGATATAAATGCTGGACGTTTAATACGCTCATTTTTATTTTCATAAAAATAAAAATTGCATATATGGTTTGTCCCATAAAATTTTAACTGTACACTAATTATTTTGTTTGATTTATTATTGAGCTCATAAAAGTATAAACTCTACTACCAAATAAATACAATTTTTTTTTTTTGAAAACGACAAATAAATACAGTATTACCTCTTGTTTTATTTGACACCATCATAATTCATATTCGTTTGGTCAGGGGTGGATCCAAAAAAATAATTCAAAACTGAGTGAGATTATTTTCGTGAGTCCAATAAAAATATTATACGAGAGAGACTAATTGTAAGGTTGGTGTCAAATAAAAACGTTATATGAGAGAGTAATTGTAAGGTTGGTGTCAAAGTTATGCTATAAAATTATTTTGGCTCTATCAAGTCTTTTAATAAATTGTTTTTTACTAATAAGCTTATGGTTTTTTTACTTTTGTAGAATGATTGAATGAATGGTAAACTTAACAACCCACAACCCAAAAAAGTAAATAAAAAAGATGAGACAGGTCAAAATGTCAAACAAACTTTCACCTCTTATTTTTGTTTTTTACTATCAAAACAATGGAAACAACAAAAAAGGGGTATCTCAATCAATATCTTTGTTTAATTTGAAGTTTAAAAAGCAAATGAGTCAATTTAAACGTGACATGTCTACTGCTAGAGAGAGAAACAGAACTCACTACCAAGAAAGTTCGTAATACTTTTTTAGCACAAGAGAGAGAAAGACTCTGGACTTCACATTAACAATCACAAAGATTCAATCTTTCAACTAAATTTATCATCTTTCTTCACAAATCTCTGAAATTATTAACCTTTTTTGGATTTTAATACCTAAAGCTCAAATGGGTCTTGCTTCCCAAGAAGCACTCAATCAATTCAAGGCGCTAATGGATCAAGGTTTGTTTTATTTAAACCAATTTTGCTAATTTGTCAAGATCTTGTTCTTAACTTAACAACTTACCAATTTTGACTTTTTGTGTAAATATTCGGCAGTTGAAGAACCCCTTAAAAGAACATTCAAGGTCCGGCAAACTTTACCCTTTTAGATCTATAATATCTATTTTCAAAATTCAAGATCTTTAATCTTGTAGGTAATTTTTTAAGTTGGGTTTGAACTAATGATCTAATTTGGAGCTTGCTTTAATTAATTATTATATATATCTCCTGTTTTAAGTGGTTTTGACTGATTTAAGTTTGTGTATAATAAAAATAAATAATTATTGTTATTATTTGTCCAGAATGTTCATCAGGGATATGTAGTTGAAACTTTGGAGAGATTTCTTAAAGCAAGAGAGGGAAATGTTACCAAAACTCACAAAATGGTTAAATTTTTATACCCTTACAATAATTTTTTTGTAATTTAACTGATTTGTGTAGTAATTTGTGTAATATTACAGTTGGTAGATAGTTTACAATGGAGGCTGCAAAATGGGATAGATGACATATTAGCTGTAAGTATTTATTAATTTTCGTTACACTTAATAACAGTAAATTGTGTAACAGTAATTTAATGATATAAGTTTTGTTATGCAGAAACCGATAATACCTACTAATTTCTATAGAGGAGTGCGTGATTCTCAACTGATAGGAGTGTCTGGTTACACAAGAGAGGTTACATTTATTCATTTTTAATGTCTCAAATACAAAAATTATAAATTATATTTATATTTACATTTAATTATATATATTTGTGTTGTTCCATATAGGGCCTTCCGGTGTTTGCTATCGGTGCAGGCCTCAGTACTTTTGACAAAGCATCTGTAAGACTTTATTAGAAGAAAAAATCTAATGAAAATCTGTTACAGATTTGTTTGACTTTTTTATGTATATATATTTTTATGTTGTAGATCCATTATTATGTACAGTCACACATTCAAATTAATGAATATCGGGATCGTGTGATTCTGGTAAGAAGAATAACCAATATGAAATAATTTAGTTTTTATTTTTAATTTAAATTTAAATTTTATCTTTTTAACTTGGTGAATTAATTTTTAGCCGGCTGCAACGGAAAAGGCTGGAAGATATATCGGCAAATGTGTGAAGGTTTTAGATATGAGTGGGCTTAAACTTTCTGCATTGAACCAGATAAAGGTACATTTTAATTAATATATTTAGTTATTAACTTGTAATTTATTTCGTTTAGAAGAAAAAATGAAATTTTAAATCAGTTGACTTTTGACACTGCAGCTGCTGACAACAATCTCTACTGTTGATGATCTTAACTATCCAGAAAAAACAATCACATATTATATAGTAAATGTTCCGTACATATTTTCGGCTTGTTGGAAGGTCAGCTCCAATATTTTTTTAAAGCCTGAATAATAAAGAAAAGTAGAGTAAATTACACAAATGGTCCTTTAGATTTGTACCATATTACATATTTGGTCCTTTAGTTTTATAAATTACACTGGTAGTCCTTATTTCTGAAACTATTGACACGTTTAGCTCTTTACCTAAACAGACGTTAACTTTTCCTGTCAAACAAAAAGGTTTTTATGTGTTTCAAATTGGTAAAGGGAAAGGGAAAAGGACAGATTTACCCCTCGTGCATCACATGTGACCATACCTGATGGGAAAAATAAACATCTGTTTAGGTAAAGGACCAAACGTGTTAATAGTTTTAGAAATAAGGACTGCAAGTGTAATTTATGAAACTAAAGGACCAGATATATAATATGGTGCAAACCTAAAGGACCATTTGTGTAATTTACTCAAAAAAGTAAAAAAGAAATTATTTTTAAGAATATTTTGCACATGTTGTTATGTATACAGGTTGTGAAACCACTGTTGCAGGAGCGAACAAAGTTAAAAGTTCGAGTATTGCAAGGTGGTGGTCGTGAGGAATTGTTGAAGGTTTAATTTGGTTTTATGGGTATAAAATATGAATATAATTTGTTTGTTATATGTAATGTATGTATATTTTGTGTAGATAATGGACCATTCTGCCCTCCCTCATTTCTGCAAAAGAGACGGGTCAGGATCCGGGTCAAGATCAGGATCCGGGTCATCTCACAATTCAAGTGATGATTGTTACTCATTAGATCACCCATTTCATCAAGAACTTTACAGTTACATGAAGCAACAATCAGGCAATTTTGACCCAATTGAAAAACAAGGATCAGTGCATGTTGAAATCCCATCTGAAGAAGATGTAAGCAGAACATTGGAATCTGAGTTAAAGAAGCTTAGAAACCAGAAAAGTCTTTCTGGGTCTTTTGAAAAAGTCAAAATCACCGATTAGTCAAAGACATATTTTATGAAGAAGTCAAAATCAGTGATTAGTAGGTTAAGTTATGTGGTTGTATTTTATTAGGGACCAACTTATATGCATCGGAATCTATCATCCTAGACTTTTAGGTAGGAATGCAATAGAGATGCATTAGAAATTGAATACGTCATCATCCTATTGCTTTTGCTACTGTTTGTAATCTATATTTTTAATTCCACTTATTATTATTATTATTATTATCTACCATATGCTTGGCTTATTTTATTATTATTATTTTTTGTTGATAAAAAGGTATTATAAGGATTCATGTGGTCAATTTTATGCTCGTGATGTGTACAATTTTGTGTAACATAGTTCCAACCCTTTGCTGACCATGTATATAAGGTTGACTTGCCTAATTTATAGTATTATAATATATTTGACCTAAAATATTTGTAGTTTTCAGTCATTGTACCATAATAATTGACTTAAATTATGATTTAGGCACTAGTCAGCCTCACAATGATTGTAATCATGTAAAACATGACAAAAACACTCTAGAAAATCCAAACCAGATGAGAGTGAAAGGATGTTAACTATCTATGATATACTAGCATTAGTTTATACATGAAAAAGGTAAAATCTACATAAGATATGCAAACAAGAGAGTAAAAACTATATCTGTATTTACATCCAAACACTTTATAAAAAAATCACATCACATCACTACTGCACATGCATGATACTTCTTCATATTTGCCATTTATTGTTTGTTTGTAACTAAATGTCATTATTTGCTTTATCTGCTTTCCTAACTTGAGACTTCCATACACCCTGCAAATCCACCATTTTCTTAAATATATATATGCCACCAAAATATAAAATATAATTAAAATAAAATAAAATGGATGAATAGATGGTACAAGTGGTAAGTCATCCAGCTCAGCATCATCTTCATCTTCATCACATTCTTCACTTGTTGATTCTCCCCCATTTTCAGGATCACTACTCTCTGCATCTTTAACTTCTTCTCTATCACTTTCTTCTACATAAATACAAAAAATTAGTCAACTATATAAAAATTAAAAAAAATTTATCTGAAAATAATCATCACAAACCTGAATCCAAATTGTCAACTTTGGAGAAAGTCACATGCTCATCATCATAATCGGGCTCACTCTCAGATTTTTGTTTTCTTTTTTCTTCCAAATATTCAAGACTTCTGGTAACTGTTTTTCGTCTTTTCTTTGTTCTTTTGCCTCTTAATGGAGATCTGATATTGTCATTCCATTAAACATTTATTTCTTCAAAAAAAATAAGTAACTCAATTATAATAATTTGTTACTCACATGTCGATTGATTCCATATTTTTCTTGGAATTATCAAAAACTTCACTTTTCTTCTTTCTAGACCTGCAAAACAGTTGAGATACACTTCAAACTTAAGACCAAAACGATGACATTTATAAATTAAAAAAATCACTAGTTGTCACCAATTACTCACCCTTTTTTAGGACGTGGACTTATGGACAATCTATTTCTCTGTAAAGATGAGTTGACCAAATACAAAAAGTCAATCATCTGAAGTTTAAGAAAATAATACTGAGAAAATAAATTAATAATTAATACACACATTATTTGGTTTGGGAGTGTTGGCAATTAGCTCCCAATGCTCCTTATCCAAACGTATCACTTCAACATCACCATCATTGTATAACACCTTCAACACAAAAATAATAAGTGAAAAAATAAGATGATAATAGATAAAAATAAAATAAAAGAAACATGATTTGTCAGCTTACCACATGTTTTTTCTTTTGATGGTCATAAGATTTTACTAATCCTTCATAAAACCTGCAAATTGGCAAATTTAAAACTGAATACTTTATACTAATAATTAAAACATTTCTTACAAAATATGAAAACATAAAAACTTACTCTCCATCCATTGGCCACCAAACTTTTATCCGTCTGCCAATCAAATCTGTTGTGTGAATTCCCTCTTCCTTTGATGTACACTAGAGAGAACAAAAAGTCAAAGTCAAAATAAACAGTCCATGATACTAAATATTAAAAATTCAAAGTCAAAGTCAAAGTCAACAAACCTTGACTAATCCTGCGACACTAGCTCGTTTTCTCTTCCTAACAGGTCCTGACTTTTTACCACCATCTTTATCCATATGATCTTTTTCATCCAATTCAGAAATTATATTTTGATCACTCATAATAATGTTATCAAAAGCTGACAACTCCTTTGACTTTTGACTTTTTTGTACAGAATAAGCCATTTTTTCAGTAGGAATTCTTTTCCTCTTAGGTTTTTCCTCGCTTTTTGTTTTTTCATAAATGTTGGTGGAATCGAATTTATTTGATACATTTAAAATATCCAGATTTATTTCTTTAACCGTTCCTAATATATTATTATTACTTTTATTATTATTATTTTGTGTAGCGGATCCATTTTCCAATGACATTTTTCTTTCCTTTGCTCCTTTAGCTTTTAGACGTTTTAATATTTTTCCTAAAGGCAACTCGTTACCATCTGTTTCTTCACTGTCCTTCAACAAATCATCCTCAATCTGAACAAAAATAAATACACAGCTGTCACTAACTTGTTGAATTTTAGATGATTTTAATGTGAATTTCCAATGATATAAAAAGGAGTAATTATCCCTGTAGTTTGTATGAAATTATGGATTCCGTCCCTTGACTTTTCTTATTACACAAATAGTACCCTAATTGTTTTCAGGGATTGTTGGTGTTACGAGTTTCAAAGTTAGGGCACTATCTGTGTAATAAGAAAAGTCAAGGGACGAAATCCATAATTTCATACAAACTACAGGGACGATTTATGTAAATTACTCAAAAATAACTTACAGTCTCATTAACTTCCATATTAAGCAACTGAAAGTGGGCAACAACACTAGCATCAGCCAACCATGTTTGTCCTTCAGTCACATGTTTATTTTCTTTTTCTTTTTCTTCTTCTTTCTTATCTTCTACTTTATTGTTTTCTTCTTGTATTTTATTTTCTTCTTTTTTGTCATGTGGTTTGTACAACATTTGAGGTAAAGAAACATGTAACAATGGTTCTTGAAGATGTTCTTGTTTTTGTGCAAATCGCATGATAATTGACAAGCAAAGGTCACAAATTGCGTATGAGCTCTGAATATTTAATAAAAATTAAACTTCAATAAAACCATTTTATTTATAAAAATTCAATCTTTTTGTTTGACTTACCTTTGACTTGTTTGTATCTACTGCATCTTCAGAACTCCTGATGCTTTGAAGAATAGAAAGTACTGAAATCACATCTTCTTTCTTTAAACTCTTACCAGGCTTCCCATCCTCATCTCCAATTGCCAAGATATTAAGAAATAAATACAATTTCCTGCAAATATTTTCCATTCAAAAGACCCCATTCAATAAACATGTTAAAAATAATGGTTCGAAATACATTTTAGTACCCTGAACTTGGTTGACTAGGTCTTTTACTACCCTGAACTATTAAAGGTGCAGCATAGTACCTTGACTTGACAGAAATGGTCGATTTAGTACTCTAACTCGTTAATTTGATTGTGTTTTTTTACTTGACTTACTTTTGTTGGAGCTTCTAAAAGACTAAAAATAAATATTAGAAGTAAATTACGTAAGCAAACAACACCAAATTAGTGAGTCAGGGTACTAAATCGACAATTATGTCAAGTCCAAGGTACCATGCTGCACATTTAATAGTTTTAATAGTTCAAGGTAGTAGAAGATCTAGTCAGCAAGTTCAGGCTACTAAAATGCATTTTGGCCAAAAATAATCATCATATAAATGCAAACAATATGATGCACCTGTAGATTGGTTCATATGCTTTTACATCCTTGCATTCATCAATATTTGGAAATTTAGGATGATGAGAAATTGCATGAATCAAATAAGGAAGAATATACTCAGGATGAACAATTGCCTTCCCTTGCTGACGCATCTGAATGATGTCATTCAAATTACGATTCTCCTGCCATAATATAATTAAAATATATAACTATTATATCTTATATACACTTCCAACATAATATAAATACAAAATTACATAAATCATCCCAATGGTTTGTATGAAATTACGGATCTCGTGCACCAACTATTCTTATTACACGAATAGTCCCTAATTTTGTTACAAACTTCAAAATTAGAGAATAGAAAAAAAAGTAGAGGGACGAAATCCGTAATTTCATAGAAACCACATGGACCGTTTAGTCTAATAATATAAAAGAGTGCATGAAGGCAACCTGAACTGATAGGTTGGATTCAAAACCTAATAAGAAAGCACAAGCATATTTGGGGTCCAAAATTCGGTCCTTGATGTATTGATGAACTTTGTTGAGAAATAGTTTCCTAACTTGAGGGAATCCAACCTACATGTAATTGAGAAAATAGAAATATAATATGTTATTTCTGTAACTGCATTACAAATAATTAAATAAACATATAATATGAATATTTTTTTACCTCTGAAGTTGTTAAAGTGAGGTAGAACACATCAAGAGGGATGTTTTTATCCCAATGTTTTGACAGACGAAGAATAGCCTTGGCTGAAGCTAGCTTTAAATGTGACTTGTTAACACAACTAAAGGACAAAAAATAAATATTACATTAAATAAATATAAAATATTACATTCACTTATGCATTAAACTTAAAACGACCAAAATGACCTTGATTCAATATCTTTTGAAATTTCTCCAAAAGAAAGTATGTTGGCCAGATCTTTTATCAGATCATCAATCCCAACACGAAGATGTGCATCTTTCACAGCCAAATAGCTTTTAACCAGAGTTTTTATGCCATATATCTACACAACAAAATTTAAAAAAAAAAACAAATTCCATCAAAATTGGAACTATCAGTTATACGGTAAATAATTACAAACTAACCTTCAATGAACAAAGTTCAGTTCTATCATTCCAAGATTCTTTTGTTTTGTCTGTTATTTTCTGAAGGAAATTATACATTTAGTCATAGTGAACAGCACAAGTAGATGATAAATAAAAAAAAATAAAAAAAATAAAAAGAAAGAAAACAAAAAAATAAAGCAGCACAAGTGGATTAAAATCTTAAATCATACCTCACTACACCCTAAGATATCTTTTTTGATGAATTCTTGAATTTTGGTTTCTTGAGTTTCAAAAACTGGCATTGCAGTTTGTGCTATGCAACCTAGAGACTGTAGGACAGATGGCAAATGTGTCTTCTTTTCTAACATATCCACAAGTTTCTGTATATTTTCCAACAAATCAAATGATAATGAGTCAAGAATATATATATATATATATATATATATATATATATATATATATATATATATATATATATATGCATATAACTAATTACACACACACACACACACATATATATAATAAATTTAGAACCTTGTATAGAACAGATAGTGATTTGAGCCCATCGTCCTTTGTTATAGCAGCTAATGCAAGTACAGCATATCTTGCCTGCCTCCTACCACCTTCTGAGCATATGTTCTCCAGTATTAAACCTAAATTACTGCAAAACAATAATATAAAAATTAGAGATAAATAGCACCTTAAATAATAATAAATATCACCAAAATTGGTATTTTTCCAAACCTAGATGATTCTCCATGAATGGTTCCACCAGCTTTTGCTAAAACATGCAAAACACCTTCCTTTATTACTTCATTATCATCTTCAAGAAGATGAACCAAATCTTTTTCAGTCCCACTAAGCAATAAAGGACTAAAAGACGCAAGAATCTAAAGAAAAATAATTATAAGAAACAAGATTCGTTAATTCATAATCATATAAATAAAAAGTAGTATAATTTTACCACAAGTATATTCATGCAAGATTGAGTTTGCAATCTGTTTCCAGAAGATTTGACCTCTAGAAGAATATCTTTAACATAATCCTTGTTAAAGAGTATATATGAGCATTTCATAGACAAAGTGCTCAAAAATCCATAAAGTGGATGTTTTTTACCAACTATTTTAAGCAATTCATCCTGTCATATCCAAACAAAATTCTTATAAATATGATATGTGTCAGATAGACAAAGTCAATTTTGAAAATTAAAAAATTATATACATTGTTACCTGATATTTACAAGTTTGAAGAGAAGTCAAACTAGGGTCAAGTAGTGTGGTCAACATTTTCCAAACATTAGCATCCTTTACCTGATGAAGGAGGAGAAAATCTGACTCAGCTTTTGTGGGCTCCGTGAAACACTGAGACATTATCCGAAAGCAAACTCTAACTTTTTTTTGGATATCTGAACCGTCATTTTCCTGAATATTTTAAATACATTATTTAATTATTTAATTGCTAAAATGCATTTCTGTCCTGCTGTAGTTAGCAGGGTACACAAATAAATAGATCAAAAAAAATAAGAGCAAACCTTATACATCTGCCTAAGAGAAAGGTACTTTCGCAGCTCTAATTGTAACCTACAAAATACAAGTGAAAGCTTTAATTGTGTGTAATCGTCTCATTTTTAAAAAAAAAAAAAAAAAAAAAAATACTAAGTTCCGTTATCATAAAAAAAACAAACCTTTGCTTCTGCTCCAGTATTTTCTCCAAAGCTTTAACCTCCACTTTATCAAACTTTGAGAATAATCTGACCCAAGTTAAGACTTTATCTCTAACCGAAAAACTAGCTGGAAAAAGGGTTGTGCATAGAATTTGTTCAACTGTATCTGATCTGCAACTCAGAAAATATTTATAAAAAGATAATCACCCTTAAATTTGAAATAGAGACAAATGATTATAAAGTTACAAAAATACCTAAAATCTTTGTCATAAAAACATCTTAGAATTCTTCCAGGAATCCAATCGTATTCATCCTTCATCGTATCCGAGCAGCATTTGCGGTATATGTCAGATAGTCTCTCCATGGTATACTTTTTTACAGGGAGCTGTACTTATAATAATATAAGTTGATATTAATATAAATAATAGGGTTTATTATGTTTTAATGCTCAAACTTTCACCAAATTGGCGTTTTAAACCTTATACTTCGTTTTTGCATGACTTAATCCCTTAACTTTGGTGGTGGGTCAGCCCAAGTCTCGGCTGTTGGGCTGCTTGACCCGAAGAAGGGAAGAATGAATTTTTGTTGTGGCTTCTGGAAGATTCTCTTTCTGATTTTCTATCATGGTCATCCCATGATCTGGTAGTGGGAGTGGGACTTTGTCGGCTGAGCTGGCAAACTCTCTTAGCAGTATTTACTTTTGTTTAGGTCTAGTTTTTCTTTTTATGCATGAATATTGTAAGAAGTTCTTATGAACAATTGGAGAGTTTCCCCCTCTTGAATGTGGGTTTTCTATGTTTAATTCAGTCAAGTTATTAGTTTAATCAATCATCTTGTTATATAAGTTCATAGTCGATTGTGAGCTTATCAGACTTAATCCCTTAACTTTGGTTAACTTGTTATTAAGGACATTGTGACCTGCCATCATAACTTGTTACTTACAAAAGCCATTTTGACCCATAAAGTGTTTTTCACAATGGTTTAGTCCCTTGAACCTTTATAAAAAAAAAATTACCAATTTTTAATAATAATATTGAAGTGATAATAGTAGAAATAATAATAATAATAATAATAATAATAATAATGGTGCTATAAAGTTAAAATATAGGTGAAACACTAAGGAGAAAGTTTGAGGGATAAACCATAAAAACGTGAAAGTTTAAGGGTCAAACCATATTTGACCATAAGAAAAGTCAGACCTCAACATAAAATGACCGGTTTAGAGTTTAGACTTTAGACCTCAGCAAAAGGGTTAAAAAATCACGTCAGTAGAAGTTTAGGGGTTAAACAATAAGTCAACCAAAATTTAGGATAAAACATTGTCAAAAATGGTTGAGGATTAAAACGCCAAAACAATGGAAGTTTGAGGGTTAAAACATAATAAACTCAATAATATCACAAGAAAACGAAAAAAAATAAAAATAGCTGAATTATACCGATTTGTCACGAAGTCGATCAGCTACAAGTTTTATGGTGTCGAGTGAAATAGAAGCTAACTCATGACATGCAATGTCAGAAACTACTGCAACCACTTTTTGGCGGATATTTTCATCATAATCCAACAACCGGTCACATAGGGAACCTAATATTTAAAAAATAAATAAAAAGATAAAGTAACAGTGTGTAAGTGGAGGATGAAATGTAAAAGAGTAAATCACATAAATCGTCCCTATCGTTTCTATGAAATTATCAATCTGTCCCACACCTTTTTTTATTACACAGATTCCCTAATTTTAAAACTTGTAACATCAACCGTCCCTAATTTTAAATTTTGTAACATCAACTGTCCCTAAACGAACTTTTTGCTTTAGGGACTACTGGTGTTACAAGATTCAAAACTAGGGACTAACTATATAGTAAAAAAAAAAAGTCAAGTGACAATATCTAAAATTTCATACAAACCTACAGGGGGTGGTTTATGTAATTTACTCGATGTAAAAAAAAAATGTAAGATTGATTGAGAATTACCAATTAACTGAGGAGATTCTGGTCTGAAAGGATTGGATAACATACAAAGCTTGATATGTTCAAGGACCAACAACCGAATCTCAACAACTCTGTCAGTTAATCTCCTTAAAAACTCCAAAAATATTGGGTGAAATGTTTCTGGGATAATACAGTTTGGGATAGAAAATAGGTCGCCCACAAGTTTGACTGCTTTTGACCGAACGTCTAGTTTATCTGTCTGTAAATGCCATCACTTAACTCACTAAAACTTGTAAATTTTACTACATGTAAATGAGAAATTTGTTTTGAAACTAATACTAAAATATGTGAAGATTCTTAAGGGGTGTTTGGATTTGTATTCTGCAATTAATCCATCGATTCCTTAAATAATTTAAACTCGTCAAACACTCAAACAATTGATTATCTTAATATTATTAATTACAAGTTTAAAAGGTAGAAGCACAACCAAACATTATCTTCTACAGCTCATTAACTTATTCTAATTATTCAATATCACACACTTATCTTCAAAACAACATCCAAACACCCCCTTAACTGATAAATTCACATGTTTTAGGTTTAGGTTTCTAATAAATTTAGCCAATAAAAAACAGAAAAATGATTACCAAAAGCTCTCCTGATAGGTAGGGCACAATTCCTGCCAAAGCCTGAGGGGCACAACGGTAAATATCATAAATGACTTCATGATAATCAATCTGAGAAAATGAAGAACTATTCTCATCTCCCGACATTGATTTTATAATAAATTGTTTAATTCCAGATTCAAGTTTTCCAGCACATTGCCCTATAACACTCATAGCAAGCTTCCTTGCAGCCATACTTATTGCCTATTAAATCAAGTTTTCAAATTTAATCCTCATTAAGAAATACCAAAACAAAAATTGATGATTTAATGCAATTAAAATATTAAATAAAATATTAGCTTACTTTCTTATCTCGCCCTAAAACAGAAAGAATAATGAGCAAAAGATCAATGTTAATATCCTCACTTTCTTCCAAAAGTACCACCATGATTGTCTTCATTGATGTGATAACAGACTCAGAATGGTCATCACTGCATGTATTTATTAACTATTTTAATTAATAATAATGAAGATTAGGCTGTTTAATTATCAAAATTTAATAAAAAAGAACCTGGCAACTGCAAAAAATGTTCTAAACATTTCATTGACTAAATCATCACATTCAAGATCCAACATCACAATGCATGATCTATATTTAGCTACAGTTTCCAAGATTGTAACTCTCCTTCCAAAAGATGGGCTTTTTGAATCTTTTAGCCCATTAAACGTGCTCACAATTAAACGAAATATGTCCTAAATCATGCAAAAACAGTAATTAGGAAACAAATTTACATAAACATTTAGTTATATAAAGCAAAATTATACCTTTAGAATATCATCATCATATGGTGCTTCAGGAGCAGTTACTCTGGTTATTTCACATGTACAGGTGGCAACAAGAAGCTTAACTTCTTTATCATGGTGTTTTAGTAATTCTGGCTTCACAATGGCGTTTACAAACGGCTGCATAGATTCTAATACTGCTTTTGGTGGTGATTGCTCTATTTCTGACAGAGATGATGCAGCTTGCTGCAGAAACGCAAACCATATGTATAATGTTTATAAATCATATTTTGATATCTTTAGTTTAGATTTCTAAAATTAGGGTTCAAACACCAATTACCAATTTCTAAGTAACTGTTCAAGTTAACTAAACCTAAAATCATGTCCTGAACACTGATACTCAAAATCAGAGATCAGAAAAGCATAATCTAATTAGTAATTGGACACAAGGATGATAAAAATAATCTGAACAGTTTAAAAGCCCAGCCCTAATTTCTACCAAATTTCCACAAGATCTTCAGCTAACTCATGAATTCTCCCCCAAAAGGTATAATTTATCACGACAGTGAACTAATTAGGATACAGCAGTCGAAAAGAGAAGTTAATTCTTTTACAAGTCAAAATCGCTAAATTAAGACATCACAGAGCAGCTTTTTTTTAATTGAGTGCAAATTTAGAAGTGAAATGATGAAGAGACTAATTATAGGACCAAATGAATGATATAGTTGAATATTCGCACTCCTTGAAACTGAGCCCTAGTTTTTAAGTTTTAAACAAAATTTACAGAAATTTTCCAGCACACGCATGAATATCCCCAAACGACATTACAATTCCTCCACCGACAAACTGCAAACTCCAAAACCTCCCCTCCACTAGACAACGAATTGAAATTTAAACAACACGAACATGAATTCCTTAAATTGAAACCGTTGAATTGACAGGTATCAGTTTCTCGTCAACCAAAATTCACAAAAATGAAGTGAAATAATAACAAAATCTAGAACGAACTAGTGTTCTAAACAAACAGAAAGTGTTGAAGTGCAATGAGGAGTAAGAATTACCTTAAGGAGTTTGATGAGAGCGTCTTTATTAGCAGGTGGATTCTCAAGCTTGGATCCAACTTCGTGTAGAAGGTTTTGAAGCTTTTCAGCCATTGTTAGTTTTATGGTTGAGAGATTTTTGATTTTAAATCGCCATAGAAGAAGAACAGTGGGAGAAGGTCTTTTTCGAACAAGAAGCGAAACGAGCGCACCTCTAAACTAAATTTTGTGTGTGTGTGTGTGAAAAATTTGAAGTGTGTTTTGTTTTCGGAAGTGAAGTATTTATCCACACGCGTGTAACTTCAGCGAATCGGATTTACCACAGCGAAGTATTTTTAACAAAAAAGTGTACCGTACTGTGATTTAAAGTGTCATTATTTGTTTATGAGAAATAATGAAGTATTTATAATACTTAGTTCTATCATTTAGACTTACTCATAGGTCTACTTATTTGATAGGATAACATGTGTATTTCATTAATTGTCTCTCCTAATATTATCCCTAGATTTTGACATGTGTCTTCATCTAATGAGTGGGTCTATGAGTAGGATCAAATGGTAGACCTAAATATCATTACTGAGCATCTCCAATGGTAGCTTTTTCAAAAGCTTATTACTATTCTAATAAGCTTTTGAAAGACTTTTTACCATTGGAATGCCTAGCTTTTTGAAAAGCTTATTGCAAAGACTTATTCTCTACTAACCTTTTAACCATCTTTTAATGTTTGTCATTTTTAGCCCCTTATGTTTAATAACATTTCAATTTAAACCTTAGATTTGTTATATATAAATTCTTTATTATATTTTTATTACTTAATAAATAAATTATATAATATTTAATGTCAATTAGTATAATAATTTTGTATTAGACATTTTAAAAGATATAATATTTAGTAAGATGTCAAAAAAATTGTCAAATTATATATAGGGGTATTTATAAAACATTTGAGATAGATAAAGGTAGATTAGAAATATTATAAAAGAATAAGCTTTTGGAGAGGTTAACCATTGGAGATGTCATTTATGAAAAGGTTTTTTGTTAGTGGAATGTGGATGTGGCAAAACTAATAAGCTTTTATGAGGTTAACCATTGGGGATGCTCTTATTAAGGGTATGTTTAGATAAGCTTTTTGAGCTATAAAAGTGATTTTAACTAAAAGTGTTTATTAATTTTTTTAGTTTAGAAAAATAGTTTTAGCTCATTAACTTATTGGTTTTTTTTATTGAAAAGTTGAAAAATAAGTGGTCCATTACTTTTCAAAAATAACTTTTCAAGGTTTATTAAAAAATTATTTTAAAATCACTTTTTATTTTATCCAAACAATTTTTTAACTTATTGACTTCTTGAATAAGTTTTTTTTAACAGCAAATGCAATCTACTCCTAATTACCACTTATGTCCACGACGGGACGTGAACCCCTGATCACAAGGTCGAGAGGCACACACCATACCGCTATGCTAAATGCCTTTTGGTGACTTCTTGAATAAGTTAATAAAGACTTTTTAAAAGTTTTCCAAAACACCCTATAACTAGGAAGTTTTCTCCACACTATGCGGAGATTTTCTTATGAGAAATATTTCGTTGTACATTTTCTTTTCATTTATATTCTTATCTACTTCTAAACTTGGTATGTATAATCCATTAATTTTCTTTCCTCATATTATCTCTTGATATCTACACTTGTAATGATCAAATTGATAGACATACGGGTAGATACAAATGGTAAGAACCAATATCATTTCTTTTTACATATTATATCCAAAAGATTATTTACTAATATTCATATAATACTCAAAAACATTATTTTATGTTTAGAAACAAAATTTTAGGTTACAAGAAATTGTTGATAGCATAACTCTCAAATATATATACGAAGTACTAAATTTTATATTTTATATTAAAAAACAAAGCATAAGTTCAAAGATATTTAATTTCCAAAATATTTAGATCGCATAAGTCTCAAATACGAAGTATATAACAAAATGCATGTAAAGTAATCAATGTAAATAATAACATTAAAAATAAAAAAAGATAAATACTTCTATGTATGTAAAGCATAAGTTCCAAAATGATATATCACATGAGAAATGATATTTGTGTCTATCATTTGTGTATATTTATGTGTCTATCCATCTCTAAATTTGACAAGTGTAATCCACTAATTCGCTTTCCCCATATCATCTCTTGATTTTGATACTTGTCATCATCAAATGAATATGTACATGAGTAACCACAAATGGTAGGCATAAATACCATTCCTCATCACCCAACTAGTTACTGGATTGTAAATAAAAGAAATTTTGAAAAAATAAACAAAGTCAACATTGGCTGCAGCAAAAAAAAAAAAATCATCCTGTTTGATTTAAACGACACGAATTCAAATTTCGATTTCGTCATAATTTCTTTTCATTTCGTACATTGTGTCACGTCGTGTCAGGCTTTGACAATCCTACTATTATATATATTACATTCAAACATTTCTCAAATTAGTAAAACTTAATTTCTGGCCATCGTACATGCTAATTCAGGAAAGAAAATATATGTGTTTATAAAAGATGGACAATCTTAGGACTCGAACCTACGATCTTCATATTGTTAGCAATTGACTCTAACCAACTTAGCTACTAGAACATATGTTGTTTACTTGATTGCAATTAGTTAGGTACCTTATTATCTTTATTAATCTAGAAACTCATATCATTTTATTGAACACCACTTATCACTACCCACTACCATCATCCGCCAACCACCACTACCATCACCCACCAGCATAACCCATAATCACTATCGCTGACACCCACCACCACCCACCACCATCACTGATGTCACCACCACAATCACTGTCGTCACCACCATATATAGTTATAAGGTACACATCATCACATTATACAAGCATCCTGATAATTTGTATAAATAGGTTTAACAATGTTCTATATGTAGCACACATGGAGAATGATTCAAGCGAGCAATATTAGGCCGCGCGTTGCAGCGGGTTTTAAAATGTTTGTTATCTTAATCATACATTTAAATTTTGACTTGTATCCAATTTCATTTCTTATCCTGGATTTATGATCAAAATTTTGCATCACCATACAATATAACAATTAACAATATTAATATTAAAATAAAAATTAAACTATTAGTATTCTTTTTACTACAAACATGCATTAATGCATTACACATGTTGTGTTGTTAAACATATGATATTCGTCATTTAAAGAGTAAATGTTTTTTGACCATTAAACTTTCTAATTTGATATATCAACGTAACCAAACAAATATTTAAAAAGTCTAGGAAAACCACCCCACAACTAACATCCACCACCTCTTCCACATTCATCCTCCTATATTACTCCATTTGTACCATTTCTCTTCATGACTTGTGCAATTACCACCATCACATTTAACACTAACCACCTTTTATAGACCTCTTTCACATGTAAAATAGGATGGATCATATCCAAATTAGTAGCGATTCACATGAATTTGGAAGATAAAAAAAAGTGGATTTGCCCTTCAAGAATTGAAAGCAAATTCGGGTACAAATCGCCAGGTTCTTGAATGTTTTTTCATGAAAAATAAGGTGACTTTGCTCTTTTTATCATTTTTAAATCTTAAAATTTCTTAAAGTTGCAAGGAGCAAGATATGTTATTGTTTAGAAAGTAATCATCAATGTTTTGTTTTTGAGTAGTTGTGGAACTGTACAATTATCTTTCATCACATTTTTAAGCAAGTGGTGATCACAAGAATTATAAAATCAAGTTAAGATTTTTCCATCAATCAAGTGCCATTCTTTAGCATCATTACCAGAAGGTTCAGTTTTTTTTGTGATTTGTGGAATGATTACAGTTGATGAAGATGTAGGAATTGACATAATAATATATTAAAATTAATACTAATCAAAATTGTAGAAAGAATTAATGATTACCAAAAAGAATTAATCGACTTCTAAATAATCACACAATTATAAGGAAAAATATATCATCTAAAATCCAAATACTATGAAAATTGATTAGTGCACACAAAATGATAAATGTTCATACAATTACAACACGAACCTTGACATTGTTAACCCAAGTTCAATCTTCATAAACAGAAATGTAAGACTTTCAAGTCTCTTATTAAATGTTTAAATAAGACATTAAAAAAACCAATTCTGCTATTTAATGCAGAAAAAAATTAAACATACTTGGTACAATTGGTGTCGGCTGCATTATTTCTTTATTAATAGACTAGACCGATTTTTATTCATGATTTTAGCAGATCAAAAATGTCGGAAATTTGATTTGTGTAAAAATCCGGCTGGATATGATTCGAGGGATCTTGAAATGCTGACTGGCTTGTCACACCTGCAATTCAACCAGCATCAACATATTAATTTAAATGATTATTGAAAATAAAATGATTTTAGAAAATAAACATTTACTTAAATACCTGAAAAAACAAGTAACGTTTTACACCCTGCATTCTGTCCAAATAAAATATCTGTGTCTAATCTGTCACCCACCATGCACATTTTACTCGTAGGAATGTCGTATCTAAACACCACAAATTCAAGTCAAATTACATATCATCATCATCATTAACAATATATACTATTAATAATATTATAATTTCATAAAAAACTTACTTTTTTTGTAAAAAATCCATCAAAAAAGTAGAAGGTTTTCCAACAACAATAGGCTCTTTTTGAGTAGACCCACAAACTGCAGCAACCATACAACCAGCTCCTGGCCATTCTTGCAAATCAGTCATATTTCCAGTTGCATCGCGATTTGTAGCAATAAAAATGCATCCCGGATTTTCACGAATGCAAAGAGTTCCATACCTTTTTATCATATTTATAATAAATTATATAAATTTTTAGTATTTCAAATTTATGCAAAATATAATCATATAACTACTATCATATCTTACTGTAGTTTGTAGTAATTTAAATACTGATCAAGCCCAACAACAACTGCTCCAACCTGGAATTGTATATTAAAAAGAGAGTGTTCATTTATTAAGCAGGAAAAAAAAATGTATAAAAATTAAAATTAATATGATGTTACATTACACTCTTATCGTGCTCGAAGAGAGTGTTTGCTTTAAGCTGCACAGTCTTTTTCCCATCTTCCTGTAAATGCATAAATTGAATTACAAAATAATAATCATTTATTTTATCAAAACTAAAAGAAATTAATTTGGAAAAAGAGAAAAAAAAAAACTTACAGGACCACCAAGCCCGGTAAAACCAGCAAGTTTTAACTCTTCTAATATTCCTTCCCCACCTATTACATAAACCTATATATGTTGACACATACTTTAGTAAAAAATTAATAAAAAAAATGAAATAAAGAGCAAATAATATCTGTAATAACTAATCAAACTTGTACATATTGACCTTTTTCTCTGGAGGAAATTCATTGATTTTCAAGTACATAGCAGCTGCAAATGATGAAGAAAATATCTCCTCCTGTAAGCACTATGAATTTGAGTATTGTATTTATATATTGTAGATGAAATTTGGTAGTTGAACATTACAAACCTCAGTAACTGGGATTCCAAGTGACTGGAACTTTTGAGCATATTTTTTTCTGGATTTTGTTGAATTGTTGGTCACAAAAACTAACTTCTTCCCCTGTATTAGATGAATGAACAATTCCTCAAAACGAAATTAAGAAACTAATTTGGAGATTAAGAGCAAGATTATTTATAAAAACAATAATCATGTCATCAAATAATATGTAAATTGACATACCTTAGACCTAAGCATCTCCAAAGTGTGTGGAACGCCATCAATGAGTGTATCTCCCTTCCATATTACACCTAATCGCCATCAACAATGCACAAATTTTACAAAAATTCTCAATTTAAGCTAATCAGCTATAAATTAAATCTACATTTTGGATAGCCCAACGTAAATTCAACTAGATGATCAACCAATACTGAAGTTGGTTACCTAGCAAAAACGTAATTTGATTCCTTTAGATTTTTTTTTAAAGTAAAGTTAGTTATTTTAATATCACCAATTTAGATTTAATAAACAAACACGAAACATAAGATTGGTATAAATTGGGGGATTTGATGATAGTAAAATTGACTGATTGAGCTGAAACGATATTGGAAGAATGGAATAATAAAGAGAAAAACTTAACGGACCATCGCAATCGAAGAGGAAAGCATCGACGGAATCGAAGAGGTCTCGAACGTTGGTCGGAGATAAAGGCTGGCAACCAGAAGCAGAAGCTGTTGTTGATTTATCGTCCACCATGATTATTAGCTTCGCTCTTGGCAAGATGGAGAAGAAACAAAAATAAATTTAATAGAAAATAAAAGAGAGAATAAAATGAGTGTGTTAATCGAATGCACAAAGTGAACCGAATATTCCCCCATTTTGTTTAATTTAATGGGTGTTTGGTTATGAGGTTATCAATTTATCTATCGGGTAATCAAAACACCCCAACTTGTGTTTAGAACTTTGAGTAGAGTTTATTTTAAGTGTTTATAATGTTGATTAGCTTTTTAAACCTTATAAGTGTATTAAGAAAAGAGAGATGTTATATAAGATTATAATTTAAACCTACAAGTTATACTACTAATGTTATCATCTTGTAAGTCTACTAAAATACTTTTTACTACAAATTCTCTGACACTTCAAAAAAATTATCGAGATTTTCAATGTCATTACCCTATCAAGTATCATCTTCTTGATGACTAGTTCCATATGTATGATGATTAATCTATGCATTTACTTGTATCCATAGATCTCTTATTTGTGATTGTGGATTTTAAGCGGCTCTAAGGTTCTCGTGATTTTTGCTCTCGTTTGAGGGATTTTGTACGTTAAAAGCCTCATGTGTTCACAGTGTATTACCCAAAATATATTTTAGTATACTTGAACTTGGTTGACTAGGTCGTTTATTACGTTGTACTATTAAATGTGCAACATGGTACGATGTACTTGGAAAATTGTCAATTTAGTACCCTGACTCACTATTTTGGTTTTCAATTTTCACGTGATTTGTTTATAATTTCAATATATTGAGATGAACTTATAGTTTTAATTTAGTTGATTAAGAATTATAAGAAAAGTAAATCACGTGAGAGCTCAAGTCAAAATTGACGAGTCACGGTATTAAATTGACCATTTTTGCAAGTTCAGAGTATCATATTCCACATTTATAATTTAAAATGGTAGAAATCACAATTAACAAAGTTCATAATACTAAAATTCATTTTAACATTGTATTTGATTATTTAACTCATGGTGCGTTTAGAACACCTTATCTGTTTGCAACCTCAAGGTTTAAATTGGCCGGGAAAGTAATGAGATAAATTCCACATTTGTTATATATCGTTTTAGCGTATTTCCCATTACTATAATAGCTAAAATTTTGCTAAACACTGGTTATGCATAAAAGAACAATCCCTTAAAAATCATTAACAATATGCAAATAATTATGTTTTTGTTGTAAACCAATTAGCTCAATCAATAAGATATTCTCCAACATTCTCATTCATATGATTGTATTATAACAATGGTACAAGAGATACAAGATATAAGAGATACAATGAAACAGGAACACAATATCCCTATTTATAGGGTAAAGTTTGGTTGTAGACTTTATGTACATAAAGTCTACTTATGAAAGTACATAATGTCTACTTATGAATATGTTAAATATAATCAACCACATATGAGTTCAACAGTTTTAACTTTTAACACTTGTAAATTAATTATACCTTTAATACAATCACCATATCACTTTCACTGTTCATTATCCTAGTTAAACTCCATTTAGAAATTGCAGAGGATTTGAAAACGGCGTTTAGAAATTTGCATAAGAGGTTTCTAAATTTTTATATAAACACCCCTAAAGCAAGGGTGAGTTAGTAAAGGTTTTAACAATTTTCAATCCTTAGCCTTTAGTTATTAAAGTTGACAAAAAGAATTAAAGATATTGTATTTTCTTTATATTTATTTTTTTAACAGCAAATTACTAAATTAGTGGTTCGGTATATGCAATGACATCGATAGTATGTATTTTTCGAACATATCTCATTTTTTGGGGAATAAATCCCACCACCTTTTTTCTCCAAAAGAATGCCCCAACAAGTCTTGAACTCAAGACCTCTTGAAGGCAAAGCCCCCAAAGCAACCATTGGTGGCCAATTGATCTAGACCAATTGATTTTAGATATATGGTATTAATTTGACATTTTGAAACTGATGATGAGTTCGAACCTACACATGCAGAACAAATTTTGCTCCCTACTTTAATCTAATTTTCAAACCAACAAATGATTTTTATTTGCAAATATATATAAATAAATCACAAACAAAAGAATAAGTAATTAGATTTTATATATGTAATTGAGAATAATATAAAGATTGATTCCAACTTTTAACTTAATTCTAATTTTGCTAACGTAATTGTAAAATTCTAAATACATTAAATAAATGAAAATCAATCAAAATAGTAATCTTTTATTTTAAAAGCTTATGGTAAAATATTTCGCCGCATCGCGCGAACCATGTTTACTCGTTAATAACTTTAGTAATCCTTAACCATAGATCCATAACTTTCAAAAATATGTTTAGCAAAACCTAGTAGCAATATTTTAATTTCATTAAGGGCTATGTTTATCACAAAACATATGTTTACTATTATTGTTTTTTATATGTAAAGAAAATCATAGATATGGAATTGCATGTGGTGTATGGAAGGCAGTCGGAGAATGCCAAATTGGACTGAACAATGACATGAGATGGGGCACGCCCACCTCACCTGTAAAGTAGGTGGATTAAGTTTAGTTCATATCCAAATCCTTTTATTTAATAGGATAATCTTTCTAATTTTAATTTAATTTAAGATTAACGTCAGGAGTTTGTAGCTTGTAGGACCTTGTTAGTACAGGTTGGACCAGTAATTAATTCAGAGATGGCTAATACTACTAGGGAATTATTTTTTGTGATTATTTTAGTAATTTATTTTATTTATAATTTTAGTAATAAAATGCTCTATCCATACTAAAAAAATATTCATAATTGTATATATAAGTTGAGTATATTAGGGTTGCAATTCAAGTTGGGCCACGGGTTTGGCTTCATAAATTGGCGGGATATAAACATTTAACATGCACCCAACTTGTTTATATAAACGGGTCAGATATCTCAACATTAACATGCCTATTAACCTGAATACAATTCACATAACCGGTTTAATTAAACGGGTTAAACCGGTTAATTGTTTAAATGGGTCAAACGAGTCAAACATATCGACATTTTAATTGTGTATGTAAAACCTAGTAAAGTATATGCATTTTTTAAATATATTTATTTTTTCAGATATATTTAAAAACTACTAAATTACTTTTATATACATATATATTTTAAAACATGTTATAATAATTAATTTGTTGGCGGGTTGACATAGTATATAAATTATTATCATCAGCTTGAACCTAACCCGTTTAATAAACAAGACAGTTAAGTCGATCTGACTGATATTTATTTACTTCAACTCTGAGATCAAGCATCACATGAAGTGAAGATTTCCTAAGAACCCAATTGAGACTCAGAGTCTCTGGAGGTCTTCTTATTGGTTAAAAAGTGAGTAGACATAGAGTTACGCTATAATATGATCATTTTCTTTGAGAAGATTGTGTAACTGAAAGCATGACTTGATGACTATGGTCCCCCACCCTCTCTAATTTACCAAGACATATCTTTTGACCTAAAACAAATGTAGATTTGATAAATAAATAAAAAGTTCCCCATGAAGACAGTGTCATTAGTTTTGGATATGTAAACTTAAAAGGAAATTGAATGGGTATAATTATTTGGTGATTACTAAGAGGACTCGGTTTCGCAATATTAAAGAGCCGTTAAACACTCTTTAGCGTCGCCAACTCCCGCTATACCACATCGTCTGTTGCGCTAAAAAGCTATTCGCTGTGGATATGGCGATTTGTTAAAAAGGTAATCGGTATAACTTTTCCTGAAAACAAAGCGTTTTGGCGAGCAAAGTTGTTTAACACCAGGGAGGGGTGGCTTTAACATGAATATTAAAGCCATGTTAAAGCACCAAAAACCATTTAACATGACTTTAACCACAACACCATACCTTGTACTCTAATGGTAAGACTTACAAATGACTTTTTAGAGGTTTCGAGTATGATCTTTCACTGGGTGAAATTTACCAAATGACCAGGATTGTCTGAAAACGGTCACGACAACAGTTAAGTTGTGTACATCTCGAATATAAGCTTGGACACTTCGAAGGAATATGTTATAAACATAAATACTCCTTTTTAAAAGAAAAGAAAGAATGGCTTGAAAGACTAATCCAACCTTACTAAGCAACCTTAGGGTAGTACAAGTTCAATTCTACTTATCATCGTTTGATTTACTTTGGACTCGGTCTATGTTTGTTTCCTTAATTTCATTTAATCCGGTCCGCATAGTGGGCTTAGTCCACATCATTTTGCTAATCCGGTTCAAATGATAAAAGTTTAGCACAATTAGAAGTTTCGAATGACTAACTCAGTCAATAAGTATCAAACGACACTTAAAACGGTTTCATCAATTAATATCGTTAAACGTTATTAGTTAGAGCCTTACCATTTTAAATGAGAATAATGGCAAAAACCCATGTTGGTTAATTGTCTTTGTCTATCCTAAAATCACTTTGTTTATGAGTGATGGTTTTCTTTCACGTAACTAATGCGAGACATACAAATTATAAACATCGGATAGGAAGAAGAGAAAAATTTAATGATAGTAGCAAGGGTTTCCAAATGATTTATTAGAAGCTATCAGTTCGATCCTTTATAGGTAAATAATTTTACTAGATGGACAGAGAAAGATTCGGATTTCGAAAATGACAATAAGTTAACGGCGGTTAGATTATGTATATCACGAATAAATCTCAACGACACTTAAATCTTATACTCCCTCCGTCCCACAAAAAACTTTACATTTCTCACGAGCACAATATTTTAGGAGATAGTTAGTGGTGGGCCATTTGTAATACCTTTGATTAAAATATAAGGGTAGATTGGAGAGAGAAAGTGTTTTATTGGTTGAATGATTGATAATATTATTATTTTATTAGGTGGGCCTCCCAAATTTGAGAAATGTAAACTTTTTTGTGGGACAAAATTTGAAGGAGAAATGTAAAGTTTTTTGTGGGACGGAGGGAGTACATCACAAACAAAGTTTAACTTAATAAACGAAAATATCCATAAATAAATTAAAATGAATAGCTTTATCTTCTAACAATAAAAAGAAAATACTTTTTAGTTCACATGGAAAGAAAGATACTAAATTTGTTGAACTATAAACAGAAATTAAAGATGCAAGAAGTTTCCAAAAGTCAAGTGGTTCTAAAAAGAGACGCGCAATCGTTTTTGAATTAACGATATAAATAATACTACATAAATAATAAATATTATAATAATATCAATATATCATAAAGAAAAATCATTTTATTATCGAAAAATTAAATTCCTAAATATTTTCTCGTCGTCTGCTACAAAAATTCAACCTTCCCTTCTTCATCCTCTAGTCTCAACAATCGATCATTGATCAATCTTTTCAATTCATTGTTTTTCAAATCTGAGATTTGTGTTTCAATTTAATTTCTTTTCTGCTATTTCTTCATTTCAATCGCGTTCTTCCCAATTTATTGATTGATTCCTTCATCAATCTTCGTTCCATTTTTATGGGGTTTTGATTCTCCCTTCCATTACCGCTTATAAGTCTCTACAGATTCTTCAATACCTTTTTTCCAGCTTTTCTTATATTCGTTTTATAAATTCATCCACCTTTTCAGGTCAAATAGATTTCTTCTACTTTGACCAACTTCATTGATCTCTACTACAATGTGCCCCTTTTCGCATTCGTAAATCACGTAATTTGAATCAACTGAAATCTAATTCACATTTAAATATCTGTTGATTGAACATGAAGCTGTTTGTACGAGTGATCGAAGCGAAAAATCTACCTGCAATCGATCCACATGGGTCAATTGATCCATATGTTAAAATGAAAGTAGGGCACCAGAGGTTTAAAACTAGGGTTGTAAAAAAGTGTTTGAATCCTTCTTGGTGTGAGGAGTTCAGTTTTAAGGTTGAAGATTTGAAGGAACAACTTGTTGTTTCTCTAATGAATGAAGATAAATTCAATGATGCTTTAATTGGCAGTGTTAAGATCCCAATTTCTAAGGTTTTTGATACAGTTGATAAATCATTAGGTACTGTTTGGTACCCTTTGGAGCCCAAGAAGAAATCCAAATTCAAAGATTGTGGTAAATCTCAATCTCAATCTCAATATTAATCTCAATCTTAATCTTAATCTCATTCTTAATCTTACTCTCTCTTTTTTACTTGTTCAAATTATTATAATTATTATCATATATAGAATTCCTTTTAGCACTTTACATGTCACATAGATTCAAATGGTCCCAGTTTTGATCTGAAAATGTGTTTATTATTATTATCAGGTGAAGTTCTTATGACAATATGTTTTTCCCAAAATAACCCTCAACCAGAACTACAATCACAAGTTGAAAACGGAACACCAATGTCACCAGCAAGATCTTCAACCAGTTCACGAATGTCATCTCCAATGAGATCAGAAGAAATTCTCCCTCCAATTAAAGAAGAAAAAACAAATAAAGAAAAAATCTCAAGTCTATTATCTCAAATTTTCAACAGAAATAACGAATCATTACAGCCAGCTGTCAGTAGCAAAATCACCGAAATACCCGAAACGCCTGAAACCGATGATTCTGAAGTATCTGATGAAAAAGTTGAAGAACAACAGTCATCATCATCTTCAAATTTTGAAGAACTTTTGAAAAAAATAGAGGAAAAAGATGAAGGAAATGAAATGCCTGCAAATTTACCAGGTGGAATTATGCTAGATCAAATTTATGCAATTTCACCACCCGAATTAAATTTTTTAATATTTTCATCAGAATCAAATTATCTGAAACAATTAGCAGAAATTCAAGGAAGTACAGATCTACAAGTGGGCCCATGGAAATTGGACCCAGAAAATGGGAATTTAAAAAGAACATTTACTTACATTAAAGCACCATCTAGGTTAATTAAAGCATTAAAAGCAATTGAAGATCAAACTTACATAAAAGCAGATGGAAAGCAGTTTGCAGTTTTAGCAAGTGTGAACACACCAGAAGCCCCTTATGCAAGTAACTACCGTGTCGAAATCATGACATCAATTTCACCCGGGCCCGAACTGCCATCAGGTGAAGAATCGGCCCGTTTGGTGGTTTCTTGGAGAATGAATTTCTTACATAACACAATGATGAAAGGTATGATAGAAGGTGGGGCCCGCCAAGGTGTAAAGGAGAGTTTTGAGCAAGTTTCGGGCTTATTATCTGAAAAATTGAAACTTGTTGATTTGAAAGATGTCGGGTCGGAAAAAGAACAGGTTTTGGCTTCTTTACAAGTGGAAAAACAGTCGGATTGGAAGCTTGCAGTTCAGTATTTTGCTAATTTTACTGTAATTTCGACTTTTTTTATGGGATTATATGTTGTTGTTCATCTGTTTCTAGCCATGCCCAGTACAATTCAAGGGCTTGAATTTGGCGGGCTGGATTTGCCCGATTCGATTGGGGAAGTTGTTGTATGTGGTGTTTTGGTACTTCAAGGAGAAAGAGTTATGCATTTGATATCACGGTTTATGCAAGCCCGAGTACAAAAAGGTATAAAAAATCTTCACCCTGAACTTGACTGCTTGTTCTTCTACTACCCTGTACTATTAAAGGTGCAAGATGGTACCCTGAACTTGACAAAATTGTCGATTTAGTACCCTGACTCGTTGATTTGATCTTGCTTTTGACGGACTATAAAATATAAATTCATCTAAACATATTTATATTTGAATCAAATCATGTGAGAAAACAAGACCAAATTAGTGAATCATGGTACCATGCTGCACATTTAATAGTTTAGGCCTCAGGGTGGTAGATAACCAAGCCAGTCAAATTTAGTGTACTAAAGTGCATTTTGGCCCTACTTTTGTATAGAATCTGAATTCAATGTACCATGCTGCACCTTTATTAATTCAGAGTTGTAAATACGTCAAATTTAAAGTACTAAAATGCATTTTACCCTACTTTTATATAAAAATTGAAAATTGATATGTTTGCATGTTATTTTTTAGGTGGCGATCATGGAATAAAAGCAAGTGGGGATGGATGGTTATTGACAGTTGCATTAGTTGAAGGGTGTAATTTAGCAACTGTTGATTCAAGCGGTTTATCCGATCCATATGTTGTTTTTACTTGCAACGGGAAAACAAGAACAAGCTCAATTAAGTTCCAAAAATCAGATCCTCGATGGAATGGTCAGTTTTATTAATTAAGTTATAATAATTATTAATTAAGTTAATTTAATGTTGTAGAAATATTTGAATTTGATGCAATGGACGACCCACCTTCTACGTTAGATGTTGAAGTGTATGATTTTGATGGACCGTTTGACGAAGCGACGTCGTTGGGAAGTACGCAAATTAATTTTGTAAAAAGTAATATAACTGATTTAGGTGACGTGTGGGTCCCACTTCAAGGGAAGTTAGCACAAGCTTGTCACTCGAAATTGCATTTGAGGATATTTTTGAATAATACAAGAGGTAGTAATATTATTAAAGAATATTTGACCAAAATGGAAAAACAAGTGGGAAAAAAGGTAATTTTTCATCTACATATTTTGTTACTTTAACTTTTTATTTATGTAATTAATTTCTCTTTTTTATTTAGATAAAATTACGGTCTCCTCAGACAAATTCGGCATTTCAGAAGCTGTTTAAGCTTCCACCAGAGGAATTTCTGATAAATGATTTTACTTGTCATCTGAAACGTAAAATGCCCTTGCAGGTAAGTAAATTCACCATTATTTATTTAGAGTAAATTATTGTAATTTTGTTGAAAGTAATATTTATATAGTATATAATATTTTTATAAGGTAATTATTTTGTTGAATTGTTTATAATGCTATGGGCGTGATGATATATGATTACATAATCATAATATTTAAAGCATATAATAAGTTATATGAAAATTTTAAATATTCATGAAAAATTGTTTAACACAAATAAAGGTAAGTGAATAACAAATAAGATGACTTAATATATATGTTTAAAGACTTCTTTAAAAACAATATTAATGTTTTATTTGTTTTACCACCATCTTTATCTTCTAAATATTTTCAAACATTTTATATATTTACTCTAGATAACGTTACATATAACTGTATGTGTGGAAAACTGGTTTTCTCAAATACAAACCAACATTTGACAATGATTGTACTTGAGTATTATTAATGGTTATATCAAAACAAAGAGCTAATGAAAATTGTCTTCTTTTAAACTTAAATTGATCCTTGTTGTTAGATCAACATTATTTCTGTATATAATAACTACTTCGACAATACGGGTACCCAATGCTTCAATAAAAATAAATATTCTCTTTATTAAATGTATAATTCTTAGTGTATTAGGATTTTACATAATTTTTTTAGTGTTTTAGTTTTAGAGTTATATTGCTTAAAAAATATTCAAACTTATTTGAATTATAATATTAATGTTAATATTACTTAAATAATAACAGTCTACCATGACTGGCGTTTTATATTTTCATAAATTAGGATAATATCAGAGATTCGTTTTGAATTCTAATACTAATTATTAATTAAATAATTTTTTTTTTATTAAAAAAAAGAGGTGGTTTCTTAGGTTGTCATATGTCATTGGAGACTTTAAAAGATACCACGTGACATTTCTTACCAAAGTTGGGAAGATTGGGAGAGAATTATTTTCCTTCTTATTATTTTATTTTCTTTCTTCCTTTCTTTTCTTTTCTTTCCACCCAGGAACATAATAAAATTAAAATATTTCTTCTCTATTTTTAATCATTTATTTTCTCTTTCTCTTATTTTCTTTTCTATTAATGAAAAATTCTAAAACAGAGTGTTAAGATGGCATTACAGGCTTTAGAAGATGACATGTTTGGAAAAGTTTTATGATCTCTAAAAGTCCTTATTATTTTTTGATTTTAAAAAATAATGTTTGTATTAGCTTATTGACTTATTAGTTAGTTTATAAAGAAAAGTTAAGTTATCTAAAAAAGGGTGGTGAATTTCGTTTCAAATGGTCTAAAGAATTTAAATGTAGTTGATATAGTTAAGTTGATACACATAATAAGATTTTAAAATCTATCCTAAATTAAAGCATTTAAATTAAGAATACGTATATTATGGAACTAAAATTGATAAGTAACTAATTTTATTTATTATGCAAGTTAATATTAACTCCTTTAAATACGCCATATTTGTAAATTTTTAATTGCATTAAATGTAGACGTGGGCGGGAGATTAACAAATTTGGGCATCCAATGGGTTGCCACGTGTACAATTGTGCTAAAATAATGACATGTGGCATAAAAGGCTTTGATTTATTATAATAGTAGATTACACAAATTGTCCTGTGTGGTTTTCCAAATTCTATAATTTTAATTTCACTTTTTTTTTTGTCCTTGTACTTTTCAATTTAGTGATTTTTGTCCCTATAGTTTTCAAATTCATTTTTTTGGTCTATTTTGACCTAAAATGACCAAAATACCCTTATTTTTTTATTTCTCTTAAATTTCATTTCTTCTCCCTTACATGATTAAAAAGACAAACCAAAAACTCAAAGCAACAACAGCAAATCTGCAACCCTCATTATTATCATCTGCCTCTTGATCATTTTTGGAAAAAAACAACAAAATATTAATAATTTGAGATAAAATAAAAATAAGGGTATTTTGGTCATTTTAGGTCAAAATAGACCAAAAAAATGAAATTTGAAGACCACAAGGTCAAAAATCACGAAATTGAAAAGTAGAGGGGCAAAAAAACGAAATTAAAAGTATAGGGACAAAATAGTAGAATTTGGAAAACCACAAGGACAAATTTAATAATTTGCTCATTTATTTATTTATTTGGTAAATAATGAATTTTTGGTTTGGTGCAGGGTCGTTTGTTTCTGTCGGGAAGAATAATCGGGTTTCATGGAGATTTATTTGGGCACAAAACAAATTTCTATTTTTTATGGGAAGATATTGAAGATATTCAAGTGGTCCCACCAACTTTATCATCAATGGGCAGTCCAATTGTTGTCATTACTTTACATCCAGGCAGAGCTTTAGATGCAAAACATGGTGCCAAAACTCAAGATGCACAAGGCAGACTTAAGTTTCATTTTCAGTCCTTTGTATCTTTCAATGTTGCACACAGGTACCTAATATTTTTTTTCCGGAATTTAAAATATGTAACTAATATTATTTTTTTAAAAATAATTAGGACGATTATGGCTTTGTGGAGAGCCCGATCTTTAAGCCCTGAACAGAAAGCAGAAATAGCTGAAGAAGAAGAAGCAGATGATAAAGGATTACAAATGCTTGAAGAAGAATCATCCTCCATTAAAAGTGATGATGATTCTGAAAACAGAAGCCTCCAAAGTGAAGAAAGTGGGTCCTTTTTAGGGCTTGGTGATGTCAGCATGTCTGTTGTTTATTCCTCTGTTCTTGCAGTTCCCGTAAGTCCTAAAAATAATATAATTTACAATTAATTATCCGAAAAATGTATGATTTTATTTGGATTTTACAGTCGAATTTTGTGATGGAGTTATTCAGTGGGAGTGAATTGGAGAGAAGAGCAATGGAACGGGCCCATTGTGTGAATTACTCAACGAGCCCGTGGGAATATGAAAAGCCCGATGTTTATCAAAGACAAACTTATTACAAATTTGATGTTAGTGTTTCTCGTTATGGAGGTGAAGTGACAACAAGTCAACAAAAGTCACGTCTTTCTGATAGAAACGGGTGGCTTGTGGAAGAAGTCACAACTCTACATGGGGTCCCACTAGGCGACTATTTCACCGTATGTAACTATTTAAAACTTATGATATAATATAATATGATATGATTTGTGTTTGAAATGTTGATTGTTGTTGCAGCTTCATACAAAGTACCAAATAGAAGATCAAAGTTTGAGATCAGTAGGGTGTAAAGCAGTGGTGTATTTTGGGATTGCTTGGTTAAAAAGCACGAAACATAAGAAAAAGATAACGAAAAATGTGCACGGGAATTTGCAAGAACGGATGACGATTATGTTTAGTACAATTGAGAAGGAATTTGTAGCTGGAAAACAACAGATGCAAGGTTAAGTAGAGAGAGAGAAATGAATTGGGTTATAAAAGAAGGGACCGATTTTGTAATAGTTTTTGTACAGTTGTTGATTGTAATACCACTGCTACATAGTTGGGTGTGTAGGAAGTAGGATTTTTTTCACACTAGAACAGATATAGTTACTTTAGACTTTGTTATTAGTTTATATATTATTGGAGTTGAATATACGCAACATGTTGGTAACTTTTTAAAACTTTGTACGCTACTTTTTAATGGTAATTTTCTGGCCAATCCTTCGGCTAGGTTAAAAATCAAGATTTCAGCCGGGTATCCTGATTTCCGGATACCTGGATTTTCGGATCGTGATTTTTTAGAATCCGAATCCAGTTAAGAAAAAAACAAAATATTTAAATATGTTTGGGATATTTCGGGTATATTTCAGATATTTCGTATATTTTCGGATATTTTGGATAATTTTTCGGATATTGAGTATCCGAAAATCTTGAAAACATTATCCTACCGGATCCTAACCCTAGTAACAACATGACGCTAGCTACATTTTAAAACTAATTTGACGTTTAAGATGAAATAAAATAGATAATTGCAGTCAAAGACTAAAAGGAATCATCAATCTTGCTTAAATAATACAAAATCAATCAAAACTAAGGATACATCATCATCATCTTAAGTTGTTAACCAAACAATTATTTCATGATCAAAATTAACTCACTCACTCAATGACGCCTTTGCTTTGCACGTTTCCAGGAGCTTTTGCCTTTAATCTTCCATTTATCAGCACCACTGCCACCTGGCTGATTTTTTGCTTCAATCTCTTGAACCTTACGTTTCCTGTAAAATGCAAAAACCATAAATATAATTCTCTTTATCGACTCCTTTTTATTTATATATAAATATAAATGCAAAAAAAGAAAATCTCACCTATAAACCTTGAGTGATTGATCAGATAGTAACTCATCAGCAAGAGTTGCTTTCCTTTCTTTCCTTGTAAGTCTACTAGTGAAATATTCTGATACCGGCTCAATAACCGTCCCAACCTGAAACATTTTTTTATTTAATATTATATTTATTATGTCATTAATTAGTTAAAAAAAACCTTGATTTGACCTACCTGGAAATATTTAGGGAACGAGTTTAATTTGGAATCACCCTTCTTGTAGTGCCTCTTTGGATCCATCACATTTCGCAACTGTAAACATTAAAAAAGTACATGTTAATTTGACAGCCAATTAAGATTTATGATTCTTATGACTTTTGACAGCCAATTAATTTTATTTAATAAGAGGTGACCTTCAGCAGCATAAGATCTTTTTTCAGCTCAGGTGTGAGTGTAGGGGCAGGCATATCAAACCTACATACATTTCAAAGAAAACTTGGATTATATACACGATTCGAGTAGAAAACAAGAGATTAGTTGACATAAAACATACCAATTCTTTCCCGTTGTATCTTTGACTTGTTTCTTGAGTAACTTGTTGACCTTTTTGGGGTCGTTTGGGGGAACAAACAGCCCATCAATGAGCTCTGAACTGGGTTTATATACCAAATGGCTACTTTCTGATACGTTTTGAGATTTAGATTTGCCACTTTTTGAGCCAAATGAAAGAGAAGGTAGCTTTGGTTCCCATGATAAACCGATAGATTTCTTATCTTGAGACATTTTGTTTCCTTTCCTATGAGAAAATCAAAACTGTTAATTGACAGGCATTAACAGATTAACTGTTAAGCAAAACGGATGTAAATTACAGAAGCAATCAAACAAGAACCTAATGAATATACATTGGCAGGAACAAGGATCTCTTATTCTGTATACAAGTGTTTTAATTCGATCAATTAAAAATTCATAGTCTGAATTAACATAGATATTTCAACCAATATTTGGCATTGAGATATCCAATACCCTAGAAAAAACCTAATAACTATTTCAAAAGCTTCTTATCTTCAAACAAACTTACAAATACAAACACTAGAGGGATTCAGAGAATGTTTTGCGTTATATATATGTGCAATTAATAACTGCCCACCAACTGTTCGACGAAAATCCACACTTGTTTAATTCCCATAGTGTTCCAGCCTGTTCTAATCATAATACTAATTTTCTCAGACATATTGATTTTGTTTTCATCAACACATAAGCACTACAAACAGCATCAACACATAACTAACGATGAATAAAACTATACATAATAAAATAACATTACCTGATGAATTATAGTCAAAGTTATAATCAATGAGTAAGAAAGAGATAGCGAGAAGATTTTGGTGAGCAAGGGTTTGCAAAAGAGAGAATAGCGACTGATCAAGTGGCTGGAGACGATAAATTCGGTGACACTGGTGGCGCCGGTGGTGAAGACGCTTTCAATTTTTCTTTCAGAAATCAAAATTAACCCTAACCTATATTCTCTCTTATTTTATTTCATATCGACAATCATGTCAACAAATGGAATTGGTTTTTGTGATGTTTTATTTTTGGAGTATTTTTTTTAAGGAAAATGATAATGATTCTTAAGGCTGTCATTAAGAAGGCAAAATAACAAAAGACAACCTCTGAATTTTAGGAATAATATTTTTTTAATCAATGTACAAGCTTTTTATGCATGTTAGTGACAGCCCTAAGGGCTGTCATTAATAAAACCCTTTTTTTAATTATATTCTTACTATTTTAATCATGATAAATTTTAAAATTAAGAGTTGATATAAAAAAGATAATTAATGAACTTAGAAGTGAGTAAACATATAAGAAAATATATTTGGGATTACATTGTTGTCTTGAATTTATTAAACTTTGTCAAGTGGCATTTTTGGTTTCGTCATATTTACATCAAATTATATTAATGATACTTAAGAATATACAAATCATAGATATGAGTAAAGTAAACTAAAAGATGATATCTATTGGTTTTATTACTTTCTAATTAAACGAGAAATAATATTAGTTTCATACAATAATAATTATTTTAATGTTATTGACACGACCCGTCTCTCGTTTGGCGTCCGTGTTTGGCTTCTTCTAGTCGAAGAATAGAGACGGGGAAGATGGTGGGGCTAAAAGTATTTTAATAGGTTATTATATGTGTATATTTTGTAATGGTGAGATCCAGAAAACTAAAGAAAAAAAAGTATTGTTAGGAGTAGATTAAGATTTGCCGTTAAAAAAAATACATAAGACCACTCTCAACCATTACACAAACTGACATCGTCGCCGAATCAGCGTCACTTCAGCCCACACTTTAACCGACATTAAACTGACATAATCATGCCAACAATACATATTCCTTTCAGTTTTTTGAAACTCACCATTATAAAATACACACATAAATAATCCCTTTGGGCTTTATTTAAAATTTAGTTTGAGTTTATTTGATAAACTGAAATTTTATCAATAAAAATTTAATTTTCAGTTGATGTGATATAAATTTAATAAAAATTAAACATATTGGTTGAATCAAGGATTCAAGGTTGATCTCAGTCTAATAAATTAAATTTAGGGACCCGAAATAACTTTTACACAACACATATACGAAAAATGTAATTTACACTTGTTAAAGAATCGAGGCCTTCACTCTCTGCAACGGAGAATCAGAAGGTAGAGCTCCAAGGCAGTGCTCAGCTTAAACCCTAATCTTCCTTCGATTCTAATTTATTCTACAGGTCAAAATCAGTACCCTTCAAATTTTGATCTTCATTCATTTAACTCATCTGAAAAAGCAGTAATTTATTTCTATTTTTGTTTTTGTTAAGAATGTGGTTAGCCAGCACTAATGACGTTTAAAATCTAGGTTTTTCTGTGTCTAAAATTTTGCAGAGGAAGATAATGTCTGATAAAGGTGGAAAAGGTGGGAGATCTGCTTTGAAATCTCCTGGTAAAACCCTAATTTAATGCGGAGATTTTACTTCGCCATATGTTCTCCATTTTTTGCTTCAATTTGACCGATTTTAGGGCTAAAACAACTTAACTATTTCATTTCCGAACTAATCTGTTTAATTACAAAATAATTGAGTTCCTAATTTGTTGTGTTGCTTTTAAAGGAAAGGATGGGAACTCTGCTAAGTTGAAGGAAAGGAAAGTTCAGTTTGATAATGAAGGTTTCACCATATAATTAACAAACTGTTCACTTGAATCAAGACACATTTTTCATGATTTACTGATTTTACTCATTACATTTGCTGTGTTTGTGGATTTGCAGATATGTTTGATGAAAAATTCGAAATGAATGGAAATGGCAAGTCTAATGGGAAGGATGATTACCCTAATCCTAAAGGTATATTCATTCTTATATTTCTATAAAAAGTTTGTTGCTTATATTCTGGAAGAAATAGTCTTGTGCTCTTTATTATCAATGAAAATTTATTTATGTTTTCAAGGTTCAAAGGGCAAAGGGGGAAAGGGAGAAAAAGGTGGATCTGGAAAGAAAGAACCACCTGCAGTTGTGCTCAACATTGAACAGGGTTAGTATGTTCTGCAAACATTTGTATAGTTTTCACTTAATATTTTTAAATATTAATAATTTACTGGTTTTTGTGCATCCCCAAGAATATTATATTGTTTATTAATTTTTGATTATTTATTGAGCAGAGATTCCTGAGAATGCCAAGTGTTTGATGGACTGTGAAGCTGCACAAATTTTACAAGGAATCCAAGATCATATGGTGCTACTGTCTAAGGATCCATCAATCAAAATCCCTAGGTTGGTTTTTCTAAGTTTATGAACATTTACAGTGTTTCAATAATAATTAAAAATTCTAAATTAAATGGATTTAGGTTGTTTTATGCATTAAAAATACAATTTTTTTTCTAGTTCATTTGACAGGGCATTGCAGTATGCTAGCAGAGGCAATCATTATACCGATCCTCATTCTGTTAGAAAAGTATTGGAGTATCCTTATTTTATGAGCATTTTGACAGTTGATATTTAATATTTTATCATGTTTATTTGTTGTTTTGGCACTTGTACATCATATATGTCATGATTTCTTTAACTCAAATCTAGATCTCTCAAGAAAGAAGGTGTTTCTGATGGCGAGGTATTAATCTAACCCTAATTAACTTTTTTTTTAATGTACAAATCTTTAATCATAAATTAAGTTTGAATTATTTGATTATTTCAGATGTGTGTCATTGCAAATACTGCAATTGAATCTGTTGGGGAAGCTTTTGGTCTCATGCCATCATTAAAGGTATTATTATTACAATAATTTAACATTTTAAGCTCTTTCTAAACAGAACCCAAAATACAAATACAAAATTTAAAAGTATGATCTTTTTTTCTTTTCCAGACCAAGAAAAGCAAGGTAAAGGAACCCTTGATGGACGCGTTGACCGAGCTCAAGAAAGTCAAACATGTTACAGAGAGCACCAAAAAGCCTATAGTGCTTGACTAATTAATTGAAGTAACAAACATGTAATTTTACTGGCAATCTCATCTTTGGTTTACTTTAACATGTAGGAAACTGCTGATGATTGTTTTCGGGCCTTTTTATTGTATAAATGCAAGTAAACTGTTTTAGTTGCCCGATATGTACTTCCACAACAATCAACGGGCTGGATTTGGGTTTTTGGCTTCGGGTGGGTCGGGTCGGGTTCAAGTCCTTCGAAAATCAGGTTGGGAAGTGACCGATCTAACCCAAGCCCATTTATGATCTTTGGTGCCAACTGGACTTTTGGAATTTGCCACATCATCCATAGGAATGTAAGCATAGTTGCCATTTATCGGGCCCGTTACAAACCCGGAATAACCCGCCATAATCCCATGTACAGCCGAATGGGCCAAAAGCGTGCAATACAAATTATCCGTAGCATTAGCCGTAACGGCCCGAATCATATAAGTAGGATCTATATATTTAACTGTAAACAACTCACCTTTATGTTCTCTTTCCCACCACTTTTTAAGCTCACAATTCAACCAAACCCCAACATCTAAAAAAACCGGGTTGCCCGATTCATCTTTTTCTTGTTTTTGGGAATCATTCATTGGTATGATATCTTGGCCCGCCCCCTCGGCCACCACAATAACTGCATGCCCGTTTTCTCTAAGCCGAAGATTAATAAACTCAAATAAACCGCCTTTTCCTTCAAGGTAAAAGTTGTTTTCGGGTATCAAGCAACAATCAACATCACAACTACTTAGGGTTGCATCGAGTGTGATGTGGCCCGAATGGCGGCCCATTAGCTTGACTAGCCCGATTCCATTGGGTGCACTTTCGGCTTCAACATGGGCTGCACTTATGGCTTGTTGGGCCATCTCGACAGCTGTCTGGAACCCGAATGACCTGTCGATTACACCGACATCGTTGTCTACTGTTTTTGGAATCCCGGTTATTGCGACGTTTAGTTTGCGGGTTTGAATTTCGTTGAATATTTTTACGGCTCCTCGTAGAGTCCCATCTCCTCCAATAATGTACACCTGCATTTGTAAGAGTATAAAATTGGTAAAAATTTATTTTCAACACAATTTTTCTAACAAAAACAACAATATGTAATTTAACCATAAAGTCACTTTCTAATAGATAGGCTCATGTTATCACAACTCTAATTATATTATAGCAAAAGTGTTAACTTTGTTCATTATCCGATTTACTTTTTCGCTAAAAGCAAATAAGTGTTTTGAATGTCAAAAAAATTAACCATATTTTATTTTCTTTACTGTTAATTGAATGTCAAACCTTGAACAACTAATTATTTTTAACATTCATTAAGTCATAACTACCACCAACCAAATTAACTATCGTCCGCCACCACCATCTTATTCAACTCGTTATTGACCAATAGTGTGTATCCTATTATAGTTAGAAAAAATGTGTAACCGAACAATTTTTACTCGCCACAAAATAGAATTGCAAAAGGATCCTGACGCCGCATTTCACATATACACTACTAATATAATCCTAAACCGTACCTAAATAATCAAGAAAATAAAGAGCAAATAGAATATGATCTACTAGCAAAAAAGATCTCTCTAAAAGTAACCTGATTGTAGCCACGATTTTCAATGGCATCAACAATCTTGTTAAGATCAAAACCACCTCTAGAAGTTTCAAGCACAGTACCCCCTCTCTTATGCCAATTATGAACCACTTTCGGGTCAAGCCTAATTGAATCACCCGAATAAAACCCACGGTAACCCGCTTTAATCCCAAATATTTCCCTCACACCGTACAATTCCCATAACCCGACAACCAACTCACGGATCACCGTATTAAGACCCGGACACAAACCTCCACACGTGACAATGGCCGCTCGCACGTGTTTGGGATCGAAATATATATCTTTTCGGGGTCCGGCACGGTGGTAGGCTAAGTGAGGTGAAGAAGACGGAAACTTGCCGGAAAAGTCAAAGACAATTTGCCGGAGAATGACGTCAGAGTGGGAGATGTAGAAGCCGTCATTGTCGGTGTGGTGGTAGAACGTGTTGTGGTGTAAAGGGTTGGTGTGGGTGTTTGAGGATGACGTCAGATGGGGGATACGTTTGATAGTGACGTTGAGTGGAGAGAGTGTGAGGGTTTCAAGCTGTTCTTGGACGGAATCGGTGTTGGTGTTCATGTTTGATTAATTATTCCGGTGACGGTGTGGGTTGCCGGCCGGAGGAGAGAAAGGCCGGTGGGGTTAATTTGATGTTGACATAAGGAAGGGAAACCGGAAATTGGAAATGTATAATATCATCCAAACACGTGGTGAAATCACAATTGTTGTAGGAGTGTTATAACATTAACCGAATTTAACTCAAAAAACATGCATACAAGTTATATTCACTACAAAAATTTACCCTTATTATAGCAACGACATCATATAGCTGACAACGCTTTTTTGGTTTTTTATCTATAGCAACGACAAGTCGTCACAGTAGGTGTTACCGGATATTTTTAACATACTGATCACTTCCTCTCATGACAACATGTCATCATCATAGGTGTAACAGAAAAAGTTCCGGCAAACTCTATTGTGACAACTTGTCATCGGCAAAAGGTAATAATGAAACTTTTCTTTTTAAAGGGAAAATCTATAGCGACGGTCTATGTAGCCACGATTTGTCATCGCGATTGGGTACCCGATGGTGACGACACCTGTGACGACGATAATTTTTGGCTATTGCGATGAACTTATGGTGACAATTTGTCATCGCGATAGGCTATGACGACAACTTGTCGTTGCCATAGGTTAAAAGTGATTTATCGCCATAGGGGCTTCCTTGTAGTGATTAAAATGTACCGGCGTAATGCGTGAATGGGTATCATGTAACTATATTATGCGGTGAGCAAATGTTATATGGATACATGCTTTTTTTATTACAATAACGGTGGTAGTGATAATGGCGCTGGATGGTGGTGGTGGGGCAAGCGGATGGTGGTAGTTTTTTTTTTTAATTTGTAGTTTTTTTTTCCCATATTTATACACCAATTATATAATTATAGCATCACAAATATTAAACAATATTGTTATCTGGTTCAACCGTCTTGATCCACTCCAGCCGATTCAACCATGTTTAGGATATTGATCGATTCAATTCAAAAACCAGTATTTAAAATATTGACTTATACATATGATGACTAATTTCATAGCCCGTCCGGATGGGTAGGCTAGTTTCGAAAAAAATAAAATAATAGCAATGGAAAAACTTAGGAAATTATAGTAAAATATTATTAAAATGATAAAAATATGTTTGGTTATACATTAATAAATAGGGGGTGATTTTTCTACCACAACTTTTGAGGCATCTACCACATTCAATGTTTAATATACTTGTACAGTCAGCTATAAAACATGTACAGTGTGGTATAACCATTAAAAGTTGTGGTAGTAATATCAATTCTCTTAATAAATACTAAAAGAATTCAAATACGAAATAAACTTGTTTATAAATGATGTTTGTCGTTGAATCTGTGTAGTTGTCATCTTTGTCGCAACTAAGAACCTTCAACATGCTTTTAGTTATACTAGCAGGTTACCCGCGCAATGCGGCGGGGGGTAACCTATGACTAAATTTGACGGAGATCAAGTAGTGGGTGGTGACGACGGTAGTGATAGTGGCTGCTGGTTGTGGTCGTGCGGATAGTGGCTGCTGGTAGTGGCTGCTGGTTGAGTGGGCGTTTTAAGATTTTGCGTTATGTATGATGTTTTTTTGGGATAAAGCAAAGTATCAAGTAGATCAATTGGTTAACACACAGTCCGTACTCGGAAAAGGTCTTGGGTTCGAATCCCCTAAGCAATATATTTTTATTTTGTGGTCTTTAAGATATTTCACAAAGTATAAATTTAAGACTAAGTTTAAGATTAAGACCTTCTAAACTTAGAAGAGCTAAATGCTTTAAGAAAGAGTAAGATTAATTCTCATTCGAAATATTTGTAGACTATTTTCGTTTTTAAACTTACTTTCTGATTAATGCTTCACATATGCATTACATGAGCATCAATCTTCATCTTCAACATATGATGCATGACACCTAACATTTTTATACTATTCAAAAAACATGTGATATTAAAATCAGACTAAACATAGTATTATCAGCACTCACAACAGAAACAGAGTTTGAATACTCGTATATGGTCTTGTCTCCAGAAATTAAAGAAAGCATTCGTTCATTAATCATGACAACCATTTTGTGTATGGCTGTTGATGATAATATATATAGGTGTATAACATTTTTGGATTATAATATATTTGAATAATTGGTTATAATAACACTGGATTATAATAAACGAGGAATATCACACCCGCGCGTTGCAGCGGGGCTTTAAATAAAAATAATTTAACAAATTATTTGACGTAAAGAGTTCATTCTTATTTCAATCGGTTTTGGTTTAAACTAAAGTTGATTAGTCTAATAAAAAACAATTAAATAGCAACATTTATTATTGTTATAAATGTAGGATTATGTTAATTTTTTATATAAATTTAAGAATGATTTGGTAAGGTTTTTATATAAGTTCATATACTTCGGGTGAGGTTTTATAATTTACCATAAAATATATAATATGGTACATTGAACGTCTAGAATGTACTCTTAAATTGAAATTTAAAATCAATGTTTTATTCAGTCCCGTAAAAAACATGCTTGGCAGCAAAGAGGAACATGAGTTATAAACTCTTAGTTTTAAAAAGTTATGCATTTAACATAAATTCTGAAGCCATTTAGGACATGTTAAATTTTGATAACATATTATTATATATTAAAAATTTTAGTTTGTTTTCTTTTTTAATAGTGATTTCTTACGAATAATATATCTCATTTCAATTTATAAGTTATGTTAATAGAAATATATTTGTAACAAATATTGTAATATTAAACACATTAAAATCATATTTCAGTAAAATTTTTAATAATGAATTTTTAAAGAAACAAATATATCATCTGGTTAATATGTTAAATTAAAATAATAGTCATAATGTTTTAGTAAATAATTTGGGGGTGCAAAACTACAATTTTATAATTATTTTTAAAAGTAATCCTATTCTAGGGGATATTTTAAAACTTTTGTTAATTTCTATCTAAATAGCCGTGTAAATCTCCAAAATATGAGGGTGCAAAACTAAAAAAATTATAATTATTTTCAAATATAACCTTGTTCTAGGAGATATTTTAAAACTTTTGTAAATTTCTACTAAATAGCCGAGTAAATCTCCAAAATTTGAGGGTGCAAAATTAAACTTTTATAATTATTTTCAAAAGTAACCCTATTTAAGGGGATATTTTTAAACTTTTATGTATCTCATTTAATAATTAGTAAATAGCCGTGTAAATCTCCATTTGTTTACAATGCTGGTCCGTTCCGTTCCGTGTTCTAGGCTAATGAACAGTAAATAGGGATGGTGATTGTATTATAGGTATAATATGGATCATAATAAATTTGGACAATAACATTTTTTGATTATAACATTTTCTAATTATAATAAATTTTGATCATTACATTTTTTTATTATAAACTTTTGGTTTGTAACATGTTTGAATCATGACTATTTTTTTTCTTTAAATTTTCATAACTATACTCTGGGTTTACGATTGTAAATAACTTAATTTAAAAAACTATCATTTTTAGAATTTTTTGTTTACAACGAAAAACAAAGTTATGTTTGAAAATCAAAGTTGGGGAAGACATGAATCGGCATAATTATAAGGGAAAAGTTAACTGACAATTTTTTTTGGAAACGGCAAATATATTAAAATAAAACCCAACTTAGCAAGGAACTAAGAGGGAAGAAACAAGAAGTACAAGAGATTTAAAAAGGAGAAACACTCCAGTCTACCCAATTACAATTGATTTTACTCCTATGTTTAATCCATAAATATGATGTAGAGATAATATCTCCCGCAATCTCCGTGTGAGACTTGTGTTTTTTGTTAAATATCACCTCGTTTCTCGCCTTCCAAACGGACCAAAGAGTACATTGGATTATTGTGTTTAGCACCATTCTTTTGTCACCACAATTTCCCCATCTCGTTCCAAAATCTATTAGATCATTGACTGAGTTGAATGCCGGGGGGTTGATATCGCACCATTTGAAAACCCAATTTAGAGTATTAATTGATTTCGAGCATTGAATGAACACATGATTTACATTTTCCACCTCTTCATTGCACACCGGACATAAAATAGAGTCAATGTTTATACCTCTTGATTGTACGCAGCTAGCAACCGGAATACGACCGAGACCGATCCTCCATGTAAAGCATTTGACTTTAAGTGCGGCCGCACATTCCCATGGCATTGATAAACAACCCGAAGATGCCGTTTGATCATCAATCCAGTGTCTGATATTGTGCACCGCAAATGAACCATCACTCGATAATTTGCACGGGATCATATCGACACCATCATTACTGAGTTGAATTGATCGGAGTAGGAGTAGCAGATCACATAGTTCATCAAAAGCCACCGAGTTGCTAATGCCATGAGACCCATTCCACTTGAACCCATCATTTGTTATCCTTTCATTAACTCGGCATGATTTACGAGTTTCCAGGTTGTAGAGGACGGGGAAACGCTATTTGAATGGAGTAGAATCAAACCAAGCATCTTTCCAAAACAAAAATTTGTTTCCGGCTACTGTTTTTAATGAGAAGATATCAAAAAAATTGAAACCAAATTTGTTTAACTCGGCTTCTACCTTTGTAATATTGTTCCAAACACCGATCGGGTTACAGTTCACCATATGATGAACCGGTTTATTTTTTAGGTGATGAATGGATGTGATGATTTTCTTCCAAATGCACTCCTTTCCATCTCTAAGTTTCCACCACCACTTAACTAAAAGGGCGATGTTTTGAGCCTTTAAAGAACCAATACCAAGTCCACCTTTTTGTTTAGATGCTAAAACCGAGGGCCAAGCTACCCAATGTATTTTTTTAACATTGTCACAACCGCCCCATAAGAATTATCTTCTTAGTTGTTCAAGACGATCGATTACACATGATGGTGCCTTAAAGAGCGAGAAGTAGTAAAGTGGCATACTACTAAGAACCGATTTGACTAGTGTTAGTCTACCTCCAAATGACAAATTAGTAGCTTTCCATACGGATAGCTTGGAGTTGATACGATTAATAACCGGTTCCCAATGTTTTTTCAAATTCATGTTTGCTCCCACCGGGACTCCAAGATAGGTGAACGGGAGTGCACCGGGTATACATCTAAGTATGTTTGCACAGTAATTGAGATTATCCGTGGATAAACCTACACCGAATAACCTTGATTTGTGGAAGTTGACTTGTAGCCCGCATGACGCATGAAAACATCTAAGAATTCTAGCGAGATTTCTCATATTATTTATTGACCCGTCACCAATAAATATTGCATCGTCCGCATAAAATAGATGTGTGATAAATGGACCGTTTGCACCAATTTGTTGACCACGAAATAGATCTTTTTCACAAGCCTTCTTTATAGCAACATTAAGACCTTCCATTGCAAGTATAAATAAATAAGGTGAAAGTGGGTCACCTTGGCGCACCCCTTTTTTGATTTGGAATTCTTTTGTGGGAGATCCGTTAATAAGTACCGATGAATACGATGAGGATAAGCATCCACGGATCCATGCTCGTCATTTGATGCCGAAGTTCATTTGTTCAAGAACGGAGTCTAAGTAACCCCAATTGATGGAATCAAATGCTTTCTCAAAATCCACTTTAAACATGTACATCTTTTGTTTGGATTTTTTCGCCCATGATAATAATTCATTAATTACCAACGGGCCTTCCAATATGTTTCTTCCACTAACATAAGCTGATTGAGTGACATCAACCACATCATCAATTACAGATTTTAGTCTAACTGATAGTGCCTTTGTTAATATTTTGTACATGCAATTAATGAGGGAGATGGGACGATAGTCACATAAATTTACCGGATCTTTGATTTTAGGGATAAGAGTGATAAACGATGAATTGCATCCTCTAGCTATAGTGCCCGTTTCCTCGAAATGACGAACAAATCTCATAATATCATCACCGAGCTCGTCAAAATGTGATTTGATAAACTTGAGAGTGAAGCCGTCGGGCCCGGGGGCCTTTTCCCCACCACAATCCCGTATTGCAATTTTTATTTCCGCCAAGGTGAAAGGTTGCTAAATCGTTGTAGCCTGCAATAAAAACAATCTAGAAAATAAATTGTTAGAAAATTTTGGCCTATTAGGCCATTTTTCATCGAATTTTTTTGCGAAAAATCTGTGAGCCTCTTCCTTGATTAATATAGGATCGGAGATCCAGTTGACGTTTATGGACAGCCCGTGTATGCGGTTATTTCTGTTTTTGTTCTTGAGAGCACCATGAAAAAAAGACGTGTTTTCATCGCCATCAACCGTCCATTTGATGTGGGCTTTTTGCTTAAGATCAAGTTTGTTATATCTTTCTAACTCAGCAAGTTTTAACTTTCCAGATTTGGATTCGTAGATTTCGGTATCGGTTAATGTTCTAGACTCCACAATCAAATCAAGTTCATGTAACCGGTTTTTGAGGTCTTTCAATACTTTGTTTTCTTTTACATGTTTAATACATCTCCAGTTTTTGATTTCTTTCTTAACAAATCTGAGTTTTGCAGCGAGAAAAGAATCGGGATTACCAAAACCCACAAAGGAGGTGCACGCAGATTTCACCAAGTCAGAAAAACCCGGTCTGAGTAACCATGAATTGTAGAATCTGAATGGTGCAGGGCCGAAGTCAATCTTGTTGTTACTTAGGATGATGGGGGAGTGATCGGAATGCTCTCTAGGGAGAGCGGTGACTGTGGAGGTGGGTTGACATAGCATAAAATTACCACAGACAAGGAATCTGTCTAACTTGCTAAGCTTACAGCAGTCTGGGCTAAGGAAAGTAAAACGTCTACCGCCCATACTAAATTCTTTCAAGCCCACCGAATTGATAAAGTTGTTAAAATCTACAGCAGATGACTGGCAGAATGAAGATATATGCTGGCAGAATGAAGAATTTATTCTTTCTTCAGGGCTTCTAACCGAATTAAAATCTCCGAAGAATATCCATGTGCCCTGTAATGAACTTTTTAAAGCAGTGAGTTCGTCCCACAACAGCTTTTTCTCAGACATGGATTGCGGAGCATAAACATTCACAAGAAAAGTATTACCAGAAAATCCAGACCAGTGACCCCCAACAGTTAGGTAATTTCATGATTTTTGTACAGAAATTAAGCTTGAAGACTGCGGGGTTCCAGATGCTTAAAATCCCGCCGGACCTACCAGTGGAGTTTATAACTTCAAAATGAAAATTTGAATCTCCCCAACAACCTGTTAAGTCGATATCGTGATGATTTCCCATGTGTGTTTCCTGTAATCCAATGAAATCGATTTTATGGTTTCTTTTTAAATTTCTCACCCAGTCAACTTTGTGAGATTCACTCACACCCCTAACATTTAGAGAGAGTAGATTCATTGAGCAACGTTTGTGGTACCATCTCCAGAGAATACTTCACACAATACTAGATCATCATCCCTAATTTGAAAACCCACTTCGATACCAATGGCAGCAGCTTTGGTGATTTCCGGGATCGAAGATTGAGAGCAATTTTCAGAAGAGGATTGATTCGGATTTTGGTTCAGATCGATGGGTGGGGTTGGAATCGGAACATTAGTTGAAGGTTGATGTTCATGGGCTTGTTGGGATACAATAGGGATCGGTCTAATGGGTAGAGATGCAAATGGGTACGGGTAATAGCGGGTATTGCAATACCCGTACCCGTACCCGACCCGCTATTCCTATACCTGTACACGCCCCGTACCCGGTCAAATACCCGTCGGGTATGGGTAGAAAAATACCCGTCGGGTACGGGTAACCCGACGGGTACCCGTTCAATAAAAAAATTAAACAAAATAGGTAAAACATTTAATACTCTTAGTTCGTTCAGGCTTATTCCGTTCAATATGTAATGGACTAACGGGAGACGGGCCAAATTTTAACCATTATTAAATTGGGCTAATGAGAGATTAAGTGTTGGGTTAAATTTGAGTAGTGACTCATGAGCTAAACCTGTACTAAAAAAATTACACATTAATATATATATTCGGGTCGGGTAGAAACGGTGCGGGTATTATAAAACCCGTACCCGCTCTCGGGTATGAAATTTAAACTCATCCCCGACCCGTTACCCGTTTAGACGGGTAATACCCGCCCCGTAAGACTCGAGTACCCGCGGGTACCCAAACCCGCGGGTTAAATTTGCATCCCTACTAATGGGTGAGAAACGCCTCCTTTTTTTTGATGTAGAAGCACCCGCCCCAGCTGAATGGGCCAGACCCATGGCAAATGGGGCTCGAAGATAATACATTAGGAGCAGGCCCACCTGGAGCATTATTTGGAAAAGGGCCAAAATTTAAATGTGGCCCAGACTGAAACTCATAGAGTGGCGGGATTGATTGAGGGGGTTTGTCAACAGCATTAAATTATGCCTCTTTAGAAGTATAGCACTGATTAATCATAGTATTTAAAGCCTCAACATGGGGAGAAGTAACTGACTCCTCGACTACCGTATTTTCCTTGTTATCCTCATTTCTATCAATAATTACATTCCTTTCATCAAGATCCACGACATCATCACTCATGATGACGTCATTTTTGGACGCCGTCTCAGAATTATTTCCGGTGTTCATCTCCGGTGGGTTTTCACCATCTTCATTTGTGTTTGAGTTTCTTTCCCATGTATCCGATATGCCATCGTCATCATCAGAATCTTCACCTGTAATCAGATTCATCGTCCATGTCGTCAGGATCCTTTGGCTGATGTGAGAACGAATTGATAGAAAACGGATGCCAGTCGAAGTATATTTCTGAGATACCGATTTGGAAGTTCTGCCCACCACTTGAGATAGTAATCTCCTCATTGATTCTTGTCTTATCAGATGATAGAATAGCTATTTTTATGTTGGACAAATTAGCATATTCCCATAGCCTATCATTCATCTCGATCAAGGTTCCGAAGTTGTTTGCAATTTTTGTAACGCAATCGTCATTATAGAATTGAAGAGGAAGTCCAATAATTCTTAACCATGCCAAACGTTGGAATTTCGATGATGAAGCATCAGAACCAAATTTTATCCACTTGAACCATTTACTCCAGCATATTATGCCCCTAATTATAAAGGTTGATTTTGATTATTGTAATTAAATTCTTTTGATTCAACATTATGAATTAACGAAATGATACGGTTTTGCGATGCCATTAAAGTCAAACCATATTGTTGCTCTATATATAAGTGAAGATTAGAAACGCATGATGTTAAGACCAAATTAACGGGCCATGTTACTAAATTGACTATTATTCGACTCAGGGTTGTCTCAAGCCTATTTGGGGCCCGGGGTGATATATAAAATAGGGTCCTTAACATGTTACGAACCATGCTCCGAACCATAATTCATAAACGTAACAACTAAATAAAACTCTAAATAAACTTGCATTTTCGAAATATAAAATGGGGCCCTTCCCTAATAGCAATCAACTTTTATTTTGGGTTAAGTTTGAGCCTTTCTAGCAATGTATGGTTTTTTTTAGGCTAAATATATAGAGAACTATTAAATTAGGGGGCCCTTTGGCGTTTGGGGGCCCGGGGCGGTCGCCCAGCTTGCCCAACCCATAGAGCCGGCCCTGTTATTCGTACTTAATAGTAACATGTTGCATATTTAATAGTTTAGTTTAATAGAAAACCCGGTCAATAAAATTGAAGATATTAAAATGCAATTTGACCAATTATTTATCATGAGTTAAAAAAGGAATTTAATTAACTTTGGTGAATACTTTTTTTGAACGGCAATTAGAAATGCAAAGTACATTTAATATTTATGGAATTAAGATGCAGTAACTTGAAGTTGGTGGTTTAAATCCCATGATTTTAAGTCAAAGATTCAAAACGTGTGTTTTACCATAATTAATGCAATTCTTATTTTGATTATGCTAAAAAAATGCTTTCGTATTTTGATTCACCATAATTAATCCAATTCCTAATTTTTAGGAACATAAATATTTATATTCCTATGCATCTTGATTTCTTAGATTAATATAAAGATGAGTTTTTTACGCAAGTCAGCATTTGACTCATCATTTTTTTTTTGGAAACGGCAAATATATTAAAAAAAGAACCCTACTTAGCAAGAAACTAAGAGGGAAAACAAAAAGTACAGATTACACCACAGCCAAAAAAGGTGAAACACTTCAATCAAACCAATTACAAGAGTATCTACTCCTATGTTTTAACCACATGTAACTTGTTGAAATAATGTCACCCGCAACCACCGTGTGTGACTTGAATATGTTGTTAAAAATCTTATCGTTTCTTGACCTCCACAAGCACCAAATAATACATTGTATAATCATAGTAAGTATTTTCCTTTTCTTAGGACAATTGCCCCAGGTTGTCCCGAATTCGATTAGATCCACCACTGAGTTGAACGCGGGAAGTGGGATTCCACACCAATTGAAAATCCAGGTTAATACATCTAACGCTAACGAACATCGTAGAAAAACATGGTCAACATCTTCATCGGCATGATTACAAGATTTGCATGTAATTGAACCGACATTAACGCCTCTCTTCTCCAAGCTTTTCGCAACAGGAATCCGACCCAAACCTACTCGTCAAACCAAACAATTTATTTTCAATGGTACGGTACTCATCAATTTGACTCATCATTTAAGGGTCATATGATTGACTGCTTATGATACATCATCATTATGGCAAATTCAAACCCTTACCCGATATATAGATGAGAGATGAGAGATTGCACTAAAGTCAATTATAATATACTAATCATGTTACAAAGAGTGCCTAATTAATTATTAATTATTCGTAACTGACACCTTAATTAACTACGTACATGCGATAATTTGGGGTTAGTTTGGCTGTTAATCATAAGGCCTCCAAACCCTTTAAATACGCGCATGCGATAATTAATTGGGGTTAATTTGGGGCATCTAATTTAGATTTAAAAATAAGGGTTTTGATAGGGCTGTCATAAGACATGCATAAAATAATTGTATATTTATCCATAACCGACTCCTGAATTTTAGGAACCACTTCCCTCATAAATTAATGTACAACATTTTATGCATTTAGTGACAGTTCTAAGGCTGTCATTATCAAAACCCTAAAAATAAAATTAAAAACCAATGATTATTATCATCAACAACAAACAAGAACATCCGTTATCAGTTCAAAATTTAAAACTCACGTCGTTATCTTAAGTTCTTAACCAACTGGATCAAGCCTTTTAGACTCTTGCGTATTCGCAGAGGCTATATAAATACAAACATATGGCTAGTTGAATAACGTACAAGTGCAAAAACATGAAGTTTTCTAAAGTTTCTCTAACCGTTATAATCATCTGTTTCTGTGTGCTTCAATGGTCTTGTTTAGCCATTGGAAGCAAAAAGGTATATATGCATGCATGCATGTTTTCTTAATTTCACACTGTTTTTCGTTTAGTTTTCTCAAAATAATATATAATTGTTGTTATATTTATACAGTCTTATATAGTCTATTTGGGTGGACATGGTCATGAATCTGATGCATCTAAGATTGACGATTCTCACTTTGAGATTCTTGCTTCGATTTTAGGGAGGTAACTAATTAAACAAAATTAATTAGTTTTCATTATTAATTTCAATATTCTTGTATCATCTTAATCAAGGCGGATTTATTTTATTAATTTTGTTTTTTCACAGCAAAGAGAAGGTTGATGAGGCCTTGATTTACTCGTATAATAAACATTTTAATGGCTTCGCTGTTACCCTTGATGAGGAAGATGCTGCTAAAATTTCAGGTATTTAAACTTATGTATTACTTGGAAATTAGTCTGAATATTTATTTAATGATGTGATATTAATTAATATTGATTAAAATCATGTAGAGCATCCGAGTGTTGTGTCTGTTGTCCAGAATAAAGCGCGTAAATTACACACAACTCATTCATGGGATTTCTTGAAGCTTGAAAAGAATGGTTTTGTTGATTCATCCTCTTTGTGGAGGAAAGCCAAATTTGGTGAAAATATCATCATTGCTAATCTTGACACGGGTAATTAATAACTAATCTTTTTTATTCTTCACTAATCAATTTCAACTTTCTTATTCTATAATTCATTATAATTTTGTTTCAAATCAAATTAATTATGCATTAGGTGTTTGGCCCGAATCGAGAAGCTTCAATGATCATGGTTATGGACCCGTTCCTTCAAAGTGGAAAGGCGGATGTTATAACCAAACCTTAGTACCATGCAACAAGTATGTCAATTAATTACAACTATTTATAGTTAATTATATTAAAAGTTTTGATAATGATAATCTTAAATATTTTATTTGAAAAATAATAATTAATTTTATTATAAACCATTAACCCATATTTATCTTTACTATATTCAAATTTCTTCAAATTTTTTAAGAATATTTAATTATCCATGCATCTAATTCAAATAAAAAACTAATTTTCAAAAATAAATTTGTATTAATGGTTTATAATATAACTAATTATTATTTTTCAAAACGGAATATCTATTTTATTTATTATCAAAACACTAACATTAAATATCAATGATTATGATAACTATATTTTCAGTAAACTTATTGGCGCAAAGTACTACAACAAAGGTTATCAAGCCATATTTACAAAATTAAACTCGTCCACGGACAACGCACGTGACCACGAAGGACACGGTAGCCACACATTATCAACCGCCGGCGGTAACTTTGTGCCCGGAGTGAGCGTTAACGGTGTCGGAATCGGAGTGGCAAAAGGTGGTTCACCACGAGCCCGAGTGGCGGCTTACAAAGTCTGCTGGCCACCTACTCTTAATGGCGGTCAATGTGAAGACTCAGATATAGTCAAAGGGTTTGAATCCGCCATTAATGACGGTGTTGACGTCATCTCAGTATCTCTCGGTGGTGAATCAGTTGATTATATGGATGATTCGTTAGCAATTGCTTCGTTTCATGCTGTGAAGAAAGGAATTACCGTTGTGTTTTCGGCCGGAAATGACGGACCTAAACCGGCGACGGTTACGAATGTGGCTCCTTGGGTTATAACCGTCGGAGCTAGCACGATTGACCGTGAATTTCAATGTTGGGTTGACCTTGCTAATGGAGTCAAATTGAAGGTACATTTGTTCATATTAATTTTGTCAAATTAACATTTTACAATTGCTCCCTAATTATAATAACAGGGAACAAGTCTCTCCAAACCATTACCACACGGTGGAAATTATCCTTTGATTAATTCTGCTGATGCTAAAGCTGAAAATGCAACAATCATGGAAGCGTATTTACTAATTTCTCAATCTTTCGTATTTTGTAATTAATTGATTTAATATTGACTGTATGTATATATGTAGTATGCTTTGCAAGAAAGGTGGACTTGACCCTAAAAAAGTCAACGGGAAGATTTTGGTATGCTTAAGGGGAGACAATGCTAGAGTTGAGAAAAGTGCAGAAGCTGCTGAAGCTGGTGCTGCTGGCATGATTCTTTGCAATGATAAACCTAATGGTGATGACGTCATTGCTGACACTCACATTCTTCCAGCAACACATATTACATATACTGATGGCCTTAAACTCTATGCCTACCTTAACTCTACCAAGTAAGCGAAACAAAATAATTATTAAAATAATAATAAAACATTTGTAATTATATTTTTATTTTATTATGATGCAGAGAACCAATGGGGTACTTGACACATCCTGAAGGCGCTTTAAACATAAAACCCGCCCCATTTATGGCAGCATTTTCGTCCCGTGGTCCGAGTAAAATCGCACCCGAGATCCTTAAGGTTTTTTTAATAATTAATTTGCTAGCAATTTTCCAAATTAATTTAATTTAATATTTTAACGTTACTTATTTAATTATTTTATGTATATTTAGCCCGATATCACAGCACCTGGAGTGAACATCATTGCAGCATTTACCCAAGACTTAAAACCGGTATATAAATATCACGTTGACTCGGGCACTTCCATGGCCTGCCCGCATGTTTCTGGGGTTGTTGGCCTTCTCAAATCCCTTCACCCTGATTGGTCTCCTTCTGCAATCAAATCTGCTCTCATGACAACCGGTATATATCTATATCTATATTTATATTTATATATAGCGTTAATAAATAAATTATTATTTTCGATAATTAATAATTAATTAATGATTATTTATTTACAGCAAAAATTAGAGACAACACGGGGCACGCGTTGTTGGATGCATCTAAAACCGAGGCAAATCCATTTAGTCGTGGGGCTGGAGATGTTAATCCAAATCGTGCAAGTGATCCGGGATTAGTTTATGACTTAACTGAAAATGATTATCTTGACTTTCTTTGTAGTCGCGGGTACAACGAAACAATTATTCAAAAGTTTTCTGATCATCCTTACGAATGTCCAAAATCTAAAATGAGTGTTTTGGACTTTAACTACCCTTCAATAACTGTTCATGAACTTAACTGTACGGTTACTGTGACACGGAAGTTGACGAATGTGGGCCCGCCTGGAACTTATACGGTTCGTGTTAAGAAACCGGACGGGATTTCGGTTGATGTGAAACCGAGAGTGCTTACTTTTGGGAAAATGGGTGAAGTTCAGAAGTTTGAGATGACAATGAAAGCTGATGGCAAAAGTGGGAATAAAGATTATGTTTTTGGGGAATTGATTTGGACTGATGGCGTGCATTATGTGAATAGTCCTATTGTGGTTTCGGTGGCGTGATTTGTTAGTTAGTGGTGGTTGGAATGAGTAACGGCTTATTACTTGTTCGTTAGTTTTTTTTTCTATTTTTGTTTCTTGTTTAGGAGTATTTTGTTTTGTGGAGTTTTAGGATTGTTTCTTGTGTTGGATGGATATTATGGTTTTATTATATATGTCTTTTAGGTTTATTGTTCAAATTCTTCAATTTTGAGTTCGAAAGTGCTTAATATCCTATTAGATTATTAAGTATCGATTGATTATGAATCAACTATGAATTAAATGCCAGAGATCTTTCGTAAGGAATGAATATGTTTAAACAGAAATATTAAGATCAATCGAATAAGAACAATCGTGATTACCCGGAACTCTTGGAGGAAGAAGAAATAACAAAATATTAAATAATATTTAAATTGATGAAAATAAAAGGAATGCTCAGATGTGCTGCTTTAATTCGAAAGATCGAACGGCTGTGATGAACCATATCACATAGAGCACAGTTATCATCATCGCATTTAAATTGCACCAGCCGGGAATCGAACCCGGGTCTGTACCGTGGCAGGGTACTATTCTACCACTAGACCACTGGTGCTTTGTGTTTAGTTACCCTTAGAATATATATATATAATAAAAACGGCAATCAATTTGTTTAAATTGGATTTAGTACGTTGGTTAAAAATCAAAAGAAAAAGAAATACATATATAGATGTTTAACAATATTTCATTCATCCGTTATTTATACTTCCTCGGTATCAAAACAAGTGAATCGTTTTCTTTTTTGGGTGTATCAAAATAAGTGAATCCCTTTAATATTTTATCTTATTTGGTAAGTTTTTATATTTAAAATTATATCTTTACTCTTACTTAGACTGCTCCCAATGGTGGTGGTCACTGATAGCGTCAGTTGTTGTCAAATCAGCGCCACGTCAGCTCACCCTCTAATCAACACTAAACTGACGTACTCATGCCAACAATACTACTTCCCTTTAATTTTTTGGGACCCACCATTACAAAACACACACACACAAAATACCTCTTTGGGCCCCACCACACAACCGGCGGAACCCTCCTCCTCCGTCTCCAAACTGACGAGGTACCAACTGGCGGAACAATTGACGGGGCTGTGCCAATGGTGCCACTCAACTGGCAGAAAAGTGGCGGAAAAGAGACGCAATGGTTGGCAGCAGTCGTATCCCTCTTTAAACATCATTGAAGGTGTGAGACTCTATCCATTTTTGTCATCTTATTATATTTGACTTTTTCACCATTTAAAAAAAGCAAAGGTGTGGGGCCCATCTATTTTAATTATTGCATTTAATTTCCACTAATCTCTCGTTACCTTATTTTGCCTTAAAAATATAAACTTTAAAGTGACTTACTTATTTTGATACGGAGGAAGTATAATGTTTTTTAGTTGCTTAAAATTGTACCGACTACATTTAAGATGGTTGTTCGTCTCTCATTAATATTACCTGTACGCAACTAAGCAATCTTTTAATTATTAATAACTTATTGAGTATGAAAAAAGCATAAGGCCATATTTAACAAGGGGGTGATTTTTATACCACATCTTTTACTTCTTGTACCACAATGATTGTTTTACATACTTATACAGTTTGCAAGAATACTATTACATTATGGTAGATACATTAAAAAGTATGGTATGAAAACTAATTCCCATTTAACAAGTAAGATTTATATGCATAATCGCTAGGATATGCATGATATCATTCGAATACAGATTTATCAAAACCAAATAAAATATTCCCAGAAACAAAACTATTAATGTTAAATCATTTTGTTATTTATTGTCAAGAAAAACTAATAATCATCCACTAGAGGCCACCAACAGTCCGACAAGGGCCATATTTAAAATAACAATAAAACATAACATAACATATAACAACACAACATCATGTCTTATTTGTAAATCTAACAAGCTTTAAACAGGGGATAGAAAATGAACCCTGGAAAGTGGATATTCCTTTCCAGATATCCAAACACCAGTTTGTGACCATTGGATGTCTTCCCAATCAAGATGCTCTTCCAACACCTGTAAACCAAACACCATAACATTATCACCTTACAAATTATTAAAATAATAATAATTAAAATATCATATCTAAATTATTAAAATGTAGACAGACACCTGTAGATGTTCAGGTGGCAATGGGATGCCAATGGATCCCATAACCGTTTGAGGAAGAGGCTTCTTACACTCTGACCATCTAAATACATCCATCATATTATTATTATTATTACTATTATTATTATCACTTTCAACACCATTTGCCTCCATTTCATTTCCATGTGCTGCTTTCACTGTCTTCTCTCCATTAAAACAAAGCTCATATCTACCAAAAATAAAAAAATAAAAAATTGGTTGAGATTATAGAGCAAAAGATGAATTATATGATATAATATATGGTGTGTACCTGCGTATACGGCTTTCCAAATACAAAACTTCACCCTTTTTCAATCTTGCAGACGTAAATAAAGGCTTCTTTAAACCTTTGTCTGCTATTGCACTTATACTATACTTTATCCTAAAAACACCAACAAAATAAAATAAAATAAAAATATAATATAATATGATTAAATATAACTTGTGAGAAAAGGAGGATTTGTGACATATAATACCAGGGTTCGTTGCAAAGGTTGTATTGCAATGTAACTTCACGCACAAATCGTTGCTGACGAAGCGCATTCTATCAAGGAAAAAAAATACAAAAAATAAAATAAAATTATTATACAGTTGATTAATTAGTTATTTATTTTAGCATATATAAATAGTTAAAAATCATGAATACCGAAGCTGCAGCTCTAGTAGTCATAGTGCGTTCCACAACCACAGGAGCAAGAGTAGGTTCCACAGTTGATGTATGAGTAAGACAGGGTTCAAGATCAATTGTCCCGCCACCTTTCTGAATATATTATATTTTGTAAATTAAATAAATACCAAAAAAAATAAAAAATGAATAAATATATAAAATATTTCTCACCTTCACAATGTAACATCGCTCTACCTTAAAACTGCAACCAATAGCAGCCCCCCATGCACGAGACCGAACGTTGTTTCGTAGTGTAGAAACGTAACCTAAATAATCATATCCATCACATAATATATTATAAATAAATAAAAAAATATATTTAAAGAAAATGGATTAAAAAATATGTTTTTATATAAACATACAATCTTGGGGAGGAAGGACTCTGACAGTAGCCCGTAACTCCTGAATTGCAGGTGGTGGAGGAGATGCAGTTGGCCGACAAAAGCCCGTGTGCATTAAAACTGAATAAAATATTTAAAAAAAAAGATATATAAGTTATAACTGCCAATAATAAGTTGTAATAAATACAAAAATCTGGGTATACCAGCAACAAGATCAGAGTCATCAGTGTATATGTCTGTGCCCCATAACTGCCCACCTTTAACCTGCACATACCATTTTATACCACATTTTTTTTAACAATAATGTAAGCTGAGGGACAGAATCTGTAACTTGATAGAAACTACAGGGACGATTTATGTAATTTAGTTGGGTTGAGAATGTATGTTACCTGGCGATTTGTAGCAGAAACATGTTCAGCAGGAATACGGATTTCAAGAGTAGGGCCATTTTTGGAGGTTTCAGATGGTTCATATTCCTTCCATAATTTTATTAATTCTTGCATGCATTCACCAACTCTGTATATAACACTTGACACATCACTTTTTCCTGCATTCACAATATTTCATATGCAATTAACAAAAAAACTATAACAAAAAGACTTATATTTATCTGATATATTAAATAATAAACATTTTGGGAATTCATTTCTACACCACAAATTTTAACTCATACACCAGTACAAGTTTTACAACTAATTGTACAACCATACTAAGCAATGGTTGTGGTGCATACAATAAAAGTTGTGGTGTAAAAATCATCCTCAAAATTTTTGGGTCGTACGGTCATACCAAAACGTTTTGTGCGCAAACATGACTTAATAGGTGCTCACCAAGACTACATATAAGGAAACAATTCTAAATTTTAATTAATTAATGAGAATTTATTAGATTCTTGTGGAATAAAAGAGTCCGTCGTAAATACAAAGTTTTATTTAATTAGCACGCTAGATTTGTCCACATTTGTGAACGGGTCCCATCCGTTTTAATAACTAAGGTTTACCGTTATAATTTTTTTTTTTTGTTAATTTGATTTAATACTTAGTATTGGCTGTTATCATTTCATTTAATATTAGAGCTTGATTATTTTAGTAGCAGAGCCTAAAAGAGAATAATAAGCTTAAATCATGAGAAAATGTACAAACGAATATTTGCACCATGGATAACTTCAAGTTAATATGAACAAGAATAAAACTTCCTGTATAAGATGATATCCACTTACCAGTAGACCTGCAAAGATATAAATAACAGAATACATCAATATATGTTCTAGTCTACCCATAAAATGACATAAATAAAAATGTAATAAAATGACAAGAATTAAATTTCTACTAATGACATAATTAGCAAATTAATAATAATAATAATCATACCCGTCATTATCTTGATTACGAGATCTAAATCTTGGATCACGATTTGCAATTTGTGGACTTCCTGCAGGTCGAAGCATTCTTTTTCTTTGTTGAACTCCATGATTAAAACCACCTTCAACCTCAATACCACCATCATCAGGTCTTTCATTTTCATTTTCAACATCTTTTTCCATTTTCTTATCTTTAGATTCCTTTTCTAAATCTTTCACCTTATTATTATTATTAATATTATTATTATTATTATCCTGATCCAACACTCTAGAAGAGGATACATCCGTTTCTTCTTTCTCAGCCTGCAACCCGTCTTTCTCTTTTTTGTCCTTTTGTGAATCTTTTCTATCGGTTTCTCGTTCTTCTTTTGTAGTTGGATCTTTTTCTCCAAATTCCCGGTTTTTCCCGTCTTTTCTTTTTCTGTCTCTCTCTTTGACTCGTTCTTCATTTTTCACATCGGCTTTGTTTTCAGAAACATTTTCATTAATTTCAGTAAAATCCTTTTTTTCTTCATTTGTCACGTTTTCTCTTGAAATTTCCATTTGTCCATGAGCATTATAATGCATATTTCCACCATCCGGATATTTCCATGTTCTATGATGATCTTTTGATTCTTTCCAATTAACCGGATTATAAGCATCCTTATCAGAATAAACATCTCTTTCATACTTTGGATCTTTATGATCATCAACTTTGCTTGTATACCTAGTAACATCTTTATTATCACTTTTTGATTCTGTCTTCACATCACGATTCTCAACTTTTGGATCTCTCATGTTATTATTACCTTCATTATTGACAACATGATCAGATTGTGATTCATTTATTGATGATGATGTTCGATAAATAGGAATCAAAGGTGATCTTCGGTTATCGATTTCCCGAATTTCAGTTCTCGGGACTTTTGGCATGCGAGAATCTTGACCAGTTTCAAAATTAGCAGGATGATAATCATTGGGAGCTGTTGGTGGATTTGGAACCTTTGAGAATGTTCCAGAATCATCTTGTGTATGTGTATATCTTGAGAGTGAAGAATGACCTCCACTGTCCTCATGTGGCCTTTTATTAGGAGTTCCACTCATATTGCTTCTGCAAAATTGAAGAACAGTCGAACAACAATTAACCTAACTGATGACGAATTAGTTCATGAAAAAGAAAATTGTAAAAATTCAGAAACGAAAACAAGGGGGAAATCGATATCAGATCCTATATGAAACATGTGCTTCCCCAATTAGCCACAAAATTATCCAAATTGATTACAATTAAAGAAAACCATGAAGTTGGTAGAACACAAATGCAACCAGATCTTTTAATTCCCATAAATCAAACTACCAGACGCTAATGCATACAACGATTCATGCTTACAAAGTCCAGAAAATTGAATAACGGTAGAAATTGTACAGTAATTACGAAATTACATGGTCGAATTCGAAAGGACCAGAAAATTGTTGGGTGAAATTAGTGAACTCCTTCGAAAAGAAGTTGTTATTTGGGGATTAGGGTTTCGAAATTGGAAGGCAATTGGGCAACATGAAAGGAGATTGAAGAGTGAAAAGGTAGGGAAACTTACCGAGAAGTTGAAGGTTAGCAAGAACGATGAATGGGGTAAAATGGCGATCCTGCCTGCAAATATGAAGGGATCCGTAACGCTACTCGTGAAATTCAAGCCGAATAAAAGAAAACGTTCGAGACCGTTTGATTTTATTTTAGGAAAATGTTTGATACCTAACACCAAATCGTTCAAAATTTATTACATTAAATTTGGGCCCAATTCTAATACTCGACTCAGCTTCTTAAAAACTCAACAAAAATATAAGACGGTGCGAACCATAGTGTTAGTTTACCGTGAGTTTGAGGACACCATTGGCACGGGTACACCAGTGGTCCCGCCGGTTTGGAGACGGAGGAGAAGGAAACGTTAGTTTGGGTGGGTGGGCCCAAAGGGGTATTTTGTGTGTGTGGGTTTTCTAATGGTGGGTCCCAAAAAATTAAAGGGAAGTTGTATTGTTAACATGAGTACGTCAGTTTAGTGTCGGTTGAAGAGTGAGCTGACGTGACACTGATTTGGCAACAACTGACGGTATCGGTAACCTCCACCACTAGGAGCAGTCTAATGTTAGTTATAAGAGACCTTTGTGAAAGTTTATTTAAAAAAAATGGGATTATATAAATTAATTAACTTTTATTAAATAAATTGTTTGTTTCAATTTATACAAATATATCGTATTGTAAAATTACTAAGAAGAAGTTCTAAAGAAAATAGACTATGAAGAAAAGAATGAAGGATAAAATTAGGCGGAGGGTAAAATATATGATACTTTATTTCTTAGATAAGCTTTGTAAGATTTCATCAAAATAGCATCTGTAAAATGTTTTATATAAACTAATATGTGTGAACTTCTAAGACACCTAAAATGAGATTATTAAATTTAGATAAGCTAAAAAGATACATAAATAGGCCATCCAAAACACCCCCATAATGTGCAAGTATCACATCGCACATGGCATATATAGCAAGGTTCAAGTATGATGGCTTTTTTTTTTTGTTATTCACCGAGAATGTTTGCTTACCGGTTTATATAATAGGACAAGGAAGTGCAAATAGAAGAGAGGGTAAGGAGCAAATATAGATTTGGGAAGAAGCTCCAAGACCTTGGGTAGAATATCTCTAAACTTTGCGTGTGATCATGCTTCTACACGCACCCATTTTATTCTTTGTTATGCAATTATTGTTCATAAGATTTTATGTTTATAAGTGGCATGTATGGTTGGAATTAGTGTTCAACGTCATCAAATAAACTGGTTAACTGATCAATGTAAATTAAAGTCCTAATCGGTTTGCCCTTAAAGTGCAATTGAACACGAGAATACACTAACCAATATTTAATAAATGTATAATTAAAATATATTGGTTATGGATTCGCTAGTGGCCGCAGTGCCGTCGTAGCGCTGCTGCCGAAAATAGTTTTTTGGGGTCGTCTCGTTCGTTGCAAACCTCAAGTGAGAACCAGTAGATGATTCTCTCTCGAATCCTAGTTTGGGTGTACGTTCTTGCTCGTACGAGATTGTAAGGACTGTCATCATTGAGCACCGCAAACGTAAGTTTTTCCTTTTTATTATTATCTAGTTGCATTAGATTCATAGATCTAATTGGTCTAAATCGGGTTTGTTTTTATTGTATTAATTTGTTCGTAATTATGTGATGAACAAAATGTTGATAAATTGATACAGAATCCAACATGTATATGTTTTTGAAGCAAACATGGGTCAAAGTAAACTAGTATTTGTTTTAGAATTGTAATCAATAGTAATTTTTATGTGTAAAATACTATTCAAAACCTAACAACATATAATTAATTGAGTCGAAAGTTAGTGACGATTTATTATAACACTAAATTTAACACTAAATTTCCCGAATATGTACCATACGTCATGTATACATCTCAAGGAAAGTCGGAACTCTTTGACCATGCCACAAGAACATAATAGACACTCGAATAACTGACATTTATCATAGTGATAACAATGGAATCTCCGATTGTCTTTTTAGGGTATTCGAAAGTTATATCCTATTACACAAAGAGCATGCTTATATATAGAAGGCTTATATGCAACACCTTAGAGATATATGTAATCTATGTGCTTAAGGAAAGAATGTTACATAAAATCATGGTTTTTCTTAGTTTCACCAAAACCATTTAGCTCGTGCAACTACCACCAATATAATGTTAAAAAACAATACTCAATCTCTTCAAATAAGGGGTAAGATGTAGACATTCATAACTTTATCTGGTGGTAGAGAAATTGCTACCAGGTAGACCTCCAGAAAAAAGAAAAACGAGCGCTAGAATATGCGTATAAGATGTGTGTAAAAACATACGCAAGTAAATACACGTTACTAAAAAAATGTGTACATAAATGTATACACGTGGTTTGTGATTTATGGTGTGGATATATGCAAAAATATGTAAATATGTATGTTTGTGCGCGTGTCGTGTGTATATGAGAGAGTTTTGACAGAATGCAACGGTTGCAACTTCACAGTAATTTTTAAGGTTTTGATAATAACAGCCCTAAGGGCTGTCAATAGACACGTATCAGAAACTTGTACATCAATCTATAACTACCCCTGAATTTTAGGAACCACTTCCTCCTATGAATTAATGTACAACTTTTATACGCTTAGAGACAGTAAGGGTTGTCATTATCAAAACCCTAATTTTTAGGTATTAATAAACAAGAGTAATTAAACATCATGATATCACTAATATCAAATATGTTGTGATCATAAACACAAGTCAATCATACATAACGGTACACGTTGTAGCACTAGTACTGGTTTACCAACAACTATTTCAAATGTACAAGATCACTTATTCTGTAAATATATGAGACGGTTTAAGTTGATGTATCATCATACGACAACAACCTCTTGATAACAAAAACAGGATCTCCAACTTTAATCATCTTTTCATTTCCTTCATGGCATACCATATTTTGTCCAAAGTACACCTGCAATTTTATATATAAATATCATAACTAATATTTAATTAATTTACAAATGTTAGTAGGTTAAAACTTCACCTTTCCTTGCCCTTTTCGATCTGGACACAAAACTTTTCCAGACCGAAATTTCACAAGAGTTTCAGTTGGCTCAGGAGCTGAAACTGCATTTTCCTGATTAATTGTCGGTACCTAAAACAAAACTTTATTAAAAAAAATAATAATAATACATTTAAATAGAAATAATTGAAAATTAATTAAACCGTTTGAAAGAAATAAGTTGGATAGTTTTCCATGCAGTAAATTGTTGTTTATATTAAAAGGCAGTTATGAAGAATGTTAAAAGAGATGTATATTGGTTTACCTTACATCTGGAGCAAAGTTTGACACCATTAAATGTTAAATTTTGTATTTTAATCTCCTTCCATAAGTCCTCAGAAAAGGCTTCACAACCATCAACCACAATGCTGAAATATGTAAATAATTTTTTTTTTACCAATTTGAGATAAAATTTAACTCAAACCGAAACATTTTTTAGTAAATGAGCCAAAACTGCTACTTCTAATTTCAGTAAATGTTTCTAAGCTAATTATTATAAGTTGAAATACATACTTTGGTCTAAACCGGTTTATTGGTACAGGTTCCTTGAGAAGCTCATTCAATGAATCTAGAGATCCCTGCCAACAAAATACTAAAATTTAAATACTAGAATTAATAAATAAAAATAAAAAAACTTGAAAAACCAACCAACCTGGGACACTAAAAGGAATGGATATCCATCAGAAAACATAACTTTAAATCCAGGTGCATAATCAGGGTCCACAGGTCTAGTCTCTGACTCTATAAGAACATAAAACTTTCTTTAATTTGTTTAAATCTTAACAAATAGTAATAATAGTAATAATAATAATAATAAATTTGAAATTACCTTGATTAAAACGTACTAACCGAGTAGGTTTACCAAGATAATTAGTGAACCATTCGGATGCTTCATGGCCCTCATCAAAAGCAGATCCTGACCATTCCCAAACTGACACGTCATCACATATTTCAGGCGGTTTACACAATGAGACCTTTAGTTCATTCATCCCTGGTGCTCTTATAACTGAATTATATATAACATTTTATATAAATTAACTGATTTTGTTAATTGCTAAGCGTATGATGAAAAGAATGAATAAATATATACCTAAGTAAGAGGTCTTGTTTGGGTTCCAACCAACTGAAAATGCATCATTAGGTAACTGTGTTTGAACAAGAGCTAATTTTGGATCCACTCTTTGAGTACAAGCTCTGCCTTTGGAATTTACAACTACCCATTCTCTATCCCATCTAAACCCTGTATTAATTATATCAATACAACATATGTATATGTATATGTATATGTATATGTATATGTATATGTATATGTATATGTATATGTATATGTATATGTATATGTATATGTATATGTATATGTATATGTATATGTATATGTATATGTATATGTATATGTATATGTATATGTGTGTGTATTGAGAGAGATAGAGAAAGAAGAGATCAATACAAAACCAGCTATGTAAGAACCTACAGAACCAATCTCAGACTTTAGAGCTTTTTTTTTTTTACTTTCTTTTAATTTGTTTTTATGCAGTTTAAGTAAGTCGAATATGTAATAGTGTAGAATTGCTTGATGTTCTTGTTTACATTCATAGGGTATTCATACAAGAAAGTAATTATGTTACAACCTAAGATTAAGCCTATTTTAATGAGATTTATTGACTGTTACAAACCAAATAGGAAATAATATACGAAATAAATGTGATTGAGAATAACCGAAATCAATACGCTTTCTTTCGGTTAATAGAATATGTGTAAGTCGAGTATGAATATGCAGTTTAAGAAAGTCAAATGTGCAGATTGTCGAATATGAGTTTATGTAAATTTAATATAGGTAGTTCAAATGATATAAGTAAAAAAGGTAAAACTAAAAAATTAAAACAAAAAAGTTAAAAAAGATATTAAGAAAGTAAAGAAATTTATTAAAAAAGATGAAAGGCTGAGATTGCTGCATGTAACTCTAAAATGGACATATGGGAAGCACTTAACTTGTTTCATACAAAGATTGAGAACAACCAGTGAAATCACAAACATAGAATAAAATCCAGAAATCTGTTAGGGCATTTTTCAAACACATGAATTCTTCAATAATCAGACTACTAATTTCAGTCTAAAATCCAAAACGCAATTTCAATTTCAATTTCATCTCCATTCCCGGGAGATTTCACAAGTTAAGAAATTAATCAAAAATTGTAATAATCGTAACGCAAGTGGAAGGGATTCGGATAATTAAGCTCAGAAATCAAGATGAATTGAGTAATCTGAAGTTTGAATCGAGCAAGAGTTACCGGTGGAAGAAAGAGGTGCTTCTGAAACGGAGATACCTCTGCACGATTTGATCGGATATATCAAGATCGATTTCACTTCCGCTGCTCCTGCCATCACCGCTTACCACCGACTGTATGTTTCTCAACTGTCTGTCTAATTGGGTTTTATTTTTATACCCGTTTTAGTTGGGGTTATGGGGTGTTTGGGATGGCTTAATAACCAATTCTAGACTTCTGCTCTTTGGAAATGGGTTACGGGGTGTTTGGGATGGCTTAATAAGCATTTCTAGTGTTTGGAAAGGATTATGAGTAGATTATAAACTAAGTGGTTTGTTCAAGGTAGTCCATTAATTTTATCTAGTCACAAGGGACAATTATTAGCCTTTGGATTAAGAAAAAGTCAATGGTCAAGATCAAGATTCAAACCACCACCATGGTGGTGGTCATGACTGGAAGCACATGTGTTTGAAACACATGTGTTTTACCTTTTGAAACACATGTGTTTTACCTTTTGAAACACATGTGTTTTAAAAATAAAGAAGTGTATATGTACAGCCAAGCACATGTGTTTCATGACTTGAAACACATGTGTTTCGTTACAAGAAGCACATGTGTTTCACTAATAACAGTTGTTTTGAAAATAAAGGAGTGTATATGTACATCCAAGCACATGTGTTTCAAGTAATGAAGCACATGTGTTTGTAAGCTAGAAGCACATGTGCTTCACTAATAACATGTCTTTTGAAAATAAAGGAGTGTATATGTACAGCCAAGCACATGTGTTTCAAGTAATGAAGCACATGTGCTTCGTATGCTCCCCTGTGTGTTTAGAAACTCGTGTTTTTAGTGACTTGAAACACATGTGTTTCGTGACCTGAAGCACATGTGCTTCGAAGTAATATGTTGTGTTTTAGTGAAGCACATGTGTTTCAATACATCAATATCACCACCACCCCCATTACCACCAGCACCTTCATTATCAGCCACCACCGCCGCCGCCGACCACCGGCCGCGGACGGTTGTGGTCGGCGGCGGCGGGCAATGGCCGGAGGCGGCGGCCGGCGGTGGCCGGAGGCGGCGGCCGGAGGCGGCGGCCGGCGGTGGCTGTAGGTGGGGGATTTGATCTTGACCATCTTGATCCAATGACTATGATTTGTCTCTTAGGACTATGCAAAACCTCTGGACTTCCTAAAATACAACTCTATAAACTAAATAGAATTTTTTTTGTTTATCTAAACAACTTATCTAAAACTTTAAGTTTAAAGCATTAAGTTTAAAAGCATTTCTAGTGTTTAGCAGGTTTTAAATAACTTATTTTGAGTGGATTATAAACTTATATAAGTTTTTAGATCCTTAACCTCTCATTTCATAATAAGATTAATAAACTTATACTTCCTCCGTTTCAAAATAAGTGATACACTTTGGAGTTCATGGTTTTTGAGGTAAAATATGATAAATGAGGCTAATTAGTAGGGCTGTCAAAACCTGACACGACACGATAAAAATACACGAAACGAAAAGAAATTGGAACGAAATTGAAATTTGAATTCGTGTTCGTGTCGTGTTCGTGTTGTGTAAAACAAACACGAAGTCGTGTCGTGTCGTGTTCAGAGATTAACACGAAATTGACACGATAGTTATGATTTTGTCGTGTTTGTCATGTTTTTTCGTGTTTGTCGTGTTTTTAGCATGTAATAAGTAAGAAATTTGTTATTTTTGTTATTTATTTTGTGTTTGTCGTGTTTATCGTTTTTTTAATCGTGTCGTTTTCGTGTTAGCAAAATAAAACACGACTTCGTGTCTTGTCGTTTTCGTGTTGAACGAATTCGTGTCGTGTCGTGTTATACAGAAACACGAAACGATAGCACGATTTGACAGCCCTACTAATTATATTAAAATGGATAGTTAGTGGAGGATGAGTCACACATATATTGATTAAAGTGAATTTAATGATGTTTAAAAGTAAAAGTAAGGATAAATGTCTTATTTCACTATATTAAAGGAGATAGTTAGTGGGTATGGGTCACACTACCTTTTATCAAATATGGTAAACTTTCAAAGTGTATCACTTATTTTGAAACACCATAAAATGGAAAGCGTATCACTTATTTTAAAACGGAGGAAGTATAAGTTTTTTCAAACATTTTATTTAATTAAAGTTTATTATAAATTTATAAACTTATCAACTAATAATCACAAGTCTTTTAAATAAGTTTTTACAACACCCCTTAATCTTGTCACATTTATATTTGACTAAACTAAAAGCAATTTTTGAATCCTACAAAATTACTTACTACTGTATCTTTTAATTTTATCATGCTATCTATAAAATAATTAACATGTAAGATTCATTAATTCTCTTCCTTAATCTTATTCTTTGATTTGAATACATGTATTGATCATGTGAGTAGAAAATTTAGTAGGAAATAATATTATATCCCTTATAAAAATGTTTTATCGAGCAAAAGGACTTTTTGAGTTTAAAAGTAGTTTTAAAAAGCAAGAACTTATTAATTTTTCAAATATCGTTTATATATTTTTTTTCCAAATTTTATTGGTATAATAATGTTTATCAAGTAAATGTATTATTCATCTACAATTGATGAATAATGTTTTAAGTTTTTATTCATTTTAATTTAAACTCGTTTTTTTGTTGTTGTCAATTTTCTTTTTAGACATTTCACGTGACTCTGTTACTAATAACATGTTAGTTTATAAATATGATGTGTATCTTTGTAATCCGTCGCGAAGCGCGGACCAGCTCCTCGTGTCTTACCAATTCAAAGACATTTTTTTGGATAAGTCAATAAGTTAGTTTCAAAGGCAATCGTAAGTCCCAAACACTCCTTAAATGTAATTTATTTAAAGGCAAATGCATTAAAACACAACCAGAAGAGTTGGATAGCCGATGGCTAATACAACAACCGAGAGAAACCCTACACGACACTACGAATTAAAGAACAAAACCAACATCCCACACAAACTGAGCAACAACCAAAAAGAAACAAAACTAACAGCACAAAAGGAACCATTCATATTTGACTAATTTTTCTTAATTTTATTCTTTGTTATTAAATTTTACATGTTTTCAAGTCAATGATACCTTTAATAAATGAAGAGTAGATGTGAAATTCTGACTAAAAAGAGCTGTCTTTTTAAATCTTGTGACCAATAATGCATATATCTTGAACGTTTAAATTATCTCTTGTCTACGATGTCATTTGTATAAAACGAGCATCACGTGCCCCCATTTTGTGACAGTTTATAATGATACGCATCATATTTATAAACTTTATATTCATAGCACTACATTTTATAATTATAGAAAAATCATTCATGGATAAAAAAACCCTACACTATTCATAAAATATTATCATAATATTTCCAGGTGGAAATGTTATTATAGGTAATTGGTCAAATAATTAGGAAGGTGCAAGTAATGCTACAAAGCAAGCTCCAAAAATATGAAAAACACAGGGGTTTCGTTAAACATATCCTCCAACAACAACATGCAACTGATTAAAATGTTTTAAAATTCATTTCAAATGATGATGAAAAACATGACATAAAAGCTGCTTCTTAGCTCAATAAAAAAAACTTTCTATTTACTACGTTTAGAAGCACGTTTTCCTTGTCCCTTTTTAGGCGGTCCCTTGCCTCGACGCTTTAACATCTCAAGTTTTGATAAACGCCTGCAAATCACATCATTCAATTATATGTTATGTAAGATAATATATCTGCAAATTCAAAAGGCAAAAACAATTTAAATTGCAAAAGAGAGCCAATACTATATATATGGTTTTACTAGTTTTTAATAAACTTGCAGAATCTACACTCAGCTTTCCCTATTCTATTTTACATGAAATTTAAAAACAACAAAGTTTGCTTTTTATTATTCCTTTCATATTCTTGAAGGCAGTTATTTTGATCCATTTACCTTAAACTAGGATGATTTATAAGTGTATTGAAATGCTTACAACCTTCTAAAAGGAGATGTGCCAAAAGTTTCAAAAGGGTATTGAAATGCTTACAACCTTCTAAATGGTTTTATAAAAGAAAAAAAATTACAAATATAGTTTTGTAATCACATTTAATATATTAAACATTTATAAGAACTAAAAGCCAAGTGTTATGACTTATGAAAGGAATCATTTTGAGACGTTAGCCCATTATACCGCCTCTAATTACTCTCCATTTTGTGGGTCCCATATCCCTATTTTATTTTCTTCACATAAAAAAAAAAACCTTACAATCCATCTACTTGTAACTACACAAATGAAAATGTTACAAGGTCAAAACTAACAAGTCTAAATTATCAATAGATACATTACATCCCATGTATAAAACCTTTTAAAATGATTACGAAGAAATAGATTACAGATCCTATTGTTAATAGGTAACTAAACTTATAATTCCTAGTAAGATAGTTAATTTGACTATTTTATTTGCGTTTCCAACTTAAAAACCTATTACTCTTTTTGTCAAGGGAAATGGAAAATTTGTAAAACTAGTAAACAATGTTAAGTAAGTCACACAACACAACACAACACATATCTTAATTCTTTACTGATGCATTTAACAGGACATAATTCAACTGATACATTCTTAGTAACACAATCTCATATTTGTCACTTGTTTATGACACATACAAATGATTATACTTAGCATATCTGAAACCACATACTACTCATTAATGTGATTCTTAGCAGATATAGAGTGTCACACCAAGTTTAATGAATAGATATCTTCATCTAACAATAGATATTCAGTGTGTGTGTGTGTGTGTGTGTGTGAGAGAGAGAGAGAGAGAGAGATTACTCTTGTTCATTTCTTTGGACAACAAGAGGATCCTCTTTCTGGATGTCATTTGGATACCATGATGCAACTTTTTCACCAATAAATTTCTTGCGTAAGATCTTATGAGCAGATCTTTGACCCGTTGGATTAAGCACATGACCAAATATCTTTGCTCTTGCCTCTGTTACTCCTCTAACTGCAGCTTGAGCCAGCATGCTTTTTAAGCTCATCTTTTTCTAATTACAACAAAATCATCAACATTTCTGTCAAATTTAAATTTCATGCTAATACTACCTACTAGCAGTAGCATTCAACACTCACTAATACAAATTCAATAAATCTAAGAACAAGTTTCCAACAGCTTAAACACCATTTCACAAAACTTAGTCTGAAGAATGCAACTTCCAGTAACAATTACATATCATATGCCCTTAAATATACTTGGATCCCATGGTTTAACACTATAATATAATCAAACAGTTGGTGTGCATAGTGACAAATACTGTACACGAACCTAAAAGCCATGTCGCATATGGCAAAAATCAACACATGATTAACGAATAAACGGTACTCAGTGTGAAATTAAACATCGTGAAATGAAAAATCATTACACAAACATACGAATTATAAAAACACGAATCCAGTTTCATACATCTCGTCAGAAAGTAAATTAAATCTCTGAATGCTCATGAAATTAATACACAGAAATGAAACGAAATGAAATCTAGAGAGAAATAGATAGAGAGAGAGAGAGAGATAGAGAGAGAGAGAGAGATCATACGGAGGAGGTTAGGGTAGTTCGCCGTCGGCTGAGGAGAATAGAGGACGGTGGGAATTGGGATAGTTCGCCGGAGTAAGGGTTGGAGGTTATGTTGGGCTTTCAGGATTTGGGCCAGAATTTAGAGGCCCATCATTACATACCTCATGCATTTCAGTATCTCGTTTGCTTCCTTTTTTTACTTTTAGATCAACTTTATTTGTCACCCTTTTTCTTTTTAGATTTTTGATATGTCTGACATACATAAGAAGTCACGAAAACACCTCAAAAAAATTTCAAAAAATTCCGGAAAAAATATATATAACTCCCCATGATTATTACTTCCTCCGTATCAAAATAAGTGACACAAATTGGCTTACACATTTTTTGAGGTAAAAAATTAAAGTTGAGGTTAAAATAGATTAAAGTACATAATTAGTGGAGAATGAGTCCCACTTTTCTTGAATAAAGTGATATTAATGAGTTTTAAAAGTAAAAGTAAGGGTATAAGGGTACTTTCAATTTATTAAAGTGGATAGTTAGTGGGTATGGGTCCCACTATTTTTACCAAATAAGGAAAGTTTTCAAAGTGTGTCACTTATTTTGATACACCCCAAAATGAAAAGTGTGTCACTTATTTTGATACGGAGGAAGTATTACATTTGACACAAAAAAAAATTTGAAAAAAAAATTATGATCCACTTTTTTCTGTGGATCATAATAATGATCCATATTTTTTTTGTGGATCAAAATTATGATCCATATTTTTTTTGGATCATTTTTGAAAAAAAAAAATTGGATCTTATAGGCTGTGATTTTTATGTTTAAAAAAGAAATGTTTTTGAAAAAAGTTTGTTTTAGATCATTTTCAGTGTTTTTTTTTTGGAGTCCTCGCAGTCCTCACCGGTTTTTTAGTCCTCTCCGGAAACGGACCCTCTGACATAAAATGTCTGCCGATTGATTTTAGCAATGTTTTAAAATCTGAGTCAAACTGGTTAAATGAGAATCTAGTTGAATTGGTATCCTGAAATCGAAATAAATCGGTTTTTCTAAATAAAATTTGATAAATAAAAAAGAAATGAGATTTTTATAAGTTTTGTAACTAAAATAGAAAACAATAAATTGTTTAAGAAAAGGTTTCGAATTTTTATGATATGTGTTGGGTACATATTCATAGTTTTTTTAGCATTTATTCATCAATTACATAAAATCAACAATATTAAACGGTTCAACCAATCATCTCATCTGGTTCATTCGTATTTGAGGCGTTAATTTGTTAATACAAAAACCGATATTTAAAAAGATTGGTTTTGGGAAGTAGAAACAATTTGGTTTCAGTTAGTAAATTCAAGTCTAATGATACGCTTGGGTTTTTCAATTGTTTTGTTATTTAGTTTTTAGGCCAGATAATAATGAGATAACCAACAAAAGTGTGAATTCTTAGTTATATATAACCAAAGAAAAAAAAAAGTAAATTATTTGGATTGAATAAGACTCATAAGATAGGTTTTTAACTCTGATATAAACAGTCTAACTGGTATTCCTAAGACTATTTCCAAACTTTTTCGTGACCATTTGTTATGTTGGTATACTTCAAAATTCAGATCATGGTTGCAACTTGCAAGTTATTAATTCGTACTCCACATAGATTAAAGCCTTGTTTGAAGATAAAGATTTACATTAGAACCTAACATTACAATCATGTATCATACATTATATTATTACATACACCTAATCACACAATTAACACTAAATTCGAACCTAATCTATCAATGTTTTTGGAAAATTCCCTAACAAATCCTTGCCCTTGCAAAACATGAATTTATCAGTTTTTCAAGCTTGAAGGATTTTTTGGATTTTCCATAACAAGTGCAATGGCTAAGCTAATGGGTACCGAAACCGTTATTTTTCTGTGCAGCATCAGAGCTTGTACGGTACAAGCCAGATTATTGAAATTAATGATTTTCCATTTTATCCATTCAATTCAAAGAAAAATAAATGCATCCTCATCTAGATTGACATACTCAGTACCCTACACAACATAATATCCAAAATTAGTCCATCAACATGACTTCATGTGGCCATCCGGGTCGGGTAGGGATGGGAAAACGGGTCGAAGTGGTCCTATTCACCCAAAAAAACTTCTTTTTCCAATTTTATAATTTTTTTAATAATTAAACTGGGATTATAAAAACAATATTATTACAATAATGATCCTGAATATTTGAATAAAACTATTTATGACAATATTAACACATTTGATCCAGATTTATTAGTGAAACTTTTATATTTGGCCCGTTTGAGGTTTCAAAGACCCAAATTGACCCATTAATAAGTAAATTGGTCAATTTAACATGATAAATAAAAACTACCTGCCTTTCAGACTCTAGAGATTTGTTGGTTTAATGATTGAAGTCCCACACCTGTATTTGTATCAGTATTCCCATGGTCTAATAAAATATATAAATGAAACAAATAAAAATATAAATATAAAAAATATCTGCAAAATCAAAAATTAAAGAGAGAAAAATTCTTACCAATTGGCAAATCATTGATGAAAAAACTTGCAGCAATAACAATGTAGCATAGCAAAAGAACCACTCCTTTAAGGTAGTGTGAAGTTCCATCCTATAAATATGATGTTATTTAAGGATATATTCAGGATTTAGATGTTTAATACTTCTAGAGGTTATACTGTATGAAGGTAATTAAGAATTACTGTCTGTAAAAAAAGTAATTAGTTGTTATCAAAGAGAAAGAATTACCTGTAATGTGAAGGCTGTGACTAAAATTGCTACAGAAAGAGATCCGGTTTCAAGAAGACTGAAATCAAGATCCATGTTGACGCCAATTATCCATGCAACAATTACACTCAATGGGACCTAATTTATGTATATATTATAATAAACTAAAATTACAATTACAATTAAAAAAAAGATATATCATAAAATACGTTATAGGTTTGGTTCTATTAGCTGCCTTCCTTTTGGCTTTCACTGGTTAGACAATATAAAAAATTAAATATTAAAAAATGAAGAAGAAAAACTCACCACAAAAACAGCTATTTGAGTTGCAGAACCAAGTGCCACACCCAAAGTTATATCCTGCATTCATAAAATATCATAATATTTAACTTTCAGTTTTGTAAATATAATTAAATTTTTGAACATATTCACTTACCAGCTTGTTTTTAAAAGCAAAAATAATGGCTCCAGCATGTTCAGCTGCATTTCCTACTATTGGTAGCAAGATGATGCTAATGAAGCTCAATGGCATTCCCCATGATGTTGAGGCCGCCTGAATAATAATTTTATTTACACACAATATTATTAAATATAATGAAGAAAAATAGGACATATAAAAGTAAAAAGGAAATTACACAAATGGTCCTTTAGCTTTGTACCATATTACATATTTGGTCCTTTAGTTTTATAAATTACACTGATAGTCCTTAAATCTGAAAGTATTGACACGTTTGGTCCTTTACCTAAACAGATGTTAAATTTTCTCGTAAAAAAGACGGGTTTTTATGGGCTCTCGTGCATCACACGTGACCATACTTGACGGGGGGCAGTAAAGGACCAAACATGTCAATAGTTTCAGAAATTAGGATTATCAGTGTAATTTATGAAACTAAAGGACCAAATATGTAATATGGTACAAAGCTAAAGGACCATTTGTGTAATTTACTCTAAAAATAAAGCTAATCGCTTAATTAGTACCTCGATAGTGTCAACTAAATATTCAGAGAGCAATGCAATTATAACCGTCATTCCAGTTAACCAAACAATGGCACCCCAAAGCCCTACAACTGCACTTTCATCTTCACTTGCATCCAAGTTATCCTCACTCTCTTCCTGTATGTTTTTAATTAATTAGTTGTACCGTACAAGTGATACATGCATGTGCTAGTTGTACTTGTACTGTACAAATGATAGATACATACACACCTCTTGTGATTCAAAGATATGGTTGTGAGTCCATAATTGGAAAGCAATGTAAGCAAAGTAAGCAATCAGCATAAGAATGCAACAAACTCTAGACAAATTTAGTGTTGCTTTTGCCACGTCATCATTTGCAGCAACAGCAGCATGTTTATACAGCAAAGGCATTATATTGCATAGTAATCCCAGTAGTAATAGAGATATATTCACATCTGATTGTTTCTGTTCCATTAATGTAAAAAATATTAACATTACTGTTGCCAAAAAAAAATACATTAAATGGGATGAAATTTACAAATTGGTTCTAGGGTTATGATTTTTTTTTATTATTATGTAAGTTGTGATTTTATAAAAAGCTAGATGACTCATTTACTTATGAACGAGTCGTTATGTTTAATTGATAAAAGAAAATGTGTCGAAAATCTTTTATTAATGCATATAACCTCCTAAAACACTGTATTAAAAGTCTATATTAGTATTAAAACGTTATATACTTTTTGTAATAATATTTGACTACCGCAATTGTTTCCAGATATTTTTTTATATTTCAAAAAATAAATTATGAATTATTGGAATAAATTTGAAACATAAACACTTTAGGGTAGATTTTAGCACTATTAATATCAGACATATATCATGTGGTCCACTGCATCTTAAACGTGATAACTATACACATGTACTTTTTTAAAACGTACCATTCTCAATTCAACACGAGTAAAGAATGGGCAAATTGCACATAAAAGAAATTTACTTTCAGTAAATTTCACTTTTACCGAACTTACTTTCAAAATCAACATATATTCAATGGCTATGTTATACTTTTATAATAAATAATTAAATACGAGCTAGTCCGTTTTAATTTACCGAATAAATTTTTTTTTTAAAAAAACTTAGTGAAATTACCCTATCAAAAGTTTGTTCTCTTGAAATATTAGCAAGACCACCACACAATAGAGAGCTTCCAAGAACCAAAAGTAAGTTGGATAAAATGGAACCCAAAAGTGAATACTTAACAACATCCACTTTATTTTCTAATAATGCAAATATTGCAATTATAAGCTCTGTTGCATTCCCACATGTTGCATTTAATAGCCCCCCAACTGCAAATATAAATAATCACATTAATTATAATTAACTCTATCTTTCTATACACTACTACTAATTAAGTAATTATCAATGTTTCAAAATCTTAATTTTGAATCATGTTCTAAAAACGATCGAACATTCCGACCAGTTGAACTGGATTACAATATTAATGTGTTTTTATGATAAATTAATTATGTAAAAACATTGTTAATTATTCATAAACTTGTGAACTCTACTTTTTTAGAAAGGTCGTTACAATTAGAACCCAACAAAAAAAGACCTTACATGTCTTCAAGAGGCAAACAAACAAGGCTTGTGAGCTCTATTATTACATAATATACGGAGTATAATAAATAAATGCCAAACAAGGCTTGTGAGATTAAATGACAAACAAAAGCAAGGCTTGTAAACTCAATTGTAACATCAAAAACAATAAATAAACAAATGATGTTTATTGACTAATACGAAAACTATAGACAATTGACACTTCCTTGTTGTGTTATGTTTGTATCATGCTTGTTTTCTTTCACGTCATTACGTAACGTCCCATTAAAAATTCAAAAAATAAATATAGTATGGGGTTTTACGTAATGATTATTGTTTATTGGTGAAAAGAAAAATAAAATAAGTCTAAAATGTTATCCAAATTATATAATTTTGTACGAAGTAAATAATACTCCCTTCGTCACTCCCTAAATAAAGTTCTCATTTCTCATTCTAATTTTACCCCTAAATAAAGTTCTCATTTCTCAAACTTAAAGCCTCACTTAATATAATAATAGTAAGATTTTGTAGAAAATAAATACATTGCTTTTTTCGAAAATAACATATGAAATTAGCTAGTCGTTTTCTAATATAATTTTATTATGTGCTCCCTCCCTCTCATAAAAAAGTTTACATTTCATCTGGACACAATCTTGTAGGAGATAGTTAGTGATGGAATCTTTTGTAATTCTTTTGATTAAAATATAAGGTTAGATTGGAGATATAAAGTGTTTTATTGGTGGAATGAAAAAAAATTGATGTTTTTGGAATATACTTAACCTGTTGCACCAGTGTAGAATGAAATTTGCCTGCATTTTACAAATATAAAAAAATTAAAATTAAAATTTATTTTAGTTTTAAAAAAAGAAGAAGAAGATGATAGAAATTTTATTTTTCTTACTCTGTTAGAAAGCTAACACGCTCCGCAAGCGGAATCAGTCCAATTAAACTTAATGAAAAGATCCAAGGCTGAATTTCAAAATATAAATTCACGAGTTTCAATTATAAAAAAATAAAAAATAATTTGACGCAATTGAAAATTAGTAGTTAGGGTTTTTATGACCGGCGGACTTACCCGTGACAACCGGAAGTGATGAGCAGCAACGGCGACCGGGACGGCGAGAAAAAGGAAGGATAATTTAGTTCCCAAAATGACCTCGTGAAGGCTGGCAAAGAAATCCCTGAGAAACGAGAAAGGGATTTTGGAGAGAAAGGGCATATCGGACTTTTTACGGAGGGAGGATGATGACATGTTGTGAGCTGTCCGGCTATGTCCATGGCCGTTTCTGGATTCCTTGGTTAATCTCTTAACGGCGCCGTTTTCGAGCAACCATGGCGTCTCCGTGGAAGCCATTCTTTTCCTATGTTTGGGTGGGGGGACTACTTGTTTTTTTAAATAGAGGATTTAACAAATATTCTTTCGCTGTTGTATAAAACAAGAAGTAATTATCATTTTATATTTGACTATTGTTATTATTATTTAATACTTTAGTATTAAAAGGCTTTTGGTCGGTATGATGTTTGTCACTCAACCTTGAGGTCAGTAGTTCAAGTCCAGCCGTGAATATATGTGGTGATAATTAGGAGTACATTAGATTTGCCGTTTCAAATGGATGAAAAAAATTTAATACTTTAGTAGAAGAGTAAATTACATGTTTCATCCCTCGGTTTGTGAAAGTTACAAAATAATCCCTAATGTGGAACAATTGGATTTTAGTCACTACTATCACGGTTCGTTGGTGTCATTAACATTTGATCGTTAACCACCATCATGCGTAAGGACATGAAGGGTAGCATATAATTTTTTTAACCTAAATTCAGACTCGATTTATGAACCGACTCATCTAAAGAATATGTTAAACATAAATCTCATATTTATATGAATCTCGAGTATGCGTGTGTTTAATAGAAATATGAATTTGAATGCGTTTGTAAATGATTGAAGTGCAACTTGTGATTTTGGATTTTGGGTTTGAATCTAGGTTTGGATTTGTTGTTTAATTTATTTGAGTTGGTTTTGGATTTGTTCTTGAATGTGCTTGAATATTGGTTTGAATTTTGATTATAGGCTTGCAGTTGTTCTTATTTGTATTTAGTGATTTGTATTACCAATATAATTTAAGTGTGATGAGATAACTTTGTTGATCAAATGTAATCATAATAAATATTGAACAAGTAAGGTTGGTGCGTAGTGCACACTTGTTTGAATTTGTTATGATTAAAATATATTGACTCAACAGAGGTACAGGGAAGCGCCCTTGGCGCGGTCCAAGGGGCAAATTCCCTAGCTGGGGCCGCGCTGGTAAATGTTCCTTTAAAAGATGCATAAAAAATCCTATTTTGATATTCAAACCCGGTTTTCCGACACGATGGATCCGATCCGGTTTTTTGCGGTTTTGAAACTGCCGTTTGACAGTTCACGGCTATTTTTGGAGACAGAGATTTGATCTATGACTTGGTCATTCATTTCTGACACGTTTGTCATAATACACAAATAACTAGATGTTCCTGGAAAACATGTGATTGTATCCGTTTGAATATCTCGTATTACCGATGAAATACTTTAAATATGAAGGTAATTCACGACTTCACAATGATTCAAGCAATTCGAAATCCGTATAACTTTCTAACATATAAAGCCTTAAACTGATTTTGGATATAAAATTTTGAATATAGCACGTATTCAAGGTTAACAAGTAACAACCCAAGGTTTGCGAGTCTAACACAACAACGATATAGCTGCAATATCCAATATAGTACATGAAATATTTGTCGGGCTATGTTTCTTATCTAGTAATTAAACAAGAGACTAAAACTTTAAGGTTTGGTTATACAGTAACATAAAAAGGTCGATATTACTAATTAATTCACTCGATGACTCGATGTTAATACTTCCTCCGATTTAAAATAAGTGATACATTGTTGATTTCGCGGGTTTTGAGGCAAAATATGTAATGAGGGTTAAATTAGATTAATTTGATGGTTAGTGTAATGGGTCCCATATTTTTTGAATAAAATAAGATTAATGATGTTTAAAAGTAAAAGTAAGGGTAGGTGAGTCAATTCACTTTATTAAAGTAGGTAGTTAGTGGGTGTGAGACCCACAACTTTTTACCAAATAAGGTAAAATTTCAAAATGTATCACTTATTTTGATACACCCAAATATAGAAAGTGTATCACTTATTTTAAATCGGAGGAAGTATATAATAAATCAATAAATCATATACAACTCGACCAAAACATTATGCATCGATTGAAATGTTGTGCATGGTGATACTTAAATTTTACTTATATGTAAAAATGGTCAACGTACAATATATAGAACATAAGTAGTTAATTAGAGTACCAATTTGAGATGGCCTCAAAAGGATACAGTACGATACCACGATGACCGTAAATTTGCTTTATGCTATATTTCATTAAGTCGCTGCTCGTGATGATGTTTGACGAATCAAAAATGCTAAAATATGAAGCTTCGAGGAAACTTCGTATTTACTATTAACCGTTAAAAACGTAACAGTTAATTGTATGAAGTATTGACAAAACAGTAAAATATATGAGTAATAGTTAATGCTATACTTAAGTGTCCATAAATCTAAAATTATATGAAAAATGATATATTGGCTTATGATATATTGGCTTAATGAATCAATCTAATTCATTAAAAATTAGATATACATTTTTCATTTATTTTCTTTTTATATCTACCTTAGATTCCTATCACATATTTCAATAGGAAATATTTCTGCATTACAACTTTTAAATTATACTTGAATGACTATATTTAGTAATAATTGTGGTGAATACATTAGAAATTATGATGTAAAAATTAGGGGTGACAATTCAGGTCGGGTTCGGGTTGACAGGTTCGGGTTCGCGGGTTGACGGGTCAGAAATATTCAACCCGAAACCGACCTGTTTATATAAACGGGTCAGCTATCTCAACCCTAACATGTTTAAGTTCAACCCAAACCTAACCCATATAACCCATTTAATAAAACGAGTTAAACAGGTTATCAGGTCAAACAAATTAAACGGGTCAAACAGGTCAAAATGTTGTTATTATTACACAAATTCATAACAAAATACTAATCACCAAATTACTAAGTAACATTTTTACCAAACTATTAATTATGTTTTAACTAGTAAACTATAAATTAAGTATAAATATATATATTTTAAAATATATTTTAATAATTAAACGGGTTGGCAGGTCGACCCATTTAAATTATCATTGACCCGAACCTAACCTGTTTAATAAACGGGTCAGCTGACTCAACCCGAGACTGGCCCAATTATTTTTTACCCCAACCCAAACCTGTTTATTTTCGTGTCGATTTCAGGTCGGGTTTCATATCGGATCAGAAATTGCCACCCCTAGTAAAAATCACTCCCTATTTCAATATCCTTAGATTATTTTTTAGGTTCATGAATCACTTTAGTTTTATTATTTTTTTAAAAATTTATAATGCAATTACACTATGTGGGTTTTAATGGAAGCTAGGAAATCTTTGCTACGAATCTACGAAAAACATATTTGTACCTTTTCACTATTATTTTTAACGGCTAACCGGTGTCAACAATGATGTAATTGACGCTTTTATTTTTTGCCAAATCAGCGTCACCTCATCTTACATTCTAACTGAAATTCAACTAACATACTCATGTCATTAATACCATTTTCATTGGTGTTGTTTTCACATTATTATAAATATTTATAGTAATTATAGATTATATAAGATATTATATAAAGTTTTAGTTCTTTAAAAATAGTTTGCTTATTGAAAATAAGCATAAGTTGTTATGCTAAAAAAAACACAAAATCATTACGTGTAATTTGTTTTTAAGAGGACGATGTCTGAATTTTTTTTAGTAAGTAGTTTTAAAATCGATCTAAAAGCTAAATCAATAAAGTTTTTGTTATATAATATATATATATATATATATATATATATATATATATATATATATAAACGTCTAAATACTTGTAATTGGATGATTTTACTCTTTCAATATATACTTTTAAATTTATTAAAAGAAAAATCAAATGAAGAAAAAAAACGGCCTTAAGTAATTATTTATTTTCTCATTTTCCCTAGATTTTATCCGAGTTGCAGAAAACTTTCAATGTTCATTATATTTGAATCATAACCAACGTATCTATACTACTATGGATATTAGACATTTCTAATTACAGAGTTCTGAATTCAAACCTTCCGTTTTTGGAAATGTTCAACCTGTGAAACTGTTTTTGGAAATGTTCAACCTGCGAAACTGAAATTTTTTAAAATAGTTGCTACCAAGAATCGAACATGGGTGGGCATGGTACCCAGGCCGATAACTTACCACTAGACATGTAGAACCTTTGGTGACAAGGGTTCGTAACCGAACTATACTATCGTTCCTTTTAGCGTTTCTTAAATAAACGTTATAATTTTAGGCGTTTTCTTAAGTAATTCCTTCAACTTTTATTTCCGTTTCAATTTATATTTCTGGAAACTATTCAACACTTATTGACTATACTAAATTGTCTTACCATCTTTTATTTCCGTTTCAGTTTATATTTCCGGAAACTATTCAACACTTATTGACTATACTAAATTGTCTTACTACCAAATTAAGTTACTTCATATGGGTATCTATAGTACCCATAACACATATCTTAAGAAGATAGCAGCTTTTGTTCATCTTTCAACATAACGCCTCCACCACAACCGACAAATAAACACGATGCTACAAATCAGGCGACGTTATACCCGCCTGCGATTTCCGGCAAGAATTTTACCCATGACATATGCTCCGGTATTAAGGTTTGTTGTCCGTTTAAGATCACATATATATTAACAATCGATTGTTACTTTCTCATACTAATTTTCTTTAACTTTGCATATTTCGACTGTCGGGGTGTAAGCAACTTCTGCAAATTTCATGTCTTCAACCACACATATCGGTACTTCAATGCTCACTGCATCACCCCATCCGGATGCAGGGGATTCAACTTTTGAGGCTCAAGAGGTACAACTTTCATAACAAATTTTGTATATATCACGGGTATTTTATTTTAATAGAAAACTTTCAAGAGCTGCAATTAATTGTTTTCCATATATGTAATAGAAAAGATAAATACATAAGTAATTGGAAGATTCGAATATTGAAATTCTTTATATATATATATATATATATATATATATATATATATATATATATATATATATATATATATATATATATATATATATATATATATACAAAAAACGATTTAATGGTTTGACTTACAATAGTTTTAATTACGTTTATAATGGCAACTTGCACACTTATACGTTGTTTGTAAACAAATTAAGAAGTGTTAATATGACAGTTAATATGAAAGAATATAAACGTATAAAGAGTGTTAATTTGGCATTTAATGGTTTGACTGACAGTTTTTTCTAAAATCTCATTAATTGACGCTTTTATTGTGGGGGAAAAACCGGAATTACCATAGTTACAATGCTTCCTCTTTAAAACTTTAAAATACGTTTTCTAACTTTAAGTATTAAATGATTTATTACGTTTTATTACACATTTAATTTATACGTTTTTTACGTTTTATTACACATTTAATATATACGTTTTTTATGTATATAAATTAACGACTCAACCATTTAACCTTTGCATTCACAATACGAAACACATACCACCAACCATCACCCGTCACCGTTTTCATCATAATCCTGCAAACCATTGTAAACACCGGTATTACTTATCACCCGCTGCTCTGTTTTTGTTTTTCACTTCTTAAACTTTTGATACAAATTTTATTCCTCTTGTGTATGACTTTCGTAGATTATAATCTTTTTATGTAAGGTATTTTAACATGTCAACAATCGGATTGCACTTTATAAGAAACATTCATGATTTCAAGGACAAAATTCACCTCAAGGTCAGGGTTCTACGAATTTGACCCCACACGAACTTCAACAATACAAATGAGATAATATCACTTGAGATGCTGTTAATTGACGAGGAGGTATTACACTTAATCATATTCGATAAATGATATTAGGTATAGATATTATTTATACTAAATTTACTATTAATTAACATCATATGTATTATCCATTTTTTGTAGGGAGGCAGATAGAGATAGCGAGGGAAAACTTTATTTTCTCAAGTATTTTGTTAATGTACAAGCATTATATGCATGTTAGAGGTCATTAACAAAACCAAAGAGTTAATAGAGATTTTTCAGAGGTTTCAGGAAAAACAAACGACACCTTAGACCAAAATGATCAACTAATACGGCAATGGGCAAACCGAATATGTATTTAATAAATACTTTTGTCAAAATAACACAAACTATGGTCAACTCCTGCATGGTCAAACAAGATTGACAATTCACTCCAAACGGGCCCCTTCGGCTAAGTGGTCCTAACCATTATCCAAATCTGGTCCTAGCCAGATTGGCCTAGTCTCTCTAATTGGGTCAGAATCAGATAAACCCTAATTAGGGGTAATACAGTAAATACGGGATCCCAGATGTTGTACTTGAAGACCAGCAGTTTCACACCCGTTGAAGAATAATGACTCTTCTTCTTTCCCGATTCTTCGCCTCCAACTCATCAAAAAAACGGGCCGGGCCAGTTCTGCATGACTATCTGAAAATACAACAAAAAAAATAAATTTATCAGTTTGTTTTCTCTAGTTAACAGTTAAAAACACTAATAACTCAATGTAGGAATTTCGGCCCATTTACTTGTGAATGGGTCGATTCGGGTATGCATAATCTGTAACTTAATGGGTAAAATCGGAAAATTTTGATAAATAAAAGGGTTGCTTGGGTTAAAAAGTAGCCCAAAATGTATATTAAATGCTTATATCATCCTAAATCATATTAATCAAAGTAGATTACATATATCATCCTCGTGGTTAGTATGAAATTACGGATTTTGCCCCTCGACTTCTTTTGTTACAATGATGGTCCTTAATTTTGAAACTTATAACATCAAAGGTCCAAATTTTGAAATTTGTAACATGAACGTGCAGTAATTTTGAAACTTGTAGCATCAACGGTCACTAATAAGTTAAATACCTTTTTGCTATAGGGACCATTGGTGTTGCAAATTTCAAAATTAGGGACTACCAATATAATAAAAATAATCAAGAGACGAAATCCAAAATTTCATACAAACTACAGGGATGAATTATGTAATTTACTGATTCTACTATTATTGGCATATAAATAAAATATATTTTGTAACGATATTTGGCAAGGTAACGATTTGGAACTTTGAGATTTACCCTGAACTTGAGGTGTTGCAGCAGTTTCTTGTGGCTTGTAAGAATTTAAGAGGAAGCAAAGAGTCTTTATTAAGTTTGGATATTGTTTCACATCTGTAAAAGATTAATTAATAATAACAAATCAGAAAAATAAATTGTAATATGTTGAAACAGAGATGAGATTGAAGCACTTACAGAGTAATATATCACTAGCAATAATGAGGTCCCAATCTGGATGAGGATTTGGGAAATCATCACCCCATGAATCTGGTATACAAAATAAGATACAAGATTGTATTAACATAAATTAAAATAAATATATTTTAATTTAAAAAAACAATAATGTATAAACTGAAAAGAGAACTAACGTTTGATATGAGGAAGCACAGGAATTACTCCATTAACCTTGCAATTATGAGCTATATTATCTTCAATCTCTTGATCATCATAATCTGAAGTAGTAATATCCACCTCATATAACTTCTTTAAATAAATAGCTAATGCACCTGTTCCACTGTCATTAATTTTATATAAATAGTATCAATTCACTGAATTAAAACTCAATTTTAAATCCAAAAACACATTATTTATAACAATAACCGACTGGAAACTTGCCTGCCCAGCTCAATGATGCGTTTTCCTTGTATTTTGGATTTGTTTTCAACTAACCATTCTACAAATGCAAATGTTCCTGGCCATAGTAGATTTGCATTCATTTGATGAAATGAGAATTCTCTAATGAGTAATTCCTGGAATCAAACATATATGAAATTTTGATTAAACAGTTATCCAACTTAACATTTCAAATTGTTGATTATAGAACTAATATTACACATCTAGTTTAAATTGAAAACTAAGACTCGTCTCCAACAATAACACAATCGTGAATTTGATTTCAACACAAGGATTTCTACGAACCTAATAATCAATAATTCAAAATTTGGTTTTTTCACGAGATTTTGTGAACGTGTCATGAGATTTCCTTTGATATGAAGTTCACCTACTCACTTTAACGAGAATTTGATGGCGTAAGAACTCACCATTCCAGGAAATTGATGATTTCTCTCAACATAGGTCTGACACTCGTCTGCAGTTTCCTCATCTGCAAGCAGCAACGAGAAGGAATGTAAATATATAGATATAGATATAGAGGCAGAGTGATGACTAAACCTGTAGATGAGGCATCGTCATCATGAAATAGCGAAGATGGAGAAAATAGAGCAATGTCCATGAATGACTACGGTTTCCTTTCAAGCTTCAAAGTAAGCGTGCCCTAGTAATAATCAAGTTTTGATTTTTTTGGCGAAAACGGCCCTTTCAAGTTCAAGTCAATTGATCAACGTCGGTAAAAATAAATAAAGATAAAAGGTTAAAATAACAATTCTGATTTTTTACTCTTCTTTGGAAACTAAATTAATATTACACTCAAATTGTACATTCTAGATATTTAATTTGATGTTTTTATATTTATTTATGGCTTTTGAAAATGACAGCCTTTAGGGCTGTCACTAAGTGCATAAAATATTGTACAATGGAGTAGTTCCAGAAATTCAGGAATCGGTTGAAGATTAAAATACAAGTATTTAATGCATGTGTTATGACTGCCCTAAGGGCTGTCATTATCAAAACCCTTTATTTATTATATAAACATGTACTTCCTCCGTTTCAAAATAAGTGATACACTTTCCTTTTTAGGGTGTTTCAAAATAAGTGATATATTTCAAAAGTTTCCTTATTTGGTAAAAAAATGGGACCCATCATCCACTAACTATCCACTTTAATTAAGTGAAATTACCCTTATACCCTTACTTTTACTTTTAAATATCATTAACTTCACTTAAATTTAAATATGTGGGACTCATCTTCCACTAACTATCCAATTTAATCTAATTAATCTTCATTATCATATTTTACCTCAAAAAACGTGTAAGCTCAAATGTATCACTTATTTTGAAACGGAGGAAGTATATATCTTTTTAAGTTTATGCAAAGCTTTCTTTTTATGTGAATAATTTAAAGAAAAGATTAATTTATACTCTATCTGTCACTAAATAAAGATCTTATTTTTCCTGGGTACAAGTTTTAAGGAGAATTTTAGTGCTAGAGTCATTGATAATAATTTTGATTAAAATATAAAGTTGGTTTGAAGAGAGAAAGATAGTTAGTGGATAGTTAGTAGTAGGATACTTGATAAATATATTATTTTATTAAGTGGACCCCATCAACTTGAAAAATGAGAACTTTATTTAGGGACAAAAATTTAGGAAGAAATGAGAACTTTATCTACGGACGGAGGGAGTATACTTTAAATTTCATTATATATTAATTGAATTTAATTTCTTGCTTATGAACAGTAACCAAGCTATGACAATTGTATTATAAAGGTAATATGAACAAAAGAAATTAAATATTAAAATTTTAGCTCTTAGTTAAAATATTTAAAAAAATATGTTCAATCCGTTTGGAACCAAACTGAATCGAGAAAGGTTTTTCAATTTTTTTCCAAGGGTCCTTCGGTTTTGGACCGAACCAAACTGCTCGGAATTGGACCGGATAAAGAATAGATTTTTGATGTGTACGATCTAGTTATAAAATTATGTCTCCTAAATACCACTAATCTAGATTACCACATTCATAGGCAAGTATACCTAATCGTGGGTAATATAGGCTAGGTAAGTATTTCGGGTTATCGAATCCACAGGGAACAGTTTATGTAATCCAAGTAAAGAAAGTTAAAGAATTAATCAAGAAAAGATTTTTGTTCATGTTTTGATTTATATGAAATGTAATTAATATTTGAAATGACAAGAAATGCAAATTTGAACGATTGAAATGAGATTTAAGGGATATTCACTATGTATGGATTCATCTAGTTCTAAGTATGGTTATTAAGCACCGGCTAGTTTAATGTTCTAGAAGTCACGGTATTAGATTTCTCTCAATCCCATTTAATAAACTAATTACAACTAATAGGAATTTCTTCTCTCAAAAGCTATAACTAATCACACTTCTATTTGTTGAAATTACCGTCTTGAATTAACTAAGACCTCTAACCTAGAATTTTCATTACTAGGGTTGAACTTCTTGTTTAATCTAACTTAATGGAATCTTATCTCTAATCCCTATTTCTAGTGAATTACCAACTAGGTCATAATGAAAAGTTGGGGAAGTAATCAATTGAACCAAATGTTGTCAATATCTAATTTAATCAATTACCAACGATAAAGAAACGAAAACTCATAAATTAAACCAAGAAGAGTAATTAAACATCAACAATTATTTTGAACACAAACAAACCCTAAAATTAAACCATACTTAACCCTAGAATCATCCAAACATAGTGAATATAAAGATTACTAGCACATAGACATGCTAGAAATCAACAAACAAGAGTCAAAGTATAGAATTACAACCATAGATTTAATCCAAAATGTTTGAGAATCAATGATTGCTATAAACTTGACTAATCCCTTGATAAACTGCTTCCAAAATCGTCCTTAACTGCCCAAAAACACACTTCCAGAAAAAGATGCCTGACATTTCCCTTTGATCTGGTATAAAACACGATCAGAGGCGCATAGTTCACGGCGCGAACTATAGTTCGCGTCGTGAACTTCCTGTTTCGATGACATAACGATCGGTAACTCTCGATAACGAACGCGAAGACCATACAGGGACTTTGGTGACTGATCGTGAATAGTTCACGATCAGTTCACGATCGTGAACTATTTTTGCCTTATAATTTTGTATTTTTCTTCATCTTTTGGCCCGTTTTTGGCACCTCTTTCGATATATCACCTGAAATGTAACATAAACACATAATTGAGTAATATCACATGTATTTGCTTCTAAAACGTACTCAAAATTGACGATATTGACGGGTTTGAACGTGTCTAAAAACGTCAATATCAAAATCCCCACACTTAAACTTTGCTTGTCCTCAAGCAAATCATCCTGAAAAATCTGTTAGTAAGACACCAATCCAATGCATATGACAAACATCTCAATCACAATCAATGCCAATTTCAGAATTTAGCTTAATTTAGCAAATAAAATTTTACCTAGACTTTATATCCAATTTTGTGTACCAAACTAGTTAACTTTTCATAAACCTACTAATTTTTTGGCTACCTTAATTATACCAATTTTAATTTAGAATCTCTTCATTCTTGCATAATCTACAAATATCATCTTTATGAAAACTACCCAATTAGTAGGGTTAAAATAAGAAAAATTAGTTTAAATATCATTGGGTAGCGTAAACGCTTTATTCATGTATGCTTTATTCAAGCTTATTTATTTTTGCTTATTTTCTTTCTTTCTATTTTTTTTCTTTTTCTTTTTTTTTTTTTTTTTTTTATATTTTTCTTTATTTATTTATTTGTTTGGTGGGAAGAACCTCAGCTCGAATGCCACCCGCGTAACAGACTTTCCACCAACATGTCCAGATCAGTTGACCTTAGAATGCTAGGTTTGAAGGACCCCTCGGGCTTACTTGTCTGAGTGACACCCGTCCGGTTGTTTGTTCTTCCACAATATTTAATTAATAACTTTTTAATATAATTTTGTTTATTATTCACAATGATGTGCACCGTAAACTAAAGGCCCTTATCTTAACCTAATGTCATTGGGAGCTAGTAAAACTAACCTTAATTTTCTTAATTTTGTATTTTTCTTCATCTTTTGGCCCGTTTTTGGCACCTCTTTCGATATATCACCTGAAATGTAACACAAACACATAATTGAGTAATATCACATGTATTTGCTTCTAAAACGTACTCAAAATTGACGATATTGACGGGTTTGAACGTGTCTAAAAACGTCAATATCAATTTTGCATTAACATTATAATCAAACTGCTATAGCTTGTTTTAATACAATTCAATCCAGTCTGATTCAACGCCCGATTCTCATTCCACATTTCACTAGGTGTGTTTAAAAATATCCGAAAAATAGGTATCCGAAAAAATATATGATACCTGAAAATCCAGGTACCCGTATATTGGGCACCTGAATTTTTGGTTATCCGAATTTCAATTATCGGATACGGGTAGTAATTTTCTGAAATTTGGGGTATTCGGCTACTCGGTATCCGAATTTTCTTTTTCCAATTTTTTTTATATATTTAAATTTTGTATTCAAATAGACTAAACTCTAAAGGCTTTATTAATTATTCACTAGCTTGAAGTGTGAACTGTGAATGATGGACCAATATAGATGTCTTTATTCATTATCTCTTATAAATTTGATTGATAGTTTTAAATTTGTTAATTAAATATTCTATTATTGTTAATTAGATGTTATATTTTTATTAATTTATGTTAATATTCGGGTACACAGTTTTAGATACCTAAAATTTTAAGTATCTGGAAATTCAAGTATGAATATTAGGGGTGAGCAGAAAAAGAGGGTAAGTAGGACCGGAACCGGAACCGTCTCGGAATCGGAGGTTCCGGACCAGGAAGCTGCTAGGAGGTTCCGGTTCCTAAAATCATGGAACCGCCCTAAGAGGTTCCGATTTTCAAAATTAAGGAACCTGGAACCAGTGGATAATCTGGAACCGGTGATTACATGGTATATTTTTATTAAAATATATAATATATAATATATTATACATGATTAAATTAAATAAATTTATGATTAATCTAAATGTAAAACAGTAGTTCAAATAAAAATATAAAATTGACCTTACTCGTTATAATTGAGTCAGAAATTGGGTGAGTGTGAGTAATTCACTCGTCTTGAGATCGTATATGTGTGAACGATTTTCACATGAATCACACATTTACTATGTTTTTGTTATTCTATTCACTTATTTCTGTTTTGAACAATATTCGTAATCGTTAAACTATATTTAAATCGTTAAACGATATTTGTTATCGTTAGTTTGTGTTATTTATTATCTTGTTTATTCTGTAAGTAATGTTAAATTTTTTTTAATTTAGATACAATGTAACCGGAACCTGCCCTGTAACCGGTGGTTCCGGTTCCGAAAATTTAGGAACCTGTGTATTCCAGGTTCCGATTCCGATTCCAATATCTCAGAACCTGCAGTTCCTGTTCTAGTTCCGGTTCCAGTCAGAACCGACGGGTACCCTATTATGGTCACCCCTAATGAATACCAAGTACCCAAATTTATTACTAGACGAATACTCAGATTTCAGGTATCCCAAATTTCGGGTACCCTGTTTCGTGGTCTCAATAGCAAGGAAAATTGGCATTGATTTCCTGCAGCACATTCAAATCACTATCTACATTCTTTAGCTACCTTATCTGTTCCTTAAAACCCGCCAAACGAATTTGAAATGTCTCCTCATCTACTTACTTTAACTTCATTACCTGTTCCTGAAACCCAAGATCCAAAACGCACACCAGAATCCCATGGAAATGATCTTCTCTACACATTCAAATCACCATTTGAGCTCAAACAACTTCACGCCCAAATCATCAAAACCAACACCTCGCCCTCTATCCTCCCACTTTCCCACGTTGCCTCCATTTGCGCGCTAACTCCTAGCTTTCCCTACGCTAGAAAAATCATCCAGCTTTCCGGCAAGCCCGAGACCGTTTTATGGAATTCATGTTTGAAAGATTTCGCCCAAAGTGATTCACCTAATGATGCAATTCGTTTATTTTGTCGATTATGGGAATATGATGTTTGTTTAGATGCATTTACTTTCTCCTTCCTTCTTAAAGCTTGTACGAAACTTTCAGGTGGTTTAGATGGGAGGATTATTCACGGGTTTATCGAGAAACTTGGGTTTCAATCCAATTTGTTTTTACAGAATAGCCTGGTTCATTTATATGCAGTTTCCGGTGAGATTAATGATGCCCACCAACTGTTCGATAAAATGTCTGAACGAGATGTTGTCACATGGAACATAATGATTACACAATTAGTGAAAAGGGGAAACGTAGATGAAGCGTTTATGTTGTTTAACAGGATGCCAGAAAGAAATGTGAGATCATGGACATCTATGATCATGGGTTTTGTTCAGTGTGGAAAACCGAAAGAAGCAATAGATCTTTTCACCAAAATGGAAAATGAAAAATTATGTCCAAATGAGGTTACAGTTGTGGCTGTTCTTGCAGCATGTGCAGATATCGGTGCACTTGACTTAGGTAAAAGAATCCATGAATTTTCAAACCAAAATGGATTTAAACAAAACACCCGTATTTGCAACACGTTGATAGACATGTACATCAAATGTGGTTGTCTAGAAGCCGCCCGTTGTGTTTTTAATGAAATGGAAAAACCAACAGTTGTATCATGGTCAGCTATGATCCAAGGGCTAGCAATAAACGGACACGGTGAAGAAGCTTTAAAATTATTTTCCAAAATGATTAAATCAGGAACAAAACCTAACGATGTAACGTTTATCGGGCTTTTACACGCTTGTAGCCACATGGGTTTGGTAAAAAAGGGTCAAGAATATTTCACTTCTATGACTAAAGAATATAAAATAATCCCCCGAATCGAACATTATGGTTGTATGGTTGATCTTATGAGTCGGGCCGGATTACTAAAAAAAGCCCGTGAATTTATAAAAAAAATGCCGATTAAACCAAACGGGGTTGTTTGGGGGGCACTTCTTGGCGGTTGTGGGGTCTACAAAAATGTTGAAATGGCTGAAGAAGCCATTGAACATCTTCTTGAATTAGACCCACTTAATGATGGATATTATGTTGTTTTATCCAACATTTATGCAGAAGCTAAAAGATGGGAAGATGCTGCTAGAGTGAGAAAGTTGATGAGAGAGAAAGGGGTTAAAAAGACACCCGGTTTAAGTTCGGTTTCAATAAACGGTGTGGTTCACGAGTTTGTGGCGGGTGACGAAACGCATCCTCAAATTGAAGAAATACAAAAAAAATGGGAGATTTTGTTGCAAGAAATGAGGTTAAGAGGGTATGTACCGAATACTTCTGTTGTTCTTCTTGATATAGAAGAGAGTGAAAAAGTTAGGTTTTTGTTTGGGCATAGTGAAAAGTTGGCAGTTGTGTTTGGTTTGATTAATACGAATAATGGAATCCCGATTAGGGTTATGAAGAATCTTCGGGTTTGTGAAGATTGTCATGTTGCTTTGAAGATGATATCGGAGATAGTTGGTAGGGAGATTGTAGTAAGGGATAGAAGCCGTTTTCATTGTTTTAAAAACGGTTTGTGTTCTTGCAAAGATTATTGGTAATTTATTTGGTTAAAGATTATTGAGTGAAGTTGTAATTAGGTGTATAATGAACAAAAGTGTGTTCGAGCATGTAATCGGCCATCTATAAGAATTACTAGTTCATGTTCGTTTTTGTAACTTTTAATTGCTTCTTTAAGAATTACTAGTTCATCATAAACACCATAAGCATCATAATTGTCATCGAGGAGTGTTTACATTGCAAGAATTATTTAGCTATTAAAATTATCTGTTTCATTTCTTACAAGACATCATGGTTCTTTAGCTAACATTATGTTTAATAAACGTTAGAGTAAATTACAAGGATGGTTCTAAGGTTTACATTAAACTTCACATATGGTCATTTAGTTTAAAAAATTATACCGGTAGTTTTTTTATTGAATTATTTTGCACTTACATTGACAGTCCTTCAAAATTACGTCGTTAGTCCTTTATCCGTTGAAATATTTAACGAACGTAAGACTAAATGATTGTAGATGTAAAAACTTTCCAAAGAAAAACTACCAATGTAATTTTTAAAGTAAATGATCATATACTTCCTCGGATTCAAGATAAGTGATACACTTTTCTTTTTTGGGTGATTCAAAATAAGTGATACATTTTAGAAAATTACCTTATTTGGCAAAAATTAGTGGGACCTACATTCACTATCTATCTAATTTAACAAAGTGAAATGACCCTTTTACCCTTACTTTTTACTTTTAAACATCATTAACCACATTTTATTCAAAAGGTGTGGGACTCATTCCCTACTAACCATCCAATTAATTTAATTTAACCATCATTATAATCTTTTGCCTCAATAACTGTGAAACCTAAAGTGCATCCTAACCGTTACGAAATAGCCTTTTTGCCACGTGAGTCGAAACCAAAGGGAAGCACAATCACCATTCTAGTTGTCACAGGCTTGATCTATCTTTCCTTGAAAATAATATGTAACGAAGATCACAATGCTTTATAACGAGTTTATAAATATACATACCATATTTATAAATTAGGATATTCATATCATTATATTTATAAACTAGGATACATATCAATCTTCCCTTGAAAATTATATGTAACGAAGATCACAGCGATTTGTGACGGGTATACAAAGATACATATCATATTTATAAACTTGGATATTCATATCATTATATTTTATAAAAAAATTATTTATGTACTGTAATTGAACAATAATATTTGACTTAGGAAATTTTATTACAAGGTAATTCCTTGGCGTAGATTACATAACATATATTATGTATGCGTCACTCAAGGCTTAATGATATTGATATGTGGTGTTGTCCGTGACTAAAAGTAGGGGTGAGTAAAATGACCGAAAAAACCGAACTTAATCGATACCAAACTGATAACAGAATTCGGTTCGATTTAAGAAATTCACTTATATCGGTTTCGGTGCATTTGGTATCGGTTTTGGACCGAACTGGATTGATAAAAGGTCCCAAGTAACAAACAGTCATAACTCATGAACTACCTCTCGATCAGTTTCCATTCAATAGCATCCTTGATTTTATACGGCATGCATTGATCCTAAATTACCTCTCATTTTACGGTGGATATCAACATCAAGATGATTTTTTGAGTTAAAACCCATTTTTAACTGTTTATTTTGAGTTTTAAGAAATTCCATTATATTTTTGTTTTTGTTAATGATGATTTATGGAGAAGTGCATATCGGTTCTAGGATTTTTTGTTAATGATGATTTTTTATTAATTTAATTGCTTTTAATTGATCTAGCTTACCGGTCCAAATCGGTTCCGGGACTGAAAACTGAACCGAAACCAAATCGAAACCGATTACACATAATCGGTTCGGTTTCGGTTTCCGAATTTCAGCTTTATCGATTTTCGGTCTTATCAGTTCGGTTCGGTTTGGTTTTCGGACCGAGCTCACCTCTAACTAAAAGTCATGAATTCAATAGATAAAAATTTAAGTGGATTCTCAAAATAAAAAATATTATGCAGGGGTCATTCTTGCATACGCTTAGAACATAAAGGTGTAAATCGGTGTAAACCCATTAGCAAAACCAGAACACACACTCATTCCTTTGCATCGCTGCATAACCGCCACAATCGCAATTCTACTTATCGCTTTACGAAATACACACACAGACATACAAATCAGGGTTACGAATCAATGGACGGAACTGGAGTAGTGGCGGTGTACGGCAACAGCGTGATGACGGAGAGCAAGAAATCGCCATACTCCGTCAAGGTTGGTCTCGCTCAGATGCTCCGTGGCGGCGTTATCATGGACGTCGTCAACGCCGAACAGGCACGCATAGCCGAAGAAGCCGGCGCCTGCGCCGTCATGGCTCTGGAGCGAGTTCCGGCCGACATCCGTGCGCAAGGCGGCGTTGCGCGGATGAGCGATCCACAACTCATTAAGGAAATTAAACAGGCCGTTACGATTCCGGTGATGGCGAAGGCGAGGATTGGGCATTTTGTTGAGGCGCAGATTCTGGAAGCGATTGGCGTCGATTACGTCGATGAGAGTGAGGTTTTGACGTTGGCTGATGATATGAACCATATTAACAAGCATAATTATAGGATTCCGTTCGTTTGTGGTTGCCGGAATTTGGGTGAGGCCTTGCGAAGGATTCGTGAAGGCGCTGCTATGATCCGTACGAAAGGCGAAGCAGGAACTGGTATGATATTTTTTTCAATGATTTTGCTATTTCTATTGAATAATCAATCATTTCAGCAAGGGATTCCAAATTACAAATAGTATAAAAATCGGTATATAATTCATTTTGTAATGTTTTTATATTGCGTCTTCTCTGCATTTGATCAGTTTTTGTTGAGAGTTCTTCCAATTCATTTGAATGCCAAAATAGCTACGACTAGTTTACTGATAACACGTGGTACAAAAATCAGTATGTCCAGAAATAGAAAAGCAATTGATGTGAAAAAACTGAATTTATCAAATTTGGAGTTACCTGTATTTTTATATAATTTTGAATTATATGGTGTTATAGCTGGTCTTTTGTTTGTGTATACTTTGGAGCAAGAAAAATGTCCCCTTTTTGTTATGAATAAGCATACTATTTGACATTTTATGCAACATTTTCAGGCAACATAATTGAGGCAGTACGACACGTTCGTTCTGTAATGGGTGACATTCGGGTTCTTGCAAACATGGATGATGATGAAGTCTTCACTTTTGCCAAGAATATTGGTGCACCATATGATTTAGTGATGCAAACCAAACAATTGGGCCGGCTTCCAGTGGTTCAGTTTGCAGCAGGTGGTGTTGCTACACCAGCAGATGCAGCTTTGATGATGCAATTGGGGTGTGATGGTGTGTTTGTGGGGTCAGGTGTGTTCAAGAGTGGTGACCCGGCCCGTAGGGCCCGTGCTATTGTCCAGGCTGTCACTCATTACACGGACCCTAAGGTGCTTGCTGATGTCAGCTGTGGGTTGGGTGAAGCCATGGTTGGGTTGAACCTTGATAAGAATGTGGAAAGGTATGCTAACCGGTCTGAGTAAGGTGTGGTTTGGCTTTTCTCTGTTTGTTGTTCTAGAATTTAAGACTTTTGGAGAATATAAACATAAATCAATTGTGCTGATGTCAATATTGTAATGATAATATGAGACCCATTTGTGCCTAAACTTGTATTCTTATTTGCAGAGTCCCTTCTACTTTCTTCTATGTGTTGGGATCTTGTATTTAATCATTCGTATGTTGTGCTTGAATGCGTCTCTAAGTGGAACATTCCTAGGATTGTTGGTAGCTTGTGTTGCATTTATTGGCTGAATGTGTTTGGTATCGTGACAATGGAAACAAAAAAAAGTCTAGGACGATAAATCGTAGATAGTATCACTAATTTAACGTAACTAGCTAATTGGATAGAAGACCTACAATATTTGCACTAGGAGATAAACCTTTAGATCGCATTCTAGCCGCTATGAGGGAAGGAATAGAATCCGAAGGATTTTAATGATATCACACGCAAATGACAACCGGCTAAAACTTTTTAATCTGTTAGTTAACTCGAACAAGAAAAGGTCGGGAGAGGTGAGGAGAGAGGTACAAATTCGCCTATAGGCCGAATATTCAAGAAAGGTGTGCCTAAATTCCTATATACTTCCTCCCATTCAAAATAAGTGATACACTTTCCTTTTTTGGGTGATTTAAAATAAGTGATACACTTTAAAAAATTACCTTATTTGGCAAAAAAAAGTGGGACCCTCACCCAATAACTATCTACTTTAATAAAATGAAATGACTCGTTTACCCTTACTTTTTGCTTTTAAATATAATTAACCCCACTTTATTCAAAAAATATGGAACCCATTCCCCACTAATCATCCAATTAATCTAATTTAACCATCATTATAATCTTTTGCCTCAAAAAACCGTAAAACCCAAAGTGTATCACTTATTTTGAATCGGAGGAAGTATAGGTTTAGGTTATGTTTGAGAAAACTTATTAACGGGGCTTATGAGCTTATTAAGCTTAAATTTTCAAGCGTATTTGAGCTTAATAAGCTAATAAGCTCATAAACCCTGTTAATAAGATTTCCCAAACATGCCCTTATAATCCTAGAATTTGAATTCTATATCAGATGAAATCATATTCATTAATTCTATATAGGGGTGGACATAGTCCAAAAACCGAACCGAAATTGAGAATGATAAATTTTTAAAACCGAAACTGAATTGGTTGCATGTTTCCGGTTTGGTTTGATTCAGTTCGGTTTCAGTTTAGTGTTTTTAGCCTCTACGATGACCGAACTGAAACTAATAGGACCGAAACTAAAAATGCTAAAATTCAAAATCAATCCTGTTACATATTTTCAGTTTTGTTTCCATTCAATTTTAATTGATTTTTAGTCTGGTTTAGTTTTTTCAGGTGAAATGCTCTCCCATAATTCTTTATTTATCTCTGGACCCTGTCTCAATTAAATTATCAGTTTATGACAAACAAACTCTTCAAATAATCATCAGTCTTGAACCCAGAAGGATCTTATTATGATAATCAAATATTACAAACTTACATAATAACGTTAAACACTATATCTAATAATTTTCTATTTGGACTGACCTTATTATCCACTTAAGGAAAGAAAAATATCACACGCTACACAAGATAATGATGTGCAAGCTGACCTTATTATTATATCAAATATTTTTAGTTTATTTGATGAAGTTATAAATACTATATCTAATAATCTCCCAGTCATCAATTATAAGTAGTGTAATATAAAAGTGAGCATGATTTAGAAACTGAACCGAAACCGTTAATTATGAAACCGAACACATTGAATTTTCAAATGAAACCAAAATGATTACATATTTTCGGTTTTAACTCATTTCCGGTTCAAATTTTTTTTTTAGCCTAATGCTCATCCTAACCAAGAGCCTAGCCGAACTAAAACAACCGAAAATGAATTTTTAAAACCAAAACCGATTATATTTTCAGAAATAATATTGCACCTCCAAAAGCTTTGAACCCGCCCTGTAATTAATTATGTAGTAAAAGGGGTTCGATTTTTTTATATATATATTAGATTTCACAAGCGTATAGATCACTCTCTTCGTTAATAATAGAATATGACTACTGCCATGCACCACAAATTTATAGGATGAAAAATAGAACATACATGCTCCTAAATTCCTTACACCCATCTATATTATTATATAATTACAGTAGATGCAAAATATAAAGCTCGAAAAAAAACCCGTAAATGCATATCTAATTAACTATATTTCTAGATCTTGAAACTTATGTTGGCCTTCATTGATGCCGAGCAAGCGGCGGAGGAGTATTTTCCGGGTAGCGGCGTTTTCCGTCAATGGTTTCACGTTTTTTATTAGCATAAAAAAAGTAACCAACTGCACCGGCAGTGACGATCCCAGCAACAACCATGGTCGCAGGGCTCATCGGAGCATTACGCCGCCCCATCCACTTAGCTTTTAGATCCTCCTGTTGTCCAGTGGCCATGTTTTTGTTTCTTAATTACAAAAGGAAATTTATAGCTGTTTATGGTTTTGTTATTCTACGTTGTCGTCGTTGCAAACTCTATATATGGGAAACACTTTGCCTACGTGTAAAGAAATGGCGGCTAGTTTGTAAACGTGGCAGCTTGTCCGTTAGCGTTGAGTGATGTGACGACAAGTGTGTTGTTGTCTAAACAACGGCGGCTTAATTATATATCATCCTACAATTTCTTATTTTCTGTAAATTTTCGTCTAATATAAAATTTATGTTGCAAATATGTCAAGGTTAGAGTCAGAATATATAATGTTTGTACTTACTGTAGTGTATTTGCAGAATTGTAGGTATATTTCCATTATATATAACATTATTATTATTATTATTATTATTATTATTATTATTAGTAGTAAATGATGATGATGACTAACAGCGTGTTTGGGAATGTTTTAAAAAATAGCTTATTAATTTATTGATTTTTCAAGAAGTCAATAAGTTGTTTGTGTAGAAGTCTCAAAAATGAGTTTTTAAGAAGTAAGGGGTTTCTTACTTTTCAAAACTTCTTTTTAAAAAGTCAATAATCTCATAAGCACTTTTCAAAAAGTACACCCAAACATGCCCTAACTGGGACCAAATCAAGAAAAGGAGGCCGACGAACTCTAATCTTACTATCCTACTCGTAACCCATTAACGGATTGGCTATTGAGGGCTTCTCTAGGTATTAAGCTGTCTAAATTTGAGATGATACACAAATGTACGTGGGGTAATAGAACATTTTACTCCTTAAAAGCTCGTGAAAAAATTATTGAACTGAAATGAGCATAATTTTTACCACGAATCTTCGTTTCAGGCGTTCGACATGTCAAAAGTTCCATATTGATGAGGGCTGCGTCTTGGTAAATAGCCGTAGGCGGTATATGGAATTTTCGGGACCAAAACGCTGTTTATAGGGAGTTATTTGCATTTTTAGTTTTTTTTTATTTTTTATTTTTGGACTTTGAGTTTTGCTCAGTTTTCGGCTCGTTTGTGTTTTTTGACCCGTTCAAAAATCTTGGGCTTATTTAGTGTTTGTTAAGAGTTAGTTCTGAATTTTATGAAATTTGAGTTTTTTCTCTTAAAATTCACAGTATTCTTTGAATTAACGTGTGTTGAGATGTCCCACATTGGACAAGAGATGAACCAGTAATGTGTTTATAAGGGTCCTGGGCTACTCCTCTTACAACCAATTGGTTTTAAGATGGAACCCCACAAACTGACATGGTATCAGAGCAAGGTTCACCGGTAGTTGGTCAAACGGCCACACGGACCCCACGTAACCCATAAATATCCACGTGTTAGGCGCGGAAAAAAAGGCGCCACACATGAGGGGGCGTGTTGAGATGTCCCACATTGGACAAGAGATGAACCAGTAATGTGCTTATAAGGGTCCTGGGCTACTCCTCTTACAACCAATTGGTTTTAAGATGGAACGCCACAAACTGACAACGTGGTATTTGGATTAGCTTGTCGTGATTATTCTAAGAATCAACAGGATGAATCCGTGATCTCATTTTTGAGTCTACATCAACTTCAAACTGTGTAAGAAAACAGCTTGGTTCAGGACCTTGTGTACAAACATATTGATTTAAACTAGAACCAATAACCAAACATGGCTGGCAGAGTGTGTCAATCATCCTATAACACATGTGGGGTGCGTATAAAGAACAAAAAGGTAAACACTTTTGTTGTTTGATGAAAGAAATAAAGGGCATATGGGTTTGGTTTGTTTGTATAGTTATCCCACATTGGTTGTAGACTTGTAGTGTATGTGAGAAAAAAAAAAATCGTGTATAAAAGATGGTTGAAAACTATTTCCAAACCGCCTCTTTGGTCTTGGCTCTCCCTTGCCCATCCAGAATTTCTAGGACTCCCTTCTTTGGTTAAAGTCCTACAATTTATTAAACCAAAATTTTATTTTACTTGTTATTCTAATGAATTATAGTTTTTGTTTCAGTAAATAAATTTAATAAATCCAACGGTTTTTATTTACAAACATTCTATTTTGCCTGCAAATGTGAGTTGTCACTCGACCCATTTTTACTGGTAAACCGATTTGGACCTGGTAGAACTTAAACTAAGAAAGAAGTTATGGCATACAATTGGCACTGTTTGATTTGATGGGTTAACTCTAAACTCCATCCGAATCGTCATGTTAGATTTGCTCATATTTTATCTGATTTGGTTCAAACTTCGGATTTAGTCCCAACTTGTCTTTTGATCCGGTCCGAATAAAAAAACATTGGGCTCGTTCTTGTCTTAATCCTAACTCATTTTTCATCATTTGACACAATTATATATAAATAGAATCAAACAACATGGTTTCGGTTAGGGGTGTCAAAAAGGTCAAGCCGATCCGACCCTAACCTGATTATGCTAGTCGGGTTGGGTGTATATAGGTCTTATGTTGATATCAGATTTTTTAACCTGACCTGACAAACCCGACGTTAGCATCGGGCCGGGTATCGTGTTTGGATCGCTTAACTTTATTTGGTTTCAGGTTGATCTGATTAGACCAAATTGAAGTTTAAAGACCTTCTTCTTTTAAATTTAATTGTTTTACTAAAAGAAATGGAGAGTGAATGCTACATGTACCATTACATCCATCCTTCTTCATAAAGGTGTTATTAACCTGATTTGTAATTTTTTGAAAATTTTTAGCTTCATTTAAACATCCAAAAATCTTTTAAGCTTGAATGCCTAGCCTGATTTTATGTTCATCTCTATATGTACACTATAGACATAATAAAAATTTTAAGTTGTGTTGTGATATCCCAACAATTGAGTTAGGCATCCACTGGTTACTAAATGGTTGTGAAATGAGGTGCTTTCTTTATGTACCACTAGCATCTTATTATTATCAAGAAATCAAACAAAAGTTATCAACTTCACTTGAAAATGACACTTAGAAGAGTTTTTTTGTGCGCAATGCTTTTCAAGATGCAATTACGTATTAGTTTGATTGACTATATATATACAAAGCACAAGTTAATAAATCATGGTCACAACAGAGTTTAATTAACAAGCCCGTGTCGTTTATTTGATATGCGAGATCAAGTAGAGACCACAAATGATCTTAAAAGGATATGGCGAATTTCCTTTATTGATTGTATTTATATTTTAATCTTCATATAACATTGTTATTATTGACTAATATTGCGATTTTGCTTTTATTGATTGTATTTATACGTAACCCGGCCAACCAGATCGAGTTGGCCTGATAAAACGATCGACTAATGCGAACCCGACCAACTCGATTCTTTATCGGGTCGGGTTCCGGGTAAGTTTTTTTTACTTCAATCTCAATGGACCCAACTAGATAAGAGTCTAGCCCCGCCTCACAACCCGATTTGACACCCTTAGTTTCAATTGTTTTATTATGGATATTAAGTTGTACAATTTTGGATGGATTATTTACAAATTTTAGAGCAAAATTAGTTTTTTCTTGGTAGCTGAATTTATGTTGTCGGTTGTTGGTTAGTTTTTGTTAATATGTCCCACATTGGACTAGAAATGTACAGATAATGTGTTTATAAAAGTCCTGAGCTACTCCTCTTATAACCAATTGATTTTAGGGTTTACGATAGAACCTCACAAACTTACAGTTTTCATCTCTGACGTTAGTTAGCTCATTTGGTTTTATTGTCCACCTGATTGTCTTCGGTTAACTGGACAAGTTCTAAATTTCAAGGTTCAGCCGATCCAAAAATTTCTCCCCATAAATTGATTGAACTGGAGAAATGGGATAAAGAGGAGAAGAGATGTGTGGGGTATTTGAATAAAAGTTATATATATATATATATATATATATATATATACTGTTTGAATGTGTGTGTCAGTTGAGTGTATGTTGAAGTATCAACTAACATGACGTTGATTTGGCAAAGTGTCAACTAACATGACGTTGATTTGGCAAAAACTGAAGTATCAGTATGTGTTATGGTTGAAACGGTTTATACTTTCTCACGCATTTCGGTGGGAGCCAAACGATATGGAGCACGAGCTATCGGTGTCGCTCCCGGAACTAAATCGATACGGAATTCTACTTGCCTCTCCGGTGGCAATCCCGGTAAATCGTCGGGAAATACCTCGGGAAAATCCCGAATCACCTTCACATTTTCCACCGTCTTCTTTTCCTTCCTTCCATCTAACACATACGCCAAAAAGGACGAACACCCTTTGGCTAAACATTTTCTTGCTTTAACCCTGGTCATAAGGCATGGTAAATGGTGTCGTCTCTCGCCATACACATATACTTTTTCATTATTGAGAGTCTTGATCGAGACTATCTTTTTCCCACATAAAATCTTTGCTTGATGCCCAACCAATCCATACTAATGACTATATCAAATCCCGTAATTTCCATAGGTAATAAATTTACCTTAAACTTTCTCCCGTCTATTTCTAACTCACAATTTCGACACATATGATGAACTATGGAAGTTTTACCATCCGCAATTTCAATATCATAAATCTCATCAAGAAGTTCTAAGGGCACATTCAATTTCTCAACAAAATCATGGGACACAAACGAAAAAGTAGCACCCGAGTCAAATAAGATCCGGGCGGGAATATAATTTACAAGTAGGGTACCTGAAACGACATCGTGGGCTTCCTTGGCTTCATCTCGGGTAAGTTGGAAGGCTCGACCCTTGACCTTTGTCGGCTCCGCTTTCTTTTGTGCGGTCGACACCATCGTCTCACTCCCCTTCTTCGGGCAAGAATTGTTATAGTGCCCTTTTTCGTGGCACGAATAGCACTCGATTTCATCCAATGGCTTGGCCCGGCAATTCCTTGCCAAATGCCCCGGTCTTCCACACTTAAAACAAGCTTTCACATCCGCCAAACACTCCCCCTTGTGGTCCTTGCCACACTTCTTACACGTGCCCACACTTGATTGCTTAGAGAAGGTCGGGGTGAACTTTCTCTTCTTCACCGAACCCGAGCTCCCCTCAAACTTCCTCTTCTCAAACTTCTCAAACTTTGGCCTCTCATTGATTCTCCTTTGGCCCACTTCCTCCACATTCCTCGCCGCACTAATAGCCTCATCTAGTGTGGCGGCCCTCTTCACTTCCAACTCATACTCCCACGGGAGTCCATTAGCATAACGAACAATCTGGGATCTCTCATCCGGATACAACTTGATCACAAACGGGATTAATCCCGTGAACTTCTTAGTGTACTCATCGACACTCAAACCACCTTTCTTCAAATGAACAAACTCTTCTTGGAGTTTTTCCAAGTTCCTCTCGGGGCAAAACTTTGCCTTCAACCGCTTCACAGACTCTTCCCAAGTCATCTTGTACACCGCCCTTTTTCCCAGGGATTCATACACGGTGTCCCACCACACAAGGGCTTCATCTTTCAACAATCGGGAAGCATAGATTACCATATCACCTTCTTTACACTTGCTAGCTTCAAGGACTTGTTCGGTTTCACGGATCCAATGGATTGTGACTTTCGGTTCGGAGCTACCATAGTAGTTATCGGGCTTGAAAGCCATAAAACTCTTATAAGTACAACCCTTTCTTTCCCTCGGCTCGGGGTCACTTTCTTCCTCAGTTGAAGACTTTTCAGTTTGAGCAACACTACTTGACTTGCTTTTGGTGCGGGGTGGAGATTCCTCCCGCGTCTCACGATCCTTATGTTCATTGAGGATTCGATGCACATCATTATTCACGACATCCCTCATTTGGTTGAACATAGCTTGAAGATGTTCCACAGTTATCGGGGTGTGGTTCCTATCAGCACCCGAATTTTCCTCCTCGATTCGATTCTCCGGGCCAAACACCGGATTGCTAACACGATTTGAATCTTGTTCTTGGTCAAGTGGACCCCTTCCACTTCTAGTTTGCACCATCTTACTATAATAAGACATCAATCATTTAGAAGTCAATTCATCAAAATAACGGTAATATAGGTCGTTCCCAAACCAAACATGACCTATTCCTTCAAGGTCAACCCTATTGAACTTACACTTAAGATCTCAATTGTCAATTCGTTATTATCCTATGGAACTTATGGTCCTACTAGCTCAGTCTAAGTCTAGGATGGTCAACTCAACCTAGTTCACTTAAACTATAGCTCTGATACCAAGTTGTAACACCTCAATTTTCAAAACAATATTTAAATAACATTTCATCCCAAAATGAGTAATAATGTGTCGGTGTCAAATACCGAATTTACAAAAAACTAAAAGGTTTCTTGTTTGAGATTATCAGAGTTTACAAAAACAGTGTTACAAAATATATCTAAGCCATAGGACAAGGACTCCAACTATGAACACCAAGCTAATCTCAACAAGGCCTCCTCTCTAAACTGGCCTCCTAAATATTCGATCCCGAACCTGAGTACATAGCAAAACACAAACATAGTACGTGAGACAAAATTGCCTCGTGAGATACATGGGTTTTAGACCCGATAAACAATTAGTCACATAATATCATTTATATTATAATAATATTATTAGTTCCATTCGGGTCACTTCATTTCTTTCATCATTGGCCATTGTCAAGATAATCGGAATGCCTCCAATCTATCAAGACCGTCATATCCACGGTAACCGGAATGCCTCCAATCTACCGGGACTCATAGGTATTGGGTAATCGGAATGCCTCCAATCTACCACTAACCTTAAGGTACCGTAATAACCGGAATGCCTCCAATCTATCACGGCCCTAGGGACATCATAATCCTCATCATCATTTATCACTTATCATCATGAGCTTATAGCTCCATCATTTCTTAATCAATTCATCATCACATAAGCAATTCATTGGTAATCCCATAATTGACTCAATTACTTATAGACTCGATAAAACATGTAAATATAAAACATTTACTAGCTATGTACTCAGTTTTGAAAGTTCACATGTACTCACCTTAGCCAAGCTTATCCAAAAGATGTGTTTCTTGAACACAAATGTCTCTTCCCAAGACTTGAACCTCAAATCCTTCCACCAAATGACCTTTGATCTTCAAATATGAGCAAGAATCTTCAAGATCTAGTGAAGATTAAGCTCCAAACACCTCCTTAAACTCAAAAATCGCCCTCACAAGAAGAGAGGAGAAAACTAGGGTTTGTTTTTGCATTTAATGAGCCAAGCCCGACTTAAATGCTACAGGTCGGGAAAGTTCGCGCCGCTATCCCCGAGTTCGCGCCGCGAACTCCCAAAAACACGCATCCCTCGCGATCGGGAACCAGGTCGGGAACTTCTCACGATTGATGCTCGAACTCTCTGTCCCGACTTCGCGAACGCGAACAGAAGTTCGCGCCGCGAACTTGCCAGGCAGCCTAGACTGCACTTTTTCACCCATGTCTTCACCCGGTTTCGCCCATAGTTTTCTCGTACGGTGTCCAAACGGTACGAAATCAAATCCTACGTGTTTTAAATGAATTATCCATATTTATCATATTTTTGTACAATTTATTTATTTACAAATTTCGGATCGTTACATGTGTCACTTATTTTGATACATTCCAAAATGAAAAGTGTGTCACTTATTTTGATACGGAGGAAGTATGTCTAATTTGCCACGTATACAATGTACTTTAGTTTAATGTGTGAGATTTAGTTATTTTTCTTGGTGACAACATGATTAATCATGTGTCCCAATAGAATTTAACATTTTGGAATCCACTGGGTTCTCTGGCTTTCTTCTTTTTGACTTTCTAATTTTTATTCTTGCAATTATTTGCGTGGATAATTTCAACTTCCCCTCATAAGTCATAAGAACCACAAATAACATATTTACGTGTCACCCTTTACTTTAATAATGCCTCCAAATTGAATTTGTTGTTTCAATTATTACTAACCCAACTCAAAAACTATTAGCTGTTCTATCATTTACCTAAAATTTAATCTATTAACATTTTCTTTTGAAAAATAACGTCGACAATACTTATATGCTTATAGATGCCAATGTAACACCTCATTTTTCAAAACGCCTTTTAAACATATTTTTAAATAAAAATAATGCAATGTCCAATGTTCCCAAAATACGGTTTAACCAAAAAACATTAAAACATTTATCAGAGTTATAAAATCCGGTGTTACAAAGATAATATCATAACCATAGGATAAACGAGAACTACCTACGAGCTCCCGAGCTAACCAACACTAGGCCACTTCTAACGCGACCCTCTAATCCATCGATCCTGAACCTGAGTACATAGCCAAAAACAAAGTAGTACGTGAGACAAAATAGTCTCGTGAGATACATGGGTTTTCGACCCGTTCTCAAAAGATTTATAAAATAATATTTATAACATTATAAATACTTATCCTTATCATTTCTTATTAATTCATAAATCATTTTCTATTCATTTAACCGTTTAAACTAATAAGCTTACCATAAGCTTACTCGTCATCTAATCACATACTTGTAAGTTATCTCCAAACTTACACTTTCATTATCACATATGCAACGGACCTCTCCGAAGCCAACTCTCCCGATATGGGACGTCATAGGTAAACTATCAAGGTAATTGGGAACCCCCATCTTACCGAGATTCATAAGCTCTCCCCGTTCCCGGGTCGTCATGCTCACTCATCATTGAGTGTCGTAAACTGTGACATTCTACTCTTTGCGCAGGGAGGTACCACCCCAAGTAGACGTCTCATGCTCCCCCATTTCTGGGCGGTCTTATTCCGGATTGTTCATTTCACATATGAGCCTCAGCTCCTTTCATCAAATATGAGCATCAGCTCCTTTCATCACTTATTAGAATACATCTATTCTAATTTATCATACTATTCTCTTTATTATTTCATTTTAAATCTTGACTTTACCAAGTCCTTTACTAATTTAAAACATATTTATCTTTTATCAAAAATCATATTACTTTAACTCTTCTTTGACTAGAATACACGTCTATTACTAGTCACTTTATACTTATTCTCTTAGTAATTCAATAATTACTCTCATTAGTATAATATACTAATCAATTCTTATTACTTAAAAATCATTGTCTCAAGCTTTATTAATTTATATTATAAATAAACCGATTATCAATCTCTTTTAAACCATCATCTTTATTCATACATCTTATTTATGAAAACTCATTGATTACTTTTCATTATTATAATCTCTTTCAAAATCAACAATTGTTTAGATATACTAAAACAGTCTAATACTAGCATTTTCTCATCATATCAATCATATCTTTATTAAAAACATTTATTAATAAAGACTCTTAGAACATCATAGTTTTCAAAATCATTTGCTATGTACCCAGTAAAAGTCTCATGTACTCACCTTAGCCAAGCTAACTCCAAATCGTGTCCAACAACACGAATCCTTGCTTTCCAACTTGTGAAATATTACCAATCTTTAGGCCTTCTTGACCTATCATCCATATCATCATAAAATCTAGTTATTATCCATAACTAGTTACCAATAAACCCATAACAACATTCTTAACCACCAAGTTCATCCAACTTGGTGAAATCTCAAACCCTAGCTCAAGATTTCCATCAATAATCCCAAATCCAACTTGTACACATCGATTACAAGTTTACAATGAGTGTTCTACACCCATAATTAGTCATCTTCCCCAAAGATGACATGGATGGTTCCCCCAAACCACCATTTCTACCCATACAAAGTTCATAACTAGCTAGATAACATCAACAATCAAGAAATCTTACCTTTGATGTTTAGATCCTTCAAGATGGTGAAGATTTGAGCTTGGAATCACCAAAATCGCCACTTCTCTCTCTAGAATCGGCTGCAAGTGTTTTGGAGGTGAAAATGAGCAAACCCTAGCTCAAACCCGATTTTATTCTGCTCGCCCCAAGTTCGCGTCGCGAACATAACTTCGCGTCGCGAAGTTCCCGAGTCGTGACCCCTTCGCGATCGCTAACTGGTCGTGAACTCTGGTCGTCAGATACCCCAATTCTCTGCTTGATGTTCCCGATCGGGAACACCTAGTTCGCGTCGCGAACTCTAGCAGCCAGCAGGGCTGCACTTTTCGGTCTTCGCCTCGACCCGGTTTCGTCCATAACTTTCTCATACGGTGTCCAAACGACACGAAACCAATTCCTACGGTTCTGAAATGAATTATCCTTATTTGTCATATTTTTCCCACATTTTGTTTTATTCAAATTTCGGGTCGTTACAACTATCCACCCCTTAAAAGGATTCCGTCCTCGGAATCAACTCAAAGATTTCCCATCCTCATTCCGCTTACCATTTATCATCCAATAATACTTATACATTTTAATTGTCCACTTGTTTCCGTTATACCCCAATTGGGTCAAAGGTCCATCTCGGTTTCCAATACCCGAACGGGTCAAAATTTCGCAATTTGACCTTAGCATTTCCCATCATCTACCCAAACTCTATATCCCCGTTGGGATGATATGACTCGATCATTAGTAATAACCATTTGACCAAAATGATAGTCAACCTCTAACCTTGACCAAATTGTCAACATTGACCCATCTTTGACTTAAACATAAAGTCAACCATATCTCAAATATTTCATTACCCATTAGTGGTTCTACCAATCCTTAATTCCTTAACAGTCAACTTTACATTCATGGTCCAACAACAATCACATTCGATTCTTAGATCCAACTTGAAACTCAACGGTCAAAGTCGTACCCTTTGACTACCATTATTTCCATAAATCCATTACCCACTATATTACACATGGAGATGATACATTATGCCCTTATACTTGACTAACCAATTTTAAACGAAAGTCAAAAATCCAATTTTTGACCAAAGTCAACAATCTACAAGTTGACTAACCTTGACTTATGAATAAAGTCAACTTACCTTGCTAAATTCCACATATTCTTTATTACTAAGGCATCGCTTCTCAAGCTCTACATTTCCGTTTTCATATTTACATTTCCTTTCTCAATTGTTCCCTTTTTTCCTTCGATTTCTATTTCCCCAATCGATTAACCATTTCCACTTGAATCAATACCAAATCTCTATTACTTTTTAACTTTCATCCAATTACTTATACCTTTTATAATTTCCTTCAAACATCCTTATACCATACTTGAATTTCCCGACTACAGGCTCTAGAGTCTCAATCATATCCAATTGTGGTCTAGCCACCCATTATATCTTTCACTACTCATCGGCTGCAAATAAATTCTTGCTTTCTAGAAGCATCCATTTTCATAATCTATAAACTTGTAGGCATCATCTACACCTACACTTTAAACACAACCTGTGTTTTCAATCCAATTTTCTCACTTACCATGTAATTATAATAATTACTTAACCATGCAGTTCTACATTCGTCAGATACAAACATCACATTCCTTATATAACAATCCATACTTCAACTATCTTATCGAGATGATCGGAAAGCCTCCAATCCATCTCGACTCCAAACTGTCACCATGATCGGAAAGCCTCCAATCCAAAGTGACTCATACAAAACTATTCCATCTTGCATGCAATCCATGTATACATCATTACACTTAGCATCATGCTATCATTTTCTTTCACAATCAATCACATTTTCTATCCAAATTTTCACTTTTCCACTTTCCACATAACATTATCTCTCTAAAACACCATGCCATCCAAGGCCATTATTTCTACTTACACACAATACCACACGGTATGCACAAATTTACTAACCAATTTATTTATCAATCGACCTTTACTAAACATGCTTTCCCAACATTCATATTTTCCAATCTTTCCTTTACCACCGAGGTAACCACTAATATTTTTTAAATTATCCATACTTTACCGATTCACCCGGTCTTTATGAGTCAACCCATTGACTCTGATTGGTACCCATACATACGCTATCATACTTCTCCTATAAACCCTTACCAAAAATAAATTATCCACTATTGATGTCACACCCGACATCTCCGACAAAACCATTTGCCATGGCTACCTACCAACACTCCATCAATCATATCCAATGACTAAGGTTCCATTTCATACATACATATTTTTGTACTTCACGATTTTCACCAATACCTCGTACTTCATTGTACTACCATTTTCATGATCTAACTTTAAATATTCTAAGACAACATAATCCTTCCTATTCTTATTTCTCGCGACATACCGGTCGCCAACCCATTCTACTATACACATAATAATCCGGGGAGGTTATCTCCCAAACTTATTTTTCACATCATATATTCCATCTATAATCATTTCCATACTTATATCACATAAGCACCAATTTGTGCGACATGAAAGCAATTAAATTCCGATTATCTATCAAAATTTCATAAACGAATTACCTGAAGCGGCCCCACGAGTTCCCTTCACCCGATTCCTGTTGGCGGTTGATGCCGACGTGTCGGTTCTCTTCCTTGGACACGCACTACTAAAGTGCCCCACCTCGTGACAAGTGTAGCATTCCACTTCATCGAGGTTCCTTACTTTGCAATCCTTTGCTCGGTGTCCTACTCGACCACACTTGAAGCATATAGCCGAATTTGCCTTACATTCCCCACGGTGATTCTTTCCACAACTTTGGCAACTTCCAATACCACTATGCTTTGACGAACTCGACCCCAATCCTTCTTTCTTTGTCAATCCCCAGCTACTATCAAGCTTCTTCTTTTCTTTTCCCGATGCCGACTCTTGTGCCCTTCGCCGAAACACCCTTTCCACACTTCGAGCGGTACAAATGGCCTCATCCAACGTGGTCGCTCGCTTGACTTCCAATTCAAACTCCGGTGGTAGTCCATTCGCATACCGAACCACCTTCATACGCTCCGTCGGATAGGACTTGATTACAAACGGGAGTAATCCCGTAAACTTTTTGGTGTATTCTTCCACCGACATATCTCCCTTCTTGATGAACATGAACTCTTCTTGCAACTCTTCTAGGTCTCTCTCGGGACAAAACTTTTCCTTCAACCTTCTCGTGAACTCCTCCCACGACATCTTGTACACTTTCTTTCCCATAGTCTCATACATGGTATCCCACCATGTCAACGCTTCATCCTTCAACTGTCGGGATGCATAAATGACCATGTCTTTCTTTAAACACTTGCTACTTTCTAGCACTTGCTCGGTTTCCCGAATCCAACGCATCGTCACCTTCGGTTCCGAACTTCCATAATACACACCGGGGTTGCACGACATGAATGTCTTGTAGGTGCATCCTTCTCTTTCCTCAGAATCCGAATCGTCGGTCTCTTCAGTCAATGACTTCTCTGTACGGGTCTTGCTACCCGAAGACTTACTTCCACCGCGAGATTTAGAATCATCTCGCCTATCCACATTCAAACGGTTATCGATAATCCGGTTCATATCCACATTCACCTCATCCCTCATCTGATGAAACAAATTTCTGATCGCTTCCATAGTTACCGGGGTTTGGTTTGCATCCAAACCGGAACCTTCTCCAATATTACCGGGATGAGTCGGGATTCGATTTGAATCCGTCTCATGATCTCGTGGAATCTCTCCACTTCTTGGGTTCACCATTTTCTATATCAACATGTTAAACCGTTAAAATTCAAAGATTGACTTATTAGTCAAACATAACCCATAACACCCAAAACATTATCTCTTCACTTAGGGATCGACCCTAATATACCCATACTTTATTGTCTCAGCGGACTGATCATGGACATCCTATGGAAAACATATGGTCCTACTTAGCATAGCTTAAGACTAGGAAGGTCAAACCTACCTAATTCACTTAAACTATAGCTCTGATACCAAGTTGTAACACCTCATTTTTCAAAACGCCTTTTAAACATATTTTTAAATAAAAATAATGCAATGTCCAATGTTCCCAAAATACGGTTTAACCAAAAAACATTAAAACATTTATCAGAGTTATAAAATCCGGTGTTACAAAGATAATATCATAACCATAGGATAAACGAGAACTACCTACGAGCTCCCGAGCTAACCAACACTAGGCCACTTCTAACGCGACCCTCTAATCCATCGATCCTGAACCTGAGTACATAGCCAAAAACAAAGTAGTACGTGAGACAAAATAGTCTCGTGAGATACATGGGTTTTCGACCCGTTCTCAAAAGATTTATAAAATAATATTTATAACATTATAAATACTTATCCTTATCATTTCTTATTAATTCATAAATCATTTTCTATTCATTTAACCGTTTAAACTAATAAGCTTACCATAAGCTTACTCGTCATCTAATCACATACTTGTAAGTTATCTCCAAACTTACACTTTCATTATCACATATGCAACGGACCTCTCCGAAGCCAACTCTCCCGATATGGGACGTCATAGGTAAACTATCAAGGTAATTGGGAACCCCCATCTTACCGAGATTCATAAGCTCTCCCCGTTCCCGGGTCGTCATGCTCACTCATCATTGAGTGTCGTAAACTGTGACATTCTACTCTTTGCGCAGGGAGGTACCACCCCAAGTAGACGTCTCATGCTCCCCCATTTCTGGGCGGTCTTATTCCGGATTGTTCATTTCACATATGAGCCTCAGCTCCTTTCATCAAATATGAGCATCAGCTCCTTTCATCACTTATTAGAATACATCTATTCTAATTTATCATACTATTCTCTTTATTATTTCATTTTAAATCTTGACTTTACCAAGTCCTTTACTAATTTAAAACATATTTATCTTTTATCAAAAATCATATTACTTTAACTCTTCTTTGACTAGAATACACGTCTATTACTAGTCACTTTATACTTATTCTCTTAGTAATTCAATAATTACTCTCATTAGTATAATATACTAATCAATTCTTATTACTTAAAAATCATTGTCTCAAGCTTTATTAATTTATATTATAAATAAACCGATTATCAATCTCTTTTAAACCATCATCTTTATTCATACATCTTATTTATGAAAACTCATTGATTACTTTTCATTATTATAATCTCTTTCAAAATCAACAATTGTTTAGATATACTAAAACAGTCTAATACTAGCATTTTCTCATCATATCAATCATATCTTTATTAAAAACATTTATTAATAAAGACTCTTAGAACATCATAGTTTTCAAAATCATTTGCTATGTACCCAGTAAAAGTCTCATGTACTCACCTTAGCCAAGCTAACTCCAAATCGTGTCCAACAACACGAATCCTTGCTTTCCAACTTGTGAAATATTACCAATCTTTAGGCCTTCTTGACCTATCATCCATATCATCATAAAATCTAGTTATTATCCATAACTAGTTACCAATAAACCCATAACAACATTCTTAACCACCAAGTTCATCCAACTTGGTGAAATCTCAAACCCTAGCTCAAGATTTCCATCAATAATCCCAAATCCAACTTGTACACATCGATTACAAGTTTACAATGAGTGTTCTACACCCATAATTAGTCATCTTCCCCAAAGATGACATGGATGGTTCCCCCAAACCACCATTTCTACCCATACAAAGTTCATAACTAGCTAGATAACATCAACAATCAAGAAATCTTACCTTTGATGTTTAGATCCTTCAAGATGGTGAAGATTTGAGCTTGGAATCACCAAAATCGCCACTTCTCTCTCTAGAATCGGCTGCAAGTGTTTTGGAGGTGAAAATGAGCAAACCCTAGCTCAAACCCGATTTTATTCTGCTCGCCCCAAGTTCGCGTCGCGAACATAACTTCGCGTCGCGAAGTTCCCGAGTCGTGACCCCTTCGCGATCGCTAACTGGTCGTGAACTCTGGTCGTCAGATACCCCAATTCTCTGCTTGATGTTCCCGATCGGGAACACCTAGTTCGCGTCGCGAACTCTAGCAGCCAGCAGGGCTGCACTTTTCGGTCTTCGCCTCGACCCGGTTTCGTCCATAACTTTCTCATACGGTGTCCAAACGACACGAAACCAATTCCTACGGTTCTGAAATGAATTATCCTTATTTGTCATATTTTTCCCACATTTTGTTTTATTCAAATTTCGGGTCGTTACAGCCAACTTCTACAATGTCAGTCCTTTAGTACTCCTTCCGTCCCAGAAAAAAGTTTACATTTTATTTGGATATAATGTTAGTGGTGGGGTCCTTTGTAATACTTTTGATTAAAATATAAGGTTAGATTGGAGAGAGAAAGTTTTTATTGGTGGAATGATTGGTAATAATATTATTTTATTAGGTGGACCCCTCAAATTTGAGAAATGTAAACTTTTTTGTGGGACAAAATTTTAAGGAGAAATGTAAACTTTTTTGTAGGACGGAGGGAGTATAATATTTGTTTATTTTTTCTGTAAAACTCCCCATATACATTACACATGATGATAATGGTCTTTTTGTTTAGGTCATCCTCAAGCTTCGAATGTTATTAAGTGTTTTTGAACTACCACTAATGTCAACACCATCTACCACCATCCACCACTATCCTAGCACCGTAAACTGTAAAACACAATCCAACCTCACCTTCAAATCAGAAAACAAGTTCAAATCTACAAAATTTCAATTACGCAAACATGACGGAAATCGGAATATACTTTAAATCTTCTAAATGACTAACAAAAATCTAATCTATCATTCAAAGCATTCTCAACTCCGAGTTCCCAAACTAGAATTGGAAATATAAGAAACCTTCATGTGCCTTGCATATGGAGGATTTAACAATTAAATTTCACGGGTGTTAAGACAAAAGGAATGGATTGTTAAATTTGGCATCAATGAGGACTAATAGTGTCATTTTCTAAAATAAATTACTATAGGTGAAATTTTGAATAAACCATATAAACTATCCCTATAATTTTCTATAATTTAAATTTGATTTTTTTTAAATGGGACTACTTCAATGAGTCTAAAAATGGATTCCACTTTTGTTGATAGAAAAAGTTACTGTATCAATTATCTATAACGACATTTCTCAGCGATAAATGTTACTATTAATCTACTATCTATAAATAGTATTTTTTATTTTTATTTTATAAAATTGTAGTAATATTAATATGTCCTTAAAAATTGATAATTATTTTGGATAAACAAATTTTCATCCTTGTTAACTAAGTTTTTTATATGGATTACTTTTTAATTGATCTATCCTTTGAGATTACACCGATTCTTTATAGTCCTATATATTCTCACGCAACAAAACACACTTTCACAGTCGTTCTCACACTCAACATGTCGAAGCAGACATTCAGAGTTTGCTGGTGTTTCCGGCGACGTTTCAAGCTGGGTGAGGCCGGACCTCCGGCGGAAATCAGGGAACTCTTCACTCGATATTCCGACAACGGCGTCATGACCGCCGACCATTTGCAGCGGTTCATGGCGGAGATACAAGGAGATGAGAAAGTGACGAAAGAGGAGGCTGAGGCTGTGGTGGATGCTACCATTAAAGAGATGAAACATCTTCCGATCTTTCACCGGAGAGTTCTGAATCTTGATGCATTTTTCCGGTACCTGTTTGGTGACTCTAATCCACCTCTACCTTTTCCTCCCAAGGTATATACTTTTCAATAACCCTAATTTATGATCTTGTCTCCAATATCGCATTTATGTTAATTTGACTTTTTATGAATTATATGGGATTTAATTAGATTTAAAATTCCTTTCCTTTAAAATAATTATAACAAACTATAAAAGAAATTAGCTCCATAAAAATCCATTTTAAAGTTCAATGAAGGCTTAATTATTATTTGTATTTAGGATTTTCAAAGTGATTATTAAAAAAGAATATTAATTAGGTTAGTAATGGTTAATTCATACTTTAACTTTTGTCAAATTAGTTTTACATTTTAATTGACACTCAACTAACACATTAATATCAATACATATTTGCTTGATATTTTATATATTAAATATACACACATAAAATACTTATGCCATAAAAATAGTGTTATCCTTCATCTCTTTATCCGTCTCCAAAATCGAAACCTTTGAACTAACTCCATTGTGCCAATGGTGGCGGTTTATCTAAGTGAAATGAAGTTCAACCGGATACACCATTGGCAGTTATCTAAACAATTATCAAAGTGATTAAATAAATTTGTATTTATGTGTTATATTCATGATTCTTCAACTAATTTGTCAGGGAGATGTGAAAAGCTTCATTTTATCAATCCAAATAAGGCATTTTCTCCGTTGAGACTATAGTCGTTATCAACAAAAAAAATGTAACATGCCAATTGTGCACTTAACGACAGGAACATGGCACCTAACGACAACAAATTAGTTTTTTTTTGTGACTATTTATTTACATGATTATTATAATCCTTTTATTATACGTATAATATAAAGAAATTTATACCTTGTCATCGCAAATTTTTATAAAATTTTAATTGGACACCTCAGTTGTAAAATATTAACGGGAGATCGTCATCATTAAACTATACAAACTTGTTTATTATACCAATCCAGCTAAGACCGGTAGTAATTGTAACACTAGGTGAACTAGGTTACTACCATCTCAGTATTCTCTCTAAATTAAATAATGACCAAATCACAATAATTGTGACCAAATAAATGATCAAATAATTTCTCTGTGCAAAAGCTATTTCTTGCTAAAAACGTTCACTTGGCAGGCCGACCAAACTAAAAAAGAAGGGACTCGTCAATCGAGAGTCGCGTAGGCTCTACCGACCTATTCATTAAGAGAGTTAATTTTCATATCACAAATTTTGATGCCTATACTACAAATTTTGATGCCTATACCACAATGTACAACTATTTCTGTAGACTGTACAATCACATAAAGTATTTGTTGTGGTACATGCGTTAAACTAGAGGTACAAAAATCAATACCTATTCATTAAGATTGCTCTCAAGTTATTAAGTTTACGACCACACAAAAGTAGGGTAGGAGACTGGCAGAGGGAGTAGTAGTTGACGGTTGTGGCCTGTGGGGTGTGTTGTATATTAGACAATGCAAGTATTTTAATTTTCAACCCAAAAAGGTATTAATTCAAAATAAAAGCTTTTCACTTTAGTTTGGAGTATTCTTTGAAGAATATATATTCTAAATTTATTTATTTTTGGATCTATTTCATGCTAATTAAATATATATCTAAATTCAAATATATTCTATATTTCTAAATGTTGATCATAACTATGAAAATAGTTTTTTAAAGTTTAGTTTTATGTAAGCAATAAAAGTTACATATTCTATTTGTTATATACAATAACTTATTTTTGTATTATTCTGTTAACCTAAACTCTTAGATATTTGGTATAAAAAATATAAGATTATACGTATGGTTGTACATAAATAAAAATAGAATAAAATAAAATATATGTACGTACATATATTTTTTTTTATAGTAATTTAAATTATCTATCCATATTTCTAGTTATAAGATAAGATGTAGTATAAGAGAAATGATATTTAGTCCTACCATTTAGACCTACTCATAGACATACTCACTTATAGGATGACATGTGTATTCCACTAATTCTCTCTTTTAATATTATCTCTTGATTTTGACAAGTGTCTTCATCTAATGAGTAGGTCTATCAATATGTCTAAATGGTAGGCCTAAATACCATTACTCTTATTATAATGAAATACATATTCTGAATTTTCTTAATATTCTTTCAACCTAAACTCCTAGGTATTTACTGAAAAAAGATTAAAAAAAAATTGATAGATTTTATGGATAAAGAAATGGGTATGAGTTGAATTGAAACGTGTGATGTTATTTTGGGTAAATCGGATATGAATGGGTACTGTGGTATAATTGGTAATGGTGTAGCACTTTATGGAGGTCCATATTTCTGAAAAATATTACAAAGTCTATCTTAGCCTCTGTAAAGTTGATATTTTAAACATGCTTTTCCAGATATAAGGGATTTCTTGGAATAGGTCACGTTTTATCTGTGATATATATGATCTAATTGTTATTGTATTTAATTCCAAATAATTCTATAATTATCTAATAAATTTTTACTCAGAGAAAGATCAAACTCATAATCTTTAAACAAAATTAATCAATAACTATTACCTCTAAACCATCGCTTATTTAAGACATGCATGTTTGATCATTTATTAACAATAATACTTAATTGTGTCATGTTTTAGAGGGTCCCATGGTCCAAATAACTTTAAGTGAGTTAGGACATTTTCACCCAATTAAATCAAATCCGACTTGTTCAACGTGTTACATGCTGATGTAATATCACATCTTACTTTTCATATATTTATTTTAGTGATATTATACACCTAAAAATAACCATTGTATTTAATAATTTGTTATTCAATAATTTTCTTTCTATATCTTCATACATTTATTGGATATTGTTTTCGTTATCTTGCTTAACATTTACAATAAAAAAGTCAATTATCGTTCAAATTTTTTTATTGCAATCGTTACTAGGATGTTGGTAGCATTTTTTTTTTTGCTCCTACAGTTTCACTTTAATTTTACTTTTCTTAACGAGTTTATAAATGATAGTATATATTTTTTACTTGTTTTTGGACCTAAAAGTTCCCATAGTATTGCATTAGACTTGTACCATCTTGAAGCAGGCGAGCGTGTTGACATGCTACAAAATGATCATCTTACTGAATCTAAAAGGTCGACTACGATAAAAACATAGCTATTCCCCTTTGAATTTAAGAGAAAGGAAAATCGTTTTTTTTTCCCTCCAGAAAAGTCCAACTTTATTTCAAAACAAACATCACCACTTGTTCTATTGATTGAAGATAATCAACGAGTAGTTTTAGACTTTAGTGAGTCGAGTGATTTTTATCATATGAAATCAAAGCATTATAATGAATTAATTATCTATTGTATATTTGTTTTCTTTATATGTTAACAAAACCAATATATTTAACTACGCGTTATTCAATGACTCTTCCTCACTTTTTCAGTTTCGCCACATCATTAACATATAACTTTTTTTTCTTGACAAACTAACTAACACACACATGCTGGGTAATACCCAAACCGAAGAGGCAAAAAAAGTTGTTGCCAACGGTGTTAATTTGGGGAACAGAAGTGACGAGAAAACCGACGAAGCGTTGGAATGGGTATCAGATTGGACATATGTATTCCCAAACCGATGAGTGAATTAAAATTATAAAAATTTAGTTGCAAGAAAACTAGTGATTTTTTTTTTCGATTTCTAAAACTGAAAATGTTTGTTATATTTTTCAATTTGACGCTAAGAACACCGCACATCTTAAAGTTGTTTTTCACTTTCTTTCAACATTTTTGTCATGATGTGAACCAGATCAAAAGCGACTGGGTGTGCATTAAAGCTTATAACTTTTGGTCAGCCAATCAAAATTTGGGACTTCAATTTATATGTTCAATTCCTCGATGTCGATATAAGTTGACCGATAAAAAAATTGAGATTTCTAAATTTACGATATTGATACAACTTGACAGATCAACACTGACTGGTGCATGTCGACTTAGGAATGCTTAGATTTATTATTTTCTACGACAGTCATTAAAAAGGTAAAGCGATATAACATAACATAGTAACAATAAAAACAATAATAATATAAGAGTTGGATACATAATTACAAATTCTCGTTACTAATATCAACAAATCTAGAAAGTTAAATTAGAGCATCTATTATCGCACTAGTATGATATACATTAAACCAACGATTTCTTAGTCTGCTTCGATTTAAAACTAACTAGTATACTAAATTTGTGCCCATAAATCAACCTTATATGACACAAGGGACTTTTTGATAATTGTTGACGGAGTTAGTTCTAACTGAGTGAAAGGTCTAACTGAGCCTGAGTTCTGACTGAATCTACTTCTGACTGAAACACATGATGTTCGATTATGTTTTTGACTGACTATGTTGAATGATCATAATAATCATTCTGCCCTTCTTTTTATTTATATAACATGTTAATTGATAAACGAAAGTAAAAGTTATACAGTAATATTTAAAACAAAGTAAAAGTTATAACATAACATGTAAAAGTTATAAGGTTATCTTTTACGGAGTCAACAACTTTTTTTCTTCAACTGGTTAGAGGTAGGTCGATGTGAAAATAATATTTAGCAAATGTTCTTGTCCAGAACAAGTTAGAAGTCAGCTTTTGCTGGAACTAGTACAAATTAAATCAAATGGTCGCTAATTAATCCATTCATATTAAAAAGAGTCCGCTAGCTTCTCTTCTCCTCTCTTCTAAGGGATTCGTGTCACTATGTACCATTTCTAGACCTCCATGTTCACAATGTCTCATTGAATTCTCGATCAAACTAAGCATACTAGTATGCTTCTCCTAAACCGCATTTATATATAGAAGTTCCTTATAACTAATTAATCTTTATTTGTAAATGCTAATTATATATGTATAGGTGATGCATGATATGGAGGCTTCATTGGCGCATTATTTCATATACACGGGCCATAATTCATATCTAACGGGCAATCAGATAAGCAGTGATTGTAGCATTGTTCCCATCGTTGAATCCCTTAAGAGAGGTGTTCGTGTCATTGAACTCGACATGTGGCCTAATTCAGCCAAGGATGATATCGATATCGTCCATGGAGGGTAATTAATAATTAATCACTTTTTATTAAGATTATATAACTCGATTAAGTCATGTTTTTGCCATAAAAATGATTTACGTACAATGCAGGACACTTACAGCACCAGTCACATTAAAAGAGTGTTTGGAAGCGATTAAGACTTACGCGTTCGTTGCATCAGAATATCCCGTTATCCTCACTCTTGAAGATCATCTTACTCCCGATCTTCAAGCCAAAGTTGCCAAGGTAATTAAATAAAAGTCACAAAAGTGTCACTAAAGAATTAAGATAGTTGTCTCAACAAAACTATGCATTAATTAGCCAATTTATAACCCAAGGCCTTATAGCCTAGTGGTATTGGTGTATTTGGTATTGACTATGACCTAAAGGTCATGGATTCAACCCCCGGTGGGGGCAAAGTGGAATAGATTAGGTGCCGTTAAAAAAAAAAGCCAATTTATATATATTATTTTCTTTAGATGGTGACAGAAACATATGGAGATATCCTATATTGCTCGGAATCAGATTCTATGACAGAATTCCCATCCCCGGAATCACTAAAGAAAAAGATTGTTGTCTCAACAAAACCACCAAAGAAATATCTTGACACCACCAACAGCATGACGTCAGAAAATGATGAGAAGACGAAAACGAAAACGAAAACGTCGTCGTCTGAAGAGGATGTTTGGGGTTTAGAATTTTCAGACACTCCTCACAAAAAGAAATCCTTAGATGAGGTTTGGAAACTATACATTCACTATACACTACAAGAAGAATCTCATTGTGTTTTTGGGAAAACTTATTAGGGTCTTATTAGCTTATAAGTTTATTATTTAAATATAACTAAACTTACATTTATAAGTTTAATTAAGCTCATAAGCTAATAAGTCACTTAAATAAGTTTTCTCAAATAACCCCTAAGAGGTGTTTGAGATTGCGATTTGGAGCATATATTATTTATGCATTGTCTTTTGAAAACACAAATAATCTATAATGTCTGTTTGGTAAAAACTCAGAAAAAATCAATGAGTTGTGTTTTGGGCATTAAAAACGGAGTTTTGAAAACGCAAGTAGGGAGGTGCTTATTGCGTTTTGTAAACTGATTATTTGCATTTTAGCTATTAACTACAATAATAATCAGGTTTGCCAAATAATAAAAAATCGATTATCTGATTATTGCAATATCAAATAGTAAAATCAAATCGAAGTAGTATTTTTCAGAATCTCATTTTTAACCGTTATAAGGCGTCACACACAAAATTGTCACTAAAAGTATAAAGAGATATGGTACTAAGAGTCAAATAGTAGTCACTAAAAACAGGGTAAAAAATTAGAAATTTTTACCACTCCTCAAAAAGTGTTTTACTTACCTGAAAATCAAGAATTTAATAAAAAATTGTTGGTTGATTTTTGTTTAGGAACACAAGGATGAAGATTTTCAATATGAAGAAGAGAGTGTGAAACAAATTATCGAGCCCGAATACAAACAACTTATTGCAATTCAAGCAAAGAAACTAAAAGGAGGAGTGAAAGATTGGCTACACGATGATCCTACCGCCGCTAAGCGGATTAGCCTTAGGGAAACACGACTCGAAAAGGCCATCGAGAATCATGCGACAGATGTCATCAAGTAACTAAAACTATAATTCTTTTTGTTCTTTCTAAATGAATTATTGGTTGGTTGTTAATGTGGCTGAAAGTTGGTTTAACTTGTTGAAGGTTTACACAAAGGAACTTGTTGCGAGTGTTTCCAAAAGGCTCACGAGTTGACTCATCAAACTATAATCCATTTATTGGTTGGACTCATGGGGCTCAAATGGTTGCATTTAACATGCAGGTTTGTTAATTAACTTCTATTCTGACTTTCTTTCGGTTTGAGTGAGTTTTTTTTTTTTTTTTTTTTTTTTTTTTTTTTTTTTTTGGCGGCGGCCCAAATGGATAAAATTTGGTCAATCGGGATTCTTTTTGTTAAAAAGTAGGAAAATGATAAATGACATGATGTCAATAAGACGTCAAGACATACATCAAATACTTGTACAATAATCAATAAATGCCCCTACATTTTTGGATTCAACCACCATCAATAAAAGCACAAATATTTTATGCATACAACTAACTCTTAGTAACAGTCATAAGGGCTGTTATTAACAAAACCCTAAAAATTATTGGGTTTGTTTAACGGTTTCAAATGGGCTAGAACTTGGCTACAATTGTTTCAATTCTCTGCTTGTTTTGTAGTTTTATAAATAAAATGAACTATTAAATATAACTTTAAAAACTACATAAAATAATAATCTAATTTTAAGATTAGAGGATTTGTAGAGGTGGTTAAAGTTTGAATTGATTTCCAAGATTCATTCATTCCTTGTCATTTATTGAATTAAATATACATATTTTTTTTAACGACAAATACTAATTTACTCATAAATAGCACTTATGTTTATAATGAGATTTGAACCCTCGGTCTAAAGGACGAATGACGTACCATTAAGTCAAAGGTCTTTTATTACATTTCATTATATTGACCCAGAATCACCATTGTTGATTGTACTATTAGTTTCACACTTTTGATGCTATAATTTATTAATTTTAGTAATAAATAATAAAATACAAAATTGCATCTAATCGATTGTTACTTAAGAGATTCAAAATAAAATGCAAAAAGTAGCGCTCAACCTCTTTTGATGGCTTTTAAAATTATGACCCGTCACCCCAGTAAAAAAAAACATTTTTTTTTTTTTTTGTTAACACAGACACATGGTAGACCGCTATGGTTGATGCAAGGAATGTTCAGAGCCAATGGAGGCTGTGGGTACGTGAAAAAACCAGATTTCTTTCTTAAAAACGACATCTTCGATCCTAAAACCAAACTTCCAGTCAAAAAAACTCTCAAGGTATCGCAAACTTTTTCCTTTAAATCATGACACCAAATTTGTAAAAATAGAAATATAATAAGTGTACATTTTGCAGGTGAAAGTATACATGGGAGATGGGTGGCATTTGGATTTCAAAAGAACACATTTCGACGTTTATTCACCGCCAGATTTCTACGTCAAGGTTCCCATCTTTGACTTTTTTCTTGATGCATGTGTATTTTGACTTTGTGAACTGAAAAGTCAAACATTGACCGTTTAGATTGGAATTGCTGGAGTTGAAGCTGATTCAGTGATGAAGAAAACAAAGACCATACAAGATGAATGGACACCAAAATGGGAAGAAGAATTTGAGTTCCAATTAACGGTTCCAGAGCTTGCATTGCTTCGTGTTGAGGTACATGAATATGATATGACCGAGAAAGATGATTTTGGAGGGCAAACTTGTCTGCCCGTGTTTGAATTACGGTCAGGGATCCGGGCAGTTCCCCTTCATGACCAAAAGGGGAATAAATACAAATCTGTCAAGCTTCTTATGCGTTTTGAATTTGTATAAGTTTGTAACTATAAAGGTATTATAATGTATTTGTTTGTGAATGTTTGAGAAATAAAAAATGCGATATACTATATGAATTAAATAAGTGGTGGATTGCATCTCGATTTTGAACAATGATATATGAATTTTGACTCGAAAAAGTCAAAGATCATCTTCAAAAACATAGTCAACTCGTTACCATGAAGCAATCATAAGATTTGAATAACAATTCTTATAAATAACTTGCAAATTGTTCCAAAACTTGTGAGGGAAATCACTCGAGACATATGATATTTGACTTATATAGTCAAAAGTCAACAAGTTAAATTAGTTATTCTTCCCCACAGCTTGTAGCAAAATAAGGATCTTAAGGAAGTAATAAGATGCACCTCCAATGGTGGCATATTGCAACTTCTCCGGTCCTTCAACTTCCGGGAAATCTCCATCAATGGCCCGATTGAATCCTCCCGCCAACCATCCTAAGTTTGTATATCCATTTTTATGCAACTTTGATGTTGCCATCATCGACCTATAACATTAAAAAAAAAAAAAAAGGTAAATTACACAATGGTCCATGTGTAGTTTACCAAAAGTTTTAGATTCGATCTCTAAGTATCAAAAAGTACACGGATAATCCTTGATACGAAATCTTGTCACGTTTTTAGTCCATTATACTAACTCGCTAAATTTGGCTATTAAAAATTTTTAAATGATAATTACTCCCTTTTCTACATAATTTTTAATTTAAAAACAAAACCCAACCCCCACCCTCCCTTTCTTCAAGTTTTACCAAATATTACTCTAATTTGCTCGGGGTGTTCAAAAATATCCGAAATCTGGATATTCGAAAATCAGGATATCCGAATTTCAAATACCAGATTTGGATAGTGTTTTCAAAAATTTTGGATATCCGAAAAACTATCCGAAATATCTGAAAAAGATCCAAAAAGTATGTTTTGGGATATTCGAATTTCGGATATTGGGGTCGTCTATCTTTCTCTCTGGATAAGGATTGATTTGTATCCAACCTTAAACCAATTGTACCTTAAACCTTCACCACAAGCTACAAGAAGTTTGGCGTTCTTATCAGGAATCATCTTCTCCACTTGCTTAACAAAATCAATTCTTATCCGAATTTCAAATACCAGATTTGGATAGTGTTTTCAAAAATTTTGGATATCCGAAAAACTATCCGAAATATCTGAAAAAGATCCAAAAAGTATGTTTTGGGATATTCGAATTTCGGATATTGGGGTCGTCTATCTTTCTCTCTTGATAAGGATTGATTTGTATCCAACCTTAAACCAATTGTACCTTAAACCTTCACCACAAGCTACAAGAAGTTTGGCGTTCTTATCTGGAATCATCTTCTCCACTTGCTTAACAAAATCAATTCTTATCCGAATTTCAAATACCAGATTTGGATAGTGTTTTCAAAAATTTTGGATATCCGAAAAACTATCCGAAATATCTGAAAAAGATCCAAAAAGTATGTTTTGGGATATTCGAATTTCGGATATTGGGGTCGTCTATCTTTCTCTCTTGATAAGGATTGATTTGTATCCAACCTTAAACCAATTGTACCTTAAACCTTCACCACAAGCTACAAGAAGTTTGGCGTTCTTATCTGGAATCATCTTCTCCACTTGCTTAACAAAATCAATTCTTATCCGAATTTCAAATACCAGATTTGGATAGTGTTTTCAAAAATTTTGGATATCCGAAAAACTATCCGAAATATCTGAAAAAGATCCAAAAAGTATGTTTTGGGATATTCGAATTTCGGATATTGGGGTCGTCTATCTTTCTCTCTTGATAAGGATTGATTTGTATCCAACCTTAAACCAATTGTACCTTAAACCTTCACCACAAGCTACAAGAAGTTTGGCGTTCTTATCTGGAATCATCTTCTCCACTTGCTTAACAAAATCAATTCTTATCCGAATTTCAAATACCAGATTTGGATAGTGTTTTCAAAAATTTTGGATATCCGAAAAACTATCCGAAATATCTGAAAAAGATCCAAAAAGTATGTTTTGGGATATTCGAATTTCGGATATTGGGGTCGTCTATCTTTCTCTCTTGATAAGGATTGATTTGTATCCAACCTTAAACCAATTGTACCTTAAACCTTCACCACAAGCTACAAGAAGTTTGGCGTTCTTATCTGGAATCATCTTCTCCACTTGCTTAACAAAATCAGGATTCATCATTGTGAAATATTGACCAGTCCATAAACCGATATAACCAAAATGAACCCATTTCTTCAGCAGTGTTATTGGCCCATTATCCATGTCTTGTACAAACAGTGGCACGTGCATTGACCCTGACACACGTGACTTCTCTCTTTCCCATTCTGGCCTGACGTCCAGGAGTTGGTATCCTCCGTCATTGATGGCTGCTACTGCATCTTTTGGAAGAATGACGGCCACCGTGCCGGACTGTATTAGCTGTTGTGGGCTGCCGGAGACTGCATGGACCTTCACGGTGGTTCTACGGTGGTGGTTATAGGTGGCGAAGGGTGGTTGTTTTGGATGATTTGGAGAGAATGTGTGAAGATTGTTTACTTGGATTTCCATTTATCTTCTCTCTCCTTATCAAAGACTGACGGTCCAAATAGAATAAATGATAGAAGCAAAAGTTTTGAATTTATTAAAAGACTATTTAAAAGCTTTCATTCTAAAATCACTATTTAGATATGAATTTGGTATTTTTGGTAAACATTTACCCGATGTCAAATGGAAGGTTCGATAATAGTCACAATAAAAATGTTGAATCGCCTATATTACGAGTAAAACTCGGTCACCATAAGAAAATCTTTATAACGAGAATTTTTCTTTTAAAATTAAAAATAAACTATTTATAATGAAAGAAATACCAATAAGCATATTGTTGGCCACAAAATTAACAAATTGAGTACATGTGTGCAAAATTCGGCATAGATTGAAAAAAGGGACAAACTGGAGTGGAGTTAATTTTATACGGTTCCTCATATCGTCATTTAAAAAAGTTCCGCTTTCTGTTATGGGTTCAGACTTCAGTTAAAAACCGGACAATTGGACAAACCGAAAGGTCCATAACCAAACCGCAGTACACATATTTTTAATTGTAGATGATGATTCACTATAATTTATGATTGATTATGTAAATGCCTAGTACAATTTGAAGCAAGTACCTGTTGGCCGGTGATTTAATTTGGTTCAAGAGTTTGGTTGATTTTTTGTGATGTCAAACCCCAATTTGATCTATATGCATGATATATTTCCATTAAAATGTAGAGACCAGTAACACATATTGGTCATGGTGGTAGTCTGGTAGATTGAAGATGGTTTTGATCTAAATTTTACTTTTCAGAAGCTATAATTTGACTTTGATCACATTAGGCCTCTCCCAACAGTTGGCCGTCAGTAAACCCATCAGTAGCGCCACGTCAGCACATCCTTACTGACACGCTACTGACACGGTCGTGCCAACCATAACCCATCACTAACCCTTAAAATATATATTTAACCCCCTCACCCACACACAAAAGCTACTGACGCCCACCTCCTTCACGTCCTCACGACGACGGGTTTCTACTGACGCGGCTATCGACGCGGCGGTGCCAACGGCGTCAGTAGAGGACGTGCCAAAAATGGCTACTGACGGGGGAAGGATGCCACCGTTGGCAGGGGTCTTAGGGTGATTTTTAACACCCAAATCTTGTAGCAAGCGCTTAGGGATGTTCACTATCTAGGCATAATCGAATTGCCGATTGGAATATTTTTAGTTTTTGGATTGGTTGGGACAAAATATGGAATTCTTTCTTTTGGGCTTTCGTTTGGTAATAAATGGAATCTTTATTTTGGTTTTTGGTATGATTATGGTTCTTTCCAAAGTTTTAAAAAACTTAAGATGCGGCATGATGAGATCATGAAGTCTTAAGCTAGCGAATCATGACATTTTTTAAATGTATTGATTTATATGATCTGTGAAGTTCAAAAAAAATATTACATTTAATTTTAAAATTATATATATCATCATTTCATTTCAAAAACAAATTAGTTTTTTTTAAAAAAAAAAAAATCATATTTTATAACAAGCCTAAAATAACTCGCGATAAGCATACGCTGCCTTATCGCGTTTTATCTTACGTCACACCTTAAACTGCCACCATGGACTGTTTCATAACGACGGAGTCACGTCTCACGCTTTGGCACCACAATGTCCTATTTTTTAGAACCTTGGTCATTCCTATTATGAACAAGGTAGTTCAAACAAACCTAATACTTGTGTTTTTTTTAGTTTTAATATATATACTTCCCCCATTTCAAAATAAGTGATAAACTTTTCATTTTGGGGTGTTTCAAAATAAGTGATACACTTAGAAAACTTATCTTATTTGGTAAAAGGTAGTGGGGCCCACACAACTAACTATCTCATTTAAGATAGTAAAAAGATATATTTACCCTTACTTTTACTTTTAAATATCATTAAATTCACTTTAATCAATATATGTGGGACTCATCCTCCACTAACTATCCAATTTAATCTAACTAATCTTCATTATTATATTTTAGCTCAAAAACCGTGAACTTTAAAATGTATCACTTATTTTGAAACGGAACGGATGAAGTATAACTAAAATATATACCAAATCATTTACATAAATTAGTATGCTCATTTATCTCCCACCTATATATGGGGCAAGACCTATAACAAGCATTCGATTACATGTCATTTTATAGCCTTTTCATTGGTCCAAAATGCCATGTCAAAGGGTAGCTTTGGAATAAAAAATTACAAGTGAGCAAGGGCATTGGCGTTTCACGGGATTCATTCTGCAAAACTAAACCGCTACTATTCTATTAAACTGTTGTGAGAAACCCTAACGATTTGTATGCTCTCGATTCACCAAACCATGGCAGCAAACTCATCAGGTATTTCATCTTCATCCTCAAAATTGGGAGATTCAGAAGCAACCTCCGACCGTATCCGCTTTGAGGACCTCGACCATCAAATTATGGCAGCAAACCCATCGGAAATCTAATCTTCAACATCAAAATAAGGGGATTAATTAAATGGAAGACGGAACCGCCGGTAAGTTTCTCATTTAGGGTTTGTAAATCAGTATCCATTATTAAGCTCGCTTAATCAATTAAGCATTATACAACTTAACAATCGAATTAGTGTTCTTGAGATTTCAATGCAGATTACGAATCCGTTAATTTGGTAAAAAGTGATTACATATTTGCTGAAGTAATGTTAAGCAGTCTTGATCAAAAGTTGTTAAAAATGATTACGAAAACCTTCCCCATGCTAAAAATGAACATCTCCAGCATTGGATGTATTGTCCAAACTACAAGATTTTGAGTGAAAATTTTTAAATCTAAATTGACCTATTTTTCCTATTTTCCATATTGCAAAATGTTGATATTATTGTTTTGTGCATCTCAAAGATTTCATGTTTTTGTTACGAATATTTGTTAATTTGACTGTGATTTTGGATTGAAATAAAATCTGGTCAATGTACTTACAAATAGCTGTTGAATTTTGCAGATAAATCATGGTTAAGCATATTAATGTTATCCCAAACGATCACTTCGAAAAGCACTGGCAAAACTATGTGAAAACATGGTTTAACCAATCTGCCCACATAACAAGGAGAAGAAATGCTAATCAATCTGGTCAAACATAATTCATCATTAAGAGATACTTAAGGTTTCAAAACTTCAAATTTGAATCAGATTCTGACTTTTGTGTTTTAAAATAATAATCAATCATGTTCTTGAGAAGCTAACTGTTATAAAAATGAGCTATAACTTGCATTCAACCATGTGAATTCATCAAAGCTATAACTATCATTTCTGAACCATTCAACCATCTAATACAACATACCTACTGTTCAGGTACGCTTGACTGCAAATTTGTTTGACTTTTTGGAAATTGGTTGTTTTTTATGATAACTGTTGTCATAATTACATTCATTTTAATTAATGTACAAGCATACATACATGGTGTATAACATGTTAAAACAAAATTACTCCCTAATTATTTCACTACCTTTAACAATTGGCGTGCATGTAACTAATTAAAAGTAGGTGAAACCTTTTGTATTTTTCAGCAAATATATTTCAAATTTCTCCTTGAATAGTTTATTGATATGGCGAATGGCTGGAATCTTGAACTAAGTCGTTATCAACCAATCAAGAGTTTTTGACTTGAAGATGGTAAAGGTATGATTGCATTCAACACGGTATGATTTGATAATGATAATATGACATTAAATTTTTAGTTGAATGTTATGCATTTTCACAATTAATATGGGGATAAATTTAAAAACATTTATAAACCGTTACATTGTTACTTAATTAGGGATAATAAATATGCAATTATTGCATAACAATACCATAATTACTTATGTCTAAATGATTTATAAACCGTTACATTGTTACTCAATTGTGGTAATGCATAACAGTACCATAATTACTTATGTCTATATGATTTCCTTTTTTACCATAAACAATTTATATTGTATTTTAAAATTATACCTTAATTACTGAGTTTGATAACAGTTTTTATGGCATTTCGTTTAATTGAAAATAAAAATCGATATTCAATATGTATCTTTCAATCATTTTATTCGTTTTGAAAAATAACTGGATTTGTTCAAAACAAGTAACTCCCCATAAGTCTCTATAAGAATTAAAATTCGGTTTTCGATATGCATTTTTAATTAGGCATTATATTATATGTCGTTGTCTTAATAATTAAGACCAAGAAAGGTCTATAGGTTATTTGTTGTGACCACGATGGCAAGTGCACCAACTCAACGACAAACATTGTGTATATAGAAGTTTTATTTCGTCTTTAATTTTTTTTAACGGATTATTCATGTATACTAAAACGTTTATTCATCATTTCAATAATAATTGACTATATGATTTCTGTTGTTTTTCGCTTTATTATGCTATCTATATCTCGAAGCTAGCCCGCACATCCGGGCGGGCTTTGAAACTAGTTTACATATATACCATCTACAAAAGTCCCGACTTGCCACATGTTCATCATAAATTTTAACAAACTCTCCATCAGATCTGGTGCAACATGACGATAGCCAACCTTGTCATTGTCGTTGATAACCTTGACAACGTTTAGAAATATGGAGATTTTCACATATTACTTTCTTTTCAAAATAGTCAAATTAGTGGATTGATTAAACTTCTTTATGATAAATTGTGTACTTTATAGATTCATAAATAGATAATTGTAACTTCTTATGATTGACATTTTATGCTTTTCTATGGATATTGTGAATAATATATTACAAGATAAACTGACTGTAAAACCAATCCTACCGAATTAATGAATTATAAATTGGGTCATATTAGTTCACAGTTAGGACCGTACATATTAATTTTTGAAAAACAAAAATCATTTGGTTTCATATATTTAGTTCAACTAATCTAACCAAACGACACACCGTACGTGTAGCTCATAAAAGAGTTTTATCAATCTTGGTTTGTCATTCATGTTGTTCGAGTCCGATTTGGTTAATGAGTCGAGTGGGTAGAGTGACAACTGACTTTGGCATACAATATAGAAAGTTTGTGATATTGACGTTTTTAAACACGTTCAACCCTGTCAATATCACCTATTTTGAGTACGTTTTCTAAGTAAAAGTATGTGATATTACTCAATATAGTGTTGGGATTGTATTTCAGGTAGTACGTTAGAAACGAGGCCGGAAAAGACGCAAAACAGAGCCAAAAAGAAAGAAAATGCAGGAATGGGAGTTCGCGCCGCGAACTGGGTGGCGAACTCCTCACAAGTGTTGGTCAAAATCTCTGGCAAGGGATCACGATTGGGAACTCTAGCTCGCGATCGCGAATTTCCCGTGTTCAGGAGTTCGCGACGCGAACTCCACGACCTCGCGACGCGAACTCGTTCGGCCAGATAATGATAAATCGCAGATTAAGTCAAAAAAAGCAGTTATCTTTTCTCATGTACGTTTTTGGGCAGTTATTGGCGAATTCCAGAGCACTTTTTCAAGGGTTTCTTCAAACTTACAAGCAATTATTGATTTCTTAACATTTGGGAACAATTTCATGGTTGTATTTCTACTCTTTATTCCTTGTTTTGTGATTTCTAGCATGTCTATGTGCTAGTAATCTTCATATTTGCTATGTTTGGATGATTCTAGGGTTAAGTATGGTTTAATTTTAGGGTTATGTTTATGTTTAAACAATTGTTGGTGTTTAATTACTCTTTTGGTTTAATCTATGAATTTTCGTTTCTTCATCGTTGGTAATTGATTTAATTAGGTATTAACAACACTTGATTGATTGATTATTTCCCCAACTTTTCACTTGTGACCTAGTTGGTAATTCACTAGAAATAGGGATTAGAGACAAGATTCCAATAAGTTAGATTAAACAAGAAGTTCAACCCTGGTAATGAAAATTCTAGGTTAGAAGACTTAGGCAATCCAAGTCTGTAAAATCAACAAATAGAAGTGTGATTAATTATAACTTTTGAGAGAAGAAATTCCTATTAGTTGTAATTAGTTTATTAAATGGGATTGAGAGAAATCTAATACCGTGACTTCTAGACCATTAGACTAACCGGTGCTTAATAACCATACTTAGAACTAGATGAATCCAGACATAGTGAATATCTCTTAATTATCAAATCAGCGTCCAATTTACGTTCTTGTTGACTTCAATTTTACGTTTACAAAGTACAAAAATCAAATCATGTTTACAAATATTTTCTTGATTAATTTTCTTTGACTTTCAGCTGCTGGATAACATAATCCGTTCCCTGAGGATTCGACAACCCAAAATACTTACCTAGCCTATATTACCCACGATTAGGTATACTTGCCTATGAATGTGATAGTCTAAATTAGTAGTATTTAGGAGACTTATTTTTATAACTAGATCTTTCACATCAGTTTGTAAATAAAGATCGTTGGAAATTTATTTCTTGAAAATTTATTGTACTTATAATACAATACTGATTCACATATGCACTATTCATTAAGATTCTATATTCCGTTCAAAAATATCCGTTCCGTTATTTGTATTATAAAATTTCAAAACACCCCCTTAAGTTTGGTCAATATTTATGAATGTTCACTTTTAACGTCTTAAATATTTATTTATAATGAAAGTGAGGCTGCGTTGAAAAAATAAACTTAAACAAAACATTTGCTTCACCTAATTTTTCCACTTATTTTAATTAGGATTGTTGAATTTATAATTGTCAATTTACAGTTAAGCTTTTTGTATAATTGATAAAGTGATGTAAAAAGATATGAGTAATTTTTTACTTTTTTTTGGGTGGCTTTGTAAAGGTGATTGTAATGCCGAAGTTTTAATCCAAATCTATCCATTTTTTCTAAAAAAAAAAAAAAAAAAAGATAAATTTTTACTAGATGAATAAAAATGGAGGCTAAGTAGACTCGCAATGAAGTACGAGCACCATTACACTCGTTTTATAACAAGCAAAATAAAATTTTGGTTAATAAATTGTAGGACTATACCCAATGAAGGGTGTCCTTCCAGAAATTCTCGATGGCCAAGGGCCAAGGAGGGGGTTTGGAAATAGTTTTCAACCAGCAATTGACGCGCCTCGGTTATTACCTCATTAGCTGCGTCATTGCCCCAAGCGCAAAGATGCTTTTAACATACATTTACCTCCATCTTTTATACACCACTTTCCTTTTTCCTCACATATACTACAACCAATGTGGGATAACTATACAAACGAACCAAACCCACATGTCCTTTATTTTTTTCTTCTAATAACAAAAGTGTTTGGTTTCACAGTTCATTTTGAAAAATGATGAAACAACCACAACATCTCATTTTGATGAAACAAATTTGTATTTTTACATGTTTCATAGTTCAAATTAGAGTTTTAAAACGAATGAGCACGGACGTACGGTACCGTACCAGTATCCAATTGGTGAGCTCAGATTTTTTCGGGTCCCAAAACTGGGTATAAAGTACCGTACCGAATCCGTTGGTTGGTACGGGACCTGTTCGGTTTCAGTATTTGATTGAGTTTGCTCATCATGACACACATACAATACCGAACCGATACCGAATTGGTGGTACCCAGGAGTGGACCTAGTATGGTGCATGGGGTTGCCCATGCAACCCCTCAAACCTTTTCAATTAGTGTTAATTTTGTTCTTTTTAATGTAGGTGACACCCATAAGAAAAAAATACAACGAATATTCTTATGTAGGGGTGCCCAACGGGTCAACCCGACCCGACCTGGCTCTTATCGGGTCGGGTCTATCGGGTTTGAGGTAAAAAAATTCTAACCCGAACCCCGACCCGATAAGGAATTGGGTTAGTCGGGTTCGGGTTATTCGGGTTTGTCGGGTTGACCCGATCGGGTTGGTCGGGTTAGCCATTTATAAATTATTTTTATTTTTTTACAAGAACACTTAAAAACACTAATCAAAACACTGATTTTTTAATTACGAACAATAACAAGAATACTTCAAAAACAATCCTTTGATTTTTATTACCTTAAAGTACTAACTACGAACACCATCACTTAAAAAAATAATCCTTTTTTTTAATCAAACAACTACAAGTTGTATACAATCCTCTCGATTGATACATGCTTTTTAAGTAGCATGGAATGAGTGTGGTATGCCAGTCGTTAGCATTGAAAACAACTTGTATAATCTAACAATGCTTTTTTAATCAAACAACTACACAATTTTATAAACAATACTTTAAAAAATGCTTTATAAAACAAACAATGCTTTTAACCCTAATTCTAATCGGGTCAACCCGAAACCCGAAATTTTAAAAAATTCTAACCTGAAACCCGACCCGATAAGGAATCGAGTTAGTCGGGTCGGGTTTACAAAACCCGATAAGATCACAAGACCCGAATACACCCGACCCGACTAACATAATCGGGTTCGGGTCGGATCGGGTTGACCCTTTGGGCACCCCTATTCTTATGTAGTAGAAAAAATAATAATATATGTTCTATTTTGAATATTTGTTAAAAAGATAGCGAAAGAAAAATATAATTAAAGTTTAATAAAAAATTAAGTAAAGTACATTACCCCTTATTTATTAAGTTTCTATTATTTACTAATTTTGAAACAAGAGAACATGGATTTTCCCTTTGCTATATATTTTCCGCAATGAAGCTTCTAAATACCGATTTGCGCACTAAAATGGGCGATGATTTTTTGAATCAAGCGTTGATTTGTGTAGTAGAAAAAAACGCTTTTAGATGTTAGAACTAAAAGTGTAATCAATCGTTTTCAGAAAATGAAAGAACGAAGAAGTCAACTTTAAAATGTAATTTATAGACCTTTTTTTGACATATGTTATGAAATCATACTTTCCGATTTCTTTTTATGTTTTTTATATAATATGAATAAAAAATTTATATAACCCCTCAAACTTTTTTCTGGATCCGCCTCTGGTGGTACCAAGCTTTCCCGAATTGGAGAAAAATTTACTTGGTAAGAACAATCTCAATGCGTTATTTTCATTAATAACATAGATAGACATAGCTGTTTGTTTCCATTCCAGCACACCATGTCACACATGTAGGTAATAGAATCCTCAATATATACTTTAGAGAGATGATATTTAGTCCTACCATTTAGACCTATTTGTAGGCCTATTCATTTGATAGGATGACATATGTATTCCACTAATTCTCTCTCCTAACATTATCTCTTAATTTTGACACGTGTCTTCATCTAATTAGTAGGCCTATGAGTAGGTCTAAATGGTAGACCTAAATACTATTACTCTATACTTTAACATTTTAGAATTGTTACTAACATTCCTAAAACTCTTTATATATCAAGCGATTCAGATATTTCACAAAAGTAGGTTTGTACCCGTCGCTCCTTGCTTATTTTTAAGCTTTCTTCTTTGACTGTATTTATATATACAATCAGTTAGATCGCAACAGTACGGCTATTATGACTATTGTATGCATATCTAAACTTGTATGTTAAGAATATAATGCAACGTATAAGCAACACACAAGTTTTTTTTAATGATTACGTTTATTAAAGATAACTAGCAGGTTACCCGCGCAATGCGGCGGCGAATACCCTATGACTAAATTTGACGGCGATCAAGTAGTGGGTGATGATGACGGTAGTGATAGTGGCTGTTGGTTGTGGTCGTGCAGATAGTGACTGCTGGTTGACTGGACGTTTTAAGTTTTTGCGTTATGTAGGATGTTTTTTTGGGATTAAGCAAAGTATTAAGTAGATTAATTGGTTAACACACAGTCCGTACTCGCAAAAGGTCTTGGCTTCGAATCCCCTAAGAAATATTTTTTTTATTTTGTGGTGTTTAAGATGTTTCCCAAAATAAAAATATAAGATTAATTTTAAGATTAAGACCTTTTAAACTTAGAAGGCCTAAATGCTTTAAGAAGTAGTAAGAAGTAAGATAACTTAATACACTGCAGAATACATTTGAGAGAAAAAACTCTTAACATATAAATATGAGTGACATGTGACACATCAGTTCATATTTCAACTGACATATCCGTGCCATCAATATCCATTCTCTTTAATTTTTTTAGGTCCCACTATTTATATAAACCTCACCATTATTATAAAATACTTCATTCGTCCCACAAAAAACTTCTCATTTACCTTTTGCACAACTTTTTATGTGATAGTTAGTGGTGAGGTCATTGATAATACTTTTGATTAAAATATAAGATTGAGTTGGAGAGAAATATAATTAGTGGATATTAGTTGTGAGGTATTTAGTAATAATAGTTTTTTATTGTGTGGAGCTCATCCACTATGAAAAATGAGAAGTTTTTTGTGAGATAAAAATTTAGGATAAAATGAGAAGTTTTTTGTGGGACGACAAAATACCAAATACCTAATTAATATACATTGGAGCCCACAATTTCATCCTTTAACCTCTTCCCCCAGCCGATGTCTTCCACCAACGACTTCATTGAAGAGAAGACCGAAGTCTAGGCATGTAAACGAACCGAACGAACACGAACGAGGCCTTGTTCGTGTTCGTTTGTTAAGGAAAAAATGTGTTCGTGAACGGTTCACGAACACTTATCGAACGAAAATTTATGTTCGTGTTCGTTTGTTAAAAAAATTTAGTGTTCACGAACGGTTCGTGAACGAGGGTAACAAACATAAACGAATACAAACGAACATAAACAAACACAAATGTACACGAGACAAACACACACGAACACAAAAAAACACAAACGAACATAAACAAACACAAATGTACACAAACGAACATAAATAAACACAAACGAACATAAACAAACTCAAACGAACACTAACAAACGAACGTAAACAAACGAACACGAACGCCTGTTCACGAACGTAAACGAACGAACGTGCCTTTGTTCGTGTTCGTTTATTTAACTAAACGAACACAAAATCTTGTTCGTGTTCGTTTGTTTAGCTAAACGAACGAACATAAACGAACTCTCGCCGAACGGTTCGTTGAACGTTCGGTTCGTTTAAAGACCTACCAAAGTCCCTCATTAACACCAATCTTATTAGCTTAATAATACCTAAATAAGCTTACTCAAACAAACATATGCCCTAAATGTGGTGTAAATCAGGTAAACTCAAACAAGCAAAATTAGTTTCCCAATCGCAACCCAAGGCTTGTAGCCTAGTGGTATCCAAGGTTGATTTAAGGTGTTGCCCATGACCTACCTATTGGTCATGGGTTCAAGTCCCGTCGTGGACAAAAAAGGTGGAATGTTCGAGGGAAGGCATACTGCCCCTTGTGAATGTCACTGTCTAGGCTCGAACCACTAATTTACTAACTTGCCGTTCCAAAAAAAAAAAAAAAAAAGTTTCCCAATCGCAATTGTACCCTCTTTCTCTCTCTTGTCTTGCCGTATTTATCTCACGTGATGCCAAAATCCCGATTTTTGTCTACATAAAACTCAGAGATTGGTCAATATTCTACACTTGAAATTGAAATTGAAATTTATTTATCGAGATCTCCTTTTATTTTTCCGTTTTGTTTTCTTGTTTCGTATAACAATGGCTTCCAGTCCTCGTACAGTAGAAGAGATCTTCAAAGATTATAGCGGTCGTCGTGCCGGCATAGTTCGTGCTTTAATTCATGGTACTAAACCCTAACCCTAATTTTAATTCCTTAAAAATTTCCTCTTTTTTTCTTCCACTTTACTGACTAGCTTTTTCATTCAATTTACTCAGATGTTGATGAATTTTATGGAATGTGCGATCCAGGTATTTTCTCAATCGATTCTTCCGGCCTTTGATTTTTAAAATATTAGGTTTAAAATTTCTTGCGCAGAAGCTTACATTCTGCTTAAGATTCGTTTATTTGTTTAAGCTTAATTGTGCAGAAGTAATTTCAACCCAATAACATCAGAAACAAAATTAGGTCATATTTTAAAAATTGAATCCAAATTTCTGTGTGGTCTTTCGAACTAAGAATAATTTTAATAAAGTTAATTGAAATTGTTTGGAATTCATGCGGATTTGTTAATCCCTTTATTATAATTGATTACTTTGTTTTGTGATTTTATAGAAAAAGACAACTTATGTCTATATGGACATCCAAATGAAAGATGGGAAGTAACTCTTCCAGCAGAGGAGGTCCCACCGGAGCTCCCTGAACCGGCACTCGGAATAAACTTTGCAAGAGATGGAATGAACAGGAAAGATTGGCTCTCATTGGTTGCAGTTCATAGTGATTGTTGGTTGCTTTCTGTTTCTTTCTATCTTGGTGCAAGACTCAATCGAAATGAAAGGTGCTTGCTTTTATTCATTTTTTGTTTATTATTATCAGTTTTTAACTTAAAAAAAGTCTGATCATAAACTGATTATTATTGTTTAGAAACTCGATGTTAGTTATAATCCAAATTCAAACGGTTTTATCAATGTTTATTCGTTAAAGTTAGGTTACTAACACACTCAACTAAGATAAAGCATTTAAAGTTTATGTTTGATCACTCTTTTCTAACAGATAAATCGTCCCTATAGTTTGTATAATAAAGTTATGGATTTGGTCCCTCGACTTTTTTCTAATACACAGATAGATAGTCCTTAATGTCAAAACTTGTTACATCAACAGTCTCTAATTTTGAAATTTCTAACATCAATGGTAAAAATAGCAGCCCTTTTCAGATCAGGTGCTATCCGTGTGAGTTTTTTTCTCTCCAAATTTTCATTCAAACAAATTCATTTATCAATATAAAATTGTATATATTTGTTATATAGTAAAAAATATGGCTTAGCTACTCTGACTGAATGTTTCAACTATAACTAATTACATGAGTTTATTGTTATTATTTTTTTTGACACATTTAGTGGTTTTCCGTTAACAGGGATGTAAACTGAAATTAATCTCATATTCTGATTTTTTTTTATATTTTAATTTTTTTTACAGGAAGCGTCTGTTTAGCATGATTAATGAGCTGCCAAGTGTGTTTGAAGTTGTAACAGAAAGGAGACCTGTAAAAGACAAGCCTAGTGGAGACAGTGGAAACAAATATAAGGGCAGCACAAAGGTAAATTTGTATTAACACCAAATTTCATAACCAAAATTATATTATAATTTGTGTTTATATTATAATTTGTGTTACATTTTGCAGAGATCAAGTGATGGACAGGTGAAAAACAGTGGTCCAAAAATGGCAGTTGAAGAAAGTTTTGAGGAAAATGAGGATGAAGATGAACATGGTGACACACAATGTGGCACGTGTGGCGGGAACTACAATGGAGACGAGTTTTGGATCGGGTGTGATATTTGTGAAAGATGGTATCATGGAAAATGTGTGAAAATAACACCAATAAAGGCTGAGAGTATTAAGCAATACAAATGCCCGTATTGCACCATGAAACGACCCCGACCTTAGTATTTTACTTTTTTTTTTTAAATGTTTTTTCTTTTTAAATTATTGTCGAAAGATTGAATTTGGTTGTTGGTGACTTTTGTTTTGACAATTGGTGCTTGAAAAGGTGGGTGATGTACTTGATCAAGTGAAAGATATACATTTGTTACTTTTGCTTTTTTTGTTGCTTTCTTCTGACCCACAGTTTTATACATTTTGCATAATTTGGTTTGTTGCTATAATACTGTATTTGAGATTGATTAGATTCTGTTGTGTTGGTACTGCTATTAAGCGTGTTGACTTTTTTATGTTTCTATTTGATTATCTTTATAGTGTTAGAAACTGGATGGTCCAATTGAATTGTGAGCTGGTTTGGATTTTGAGGTTTTTAGGAGGTTTGCTTCCAGAACCAAAAACAGTTGGTAATTATTTTTTGACTTATTTGATGCACAAGTTTCTTTCATTTTTGTCCTTGTTTTAGGCATTTGATTGAAAGTTAAAACATTTTTATGCAAGAATATACTATTTGCATTATGTTTAGATGGAAGAAATGTTTCCAGATTGAGTTGCCAAGTTGGTTAGTATCTTGTCTACTTTACCGAAACTGTAAATTTGGTCTACTTTTACTAGAATGTGCAAATTTTATCTAGTTTATTGTTTAAACAAAACATTTTTATCTAGTACTATTATATGAGTAGTGGTATTGAGTTCTACTATTTAGTCATACTTCTTAGATGAATACATATGTTAAAATCAAGAGATAATATTAGACAAAAGAAGTAGTGAATTACACATGTCATCTTATCAAGTGGGTAGGACCAAATGATAAGATTAAATATCATTTCTTTTATTATAATATATAACATTTCCTTAAAGATGAATATTGGCACACAGGTGATTTTTTATATTTTTTTATTTTTTACCTTTGTTCAATCTTATATTTGCAACATAATAAAGTTTCTTTCAAGCCAATGTTGAGATACGTTTCACTTAAAAATAATGATATTTGATTCTTATATTATTGCTCTTTAAAAAAAAATTGATTTCAAAGAGGTCTTAATTTATGAAATAACAGATTATATGATCTTATTTTACCATAAAGTTTTACATTGACATAAGTTGCACACATAACTACACAAAGTAAAATAAATGGACACAAATTTACATAATAATTAAGGATAAAAATAACTTGAATACAATTCAAAAGAATAACAAAATTCTCACATATAAATCACCTTTGTGATATCGTATGAAAATTGCCATGGTATCACGAGATTCACGAGAGATATTTCTGCTAGTTTTAAACAATATATATCCAAACAAAAGGTCATACCTATCTATACGCATAATACGGGTATAGATAATTTCATTAATTTAATAAACCACTTGACACATGATGACATATGCTCTATATATAGATTATATTATAATAATCTTGGTATATTAACTCTTAGGTAGTAATTAGAGGTGCACATATGGGCTTTAGCCCGAGCCCGGGCCTAAAAAAGCCTGAAAAAGCCCGGCCCGAAAAAGCCCGAACCCAAGGCTCTTTTAGCCCGAAATCCTAAACGGGCCTGACTTTAGTCATCAAAGCCCGTTAAAGCCCGGGCCCGGGCCGGACCGGGCTAAGCCCAAAGCCCGAAAAAAAGCCTGAAAGCCCGAAAACCTGAAAAAGCCCAAAAGCCCGGGCTTTTTAACGTTATAAAGCCCGGGCTATTTCTAAATGCCTGAAAAATCTAGAGCTTCTCTTGTCTTTCCTAGTCCGAGTGAAGTGAACAATCAAAGTCTACATACTATTGATGAATATCCAAGTGGGGAAGACTACTAAAGATGGTGATAATATGAATTATGAAGACTACTGTTGCATTATGTAAATGAATTCCAATTTGACAATCAAAAGTTGTATGTACTTTATGTTGGTTAAGTATTGAAAGTAATAGTTTGTTGATTTATTTAATTAGGTATAAAGAATATTTTGATTATTTATGTATTTTTCTAATTATATTATTATATGAAAGATATAATAGTAAAAAAAAAGCCCGAAAAAGCCCGGGCTAAGCCCGATAAGCCCGTTCAAGCCTAAACAGGCCTAATTTTTTTTTTAAAGTCCGGGCTAAGCCCGGCCCGGACTTTTTTACTACAAAAAAGCCCGGTCTTTTTTAAGCCCAGGCTAAACCCGGCATAACCCGGGCTTTGTGCACCTCTAGTAGTAATGGTATTTGCGCCAAATATATAAGTTATATACTAAAGTCGTCATTGATTATGAAGAATATAAAGTTGGGTCGAATTTCGTGAAGGAAAATGAATATAACCAGCCGTTAGAGGACGATGAATTAGAAGTTTAAACATAACGTAAATTTTGTAAAAGTAAAAGGCTAAGTTTCACAATATAAAACCTCCAATTCATGGTCGTCAAACGATTCATCAAATTCGACCCAACTTTATTTTCTTCGTAGTCATTGGCGACTGTAGTGAAGGATCGTCGAATGCGTTCATCAAATCGAATCCAAATTTGGTGGTTTATGCTTCCGTTGGTATATGATCGTTCGATTTTGGTAAGTTCTTTTAATTGAGTAAATGATTTTCTTCTGAATTCGATGCTATTGATGAGGTTTTTAACAGGTCTGCACTGAATTGTGTTTTGATGTGGTGTTAGAATGTTTTTTCGTGAAGTAGGTTTTATGGATTTTGATTAAAAAATTCCGGGTATAAAGATTGTAACCATTAATTTGTTTGTTAGTGCTTCTATGTGATTAATTGTTTAAAGATTTTGATTGATAAATATGTGATTTCCTAGCGGATTTTAAATTGTACAATTTTTTTTAATTTGATACTTAAAAATTTGTAATTGAGTTGAAATTCTCTCTCTTGTTATATAACGATTTTTTTTGTTTTATCTTCAACAAGAAATTCCACCGACAAACGTAGCCCCTCGTCAAATCGGTGGCGGCGGCCATGGCAGCGTATTCATGAACCCTAACCAATTTTAGGGCTACTGTGATGATTCATTCTGATGAGATTTCGATTTTCAGGAGTTACGATCTTATGGTTTTTGAAGATTGGTGGGGGAAATGAAGAATGATTGTGGAAAAACCCAGAAAACGCTTTTATGAGTATCCAAATCATCAATGTTAATGCTGTAGTGCCGTATCACGACACCCATTTTTGCAAGGTATTCCCGTAAATATCCAAATCATATTTTATATTATCATAAATAAACAATATTCCAACAATCCACACTCTTAAATAATAAATATATCAAATTTCTTACTTATGACATGCTAAAAACACGATAAAAATATAATATAGATTTCTAAATGTTCCTAAAATCATAACTGTCGTAATTTCGTATTAATCTCTGAATACGAACACGACACAACACGACTTCGTGTTTGTTTTACACAACACGAATTCAAATTCCGATTTCATCTCAATTTCATTCTGTTTCGTTTCGTGTATTTTTGTGGTGTCGTGTCAGGTTTTGACAGTCCTACTGGTGGAGTTAAAGAAAAGATAATTATGTGGATTAAAAATACTACCTCCGTATCAAAATAAGTGATACATTTGAGAAATTGCGGTTTTTGAGGCAAAAGATTGGAAAGTGATTTAAAATAGTATAAAGTGGATAGTTAGTGGATAATGGGACCCACTTCTTTTGGATGTAGTGAAATTAATGATGTTTAAAAGTAAAAGTAAGGGTAAAAGAGTAATTTTACTTTATTAAAGTAGATAGTGTGTGGATAAGGGGTCCCACTTTTTTGCCAAATAAGGAAAGATTTTGAAGTGTATCACTTATTTTGTTCCACCCCTTTTAAGAAAGTGTATCACTTATTTTGATACGGAGGTAGTAATAAAAATTGTAGACAAAATTCCGGCCTGTCAGAAAGCGTTTAGAAGAGGGTTATTTTTATTAGCAGTATATCTTTTGTCGTCGTTAAAAGAAAAAAGATAGCATCGTGACTAGGGATGGCAACTAACATCCGATCCGATGAACATCCACCCGATCCGCTCCACTCGTAGTGGATATGGATGAAGTTAAATGGGTGAATATCGGATGTGGAGCGGATGTGGATGTTTATTGGAGCGGATATGGATGATGATTTTCAATACATGGATGAATCCACTTAACCCGAAATTAAATATATATTATAATTTTATATAACTATAAATATATGTTTTCAATAGTAGGTTGACTGATGAGGCAATTATTTATTATCATTTCCCATACTTGAATTTCTTAGGAACTAATCATTTTATCGTTTCTTATTCTGTTCTTAGTATGAAGGCGACGATCATTATATGACTCGTTACTTTTGAGATTTTTGTGTGATTTTCAATGCAACAACCCATAAATCACAAGCATGTAATTATAAATCACAAGCATGACTCGTTACTTTTGAGATTTTTGTGTGATTATCATAGTTATGTTTCCGTTTGACTCTTCTTTTGGAAGAAACTATGTAAATATGCAATAAAAATCGTAAATCATATATAAAACTATCGTACTTTCTTTAGGAGTTTTTTTTCTTCCGAAATCCAACGGATGTCCATTTACCCGCTCTAATCCAATGGATATGGATATGGATGGATGAAATGATTTTAAATGGATATGGATATGGATATGGATGAGGTAAATTTAAATGGATATGGATGTGGATATGGCATCATCCGATCCACATCCGATCCATTGCCATCCCTAATCGTGACTATTGTTTATGTTATAAGCATATGGAATGTTTGTTTTACGTGACTATTTTTTGTAGGATATAACACATATCCGTTATATAGCGGCACAAACACATGCAAAATAGTGGTTATAGTTTGTCCTATAGTCATATAACACACAATAATGATTGTTGTTGTATATTAACTTTTGACAATAATGAATTAATGTGGCTAATAATATACCATCTTTTAGACACACAAGTAATTGATCAATGTGACTAAATGTGTCTTTCGCCTCATAAAATAATCATCACAAAATCAAGTCATGCTTCCTAAATAACCATAGAGAAAATTGTGACATTTAGCTACGCTACGTGACCGTAGCTAGCAATGAATACTTTTGTCTTATTAAATCATGGCCAAAGTGTTTGAATAGTGTTTGAATGTACTTTGAAATTATCATGATTTTTAAGTTAACATGTGGCTAAAACAATATTAAACTTTATTTATATCTTTAGCCATACGAACAAGTTAAATTGGGTAACTTTTTACTAGCGGTTGCAATCCAACGAGTCCATTTAAATTGCTCCTGATACAAATTACATTTCATATCCTCATCTTGGATGCAACTTAAGTAGCCAGCCATATTTTTTCCTTCTTTCCTTTGATTAATTCGATTAAAAGATCCCAATCAATCACCTACAGATTAACCCAAAATCAGATTTATCCAATAGATGGTTGTCATGCCCATTAATCTTCTTTGGCCCATGATCAAGAGGGTGCGGCCCATTAGATTCTCCATTTAACCAGTCACCAACCCATCATTAACAACACCATTGTTTGCCTTTATAGAAGAGTAATCATGCTCAAAATCAAAATCGTAACTCAAATCTTCGAACATTGTTTCCTCTTATCCATCTCGATTGATTTCCATCATCCCGTCGTATTGACTGTATTGGTATTAGTAGTATTTTTATGGAGAATTCATTTTTACACCACAGTTTTAATGTCTACACCATATAATACAAGTTTCACAAATAACTGTACAATCAAATAAAGCAATAGTTGTAGTATATCCATTAAAAATTGTGATTATATATCCGTTATCACCACCTATTTTTATGTATAAGCCCAAACCGGGCTTCATAGTAATCGGGCTTGCCCATGGGAATTTATCTCTTTTCAAGTGGTTATATATTCAAATCTTAGCTAACACAAATGTATAAAAGTGGCAATTAGTCAAAAAAATTGTTCCCAAAAAAATCTTCGTAAAGTTAATTCATACATTTAGAAATCAAAATTACTTGTTTTATTTAGTAATATGTTTAGATTCAAGTTGGACATTAATTAGGAAAATTTAGTAATTTATTTAGAATAATATACGTAACTTTCTTTTTTTTATAAAGCCAGTATAGTCTACCTTCTTAGTAAGGAATTACTGACCTTCCTACAATCCAACGGAAGTCAATAGTTGCATTTACAAAGAAAAGGACACTCAGGTCAAAAAAATCGATTTTTATTGTTTTACATGGTCCCTTCATTTGTCTGAATCTATTCATATATCTCATCGGGCAGCTCGCCTGTTGATGTAAACCAAGACATTGAGTTTCAAAATTTTCGGACTCTACTAACTTTTTCTTAGTTTAATCCGAACTCTTACCTTATATATTCAGACATTATATAGCATCTTCTTAATCTCTTAGCTCAAATCGCCTCATTTTATTAATTACAAACTTTGAAACACTCGTGTTTTGGTCGGTTATCGAATTGAAACATGGGTTCAACTCGGTCTGATCAAGGGTCGGGAAAAGAACGACTGAAGTGGACACAAGAACTCCATGATTTGTTTGAAAAGGCAGTTAATCAGCTTGGTGGTCCTGATAGTAAGTGTCTTCATGCTTGCATGCATGAATTATTGTTGTTGAATTTCATGCATCATTAGGTTGTATTGTACATAGAGCTGTCAAAACCTAAAATGACACGATAAAATTACACAAAACGAGACGAAATTGGGATGAAAACGAAATTTAAATTCGTGTTCGTGTAAAATAAACACGGAGTCGTGTCGTGTCGTGTTCGTGTTCAAAGTTTAACATGAAATTGACACGATAGTTATATTTTGGGAACATTTGATAGTAATTTATGTTTTATCGTGTTTGTCGGTTATTTAATATGTACGAAGTAAGAAAATTGGTAATTTTGTTATTTAATTATCTCGTGTTGTTTTGTTCGTCGTGTTTATCGTTTTTTAATTGGGTCATTTTCGTGTTAGCAAAATAAAACACGAATTCATGTCGTGTTCGTGTTGAGAAACAAAGAATTCATGTCGCGTGTTACCCAAAAACACGAAACGACAGCACGATTTGAGAGCCATAAATACAAACTTATAAATCCAGTTGTACTGATTTATTGCTGTGCTTTTCAGGGGCAACACCAAAGGGTATATTGAAGGCCATGGGAGTAACAGGACTTACCATTTACCATGTTAAAAGCCACCTTCAGGTGAAATCCCCATCAATAATCTATTCATTGCTAAATTCGTTGCTAAATTGTTTACATGTTTTAAAGAAACGTTACAACGACAGACGAGTAGCAATCCGTTGGTATCTTGTTGTCTATTCTTAAATATTAACTTTGTGTGTACATATGAATTCGATCTGCGATCATATCAATTTCTCTAAAACTAAAAATAATTAAAGTCTAATTTTTTGTACTGTTTTTGCAGAAATATAGAATGTCCAAATTTATCCCAGAATCATCAAAACGTAAGCTGAAAGACTCTTCCCAAGTCATTTGTATTTTAACTCTTCCCAAGACATTTTAATTAAGCCTCAGTGTGTAATTAATGACTTGATATAACAAGGAATATATTTATAAGAGTACTCATATAGAAACCGAAAAATCAATTAAAAAATGAGGTTTTGAACTATGTTAAAATCAAAAGTGGCTATGACGATAAAGAAATTTACGTGTCCAATTTAAATGGAATAGATTGCTCTATATTTTCTAGTTATTAAGAGCCAAAGACATATTTAAATTTTGATATATGGCTCTTATACTACTTTATGCACCATATTATATAATAAATTATTTGAATAAATATTCTTGTACTTACCAATTACTATTTCATATAATATTTAGGGGACAAGTTTGAGAAAAGAAGCTTATCAGAAATATTTCCAAACTTCGGTGTAACATCGTGAGTTATTCCATGGCAACTTTCATGGCCCATCAAGAATGCATTGTTTATTTAAATTTGTTTAATTTATGTTTGTATTATTTAAATTTGCAGTGGTGCTCAACTAAATGAAGCATTACAAATGCAAATGGAAGTTCAAAGGCGATTAAGTGATCAACTTGAGGTACCCTATTCCAAATCCCGTAATTGATCACTTCTTTAATTCCTCAGTTTTTTTTGTTCCGGTACAGTTTGATTCCGTTTATGTTGATTCTAGAACCCGAATTTGACAATTTCGAGTCTGACCCAAGATGTAGTTTATGTTGATAATGTGTGTTCGGTTTCTAGCAACAGGACCATTATTTTGGTATGGTTATCGGTTCTTGTTTATTGTATTTTTTCGATTTCAAGCTTTTCAATTCCGAAACGGCCCGCTTTTGAAACCGAACATATCGCTAGATACAATTCTTAAAGAAATAGTTATCACGAAAAGGTTGAATTTATTTTCTACACTCTTTTTTGTCTTTAAAGGATTCTACCTATTGGACCAATGCATACGTTTTTCCTTTGCAGAGAAAAACACTTGTCACCTTTAGTTTAAGGACATGTTTTTGTAGTGCACGTTTATTAATAAGAAAGTGACAAAATAAAGCTTTATATTTTGTAAAGGAGATATAATTAAAGCCGTAACTTATTATAAGCACATTTATCCTGTATGGGGATTTTTGTAATAGGTACAAAAGAATCTAAAGCTAAAAATTGAAGCACAATCAAAATTTCTTGAGAAACTGACCGAGGAACACAAAATCAGACCAAATACGATGAAAATCAACAAGATGTCTCCAACATCTCTACCATCTCTCTGTGATGTGTCTGAATTTACTATGAAGGAATTCGAATCCGATTCTGAAGTGGAAACAAATGACATGAGATCTAGACAAGATCAACGGTTCACAAAGAGAGTTAGGCGGGTTGACGATCATGATGAGCTGGCACCGAGTCAAAGATTTAAACGCCCTTCGGTCAACTCTCAAACCATTAACATTCCAAAAGATGGCAATTCGTTTTCTTCCCAAGATAACATGTTTCCATGGGGCTTATCATTTTGCCAATCACCGCTGATTCCAACTTCATTTAATTCTTTTGGTTAGAAAGCGAAATTTTCATTTGTTCCAAAGAATTTTGTGTATGTTGGTTCACATTGTACTTAAAATAAACTGCCAGTTTTTCTCCCGATAAATAAGCATAAAATTAATTCAACAAGTGTTACTGTTACACTTACCAGGGGTGTCTTTGAGGAGGTGCAACAGGTGCAGTTGCACAGGGGCCCATATTTTTCAGGAGGCCCGTTTTTTATATACGTCATATATATAATCTTAAAGTTTTAAGTCAACTTAATAATTTAATAGAAAAAAACGTAGAAGGTTCTAGTTTTTATAAATATATCTTGTATTTAGGGGCCTATTTTCGTCTATTCGCACAGGGCCTTCAGAATCTCGGAGACGCCCCTAACACTTACACTAAATTGATTGTAACTAATAGTCTTGGGCTAATGACTAATAGGAACTAAGCTTTGCATGTGTGATCATTTGTCAACTATTCTAAAACAGTAAGGGGTTGTTTGGGAAAACTTATTAAGAAGGCTTTTAAACTTATTAACTTATTAAACTAAAAGTTTAAAAAAAGTTTTTTCTTGTAGTACACTGATCAAACAAATTTTCTAAATCACATCAAAGAATTTCAATATTATAGTCCTAAAGAAGGTTTAAGATTAAAAAACCTCCGTCACAAAAAAAAAAAAAAAAAAAAAAAAACTTTTTCTTGCAGTGATATGAGTTGTTGGTCGCGTAAACTCACTTCCTTGCATTCATATCCACTTGAATCACTACAAGAAAAAACATTTTTTGCCATGTACGGAATTTGCTGCGATCCCAAAACGCCGCAAAAGGACAAAACAAATGAGAGCCACGGGCCAAAACTTATGGCGGGTTAATTTCCCCCCGAATTTTTTGACCCCTCGTCGCAAAAAGTAAGTTATCGCCGCAAAATCTTCTCCGCAAAAAAGAAAATACGTCATCTAGGTTATATCTCTTCCGGCTTTCACTTTTTGCAGAACAGAAACATTAATTTGGAGCTGCGATCGGTCGATGAACTCCAGAGACACAGCCACCACGACCACCAACGAACCACCGCCACCGGAGACACAGCCACCAAAAACATTAATTTGCTCCGGCTACTTTTCAAAGTTTAATGAATGAGGTGTTTAAAACTCATTTAAGAAAATTTGTGTTGGTTTTTTTTTTATGATATATTGATCTATAGTAAGAATAAGACCGAACATTTAGTTCATTTACAAGTTGTTTTTGAATTAATGACCACAAACAAGTTGTATGCAAATCTTAAGAAATGTGAATTTTTTAAAGACAAATTGGTCTATCTGGGCCATGTTATTTCTGGAAAAGGGGTTGAAATGGATTTTGTGAAAGTTCAAGCCATGTTGGACTGGCCCAAGCCCAATAACGTGTCTGATTTGCGTGGGTTTTTAGGTCTTTCTGGGTATTACCGGAAATTCATTCGTGGGTATGGTATTTTAGCCAGTCCCTTAACTGATTTGTTGCGTAAAAATCAATTCGTGTGGAGTGCTAAGGCGGATGAGGCTTTCCGTCGTCTTAAGCATGCTTTGACCACCGCCCCTGTTCTTCGGTTGCCAGACTTCACTCAACCGTTTGTGATATAGACCGATGCGTGTGGATTCGGTCTTGGTGCTGTTTTGATGCAACAGGAAAACCCGGTGGCTTATTTCAGTCAAGGGTTAGGGTTACGAGCTCGAGAAAAATCTGTATATGAGAAAGAGCTTATGGCGGTTGTGCTGGCAGTCCGTAAATGGCGTCCATACTTAATGGGCAGACGTTTTATGGTGAGAAGTGACCAGCAAAGTCTTCGGCACTTGTTAGATCAAAGGGTGGTCAAACCTGAATACCAGAAGTGGTTGAGTAAACTATTAGGTTATGAGTTTGAAATAGTTTACAAACCTGGTAAATATAATGGGGCAGCAGATGCTTTATCCCGACGGGTGCAAATGGTGGAATGTACCGTCATGGGAGGGCCTCAGTGGCGGCAATGGTACGTTTTGAGGAAAGAATTGGAAGAGGATAACAGGTTGAAGAAAATCATAGCTGATCTTCATTTGGATATCAGTTCTCATCCAGGGTTCACTGTTGTTAATGGATTATTATTTTTTAAAGACCGTTTGGTTTTGCCTCGTACTTCTACTTTGATTCCGGTTTTGTTTGAAGAATTTCACTCCTCTCCAAGTGGTGGTCATGCTGGTGAAGTGAAGACATTTCAACGCATCTCTGCTGAACTTTTTTGGGCAGGTATTAAGAAAGATGTACTTCACATGGTAAAGAATTGTGAAGTTTGTCAATGCAACAAACACATAACGGGTTCTGTACATGGTTTGCTGCAACCAATCCCTTTACCTATGCAAGTTTGGGCTGAAATCACTATGGATTTCGTGTATGGGTTACCCAATTCACGGGGGTTCAACTCGATTTTGGTTGTCGTTGACCGCTTGAGCAAATATGCTCATTTTATTGGGTTACGTCACCCTTACACTGCTGTATCAGTGGCAACAGTGTTCGTACAAGAGGTGATTCGTTTGCATGGTGTTCCGGAGGCTATTATTTCTGATCGGGGTGCTATTTTTTTAAGCCAGTTTTGGACTGAGACTTTTCGACTCCAGGGTACCAAGCTGAAGTATAGCACTGCGTTTCATCCTGAAACCGATGGACAAACAGAGGCGGTGAACCGCTGTGTTGAACAATATCTTCGGTGTATGACTTCTACTAATCCCAAACAGTGGAGTAAGTGGCTGCCTTAGGCAGAGTTTTGGTATAATTCTTCATATCATACAAGTCTTAAGACTTCCCCCTATCGTGCTTTGTATGGTCGTGATCCTCCTCCTTTACTCCGCTATGTTCCCAAAACTGCCCGTAACAATGTGATTGATGTTGATTTGGCTCAACGGGAAGATGTGTTGGCTGAGCTTCGGTTGAATTTGCTGAAGGCACAACATCGTATAAAACCAAATGCGGATTTGTCCCGCAAGGAAGATGCTTTTCAGGTGGGGCATAAGGTCTTCTTGAAGTTACGTCCTTATCGGCGTAAGTCTTTACATGCTCATAGTCATCCCAAGTTAGCTGCACGTTACTATGGACCGTTTGAGGTGTTGGAAGTTATTGGGAATGTGGCCTATAAATTGAAACTGCCTGCTACTGCTGCAATTCATCCTGTTTTTCTCATTTCTCAATTGCACAGAGCTGTGGGTCCTGTTGCAGCCTCTTCTCTGTTACCGCTTCAATTGACAGCTGATTTGGAACTTCGAGTGGTTCCTGAGGATTTGTTGGCCATTCGTCCTACCAATCAATTAGGCAAATTGGAAGGCTTGGTTAAGTGGAAAGGTTTATCAGAATTTGAAGCTACGTGGGAGGCCTTGGATGATCTGTTGATTCAATTTCCCGATTCACACCTTGAGGACAAGGTGGAAGTTTGGGGGGGGGGGGGTATTGATACACTTCCGACTCATACTCATCCCATACGTCATACATATTCTAGAAGGAGGAAGGATGCCCAAGGTCATGTGGCGGAATAATAGGAAGGGTACTTTTGGCATTTTACTTTGAAAGTTTGTTAGTCCTTTATAGTCTGTTATTTCAGAGAGAGAAGGCATGTTGAGATTTCTGTTAGAATAATCATAGCTTAGCTCTCTAGTTTCTTACTTTCCTGTAATTCGTATTTTCCAATTGATATGATGTTGGGATTAATAGGGTTGTTTCTGAAATCTGGATTTAACAAAGGAATCGTGAATATCACTTTCCGAATTAGATATTTCGACCCTATGCCTGGGTATCACGAAATTCTAATTATTGCGATAATTCCTAAGAATCAAATTAGAAATTAGGCACAATTTCTAATTCACAGTAATTGACGGTTTGAGGGAATTCATCTTCAACAGTATGTCATGAGAGAATATTATTTTGTGTTCTATCTCCTTCAATAATACGTGTGTTGTATTATTAAATCAAAGTTCAAAGTGGTTCCCAAAATCTAGGAACGGTTCCACTAAATTAGGAGCGGTTATACACGGTTTTCTGCAGTTAAGAAACTGCCCGCCGCAACAGCTAGTTGCTGCAGTCCGTCGCATCAGCTGATCGTCAGTCGCAGCAGCTAGTCGCTGCTGGTCGCTAACTGCTGATCGCATCAACCGCTGATCGAATCAGCCGCTGATCGAATCAGCCGCTGATCGAATCAGCCGCTGATCGAATCAGCCGCTGATCGAATCAGCCGCTGATCGAATCAGCCGCTGATCGAATCAGCCGCTGATCGAATCAGCCTACTGATTGCATCAGCTGAATCTGGTCGCTGAAACTGGTCACTAAATCTGGTCGCAGCAGCAGCTGGTCGCTGCAGCTAGTCGTTGCAGCAGCAGTTGGTCGCTAATCAGCAGATTCTAGTCGCTGCAGCTAGTCGCTACAACTGATAACTTGAACTATAACCAAACCAGTATCATCTTTGACTTATACAAGTGTGCTCTCCGTACCTCCTGACTTGTACTAGAACAAAGTATGAAACACATGACATACACATTATTTCCATTATACTAAAATTGGAATAGGTGACACTAAAATTACCAACATATGAATAACAACGAAACTTTTGGTGGATTGCATTGTGTGATTCATTCTTTCAATCACAAGTGTATCAATGATCCACATGTTAAAACAAATTTGCTTTTCCAGGTCAGCATCATTTTCAAAGTTTTCAAAGTTTTTCATAAATGTGTTAAAATTATGAAAATTGATTTATGATAATCTTTTCCTTACTTTTTATCATCGCATACAACACATTGTTCATAAAAATGAATAATTTATTGAAATTTAAATGCAAAAAGAACCAAATTGATATTATTAACAATCAACGAATGAGGACGATTTGTGATGAACTAGCAAATCAAAACCAAGATACTTCTAATCTCACAAACAAACTTGATCGAGTATATATGCAAACATGTCACCTTTTTACTGCTTTTATCAAAAGATAGTCTTTGACCAAAATATTGACTTTGTTGTTTTATAAAAACAGGAAATTCATTCGTGAAGGGCACAATTGGAAGAAGCAAAATACATACGTACTCTTGTCTCGATTTCGGCTGTTGGTTTGGTTGCTGTTCGTGATTAGTTTAATGAAAAATTGTAACATAATTATACTAATTGTAACTATAATGGAGTGGTTTCTTGGTACACGTATTTTACAATGTTGTTAACTTTCAAACATGTTCATTTTGTTTAACTTTGCTAGATGTTTTGTATGAAATGGTTAACTTTCAAATATACGATTGTGTTGATATTTGTTGGGGTTTAATAGATACAACATGATTTTAAAACTATTGCCAAATAAAGCAGAATTATAAATAATAAAAAAATAAAAATTATTTGCGGCCACAGATCGCCGCAAAAAGTCGCCGCAAAAGAGGTGATCCCTAAATCGTGTTTATCGCCGCAAAAAGATCGCCGCAAAAGGTCAAATTTATCGCCTCATGTGATATCCCGGTACAGTATTCCCCTCTCTGTGCATGCCTTGGATGTTGGGCTCGTTAGCAGGGGCGGATCCAATAGGTGTCCCGCAGTGGCACGGGACACTACTCAAATTTTTCCCACAGGGTAAATTTTTCAGAATTTGTTTGTATTACGTTGTTTTGGTATTACGGTGCAGTGCTTCTACCGGATTAAAATACCTATCAATAATCTAAATCAATCTAAAAAAGAACTACATTATTAGCCAATAGTTCAAACTCAAAGCCAAACAGTGATCTAAACCAAATAAAAGACGAATCCAAAGTATGTGTCTTGTAGTTTGTAGTTTTAGGTTCATAAAATTAGTAGTTGTCTTGTAGATTTATGAAAATAATAATTAGTCATTTAAGACTTTATAATCAAACATGATGTTTATGTATGTAAAATTCATTTTTGACGCACTGCTCCTTGGACGTCCCTATGGGCGCTGTTCCTGGGACCGTACAAGATCGGCCCCTTTAATTACCTCCGCTTTTTTGATACTCGTAAGAGTGCTACTGCTGATAGAAAGTTCTAGTTCCGCCCCTGCTCGTTAGTTAGTTGGCTATTACTCAATGAAACCATATATTGGTTTAGCAACAATAGTTTAAATAATTTATCAAATGATACAAACAACAATTAGCCGGCCGGTTAAAGTACGTATAGTTTATATCAATTAGAAACGTATACATATGAACAAAAATTTAATAAGAAAGATCTACATGCACATCCATTTAATCCACTAAAACATGGTTATTCAAGAACTATGACACAAATATATAAGAAGTTCATATAAATGTTTTATGCTTAATTAATACCATTCAAACATAGTTACCAAGAACATTTATTAAACAAAATTACATGAAAATTAGCAAATTGTTAAAAACATAACAAACACTAGCACAGAATTTGTAAAAGAATTAAGGATTTGAGACATTAAATTAAATAAGGAACAGCAACCCCTCCACCAAGAAATACAGGTTGTTTACACGAGTTTTGAAATGATAGGAACACATAGTTTTTCCAGCTGATTAATTGTCCTCTCATAGACTTCAACATCAACAAGCTTGCTGCCATCAAGATAGTTGTTTGCATCTTCTATTGCATCTTCAATTTTCTTCATGTCTTCTGTATGGAACTTTGCCTTAGAAAAGCTTCCTAGTTTATCAACCTTGCTTTGAACGTCGTTAATGTAGTCCTCGAGTGCGTTTCGAGCAAACACCTTTTTGTTGTACTCTTCATCTTGGAGCTTATATTTTTGGGCATCTTTATGCATCTTCTCTATATCTTCCTTTGAAAGCCTTCTCTTGTCGTTACTAATTCTAATCTTCTTTTTTAAGCCCGTTGTGATTTCCTCACCCGAGCAATCTAAAATACCATTAGCATCAATTTCAAAGACCACTTTAATTTGCGATGTACCCTTTGGTGCGGGTGGGACTGCAACCACGAATTTCCCCAACCAGTTATTTTCTTTAGCCACAGTATTCTCACCTTGGTAGACATCGACATGTATCTTAGTTTGGTTATCATGGCGTGTATGATACGTTCGTCCCTTCTTGGTTGGTATTGGTGTATTTCTTTGAATTATAACACTCATTGAGCCATCATGAATATCTGTACCAAGTGATAAAGGGACGATATCTGACAACACCACTTTCTTCACTTTTTCACATATTTCGCCAGTTAACTTTGCAGCAAGAACTGCGGCACCATATGCAACCGCCTCATCCGCATGGATCCTTTTATTAAGCTCTTTCCCGTCGAAGAAATCCTGCAATAGTTCTTGTACTTTGGGTATCCTAGTTGACCCACCAACGAGTACCACCTCATCTACATCTTCCTTATTCATTTTTGCATCACTCAAACAAGTCTCCACCGTCGTTATACACTTACTAAAGAAATCAGCGTTAAGATTCTCAAACTTAGCACGATTAATTCTCAAAGAAAAATCAATACCCTGATGCAGATTATCAAGATCAATAGTAGTTGAAGTAGTTGCAGAGAGAACGCGTTTAGCCTTCTCACAAGCCTCCCTTAATCTCACTAGTGCTTTTGCATTTGTACTTACGTCCGTCTTGTTTTTTTTATTGAACTGCTGCACACAAAAGTCCACCATTACATTATCAAAGTCTTGACCACCTAAGTGAGTGTCTCCAGCAACTGCCTTGACTTTTATCTCACCCTTAACGTCAATAGTGACAAGAGAGACATCAAACGTACCACCACCCAAATCAAAGATGAGCACATTTGTGTCTCGATTTATGTCGGTTCTCATGTTTAATCCATAAGCAATTGCAGCAGATGTAGGCTCATTAATTATTTGCAAGACGTTGAGTCCCGCTACACCTCCAGCATCCTTTGTAGCTTGGCGTTGGGAATCGTCAAAATAAGCGGGCACAGTGATGACTGCATCTTTCACAGTTTTACCAAGGTATGACTCTGCAACCTCTTTCACTTTCACAAGAACCATGGATGAAATTTCTTCCGCAAAAAACTCCTTCTCTTCATTATTGTATGAAACCACAATTTTTGGAATGTCATTAGCCCCATTTATAACTTTGAAAGGCCACAACTTCATGTCTTCTTGAACCTTTGCATCGTTGAATCTCCTTCCAATCAATCGTTTAGCATCTAAAAATCGAAAAATCCATGAAAACAGAATAACAATGTAATAATGAGTGACCGATCGTGGTCAAGGGCTCTTATATAGATTCAAAGTGCACTAAAAAAAGTTCTAACTAAAAGGTACTCCCTCTGTCCCTAAATAAAGTTCTCATTTGTGTTGGGCACAATATTTTAGGAGATAGTTAGTGGTGGGGTATTTGATATTACTTTTGATTAAAATATAAGGTTTGATTGGAGAGAGAAAGTGTTTTAGGAGATAGTTAGTGATGAAAGTATTGGTAATAATATTATTATATTAAGTGGGCCCCTTAAGTTTGAGAAATGAGAACTTTATTTAGGGACAAAAACTTGAAGGAGAAATGGGAACTTTATTTAAAGACGGAAGGAGTATAATATACAAAGCGTATGTGGTTATTGGAACCTTGGCACCTACACCAATTAGACGCCAACACGGAGAATGCAACATAAGATATATCATACTTAAGGAGTCATAATTCAGTCTTCCCGATAATATGAGTTTATACAGTTTAAATGGTTTTAAACATAGTAATCTTGACCGTACCGTACGCATGTCTTACCGGATTTTTGGATTTTGGGACAAAACAAATCTTAGAGCCCTCCCTAGAGAACAAATGGTTACTATGTGATCCCTCTATCAACTAATATCGAGGAGAGTTTGGGCCCATTTCTTCAAAATTTATTATGTTTGGCTTCTTCATAAAGAATGTCCTAATCCTCTTGCCTCCCCTTGGTCCCAAGTAAATGAGTCTAATTCCATTTCTCATCCAGCCATTCTTTTCAAAGGGAAACTCGAAGTTCTTAAAAAAATTATATTAAAGTTTGGAAAAAGACTACTATTTCTAGAGACTTTTGCACTCTTAAAGATCTCAAGAATGAAGTTAATTGCCTCGACTTAAAAGCGGAAACGGGAAATTTCAACGACTTTGACAGAAATAGTTCTCAACCAAATTTCTGGCAAGAAAAAAATTATTTGACCTTAAGCAAAGGGCAAAAATTAAATGGGCTATTAAACGAGATGAAACCTCAAAGTTTTTCATAGGGTGATAACAACGAAATGAGGAAATGAAATATCTAAGTTTATATATGCAGCCTAATTTTGAATTTTATTTGTCCACATGTTTTAATTTCATTGGCTTGTAATGATGACATGTAACTCAACCTAAATGCCACTTGTCATCTTTACACAACCAACACAAATGTATTAGAAACCCTAATTTTTCATTTCAATCTCTCTCCCTCTACTCCGTCTCTGCCGTTTCGCTAACATCATATTGCCGATCGATTACCCATCGCATTCCGCAGCGCATTCCAATCGAAACTTCATCTTTAACTGCGACTGTGGAAATGAAATATCTAACTCTATATATGCAGCCTAATTTTGAATTTTATTTGTCCACATGTTTTAATTTCACTGGCTTGTATTGATGACATGTAACTCAACCTAAATGCCACCTGTCATCTTTACACAACCAACACAAATGTTTTAGAAACCCTAATTTTTCATTTCAAGCTCTCTCCCTCTACTCCGTCTCTGCCGTTTCGCTAATATCATATTGCCGATCGATTACCCATCACATTCCGCAGCGCATTCCAATCAAAACTTCATCTTTAATTGCTGACCGATTGCGGAAATGAAATATCTAACTCTATATATGCAGCCTAATTTTGAATTTTATTTGTCCACATGTTTTAATTTCATTGGCTTGTATTGATGACATGTAACTCAACCTAAATGCCACCTGTCATCTTTACACAACCAACACAAATAATTTAGAAACCCTAATTTTTCATTTCAATCTCTCTCCCTCTACTCCATCTCTATCCTGCATCACATCGCCGTTTCGCTAACATCATATTGCCGATCTTACCCATCGCATTCCGCAGCGCATTCCAATCAAAACTTCATCTTTAATTGCTGACCGACTGCGGCTGCCCCTCGACATGAAGATTACGATTTACTCATCTTCCATTCCACAATCTTCAGCAATCCAACAAGCATTCAAGGGGGTGATGTTGGTCTCGCGGGTTTTAGGGCAAGGTAAGACCGACATCATTTGCTGCGATTAAACGTCCGTATTGATGATTGGTCGACTCGGCAATATGATTACACAACCTGCCATTTCTCTCCATTAAAGGTGAAATTTTGAATATAGAAGTTTTAACATTGTTTAATTATTACTCGATATATATGCTTTTTGTTGTTAATAACATTGATATATTTGAAACCATGTTCTTTCTAAGATTTCATTACTGTGATTAGTTTACTTGATTCTTTGCAGCTATCATTGGATAAATCATCTGGAATCGGTACGAATAATAATCATCTGAAACCATGTTCTTTCTAAGATTTCATTATTGTGTTTAATTATTACTTGATTCATCTGGATTGTACGAATAATGACATCCCCGAGGTCATTTGCGTCTATTTTGTAATTCAATTTTTTTATATAAGTTCATATTTAGAGGGTTTATTCGTAGCATAAAAGTTCTTGAATGGGTACTATACTAGTTTAGGGTTCATATTTTTAACATGATTGTCTTCATATTATTCTTACGATGGAGACTTTTTTTATAGGATTCGGCATAAATGCACTATTTTGAATTGCAGCATTCGGATTAATATTATTCTTTATGTTAAAGATTTTTTTTTATCAAACCCAATTCATGATTTACCTGTTTAGCTGATGAAGTAGAAGCAACAACAAAGATGAATTAGCTGGCTTGATCAATGCATTGAGGCTCAAATCGGTAAAAAATTGAACAAATTATGTGTTCCCCGTGTTAAATATTAATTAATACATTATCATCCACATTTACCTTTTATATGTAAGGATTTATGAAATGTAGGCAGATGGAGCTCTATTGTCATCAATTGTTGGAGGATTTTTTGAAACGGAAATGAGGATTAAGGTAGGTGTTTTACAGAATTCAATACTCTTTTATTTACTTTTTAATATTGGTAATTCCAAGATATTCTGGAAATTGTTTCTTATTATTAGGGTTTAACGAGGGTTCTTGGGAAAGATGCCCCGAAGGCCATGAAAGAACAGAAATTTAAAAGTTATTTATTGCCACTGATGCTACCATTATCACTTTCCGGTACCAAAATTCCCATTTTCCCCTATTCCCATTTGAACATATAAGACTATCAATATTTGTATCTTAATTCATATGATTTGTAACCTCTGTAGATTGTTGTTGGACGAATTAGGACAGAAATGCTGACCAATGAAGCATATGAAGTTACTAGGTATTGAGTAACATGATTTTTTATGTGTTACATAATTTTTTTAGTTTATAAACTAAACATGTAAATCTGTAAGTATCATTTGCCAGCTATTGGATACCGATGTTGTTTCTCTCATCCTCTCAAGGCGCTATTTCTCTCAATGGCGTTCTGCTCAATCGGATTAATCAGCCGCATTTCTCTAATCCTCTCAACAGATGATTCAAAGAATTGCTAATGTTGGCAGCGTTTACATTAAAGAAATCCTCGCTGTTCTTCATGTAAGCTTTGTTTGTTTGCATCGTATAGTGAATCCATGTTTAGTTGCAACTATATATGAATCCATCTTTCGATTGATATTGATCCTTCATTTTTTATTTGATTTCGACTGCGTATAATAATAATGGGTGTTGTAGATTTAGTACTGATACACGTTTTGGTGATTAAATGTTTTTAGAACAGAGAAGTTTAAGGTCCAATTTGGGAATTTAAGGATGTCTAAATTTCAGGGAGTTCTTGTGTCTGATCATTAGCTTTAAATCCAGTTCATGCAAGCTTAACTTCGCAGCCGGGTTTTGTTTTTATTAGTCAACCATTGAATAGGTTTAATTGTCTTTTATTTAATTTAAGGGGAATTTTAACTCTTTTTAGTTAGATTATTGTATTGGAAGATAAACAAGAGACCAAACCACAAGACAAGCAACCTTTTGATTATAAACCCAAATCTTCAAAAAAGGGCAACAAATCATCACTATTTTTCAAAGGCTGCTTGAGGTTAGTTTCAATGTTCAAATAAGCAATAAACCAATCGACCCGTTTACATGTTAATGAGGGTTCAAGACAAATGGGTTGAAACTTGAAAGTCATACAAATAATACTTTTAATGCTTACAACACCTAAATCATTTTTCCTGTTGGATGAGAAAAAAATGTTTGAGGGTCAACCCCACCCGACCCGTATTGACCTTCACCAAATGGGTCGAATTATGCTCATTAGGTTGCTTCTACTTTCTTGCTAATAGACATTTTCATCCTGTTTAACCCGTTTCCTTGAATTTAGTATTGACCCATTAGGGATAAATCATAGCCCGATTTGTAACAAATGAGTCGAATCGAACTTTGTTTGCATTATATTCAACTAATATTTTCACTTAACACTAAGCAAAATGGAGGGTAATTTTGTATAAATTAAGAACATAGAGGGCTGAACTGGATTTTAGTTATACACATGTCTAAGAAAGAATGGCTCCTTTCATGCGTAAGTACCTAATTGCTCCTTTCAAATTGTTGGTTTTATGGTTTTATTTGGGATGTAAAGATTTGAATGTTGAAGTTGACGATTGTTCATTTGTTGTAAAATTTAGGTTAGGTGCATGGTTGAGTTAGGTTAATTGCATATTTGACTTTTTTGGTTATTTGCATATTTGAAATGGAATTTAGGTTAGAAGGAAAATGGTCAAAAAGGTCAAACGGGTCAAATTTAGGTTAATTGCAAGGTTGAGTTAGGTTAATTACATATTTGACTTTTTAGGTTTGTTGCAGGTTAATTGCCAGGTTGAGTTATGTTTACTTTTAGCTTGGTCAAATGGTCAAATATTCAAACAAGTCAAATTGCAGGTTAATTGCAAATGTCATACATCTTTCGTTGATTATATGTTGACTGTATTATATGCGAATGATTATATGTTTGTATGAACATTTCATGTTTGTTAACACGTGGCAAAGTATGCAAATGAAGTTGGTAATGATAAAACTGCTTCCAATGAATGTAGATCAATGTCTCATTTACCTTTTTTGACATAAACTTATTAATGACGGATCAAATTACTGCACAAGATCACTTTTCAACCATTGATTATTGGCAAGTAATGATATCTAACGATGTTTATGTTTTCAACGTCATCAATTTTACGTGGCTTTTATTACCAGATGACATTATATAACAATCTTAATTATGCATCATTAGTGACTACAAAGGCTGCAAGTTAGCAATAAATTGGAAAATCTATGCTACTTCTTGAATGCTAAGGCGTGAGCAGGATATAATAACATTGGTATATCACTAATGGATTAGTTGGATTTTTTTTCACAAAATAGGGACTAGATGGTGGTATAACTGCATCAAAGTATGGGTACATGGGAGGACTTGATGTAACAAAGTGATCCTGTTGATTTTTTAAAATTTTTTTTTTTACTTATTAAAGTTACCATTGTTGCAGTTTAGTATATATAGTTCTGTTATTCTTATGTTACCGTATGCCAATCATCTTCATTCTCTGATTTCGCATTGCTTATTATATCGTATTATGTTCTAGCAGGAATGCCCAAAGGGTTCCAAACTCAAAGTCAATAATGAACGTCGTATACAAAGAAGCTTTATTTGGTCTTTAATTTTTTGTTAACCATTATTCATGTATAACTAAACGTTTATTAAAAAATTCAATAATAGTTGGTATATGATTTCATACGCCTTTTTTATTGTTATACATTAACTCAACAACACCTTTAGCATCATTTCAAAAATAGTAGACTATATGATGTTGAAGGGTTTTATAATGGGAATTAGTTTTCCTACCACAATTTTTGATTCCCCTACCACAATGTACACATATTAATGCAAACTGTACAAGTATATAAAGCAGTTATTATGGTACAATGCTTAAAATATGTGGTAGGAAAATCACCCCCTTTTTATAATACTGAAGGTTCGTATGGTAATTAATAAATTAGTAATTTATGTAATTGTAAATTTTCACATAATATGAAATTATTGAATGATGTGTAAAATCTTGGAGTGCTAATCCAAAATTATGATCGATTTACGGTATATGTTAAAATTTATGTTAAAATATATGCATTATGTATTTCGAAGCATGCCCGCCCATTCGGGCGGGCTTTGAAGCTAGTTATATATATATGATTCTTACTAATTACTCCCTCCGTCCCTAAATAAAATTCTCGTTTCTCTTGGGCACAAGTTTTAAGGAGAAAGTTAGTTGTGTGGTCATTAGTAACAATTTTGATTAAAATATAAAGTTATTTTGTAGAGAGAAAGATCGTTAGTGGATAGTTAGTAGTGGGGTACATGGTAATTATATTATTTTATTAAGTGGACCCCATCAACTTGAGAAATGAGAACTTTATTTATGGATAAAAATTTAGGAAGAAACGAGAACTTTATTTAGGGACGGAGGGAGTATATGAATAAGCATACTTTATTTTGTTTTTTTTTTCAATTTTTTTTTGGAAATAAATTATTGTGTATATATATATGAATACACATACTCATATATGAATACACAGGGGCGGCTCGCACAGATCGACCTTTATAAGATTCTTAATGGAACTAACTCCTTGTATGATGTATGTCTTTAAAAATATGGTTTGCCATCTCAACATCCATGAAAATGGATTAGGTATGCAATCAACAATAATCATGATTGATGGCTCTTTCAAATATTCAAAGTTTTTCAGTAAAGAGTAAATTATACAGATAATCTTATACAGATTATCTTTCAGTATAAAAGAACACATGAATGGTCCTTAATTCTGAAACCTTTCTTGGATCCATGCCCTAATTTAAATGGGTGTTTAATTTGGACAATTAAGGCTCTCACATGCCCAGCACATGAGGGTATTTTTTTTATTTTTTTTTTATTTTTTGACTATCATTGACCATTAGAAGAGGATGATGATGATTGTAGGGGTGGAGGAGGAAGATGACGATGATACGGAGGAGGATGACGATGGTGACGATCCGGGCATTAATTAACCATTCGATTCTCATTTCTTTCTGCCACACTAGCACTCCTTTGCTTGTGTAGTTCTCTAATTTTGATCCCTAACTTTTCTTCCGTGTATCACATTTTGCTTTAAGTTATAAGTTTTAGTAATTAATGTTGTTCGAATTGAGTTGAATCACCAGGAAAAGGACTTTGTATACTGAATTTACTCTAAAATAAACTTGTAAAAAGTATAATAAAAGTACATACCATATATGGTGTTTTTGGAATTCATAGCGACCTGGTTCTTGGCACCTTCACCTATTAGACGCCCATCTTCTACGAATGCAACATAAGAAGGCATGGTCCTATTACCTTGATCGTTGGGTATGATCTCAACTTGATCACCTTTCCAAACACCCACACAAGAATATGTCGTTCCAAGATCAATACCAATAGCCGGTGCATTCCTAACAATACCGGGCGCATTAGCCATTTTACTAAATTCTGCATAGATATACATATTGTTAAAATTGATAATAAATAATATATAGTTGCAATGTTTAATATATATATAGCCGGTGCATTCCTAACAATACCTGATCAACCGGGTTGAGTATAAATGACACAGAGCGACTCATCCAACCCGACGAACCCGTATATAATCAGGTCGTTTTCGGGTTAACCCACTAACATGTTAAGTTATATGATTCAGATGAGTCGGATTTGAGTTACCATGGTTTAAATATGTCCGGGTTAGTGCTGATTTTTCTGACCCAAAATATTAATCAGGTCGGGTCGTTGACTGATTCCAAACCACAACCTATCAATAAATAATTAAGGTTTTGCTAACAATTGCCCTTAGGGCAATAATTAAAGATTAATGATATTTGTAGTGTACACATTTTAATGCATAACGAGTGTTTTAAAACGCAGGTTGACCCGGCCGTTTCAACCGGTTAAACCGTGACCTGGTGTGAGAGCCGGTTCAACCGTGACCGGGTTTTTGCTTATAATCGACCCGGTTCAACCCGGCAGTGTATTGTGGAAACCAGCGACTCAGTGACTCGGAGTGACCCAATTTTTAATATATTAACTTCAAATGTACAAACTTAACGACATGATGGACACATCTTTTATATAATATATTTTTATATGTTGTTAGTTGACTCGATTTTTAATCTTTTTACTTCAAATTTATAATAATGTACAAATTTTACTGCATGAAATACACATCATCTATATACTGGATGTTGACCCGTTAGTTCAAACTAGCACTGTATCTTTTTATCCAGTCCGATCGATCCGACTGGCTGGTCTGACCCGGTCATGAAAACATTGTATATATGCCCTTTATATAGTGTTTCAAAACCACGTTGAACTCGTCGGTCAGATCAGAAAACGAAAAGGTAGCCGATCTGAATGAGCTGGTTAAATCGATGATTATAACTCGGTCGAAACCGTAAAAAAATCATTTTTTCTTAAAACGTTAGTTAAATAAAATAGTATATAGATTATACATAGATTTTATAAAACTTAGTCGAAAAATATATTTTAAGTAATTTTTTATGTTTAAGGTATTTGTTTTGTATTTTTCTAGCCTTTTGGGATTTGTACAAAATTTACATAATTACATAATCATAAATACTGAACCATATTGTAATCCAGGTCAATTGGCCGGGTAATCAGGTTCGACTGGTTCATTCATATTTAGGATATCGACCTGCAAAATCTGGTTTTAAAAAACATTGCTCGTATGTAAATAGTTATATTGCGAATAACACAAAATAAACTTCATTTAACATCAAACGAACTTAAATAGAGAAATTGATAAATTATAGAAGACCGTAACTAGGTTTTGTTTTAATATGATCGTATGTAGCAAATTCATTAACCCAAATACCATTAAGCAAAATAAAAGCATGACCCATATATTAATAACATCGTCAATTTAAACCAAATACCATTAAAACTATGTCACCTACGCGATACCTAAACCCAACTTTTTGAAATTATAAATGATAAATAATATTGAAAGCATAAAAAATGTAGCAATGATTAAAATCGTACCTTATATAAATGAGTGATATAAGTGATTAAAGCTTGATGTAACAATCCATGCTCATCCCTCCGTCTATATATAGAATTGAAATACTACGCATATTTTTTTTTATCATTTTTTCCTTTCGACGACTTTTCGATTATTCTAGTTTTATATTACCATAAGATTAGGAAGACTTAATATATTTATATTTTTTCCAACGACTTTTCGTTATTCTAGTTTTATGCTGTATTATCTTAAGATTAAGAAGACTTTAATACATTTACTGGAAGAGATTTGATATTTAGTCCTATCATTTAGACCTACTCATAGGCCTACCCACTTGATAGGATGACATGTGTATTCCACTAATTCTCTCTCCTAATATTATCCCTTAATTTTGACATGTGTCTTCATCTAATGAATATGCCTATGAGTATGTCTAAATGGTAGGCCTAAATACCATACTCTTACTGGAAACTACCACATTAATGCTTGGCTGCTTCCGTCATACTCCGTATATAACAGATGCATGTTATTAATTTTATGTAAACATTTATTTATATTTCCATGAAAAAAAAATCCTAAAAATATTCATGAGATTAATTGTGGTCAATAGATTTCGTTTGTGTCCATATTAGATCTAATCTGAAAATAAAAAGGGCCAATATCATGATGCAACAAAAGTTAGAATATATATCAAATAAAAGTGTGATTGAGCACAATATGAATCCAATATAGTATTATTTAGATATTTTTTTAGCAGCAAACTAAACAGTTAATGACAACTAAAAAGTAAATCAATATTATCACACCAGGTTCATTTTACACTCATAAACTATTACTTACTCGATTTCAAAATAACAAAATAATTGACACAATTTCTATTTTAAGGTGTTTCAAAATAAGTGACAACCTTTCAAACTTTCCTTATTTGGTAAAATGTGGTGGGATCCATATCCACTAAATATCTCCTTTAATAAAGTGAAATGACTCATTTACCCTTATTTTTACTTTTAAATATTATTAAACTCACTTTAATCATTATATGTGAAACTCATCACTCACTAACCATTCAATTCAACCTCAATTATAATCTTTTGCCTCAAATACGTAAAACTTAATTTGTGTCACTTATTTTGAAAGTGAGGAAGTATAATTTTATCATGAGTAAATTACAGAAATTCTCTCTGTGGTATACCTAATTCTGCATTTTTGTTCATATTTTTTTTTTTCAGTTTTTTTGTCCTTGTAAATTTTTGGATTTTGCATTTTTGTTCTTCCGTCCACTTCCCTTTGATTTTAGCCGTTAACTTACCGGCATATGAGGGTATTTTGTCTTTTTTCTCAAATCACTTATACCATGTGCTTAAATATTTGTACATTCATATTTATTTTTATTTTATTTAAAAAAAACATCACATCTCTTCTTTTTTCCAAGAGTTCTTCAAAACATCCCCAAAAAATCATCAAATAAATCCACCAATTTCTTCAAACCAAAAGTTTCTCTACAAAATCATCACAATCAAATCAATTCAAACATAACCCCCAATTTCTTTAAACAAAACCCCCAATCTCAATGTTAAAATGTTTTGATTTTAGGTTTTTGATTTTAGGATTTGTGGTTTCAGATTTCTTGACAAAAGTATGCAATATATGAACGAAAAGTGACAGTTAAACAGAAGCAATTCACATAAGATTTGTTTATTGATGATATTTACAATTAGTACTCCCATCGGTATTTATACATTACAATGTGTGCAGTCGATGTTACAGCAGGAGGACAGTAGGTGAAGCTTTCACCGGAGCCGAGCCGGTCACCAGGAATTACAACAAGTTCGAAAATCGACAGGAGATGATCGAATCTCTGCGATTACTTCACTCCTGAGGGGCGGAATCGTATTATTCGCCGGCCACAAAGAAGTCCACCGCCGGTTAGCATGAAACACGATGAGAGAGACAAAGGGAAGTTCCGGCATGGAAGTTGTGGTGGATATAGCAGAGTCTCAGACATCATCTCTGGCATTAGCCCTTCATCATCACAGATCTGAGTTATAAAATCTTTTTCATCATAAATTAGTATGTCAAGATCTGTGTTGTGATTTTGATTTTGTCAGTACATGCTTCTTCTGATTTTGAAGAAGAAATAAGAATATTGAAGAAGAAAGAGGAAACAAGGACGACGTTGGTTTAAAAAGATCAAAATACCCTCACGTTTTAAGAATGTGAGGGATTTTAACTGTTAAAATCAAACGGAACTAACGAACGGACAAAAACGCAAAATCCAAAAATTTACAAGGACAAAAAAACAGAAAAAAAATGTATAGGGATAAAAACGTAGAATCAGATATACCACAAGGACAATTTCCGTAATTTACTCTTTTATCATTATTTTTTTTACGATTTTTTAGTTTATTTGTTTACCGATTCTTCCTCTTATTCGGAGATATAAAGTTGTACATTTAAATAAGAGTGGCAATTGGGTTGGGTTTTGGTTAGCGGGTTCGGGTTGGCAAGTTGGAATCCGTCAACCCGAATCTGACCTGTTAGAAATTTGGGTCAGAAAAATCAACCTTAACCCGGACTTGTTTAAATCATGGTAACCTAGACCCTACCTGTTGGGCCCGTTTAAACCAAAGTGCAATCACATGGAAAGAAAAATGTGATGTTGAAATCTTGATGATTACGGATGTTGTTGTCAAAAGAAAAGGAAGTTGTGATTTTGATTTGGAATTGAGGTTTACAATCAATTTTGTTATACAAATTCGACTAAAATTTAAGATTATGCGTAAGGATTATAATTGAAAGGTTAAAATTTAAGCGGGATTTAGGGACTTTATTTATAAAACTTGTATATTTTTGGGGAAAAAAATTAATTTATAAGTCTAAACGGGTTGGTGGGTCGACCCGTTTATACATAAGTCAACCCGGACCCGACCTGGTTTTAAATGGGTTGAACGGGTCGACCTGTTTTTGACCCAAACTCGTTTATGGTCAACCCAAACCCGACATTTTCCGTGTCGGGTTTGTGTTGGGTTGCGGATCGTGTCAGAAATTGCCACCCCTATATTTAAAGCGAACCGATGCACAATTAGCGTTTCCTCTAGAAATTCAAAAGCTTCGTTGTCAACTAGATAACAAAGGTTTAAGATCCGCTTCACAAACTGAGGAATTAGGTAAAAAGGTCGCAAATATTCTCATAAAAAACATGTCATTTTTATATCTTCGTCTTATGCTATCTCCGTGTCACAATAAATGATATATTTGGAGTTTCACGAATTTGAATGCAAAAGATTAAAATAAGGGTTAAGATAGATTAATGTTGATGGTTAGTGAATGATGGATCCCACTTTTTTTAATAAAGTGATATTAATGATGTTTAAAAATAAAAGTAAGGGTAAAAAGATAATCACTATATTCAAGTCGATAGTTAGTGGAAGATGTGTCTCACTTTTTTACCAAATTAGATAAATTTTAAGGTGTATTACTAGCCGCCTTGGGCTACACGCAAGGTAGCAACAATGAAGAAGTAGAAGAATTAACAAGAATGAGGTTTATTTATTTTTGAAGATTAAAATTTTATTTAGGCCCGTTTTGTGATTTTAATTACTCATTCAAGTCGTTTTGTAAATCGTTAGATGTGTTTACCTGTGATGAAAAGAGAAACAAATCGATGCTTATATGAAGGGAAAAGAAGGGTTGTGTCCTATGAGACCTGAAGAACATGCTCAGATTTTATGGGCTTTAAAAATTGATAAAAATGTCCAACTTAATATTGTTGGTACTGAAATTTATGGTGGTGAAATTGAGGTTTGATTATGCTTCAAATTTCTACCTTTTTTAGGTTTGGATTTTGTTTATAAAACTTATGTTCTTTTATATGGATTAGAATGAGTACTATTCGTGCGATGCAATTTACAACAATTGGCTAAAACTTGAATTAAAAAACGCTGGAATCCATGTTTCAAATGAATATAGACAAAGAGTAAATGTGGTAGCTATAGTGACATTTACCACATGGCTTTTACTAGGGGTGTTCACTATTCGGATATAACTGGATTGTCCAATTGAAAATTTTGGATCGGATTATTTGGATTGGTTATTTGGTTTTTTGGATTGGTTTGGACTTGAACCAAATTAATAGTTTGGATTTCGGATTGGATTTGGTTTCCGTTTTGAAAACCGGATTGTCCAAAAAAACCGAATAGTAATATATAGTAAATTAATTTATATACTAACACTTGTTGGTTTCCATTATAAGCAATTATGGTACTCCTTTTCTTTACATTGCTTATAGTAAATTGATTTATATACTAGCACTTGTTCCATTTTATATTATATCAGTTGGCGATATACCAATCTTTTTGGAGTTTTTGATAAAGTTGATGTCAAGATTTTTGCATATATGATTGTAAATGTCACAAGCTATGAATTAGACATGTTTTTATGTACAAAATAGTTTATCATTTTGGAATTTTGCATATCGAACTTAATATTATTTATGTTATATATTTTTGTAGTATTTTGAAAATTTTAAGGAAAAACCAAAAGGATAAACCAAACCAATCAAATTGTTATTTGGTTCGGATCGATTTGGTTTTCGAATTAGTTTGCACTGTTCAGTATGAAGTTTTGAAAACCGGACTTTATTTGGTTTCATCTATTTGGTTCGGATAAAACCAAACCGTCCAAACGAACACCCCTAGCTTTTACCAAGACATAGTTTAATTAATAAATAGTAATTTATTTATTTTAAAAAAAAATAAGAGATGAAACTGAAAATCCATGGACGCCCTAAAGGATCATAATTTATTCAACTGCAATGCTTTTTTTACCTTCTGGTGAATCTTGCTTACTGATGCCATGTTGTGTACATCACTAGCAAGTTCTACTATTCTTTAATAAGCGAGACAATTGTATTCGTCGGTTACATGTATCTTCAATATTTCTATTTTAATACAAAGGTAAATGTTTAAAGTACTCATTAATTTTTATGTAGTCGTAAGAGATAATTCTCAATCATTGATCAATAAAATCTAATGATCACGATTAATTACATATTTTATACATGAAAGGTAATTTAGTCATTTGACACTTACAAAAAAAAAATTCAATTTTTTTTAATTATTATTATTTTTAATTTTTAACTTTTTTCATTAAAAAATTATAATTATTTAATAATCATATGTGATTCTATACTTAATCACATGTGATTAAATATACAATCACATGTGATTGTATATTTAATCAAATGTGATATTTTAGTACAATCACATATGATTGTATATATATTTATTCAAATGTGATTAAGTATAAAATCACATGTGATTGGATTTACACATTGATTATCACATTTTTTTTATTAATGATAAATTTAAAACTTTTAACAATAATAAAATAATACTTCCTCCGATTCAAAATAAGTGATACACTTTGAGTTTCACGGTTTTTGAGTCAAAATATTATAATGATGATTGAATTAGATTAATTGGATGGTTAGTGGGAAATGAGTCCCACATCTTTTGAATAAAGTGAGGTTAATGATGTTTAAAAGTAAAAGTAAATTATATATAAATAATATGGGAGTAATTTCGAAAACATACTTTGTTTATTTAACTATATTTAATATATAAGTCCAACCCTATTGGGTCACCAACATATCGCTCATGTCTAAATTCGAGTTGAGAGAAACATTCATGAATCATATAGACTAGGCGTGTCATTTTAGACCGTCACTTATTAACTATACATATGCGTTTAGGACGCTAGGAACCTTTGGTTGGAATCCCCAACTTTGTGGATTTGCGAATTTGCTTGCTGTGCTAAGGTGAGTTTCACGGCCCCACTTTTACTATTTTATAACTACTTTCTTGGGGGAGAAAACATATAACTACTCAGCTATTTTGCAATAAATGATCTTTGTAAAATCATTGTTGTGTACACGTACCAACGGAAAGGACCACTATACATGTCTACGTTTAATAGTAATCATTAACTATTTGTGGTAGCCAATGAATATAGAGATAGTATTATCGGGATTGATCCCCCGCTCATGGCTAGTTATGCGCTAGCCCAACTGAGTTTGAGCTTTGTATTCTAACAATTAGATTTCGGATTGATTATAGGCTTTTTGATTATACCTTAACTTGTTTGCTTAGCTAGCTTGCAAGGGATTATGCATTCACCTAAACTATTTTTGTACATGATTTGTACCCAACGATTTGATGATATAACTTATGGAGTCACAAAACCTGTGAACTCACCAACCATTGTGTTGACACTTTTTCTATATGTTTTCTCAGGTAACGGAAACTAAGTCATTTCAAGGTTCACTTTTTGTCAAGGATTGTCATGCATTGGTTTCAAGAATAAGTCTTTATGGCACAAGTTTTTTATTTGCAAACATTTATTTTAGTTTATGTTAAAACATTTTCTTTTTATTTTGTAAAGACAATGGCAATCCAATTTTTCAATTTATGCGAAGTTTACTATTATTGACGTGTAATGTTGCTAATTAGTCGCACCTCGTTTTTCCGCAAAACTAATTTTTGACGGGGAGTGACAGATTGGTAAAAGGGTCATTTTACTTTGTTAAAGTAGATAGTTAGTGTGTGCGGATCCCACTATTTTTTTGCCAAATGAGATAATTTTTCAAAGTGTATCACTTATTTTGAATCACCCTAAAAAGGAAAGTGTATCACTTATTTTAATATAAAATAAATATAATAAAATAATATTTAAAAAATGATAAAAAACAAATAAATAAATAATTTTTTTTAAGTGGCCCAAATACCCCTTCATATATAAAATACGTGATTAATCTTGACCATTAATTATTATTCATCAATGGTTTAGATGTGTTTCCTGAGACTATATAAATATATTGGATCTCCTAGAAAACTCTTAATACAAAAAATAATTAATGATACAACATGGAACACTATTGTTACATACAACTTAATATGTATATACTAGGTAGTTTCTTTGGCTGTGCTAAGCACGACCCACGTGTATAACAAAAGCCGAGCGTAGGAACGACATAATATTCGGAAGAAGTTCAAAGTACAGTGCTATGTATATCTTCTAAATCCACTTTGTGGTTAATTTCATCAAACGCATTGCAAATCTCTTCCACTTTTGCCTTCGAAAGTATCTTATCTTTTGTGTTCTCAGACGATACATGAGATGTTTCCATACAACAAAAAACAATGCTATGATTGCCTTGTTTTTTTTAACATATCATATATATAAAAGTTATAAATAAGTTACTATTTTTTATCATATAATAAGCAGTTTTAATAAGCATATGTTTCATTCTTTTTCCCGTGATAAAACGTGTTTAAACGAAGCTTTTGATCTTACGCATTTAAGTCAACATATCTGATAAATAATCCTGTATATTACAGCTCCTTAAATTTGCTACGTAAATTAACTTTTGTATGTGTTCATTGTGGCATTTCTACAAACAGATTGTGTTCATAACTCAAGTCCTCTTCTGTTAGGATTGATGATGGTGTTGTTCTAACATTCACATAATTCATTGCTCTTAAAACTAGAATAACAAAATCAATAAAACACATAATTGCATAAACAAATATACCTTCTTCTTGGAGGAATACCCATTAAATTTCTGAGAATTAAGAGCACCAACAATAGCATCTTCAGCAACACAAGTTGTAGTGGAACAAGAAAACGCAGTCCGGTCAACCATTCCAAGAGAAATCAATCTCTCATCATCAGGGGAGAGTTCCTTTGAGAATTGGAAAAATCGTAAGAATGTGAGAATTAGTGTAATCATCTATGATTACCCTATATGTATTCATAGGTTAATCATCAATGATTAAACAGGGCACATGTGCCACCTCGCGCCACGCGGCAGATTTTGCCGGGCCGTGAGCCCCAAATCCACTCAGATTAATGGCTGAGATCTATTCTCACATTCTCACCCAATATATTAATTCTCAAAGGAACTCATTCATATATAGAAGTGAGTTCCTTTGAGAATTGATATATTAGGTGAGAATGCGAGAATAGATCTAAGCCTCCCATCTCCTTCCAGCCCTCACGCGCGCTTTTTAAATGAACAAGGACAAGATGGTAATTTCTCCTGCTGGATCATACTCTGTTAGTTGCGTCTTATTCTGCGAAGATATATAAACTTAATCAAGGATTCATAATCAAGTTTTCGTTCAAAATCTTTTGGAGGAGGAATCTTAATCATAAATCGCTTAGGTAATCGTAATCAAAATCTATTATGTTTCTTCTCAATTAGTTGTCGTTTTCATAAGTTTAGCCGATCAAATCTCGTAAATCATCGCAATGTATCAAATCGTTTGATCTGAACTCGTTTTTTTAGGCTTTTTCTGCTGTTAAAACGATTATAGGTGATCATTTATCGCAAATCAACGCAATCGATCATTGTCGTAGTTTAACTGACTTTTTGTTTTTCCGATGAAGATTGTTTTCCAGCTTAATTACTAATTCTTATTACTTAATTATTGCAGGTTGTTTTTCGATATGACGTCTTCATCAAGTTTTGTGAATGATTCTGAATTCAGTTCGTTACACAATTCTGAGAATTCAACAGAAAATTCGAATCGTCTCGAATCGTCTTCAAGGTAATATATATTCAGTATTGATGAATGTTTACAAGTTTTATGTATAGTTGATAATTTAGTTTCATCAACAAATGATGTTTAATCACGTATGATTAACGTAGTCTGTGTTTACGAAGTTTCTGTAGGTTCATGAGATGGTGTGTAATCATCTATGATTAAACTATTCTGTGTATACGAAGTTTGTGTAAGATCATCTAATGGACTGTGTTTTGAAATAAAATCACAATGTAGTTTAATCATACGTGATTAAACATACATTTGATGATTTTACATAACTTTGGAAACAGTTTAATCAGTTTAATCATACATGATTAAACAGTTTCTTTAATCATAGTTGATTCAAACACATCATCTGATGATATTACACAACTTTGGAAACAGTTTAATCATACATGATTACATGTCATTCTGAAAAATTGAAAAATGAAAAATTATGTGTTTAATCATGTATGATTAAACAAACCGTTTAATCTTCGGAAACAGTTTAATCATACATGATTAAACATGTCTTTTGTTTTTAATCATATGTGATTTAACTTTATTATTTATACTTTTTTTTCCCATGTTCATTAGATGAAGTTTCAAATTCTACAATTGAATCACATGCAAGCAGTTTTATTGGAGAGTCCTCCTATAAGCCTGATGTAGATGGAGATTTTATTCCGGTGATTCTTTCCACCTTCCCAACACTAGATCTTGCCATAAAAAAATACAGTTATTATGCAAACATGGCTGGTTTTGATATTCGGTTGAGTACTCAGTCAAAGTTTCATTTTGATAACCGTATAAAAGAAAAGTACGTTTTATGTAATAAGGCTGATACCGGTACATATAAGAATAAGGCTTGTGATACATTAGGTTCTGGTTCTGTTAGAAGAAAGAAGTATTCTACTAGGACAGTTATTGGTTATCAAGCGAAGATCGTTTTTGAAGCAGTACCTAATTGTAGCTCTTATATAAGAAGTTTGTAGATATCCATAACCATCCTCTAGAAAGTATAGATGACAGATGTTATTCTAAGAAAGCACGGAAGATGTCATTTACAAAAAAAGAGTATGTCGTGCGTATGTCAACATCAAAAATGGGTGCAACATTTGCTCACAAACTGAGAGCAATTATGAGGGGTGGTTATAAGTATATGCGTGCAAAAGTAAATGATTATAAAAATCTTAAGAGAGGTTTAAATAGGATTCTAGGCTACAAGGATGCTCAAATAGCAATAATAAGTTGGAAGAACGAAGAGAGAATTGCCCAAATTATTCTTTTGAATACCTTTGTGAAGGAACAGTTTTGTCTGCTATGTTTTGGGCGGATGAAAGAGAAAAGGTGTATTATTCTGAATTTGGAGATGTGATATCATTCGATGCAACTTTTAGAACAAATAAGTAAGTTGATTAATATATTTTATTTTTTATTTTTTATTTTTATTTTATGTGTTTTGTATTCTAATGTTTTCTTGTTATGATTACATAGGTATAAAATGGTATTTGTTCCATTCACCGCCATTGATCATCATACAAATTCATATACTGTTGGAGCAGGGCTGCTTAGTAATGAGAGCATTGATTCTTATTGCTGGTTGTTGAGAGCTTTTCTTAAATCTCATGGTAAAGAACCCGTTATTGTTTTAACTAACCAAGATCCAGCAATAAAACAAGCTGTTCAGATGGTATTTCCTAATTCAAGACACAGACTATGCATGTGGCATATAATGAAAAAATTACAGGCAAAGGTATTATTTTTTTTATGACAGATTAATCATTCATAATTAAATACCAAGTTTAATCATTCATGATTAAACAACATCTGTGATTTTCAAGACAATAGTTTAATCATGAATGATTAAATCACAGTTTAATCATTCATGATTTAAACAGCATCTTATGATGTCACATGACATTAAAAATGAGTTTAATAATTCATGATTAAATAGCATATGTCATTATAAACATAATAGTTTAATCATGAATGATTAAATCACAGTTTAATCATTCATGATTAAACAACATCTTATGATGTCACATGACATATAAAATGAGTTTAATCATTCATGATTATATAGCATATGTCATTATAAACATAATAGTTTAATCATGAATGATTAAATCACAGTTTAATCATTCATGATTAAACAGCATCTTATGATGTCACATGACATAAAAAACGAGTTTAATCATTCATGATTAAATAGCATATGTCATTTTAAACATAATAGTTTAATCATGAATGATTAAATCATAGTTTAATCATTCATGATCTAAACAACATCTTATGATTTCAGATTACACAAAAAAGAGAGTTTAATCATTCATGATTAAACAGCATCTGTGATTTTACACAGAATAGTTTAATCATAAATGATTAAATTCCAAGTTTAATCATTCATGATTAACCAAGCATCTAATAATTCGTTAATCAGAAACAAAATTCAATTGCAGTATATCATACTCTGTTTTCTTTATTTTTTTATGACAGGTTAGTGCAGATGTGTTACAGAACACTGATTTTAAGAAAAGATTTAACAAGCTTGTTTGGGACACGAATATTTCACCTGCTGATTTTGAGATGAAGTGGGAAATAATTATTAACGAATTTGGGCTTGAAGAAAAGAGATGGTTTAAAGATATGTTTGAATTACGTAATTCATGGATACCTGCGTATTTCAATGACATCCATATGTGTGCATTGATGAAGACTACTTCAAGGTCTGAAAGTCAAAATTCTTTCTTCAATGCATATGCTCAATCTGGAAATTTGCTTTTAAATTTTATCATGAATTATGACAATGCCATTCAAAAGCAAAGAAATACACAAGAACAGTTCGACCGTTCAACAAAGACTGCTCAGTATATTTTTAGAACTCCTCGGGATATTGAAAAACATGCTGCAAAAGTTTATACGCGGACTATTTTTGGTAAAGTCCAAACTGAGATATACAAAGTAGCTATTTTCTGTTACTATGCTCATGTTGGTACTGAAAATGGATTGGACATTTACAACGTGGACCATCAGAACAAGAACAATGACATTGTATATTCAGTAAAGGTAAGTTATTTACTTTTTATATTTAATTCATTTATGATTAATCTAAATATTCTATGTGTATTCATATATGATTAGAATGTCTCTAATTTTATATTTAGCCTCAAGTTTAATCATCAGTGATTAAACAACATCTCATAAAAAACGCAAACTAGTTTAATCATAAGTGATTAAATAGCATCTGTGATTTTAAACAGAATAGTTTAGGTAATCATGGATGATTAAATGGCATCTTATGATTTACACAGACCATTTCTAATCTTTGATGATTAAACATCAAGTTTAATAATCATTGATGATTAAACAATAATTTTAATTCTTTATGATTGATGTGTTTAATCATCGATGATTAAACACCATTTTATAAAAGAGGCAGACTAGTTTAATCATAAGTGATTAAACAACATCTTAAGATTGTTACACCGAATAGTTTAGCTAATGATGGATGATTAAACATCATTTTATGATTTTTACACAGACCTGTTTAATCATTGATGATTTTAAGCAGAATGTTTAATTTTATTTTTGGTTTTTTGTTTGATCAGACATGCTTCATCTTTATCAGCAGCTTCATTAACTGATTGGGAATACTTTGTTTTCCACTTTTTAAATATTTCACTATTTGGGTACTTTGAAACAGCATCATTCAAAATCTTATTGGATCTTTCATTAAGAGTGTCCATTTTTTCAATCAAATTTTTTATTTTCCTTTCAATTTCCTGCAAAATAACATATTTAAAAAAAATGTATATATATCATTCTGTATTTCTAAATTTATGTAAATATTCTATGAATAATTAATGATAAAACTGTTGTTACCTTCTCAGATTCATCATTGACATAAGGTTCATTTAAGTCACCATCACCTAAGCACTTTGCAAATATTTCTGTGTTCTCTACAATTTTTATTTTCTCAGATGTCCAATGACAAATAACTGGACGTTCTCTAGAAGCTTGTAGATAATCAATTTTTACATGATCAACATACATTAACTGCATATAAAATGAAATATTACATAATTTAATTAAATCATAAATGAAAACACGAACTTATGTTATATAATAATGTACTAAATATTAAAAATATGTCACTTACAACTAGATATGATGCTGGACCGCAGAAAAAAGAAGTTGGTGAATTCGGGTTGTATTTATTTTTTGTTTTGACAAGATAGTTGAGAAGATAAGAACACCAATATATTGTACTAGGATCTGTATTTTTTCCAATTCTGTACAAAGGATAAAGATTGCATTTCCCCATTGGTGTATTCTGACAGAAAGTATTTATGAACAATGCAATAAAGTTCATTTTAAAATTAAAATCTGCATCAGTTGTTTGTAAAATCTTCTGTTTCAATTCAGTCAATCTTAAATCCTCAACCGTTTCAAATTGTTCACTCGATTCAGACATGAAGCTTTCTTCATCATCCTCTTCAATAGGTGAAATGTTACAAATATTCATTTCTCCCATTGGTATCCCTAACATGTCATGAACAGATTGCAATGTGACCTTAATATTTCCCTTTTTTAATTCAATAGCCATCTTATCACTATTGAACTTGCTCAAAACAAAAGAACAAGGTTTTAAAGGCATATCAGTCATTTTAATTTTTAAAATGCTTCCAAATCCCATCTCTTTCACTTCTTTTTTTGTTCTCTACTTAATAAGTTTACAATTATAAACATCGATTGCTCGACCTGTTGCCTTCTTTTTGCTGTTAAAAAAAATAAACATCGATTCAGGAGAACATCGATTTATTAACGTGGTATATTCTACTTCTTGAATTTTTTTGTCTTTGGATGTTTTTCTTCTCTTACTACTTTCTTGATTTTCAGTTTTAGGGATCCTTGGTTTTTTAGTAACTAATATTTGTTTTCTTGCTCCATAGGCTTTTTGAACAGTTTCATTCTTTGTTTCTTCAGTTTTAATATCTGCATAAATTAACAAAAATTAGATTTCTTTAATCATATATATTCATATGATGATGTAACACAACTCTAAAAACAAAAGACTTGTTTAATCATACACAACTTCAAAAATACATAACTTTATTATTAATACAAAACCATTATAAATTTACAGTTATTACCTTTACTTGTTGACGGGTCTTGAATTTTTTGTTCATCTGAATATATTTTCCTCTTAGAGGAAGTGACATCAACAAAAATCTCCTCATCAACTACATTCTGTGCATTATCATTAACTACATTATCCATATCCAAGTTTTCGTCTAACTCCTGAATCTCAAAGGTATAAGCGAAAGGTTTGATAATGTGCTTAATTTTAGTTTCCCCAATCTCAACAAAAACTTCAATTAGTTTATAAGTTTCAACTAATTTGATTAGGGTTCTAATGTCATCATCTCAACTCAGGGGATTCAATCCGTAATCAAGATTCTTGTTAGGGATTCTATAGTTGAAATACATAAGTTCCATACCATTATAACCCAATTGCTCTACATAATTATGCATGTCGTCGACACCGAATTCATCGACATCAATGTCATCCACGTATGAAGTTTTACTTCCAATGTACTCCCTTTTTGGGAAGCTTGTGAAATGTCCACCATGGTTTATTTTCATACAAAACACGGTCTTTAAGCCCGCTGTTAAATTAAGAAAATGACAAGAAATTTAGAGTAGAGATGAACTTAAAGGGAATCAGAGATATGAAATTACCGTATACTTCGTCTGCATCAAACTGAGAATCATCGTTTCTAAAATTAATTTTCTTAGACATTTTGCTGAGTATCAAACGAGGAAATATCGCAATTGAAGGGTTTCTATTAACACTGATTGACCACTTGGGTCAACCTCCTAGTCACTTGGTTCGAACCCTACTGACCAAGAACATGAACTTGTTCTTGACCGGTTGAAACCAACTAGCTGATTTAATCCCTAAATGTGGAACTGAGATTAAACCTAATCCTTATACCCTAAAGGATTGGGATCTTGGAAATCTAGATTAGATTAACAATGGAAGAAACCTTGTACGAAATCCCAAACACACACACATACTTGTGTGTGTTTCGACCAACACCAAGAACCCTACGGTTCTTGGTCGAGTTCGTCCAAGAGGGGAGAAGGGAGAAAAGGTTTTCTCAAAACATACCTTAATCTTGCTTAAGTTAGTCCACTGATGATGAACACAACGAGCGACCTTCTAGTTGATCCTTGTAATGATCTTCAATCTTCAAGTCTTGAAGAATACGAAGAACGAACGAAGAACACGAAGAACACGAAGAACACAAGGCTTGTGTTCTTGTGTGGGGTGTTCGGCCGAAACCTAGAGATGAGGGGGCTAGGGTTTCGTGATTTGTGAGCAAGGAATAAGGGAACCCCATGCCTTCTATTTATAATAGAAGGACTTTCACTTAGGGCCCTTCTAGTTTAATTAAGTTTAATACTTAATTAAACTTATCCTTTTACACTTTAAACCCTTGTAGTTTATCTAGTTATTATTGTTACACTTAATTATTAAATGTCTAGTATTATACACTTAATATTTCGGTACCCATATACACGAATATATTCTTGTATTTATACTTTTAATAATTGATTATATAATAAACTTTATACAATCTAAACAATAATATTATCCAAACACTATATGATTTAATAGCTTTAAATCATATTATGGATAATATATAATTAAAACATTGTATATTTACTCAACTAGTAAATGTACAAATACTTGTATTTAATTAGTTAGTTAAACTAATCTAGTAATAAGTCAAACTTGACTTAATACTTAACTTGATTCATGAATGACTTATTATGAATCAATCCTCTTCCAAGTATCATTACATATCTTACTCGAATAACATGCACTCACCGGTGTGTCCCTTAAGTATTTCGTAGGCATGGATGTATTATCATAGGTTGACTAACTGTGCATATAAATCCTTCAGCAATTTGCAGAGAGAGGGAGAGAGAGTGAGAGACGAATAGTTTCTTTGGTGTCTGTGATTTTTGTAAATGAACAAGCATTGTGAAAAACCGCGCTCCCGATGCGAAATAATAATCCTTCTTTTTTATTTATTTAATTTTCTATGTTATAGGAAACAAATCAATAAAAAATTACTTTTGTTAAAAACATGTTTTAATTTTGACCGATCAAAAAGTGTGTCACGGGCATACTTAACCCAGGTATGTTGTAGAATGAGCAAATGACTTAGCCCAGTCAACTATCAAGAAAAGCTTTTACAGATTGAATATATATATATATATATATATATATATATATATATATATATATATATATATATATATATATATATATAAATTATTTATTACTGATCGAACAATCATAACCAAGTTAATCATTGATGATTAAGAAGCCATCGATGACTAACAACTTGTTTAATCATCGATGATTAAACGGTGTCTGATGATGGCACAAAACTTCGAAAGCATAGACCAATTTAATTATCAATGCATAAGAACTCGTTTAATCATAAGTGATTAAACAGTATCTATTGATGCCACACAAATTCAAAAACACACGCCAGTTTAATCATCTATGATTAAAAACATGTTTAATCATCGATTATTAATTAGTATCTGATGATGACACTAAAATTTAAAAACACACACCAGTTACAACATCGATTATTAAATGGAATATGATGATTCCACACGAATTAAAAAGTACACACATTTTTAATCATTGATGATTAACAACTCGTTTAATCATCGTTGATTAAATGTCATTTGATGATGCTACATGAATTAAAAACCACACCACAATTTAATCATAGATGATTAACAAATTGTTTAATAATACATAAACTTTAAAAACAGAGACCAGTTTAATCACTAATGATTATCAACTCCTTTAATCATACATGATTAACATCCTATCGATGACTAAATTATTTAATCATCTATGATGTTTCTGAATTTTGCACTAAAATTTGATTACTAAATTTGTATTAAAGTTTGATTAAACAAAGTTTATATGTTTTTAAAATTTGTTTTAACATCATTAGAGGAATGTGTTTATTAATATGATAATAAAGATTTTTTTAATAGAGTTAAATAGTCCATAAGATTGGTTAATCAATAAAACATATTCATAAAATATTTAACAAATAATATTAATATTAATCATGTCATTTAATTATAGTTGAGTTGTAATAACTTTATAAATTATTTGATAAAACACCTACCCATGGTATGTTTAATCAAACATAATTATCATATGTTGGTCTTACAAATATTGCAAACACACATAACCCTTTAATCATGCTTGATTAAAAATTATAACATACATAATTAAAGAACATATAGATTAATCATAAGTGATTAAACATGAGTTAACATAAACCTTCAACAACATACATCATCAAACACAAACATCTGCTGAGATTAGACTACTTCAAAATAGAAAAAGTATTCATCATCAAACCCAACGACCGCCAACCCAATCTTGATGAACCCTTAACAAACTTAGAGGGTAAGAAATCTTATCATCTACAAAATCAAAATAGACAGTGTATTTCGAACCCTTTTTCTTGATAATTTTCCAAACCCACCATCCATCCCTGTCGTATGCATCAACCACATCTCCAACCGAAAATCGACTCACTGGAATGTCAGGAGGAACTGGCTGAATTTGATGACCAGAAACTATCTCTCTCAAGAGCCCTGAACCGTCTTCTGTTATAAGAGTTTTGTACTGGACAATGTAGTTATCGTCATCAAGTCTTGATATTATGTTCGCTGTGTAGTATGAACCCTCGAATCCTTCTTCTGTGTTCATAACTTCGACACGATCGCCTCTTTTGTATGACGACATTGGGGATATTATTTTCTGCAATTAAACGGAAAAATGTAAAATCAGAAATTAGATGAAATAATATGAAACTACTCAAATAACAAAATTAAACCATCACAAAATCAATATAAATGGATATTGAATCAAAATTCTACCTTGCTCGATTTAGTGGACCTCGTCGGAATCAAAATTCCATCTTCCATCTTCTTGCTTTCCAGTGTTTTTGAAGAACTTCCAACTTCCATCTTCTTTCTTTAGAAGAGAGATAAGAAACTTATTTTTAGACATGAATAATGATCTGTTTTAAAGGGGAAGAGTGTTGCAGAGGTTTTTGGGCTGAACTTTACAGAGGAACAATGATGACCTCTTTGAAAATGTTGCATATACAAACTAATTGTAAACTGACCTCTTTGCCCTTATAATATACTCCTAATGCCTTGTTCACAAAAAGGACAAAATTAAAATGATAATCAGATGTATTTAATTGTAATATGAATATGTATTGTTATTATTAGTATTATTATTATTATTATTATTATTATTATTATTATTATTATTATTATTATTATTATTATTTTATTATTATACAATAAAATAAAAAGAAACATACCTTTAATTTTGTAGTAGTCTAATATCATACGATCTTTGTTTAATCATATATGATTTAATGTATTCGTTTTTCAATCTGTGTGGCATAATAAGCTCTTATTCATTAGTGATTAAATACAAAATTATATCATTTGTTATAAAGCATGATATTCAATTATAATTATATTTTGGGTTTTGGCAATGACAGCCCTTAATGGAAGTTTTTCTTAAAATGTCAGAGTCGGTTACGGATGAATGTGCAAGTTTTTTATGCATGTCTTTTGATCATAATTATTAATCATATACTCCCTCCGTCCCACAAAAAACTTTACATTTCTCCTTCAAATTTTGTCCCACAAAAAAGTTTACATTTCTCAAATTTGGGAGGCCCACCTAATAAAATAATAATATTATCAATCATTCAACCAATAAAACACTTTCTCTCTCCAATCCACCCTTATATTTTAATCAAAAGTATTACAAATGGCCCACCACTAACTATCTCCTAAAATATTGTGCTCATGAGAAATGTAAAGTTTTTTGTGGGACGGAGGGAGTATGATATAATAAACAACCCCTACATTTTAGGAATAAACATCATCTATAAAAGTACAAACGTTATGAAGGGCGAAAATTGAAAATATGAAACTTATTTAGACGCGCGTAAGTTGAAAACACATTCACTCACAAAAACACACACACACACCAACTGCTCATTCCCCCGTTTCTCTCTGCAAAATCAACAAACAAATATAGATTGGTGTCACTATGTTGTTGAATGTCTAAAATCAACAAAGAGGAGATACAACCCAAACTCTCAAAACTCTTATTTCTTTGGTCCTGCAGCATATTTGATTGTAAGTGACATAACATATAATATTTTTATCTTAAAATTATACTTCATATATGATTACACTTATGTTAACGTTTAAAATACATATTATTTTATATGCAATTATTATATGTTGATAGAGCGAAAATTGATTACATTCAAGTGCCAAGAACACGTCCAGTTATTTGTGAATGGACATCTGAAAAACTTAAACTGGTAGAGGACATGGAAGTCAAATTAGAGTGTTTAGGTGAATCAGAACTACATCAAGATACTATCCAAAAGGAGGTAACAATTATAAAAGTGATTTTTGATATATAATATATCTGTTTTTTTATATATGTTAATTTCGTAGGATTTTGAATCAGAATTGGAAACGTTGTTTGAAAAGTTTACAAATAATAAGAACAAGGCAAGAATGATTTTGAACGAAACAATTTCAGAATTCCCTAATCATAAAAGTTTGAAAACATGGGAAGCAAAGTTTTTTCAATCATCAAAGGAAAATACAAAAAATGATAAAGAAAATGAAAAACAAACTGTTCAAGGTGAAGATAGAGTAAAAGAAAATGAAGATGATGTACTAAATGAAGAAAATGTTGAAGAAGAAGGTGGTAAGAAAATATGTAATTTTAGATTTATTTTTATTGTTTAATCATCAATGATTAAACATAGAGTTTAATCAATGTTTAATCATCAATGATTGAACTAGTCTGCCTTCTTTTATGTTGTTTAATCATCGATGATTAAACTTTCTGTTTATTTATCAATTATTAAACAACATGGTGTTTTATCAATGTTTAATTATCGATGACATTTCTGAACTAGTCTGATAATGACATTTCTGAACTAGTCTGTGTAAAATCATTAGTCTATGTAATATCTAATATATGACATTTGTTGTAGGTACTGAGAAAGTATTGAAGGTTACGAATGATGTTGGTGAGAAAGAAGGTAATTTGTTTAATCTTGTATGATTAAACATTTTTATTATTTTTTTTGTTAATGTTTAAAATATATGATTTCTAATATTCATGTTGTTTTTTCATGTTACAGTTGATGTTGGGATTGTTGGTAGTGGTCAGCTAGGGGTTGCTAGTACACTTGATGTTGGTGATACAGTTAATGATGAAGGTGTCAATGAAGAAGAAAGTCTTCAACTGAACAAAATTGTTAAACAACATCAAATTGTTTCAGATTCAGATTACTGTATTCCAAAAGGTAAATAATGAATTACTAAAAAATCTATTATAAAGGTGTCATTCTTTCGAATGTAAGTTTGAAGGAAACATGTAATTGTTTTAAATAAGATATAGTGTTTATAAGTTGATAAATTTTTTATATTCATATATATTTACTATGTTGTAGGTACTGAGAAAGTAGGAAACGCTGAAACAGATGTTGGTAATAAAGAAGGTAATTGTTTAATCATGTATCATTAAACATTTGTTTAATCCCTTATGATTAATCGAGTCTGTTTTTTTGAAATTAGTTAACTTCAATACATGAAGTTTGAAATCGTCTATGATTAAATAGATTTTAATCATCTAGTGTTTATATTTTTATGTTTAATAAAAATATTTAATATATGACACTTGTTGTAGGTTCTGAGGCATTTGTAAATGCTGAAAGAGATGCTGGTGATAAAGAAGGTTATTATTTAATCTTGTATGTATTAAACATGTGTTTAATCACTCATGATTAAATGAGGCTTTGTTTTTGAAATTGGTTAACTTCATTACATAATCAATTATAATTAAACAAATGTTAATCATGTAACTTTGTATTTTCATGTTTTATAATATTTTTATTAGTGATCTACGGTTTTAATCAAAGAAAACGCAGCGGAAATATAACATAAATCACCAATCAAGGATCTACATATTGACAATATAATTAAGCATGAAAATTAAAGAGATTAGTATGAAGATTATACCCTTGAAGCCTTTGATTATACCAACGAATGAGGATGAAGAACTCCAAGAATTCAATGTAGAATTTCTTTAATGGTATCCACACTACACCATATCAAGAACACCAATTGGGATGCTAGTCCCTTGAGCAAGAATCAAGAATCTAAACAAAGAAAACTCTTTGTTTCCACGTAATCAAAAACCCCAACATTTGTAGCTTTTGGTTTTGTGGATATTATCTCACGGCCACGCATATTGAATAAAAATGGAGGATTCGAAAAACCACAACAACACAAAAAAACTTCATGTATTATGCGGCCGTATGTGGGAGTGAGAGAGATTAGGGTATTTTCTTCTTGCTCCCTAATCTAAGTATATATCCATAATACAAGTTATGAGATATGACACTTAGCCCCTTGCCTTTTTGATTCTTTATGATTACTCACTAATATGTTTTAACTTAACAATTAATTAAAACATAACTAGCCAAGTAAGTATAGTTTATATAAATAATATAATTACCCTAATTATATTATATATATTAAATGGTGTTTGGTGTATAAGTGTGTGACCTTTTAGGCTCACATACGTCTAGCCATATAACTATATGTCATGAACGTGATGCATATTCCAACAGCTCCCACTTGCGCACGTTATAACAATCAAGTAGTTATACAAGCAAAGGTTAGAGTCTAGCAAACCCGCCAATGCCCCTAGAAGTATATGAGTGAGTTTCAGAAAAGTCCAGGTTCAAAGTTTTTCAATCAGTTATCCTTTTGTTACTGATACCATGTTGAATTTTAGACAAGGATTAATGTCAATCTAAAATTTCAACGATTCTGTTTCTCGATCTATACACTGAAGTAGATTACCAAACCAATCAAGATTCATCTTGATTACCTTTGGGTACGGCCGTACAAGTATCTATTTAAATCATCGAGGGGCCCAGTAGTATCTAATCCAAACATATGGAGGAAAAAATTCCTTATTGACTACACGTGTTTGATATATGCTTAATATCAAACCTGAGGATGGTTGTTATAGCAGCCTTATTCAGGTTAGCGTTTAACCACATCAAAGTTTGACACTCCACATACACAAACCAGCTTGCATCTCAAGTCATAGGATAAGCGACAAAGCCTTTGTGAGATTCACTTGTGACATAAATCCAGGAAGTGATTTCTCATAGGTTGGGTCAGTCCAATTGTGCATCACAATGAACAACATGTGAGTTTGACTTCATCATCCTTAGTCATACTAAGATGATGTCATCAATGTCCTCAGATTTGTCTTAATAATATTCCCATATTATTAATATGACAATGGACAATTTAGAATATAAAACGCAGTAAATATTCAAGGATATAAACATGCAAATATAGAACATAGTAGACATTCATATAAAAACGATCATATCAAATATATCAATTTATACCAATATAAACTGCTCAACGTTCCATTATCCAAATACTAAAACAGATTTACATGAAACTACTAGCTTGCCGAAGTCCAATGTTCCATTCATATTCAATATGTTTGGTACAAGACATTGAGTTCGATAAAGCGTCAGCTAGTTAGTTATCTGTTTGATCTTTGAGAGTACGAATTTCACATATCTCGATAAATCATTCGAATGTAGTGACCCTTCGTAAATAGGTTCTAGCGTCATCACGACCTATTTCAAAACAATAATAAGTATAGTTAGTATACTTAGTATCAGTTTGGTATCTCCACCATAACCAAGGAACATATATACAGTATTTCAAAATACTTCAATGTGTTCTTAACAGCAATCCAGTGACTCTCTCATGGATTCTGTCGGTATTTTCTAGTAAGGTCCCCTAAAGACGTTACATTTGGCCTAGTGCTCCTTACAGCGTACATGATGAATGGAATAGCCGATTCATAGGGGATTACATTCATTCGCTTCACCACATCAGGTGTGGAAGGTCCTTGAGTCTCACTCAAGTTTACATTGTGTGGCATACGAGGACTTCCTCGTTTGGGAGTACCATTCTAAACCGTTTAGAATTTTGTCAATGTAAGCACTTTGACTTAAACCAATTAACCGCTTTGATCTATCATTATAGATCTTTACTCCAAGTATGTATGTCGTATCCCTACAATCCTTTATGTCAAAACATTTTCCAAGCCAAAATTTTCATCTTGTAGCATTGGTATATTGTTTCACATGAGTGACATGTCATCAACATGTATGACTTGAGAAACGATAACGCTCCCACTAGCTTTCATATGTACACATGCTCAATTTGGGTTTTAGGTGAAACAAACGTTTTGATTTCATCATAAACCAAATCTCATAGTCATAGTACAATACTTTGGCTATAAGAATCCTAATGTCTTTAGTAACAGGCGAGAAGGTTTCATCATTGTCAATCCAGTCGGATTGAGTGTAACCTTTTGTTACTAGAAGAGATTTATAGGTGTGTATTAATGGTGATTTTCAGTTATTACAAGTAACAAAACGCAGCGGAAAAGTTTAATCACCATGAACGGATCTAATATTGATAAATACAATTAAACTATAAATAAAATCAAAGAGTTATGATGAAATAATCATACCCTTGAAGCCTTTGATTACACCAATAAATGAGGAAGAAGAACTCCAAGAATTCAATGTAGAATTCCTCTAGTGGTATCCACACTACACCATATCTAGAACACCAAATAAGATGCTAGTCCCTTGCTCAAGAATCCACGAACGACCAAAACACAACTAACGGCTTACGCCTCTTTTCTTTTAGTCCAATACGTACACCACAAATAAACAACAAGCTGAATTGTTGACTTTGTGATTGAACGAGAATTAAAACAAAGAAAAAACGGGTGGAATGATTTTTTGTTAGTCTTCTGTTCGTTTTTTGCCTTTCAAAACAAGAACACATTCCATTTAGCATATGTCTTAGTTACGGCCGTGAGGGGTTAAGGGAGGGTATTAGGGTTAGTAAACTTGCTCCCTAATCTAAGTATATATCCTCTAATTACAAGTTAGGGGATATGACACTTAGCCCCTTGCCTTTTGATTCTTTATGATTACTCACTAATATGTTTTAACTTAACAATTAATTAAAACATAACTAGCCAAGTAATCATGGTTTATATAAATAATATAATTACCCTAATTATATTATATATATTAAATGGTGTTTGGTGTATAAGTGTGTGACCCTTTAGGCTCACGAACAACTAGCCATATAACTATATGTCATAAACGTGAAGCATATTCCAACAGCTCCCACTTGCGCACGTCATAACATCAGGTAGTTATACAAGTAAAGGTTAGAGTCTAGCAACCCACCAATACCCCTAGAAGTACATGAGTGAGTTTCAGAAAAGTCCAGGTTCAAAGTTTTTCAATCAGTTATCCTTTTGTTACTGATACCATGTTGAATTTTAGACAAGGATTAATGTCAATCTAAAATTTCAACGATTCTGTTTCTCGATCTATACATTGAAGTAGATTACCAAACCAATCAAGATTCATCTTGATTACCTTTGGGTACGGCCGTACAAGCATCTATTCAAATCATCGAGGGGCCCAGTAGTATCTAATCCAAACATGTGGAGGAACAAATTCTTTATTGACTACACGTGTTTGATATATGCTTAATATCAAACTTGAAGATGGTTGTTATAGCAGCCTTATTCAGGTCAGCGTTTAACCACATCAAAGTTTGGCACTCCACACACACAAACCAACTTGCATCTCAAGTCAGAGGATAAGCGACAAAGCCTTTGTGATATTCACTTGTGACATAAATCCAGGAAGTGATTTCTCATAGGTTGGGTCAGTCCAATTGTGCATCAAAATGAACAACATGTGAGTTTGATTTCATCATCCTTAGTCATACTAAGATGATGTCATCAATGCCCTCAGATTTATCTTAATAATATTCCCATATTATTAATATGACAATGGACAATTTAGAATATAAAACGCAGTAAATATTCAAGGATATAAACATGCAAATATAGAACACAGTAGATATTCATATAAAAACGATCATATCAAATATATCAATTTATTCCAATATAAACTGCTCAACGTTCCATTATCCAAATACTAAAACAGATTTACATGAAACTACTAGCTTGTCGAAGTCCAATGTTCCATTTATATTCAATATGTTTGGTACAAGACATTGAGTTCGATGAAGCGTCAGCTAGTTAGTTATCTGTTTGAACTTTTAGAGTACGAATCTCACATATCTCGATAAATCATTCGAATGTAGTGAACCTTCGTAAATAGGATCTAGCGTCATCACGGCCTATTACAAAACCAGCATAAGTATAGCAAGTATACTTAGTTTCAGTTTGTATCTCCACCATAACCAAGGAACATATATCCAGTATTTCAAAAATACTTCAATGTGTTCTAAAAAGCAATCCAGTGACTCTCTCGTGGATTCTATTGGTATTTTCTAGTAAGGTCCCCTAAGGACGTTACATTTGGCCTAGTGCTCCTTACAGCGTACATGATGAATGGAATAGCCGATTCATAGGGGATTACATTCATTCGCTTCACCACATCCGGTGTGGAAGGTCCTTGAGTCTCACTCAAGTTTACATTGTGTGGCATACGAGGACTTCCTCATTTGGGAGTACCATTCTAAACCGTTTAGAATTTTATCAATGTAAGCACTTTGACTTAAACCAATTAACCGCTTTGATCTATCATTATAGATCTTTACTCCAAGTATGTATGTCGTATCCCTACAATCCTTCATGTCAAAACATTTTCCAAGCCAGGATTAAGTGTAACTAACGTTTTGATTTCATCATTAACCAAATCTATCAGTTTGGGTTTTAGGTGAAACAAACGTTTTGATTTCATCATTAACCAAATCTCATAGTCATAGTGCACTATTTTGGCTATAAGAATCCTAATGTCTTTAGTAACAGGCGAGAAGGTTTCATCATTGTCAATCCAGTAGGATTGAGTGTAACCTTTTGTTACTAGAAGAGATTTATAGGTGTGTATATTTTCATCCATGTCAACAGTCTTACTGTTTTGAGAAAAGACCAACCAAGTTCAAAACTTTATTGTCTCTCATGGATTTCATTTTCGCATTCATAGCTTGAAGTCATTTTTCGAATTCAAAATTCGATAATGCAACTTGATAGCTAGGGGGTTCATTATGATCCAAAAAATTTGCTCCTCGGCATCGATATAAATCTATATCGTTCAGGTGCATGAGGTGTCCTTGCGGACCTACGAATGGGAACAACATCATCCTGTGGTCCAACATCTATATGTCCAGCCTCAGATTGATATTTGCTAGTGTTACCAGAAGGTTGTGTATCTTCACTTTGAATCTTGTCAAAGTCTATAGTGCTCCCACTTGCTTTGTGAAATGAGACTGTTCTCAAGAAACTCAGCATACCGAGTAACAACAATTTGTTCTCAGTTGGGAAGTAAAATAGTAACGAAGATATACTTGATAGATATGGGCTCAAGTTTGTTCGGCATGTCTCGTTCCACGAGATCCTCACAACCCCAGATCTTCAAGTAAGACAAATTAGGGACTTTCCCACGCCATATCTCATATGGTGTCTTTTTAACCTTTTGGTCGGAACCATATTAAGTATTCGAGCAGCAGACTTCAGTGCATGCCCCTCAAAAGGATAGTGTAAGAGTAGTAGGACTCATCATAGACCGAACCATGTCATACAGGGTCTGATATCTCCTTCCAGATGCACCATTATCTTGTGGAGTGTATGGAGGAGTGAATTGTGAGACAATCTCACGATGTGTGGGATGATCCAGAAACTCTTGACTCATGTACTTTCATCCTCAATTAGGACTGAAAGCCTCTGTTATCTTGCCGAGTTGATTTTCTACTTTTACTTTAGAAAGCTTTGAACGTTTCAAAGATTTCATGTTTATGTTTAATCAAGTAAACATAACCATAGCGACTGATATCATTAAAGCTTCCATGTTGATGTTTAATCAAGTAACCATAACCATGTCTAATGATATCATCAGTGAAAGTAGGTGGCACCTTCCCTAGTCTTAGTTCTAAAAACGCCACATACATCAGTATGTATGAGTCCAAGTAGATTTTTAGCTCTTTCGCCAACATGGGAGAAAAGCTTTCTTGTTATCTTTCCATAATATACAAGAGAGGCATTTAAATTATTCATAATCATTTGTAAAGAAGCCCATCGAGTTTTAGTATTAAAATGCATTTCTTGTTTATGTGGAAAAGATGACAATGCTCTAGGTAAATGGAATCCAAACCGTTTTGGATTCTTTAGTGCTACATTTGTATATAGAACTATTGTTTGAATTAGGATCATGCATATTAATTTCAAATATTCTATTACAAGGAATAGTAATAAAACATATTATTTTTCATAAAACAAAATATCATAATCCATTATTCAACAACGATAAAGCTAAACAATGCATAATTGACAATTGTTCAAAACAATAATTAACGCATTAGGAAGGATAAGATCACAGCTTCCATTCTCTTAGCTTTCTACTTCACTTTTAATCTTGCACATTTGTGTAAATGTGAGTTTCACAACTAGTGTCATACACTCAAGATTTATCACGAAAAGTATAGAGTTCTATAATGAAGATACCTAATGTGCTAGCTAGAACACATTTGTCCTTCATCAACTCTGCCAAGTAGGCAGGACAATTCCTCCTTCAATGGCCAGTTTCATCGCAATGATGGCAAGAAATAACCTTTGTAGGGTGCTCCTAGTTAGCAGGTAGGGGAATCGTAGGTTTGGAAAAGTAAACTAGCATATCCTTATCTAGACTCTTGCCTTGTGCTTGCGGTTTACCTTCCCTGATTGCTAAAAAAGTATTGGGTAACCCTTGCTCAACCAGTATTACCATAGCATGTTATCAACGATTTGTCTTCCCCATGCTATGTACTTTTAAAACACTTTTCATACTGGTCATAGTCCTTGGATGGTGAGGTAATAATCAAGCTCATTCCAAGAACTTGTGGTAAGGGGTAACCAAGACATTCCATTTGATAAAGATAGCATTTCATATTTAAGATGTAAGTGCTAACTGATTGGCCGTCCTCCTGATTGCAAGCGTGGAATGCTTTAACTATTTTGAACAGTTCAAGTTCTGCTTTTTGTTGAAATATCATTTTCAACTCGCTTATCATGTCATATGCTGTGAGTTCCTCGAAGTTTTTTCGAATCTCGGGGTTCATGCTCACAAGCATAGGAGTAGCGACTTCTTGGTGTTCGTTAAACGTTTCGGTAAAGGCTTGACGAACAGCAGCAGAATCATTGACATGAGGTGCCTCAAGTAAGGCCTCTTATAGGTGTATTAACTTGTTCTCATCTCTAAGGACAATCCTTAGAGTTCGATATTAGTCGATTTCAGTTTTCAAGAACTGATTTTAGAGGGGAGATACTTAGGTTTTGATTTGTTGTTGTTATCTGTATAACACACAAAGTTCAAAAAATAGTATTTTCAATAATAATTTCTTTTAATCAATTAACTACCCAATTAATTTTAATTAAAAGCTAAGATCCCATTGAGCTTCTATCACCGCATCAGTTGATCTTCTAGAGATGATAGATCCAATAGGTAGGTGACGATCAACAATTGCATTACTAGTGCAACTCTTAGAGGTATGGGACTTCATGGCACCTAGTAAACAAGCATATAGGGTCAAGTGGCATGTTTGTCGCATCTTTGCCTCGAGACAAGGTCTCACCGTTAACTCGATCAAGTCATCCAATGTGAAATCATGTCAAAATAGATCTAGGTCTCACGTGTAGAAAATAATGACCTCGGATCTAAATTCAAACCACGTCTAATGTGAATTCAAAAATAGAAGCAAGTGATTTCAACCGATTGGACGGCGTGACTTAAATTTTTGGTATGATAAATTTTAATTATAAAATTTTATTTAAGATATGAATGAATCATGTACTTCATTCATACCACTTCATAAGTCGGTTAATAAACGGTAAAAACATGTAACGATTATTAGGGTGTAAGTTCAAATCGTATTTAAACTTTGTTTAATCTCAAATACAAGTTTAGATTAAAAATAATCATTAATGATTAACAAGTAATCATAGATGATAAAAATTTTGGATGTTTTAATGTTTGTGTCTAAAATCATATTTTAATTGTTTTATTACTTGTATCTAATAGAAAAGAAAACAACCACAAACATAAATAAAACATGCAACAAATTTTGTGCAAACCTCGACCGATGAAATCCTAGGATCGGTCACGTGAGTCATCATGACGGACCGAAGGGTCAAACTAGGGGACGGGCCAACATGAACCCAAACGGGCCTACATAAACCCAATGGGCTCCCACTTGCCCCAAGACATTCTTGAGCAAGTAGAAACCAATATTTGTGAAAAAATGCAATCTGTCAGAAAATTCCAGCAGACTTTGAAGCCCGAAAAGTCACTGAAGGAGTCTCCGTCAGTCTTCCCTGCCTTTTGGAAAGTTGTAGGTCTCTGAATTGCGGAACTTTTGGCCGTGGTTTTTGGTCCAACGGAATAGCCAATCTCCGGGAAAGTCTGTTTTCGTGCAGCTGCGCAGGAGGTGCCGAAAATTGTTGATTGGTCCTCATCTTTTCTTCACCTTTGGTCAACAAATTACAAAGTACAAAGAAACAAAATACAACTATTCTAATTACTTTTACAATGAAATTTGCCCCAAAAAATGGCACCAAAACTAAAAGAAAAAAAATTGAAACAAATACAACAATTAAGCCAAAAACACGGCTTTTCCTAAAACAACCAAACAACCAAACACAACCACATTCAATCACAAACGGTCTAGGTTTTCATCGGTTTGCACAAACAAGCAACAATTGACAAGGCTTTGGCTTGGGATATGACAAAAATACATGTTTTGCCATATTAAAAATAAAATTAAACAAGTAATTCCAAGCCAAATAATCAAAAAATTCAATAAACTAGATTAATTTTTTAATTGGGTTTTTGTAACAAGTAGCATTTAGGGTTCCAAAAAATCATATTTTTATCCCTTTTTCTTTTAAAATTGCGAAAAAAAATAAGAACCCTAGGGTTTTATTTCGTCCGATCGGAATTAAAAATAGACCAAAAAAGTTGGTTTTTGCTACTTTTTCAAATATACTATTCCTTGTAATAGTATATTTGAAATTAATATGCATGATCCTAATTCAAACAATAGTTCTATATACAAATGTAGCACTAAAGAATCCAAAGCGATTTGGGTTCCATTTACCTAGAGCATTGTCATGTATATTCTCATCCATGTCAACAGTCTTATTGTTTTGAGAAAGATCAACCAAGTTCAAAACTTGGTTGTCTATCATGGATTACATTTTCGCATTCATAGCTTCAAGTCATTTTTCGAATTCAAAATTCGATAATGCAACTTGATAGTTAGGGGGTTCATTATGATCCTCGAAACTTTTCTCCTCGGCATCGACATAAATCTATATCGTTCAGGTGCATGAGGTGTCTTTGCGGACATACGAATCGGAACAACATCATCCTGTGGTCCAACATCTATATGTCCAGCCTCAGAATGATATTTGCTAGTGTTACCAGAAGGTTGTGTATCTTCACTTTGAATCTTGTCAAAGTCTATAGTGCTCCCACTTGCTTTGTGAAATGAGACTGTTCTCAAGAAACTCAACATACCGAGTAACTACAATTTGTTCTCAGTTGGGAAGTAAAATAGTAACGAAGATATACTTGATAGATATGGGCTCAAGTTTGTTCGGCATGTCTCGTTCCACGAGATCCTCACAACCCCAGATCTTCAAGTAAGACAAATTAGGGACTTTCCCACGCCATATCTCATATGGTGTCTTTTTAACCTTTTGGTCGGAACCATATTAAGTATTCGAGCAGCAGACTTCAGTGCATGCCCTCAAAAGGATAGTGTAAGAGTAGTAGGACTCATCATAGACCGAACCATGTCATACAGGGTCCGATATCTCCTTCCAGACGCACCATTATCTTGTGGAGTGTATGGAGGAGTGAATTGTGAGACAATCTCACGATGTGTGGGATGATCCAGAAACTCTTGCTCATGTACTTTCATCCCCAATCAGGACTGAAAGCCTTTGTTGTCTTGCCGAGTTGATTTTCTACTTTTACTTTAGAAAGCTTTGAACGTTTCAAAGATTTCATGTTTATGTCTATTCAAGTAAACATAACCATAGCGACTTATATCATTAAAGCTTCCATGTTGATGTTTAATCAAGTAAACATAACCACATCGAACGATATCATTAGTGAAAGTAGATGGCACCTTCCCTAGTCTTAGTTCTAAAAGGGCCACATAAATCAGTATGTATGAGTCCAAGTAGATTTTTAGCTCTTTCGCCCACATGGGAGAAAAGCTTTCTTCTTATCTTTCCATAATATACAAGAGAGGCATTTTAAATGATTCATAATCATTTGTAAAGAAGCCCGTCGAGTTGTAGTATCAAAATGCGTTTCTTGTTTATGTGGAAAAGATGACAATGCTCTAGGTAAATGGAATCCAAACCGTTTTGGATTCTTGAGTGCTACGTTTGTATATAGAACTATCGTGTGAATTAGGATCATGCATAATAATTTCAAATATACTATTACAAGGAATAGTAATAAAAACATGTTATTTTTCATAAAACAAAATATCATAATCCATTATTCAACAAACGATAAAGCTAAACAATGCATAATTGACAATTGTTCAAAACAATAATTAACGCATTAGGAAGGATAAGATCACAGCTTCCATTCTCTTAGCTTTCTACTTTACTTTTAATCTTGCACATTTGTGTAAATGTGAGTTTCACAACTAGTGTCATACACTCAAGATTTATCACGAAAAGTATAGAGTTCTATAATGAAGATACCTAATGTGCTAGCTAGAACACATTTGTCCTTCATCAACTCTGCCAAGTAGGCAGGACAGTTCCTCCTTCAATGGCCAGTTTCATCTCAATGATGGCAAGAAATATCCTTTGTAGGGTGCTCCTTTTTAGCAGGTGGGGGAATCATAGGTTTGGAAAAGTAAACTAGCTTACCCTTACCTAGACTCTTGCCTTTTGCTTGTGGTTTTACCTTCCCTGATTCCTAGAAAAGAATTGGGTAACCTTTGCTCAACTAGTTTTACCATATCATGTTATCAACGATTGTCTTCCCCATGCTATGTACTTTTAAAACTCTTTTCAAACTAGTCATTGTCCTTGGATAGTGAGGTAAGAATCAAGCTCATTCCAAGAACTTGTGGCAATGGGTAACCAAGACGCTCCATTTGATCAATATAGCATTTCATATTCAAGATGTAAGTGCTAACTGATTGGCCGTCCTCCTGCTTGTAAGCGTTGAATGCTTTAACTGTTTTGAACAGTTCAAGTTCTGCATGTTTTTGAAATATCATTTTCAACTCGCTTATCATGTCATATGCTGTGAGTTCCTCGAAGTTCTTTCGAATCTCGGGGTTCATGCTCACAAGCATAGGAGTAGCGACTTCTTTGTGTTCGTTAAACGGTTCGGTAGAGGCTGGACGAACAGCAGCAGAAGCATTGGTAGGAGGTGCCTTAGGTAAGGCCTAACTGATTTTAGAGTGGAGATACTTAGGTTTTGATTTGTTGTTGTTATCTGTATAACACACAAAGTTCAAAAAAATAGTATTTTCAATAATAATTTCTTTTAAAAAATTAACTACCCAATTAATTTAATTAAAAGCTAAGATCCTCATTGACTTCTATCATCACATCAGTTGATCTGCTAGCAATGATAGATTCAATAGGTAGGTGACGATCAACAATTGCATTACAAGTGCAACTCTTAGAGATATGGGACTTCATGGCACCTAGTGATCAAGCATCTAGGGTCAAGTGGCATGTTTGTCGCATCTTCGCCTCGTATCAAGGTCTCACCGTTAACTCGATTAAGTCATCCAATGTGAACTCATGTCAAAATAAATCTAGGTCTCACGCGTAGACAATAATGACCTCGGATCTAAATTCAAACCACGTCTCACGTGAATTTAAAAGTAGAAGCATGTGATTTTAACCAATTGGACGGCGTGACTTAAATTTTAGGTATGAAATTTTAATAAAAAATTTAAGATATGAATGAATCATGTACTTCATTCATACCACTTTATAAGTCGGTTTAATAAGCGGTAAAAACGTTTTAGCGATTATTAAATTATAAGTTTCAAATCATATTTAAACTTTTGCATTAATCTCAAAAACAAGTTTTGATTAAAGAATAATCATAGATGATTAAACTGTAATCATCGATGATTAACAAGTAATCATGGATGATTAAACAGTGATCATAGGTGATTAAGCAATAATCATCGATGATTAACAAATAATCATAGATGATTAAAAGTTTGGATGTTTTAATGTTTGTGTTTCAAAAATCTTATTTTAGTCGTTATGTTTTGTATCGAATAGAAAATATATAACAACCACAAACATACAAGAAAAACATGCAACACAATTTTGTGCAAAACCTCGACCGATGAAATCCTAGGTTCGGTCACGTGAGTCATCACGACGGACCGAAGGGTCAAACTAAGGGATGGGCCAACATGAACCCAAACGGGCCTACATAAACCCATTGGGCTCCCACTTGCTCCACGACATTCTAGAGCAAGTAGAAACCAATATTTGTGAAAATATGCAATCTGCCAGAAAATTCCCTCCGACTTTGAAGCCCGAAAATTCACTGAAGGAATCTTCGTTAGTCTTCCCGGCCTTCTGGAAAGTTGTAGGTCTCTGAGTTGCGGAATTTTTGGCGGTGGTTTCAGGTCCAACGGAATAGCCAATCTCCGGGAAAGTCTGTTTCCGTGCAGCTGCGCAGGAGGTGCCGAAAATTATTGTTTTGTCCTCATCTTTTCTTCACCTTTGGTCAACAAATTACAAAGTACAAAGAAACAAAATACAACTATTCTAATTACTTTTACAATGAAATTTGCCCCAAAAAATGGCACCAAAGATAAAAGAAAAAAATTGAAACAAATTACAACAATTTAAGCAAAAAACACGGCTTTTCCCAAATCAACCAAACAAACAAACAACAACACATTCATTCACAAACGGTCTAGGTTTTCATCGGTTCTGCAGAATCAAGCAACAATTGACAAGACTTTGGCTTGAATTATGGCAAAAAAACATGTTTTGCCATATATAACGATTAACAATTAAAATAAAAATCCAAGCCAAATAAAATAAAAAATTCAATAATACAAGATTAATTTCTTATTTTAGTTTTTGTAACTAGTAGCAAGTAGGGTTCCAAAAAATCAAAATTTTAACCTTATATCATAAAAATTTTCGAAAAAATTAAAGACAAAGAACCCTAGGGTTCTTTGCCGATCAGCGTAACCATTAGGCCAAAAAATACGAATTTTTTTGCGACATTTTACAAACAACTTGCTAATTAAATCATCAATATGATGACTCGTGATACCACTATTAGTGATTTTCGGTTTTAATCAAAGAAAACGCAGCGGAAATATAACATAAATCACCAATCAAGGATCTACATATTGACAATATAATTAAGCATGAAAATTAAAGAGATTAGTATGAAGATCATACCCTTGAAGCCTTTGATTATACCAACGAATGAGGATGAAGAACTCCAAGAATTCAATGTAGAATTCCTCTAATGGTATCCATACTACACCATATCAAGAACACCAATTGGGATGCTAGTCCCTTGAGCAAGAATCAAGAATCTAAACAAAGAAAACTCTTTGTTTCCACGTAATCAAAAACCCCAACATTTGTGGCTTTTGGTTTTGTGGATATTATCTCACGGCCACGCATATTGAATAAAAATGGAGGATTCGAAAAACCACAACAACACAAAAAAACTTCATGTATTATGCGGCCGTATGTGGGAGTGAGAGAGATTAGGGTATTTTTTTCTTGCTCCCTAATCTAATTATATATCCATAATACAAGTTATGAGATATGACACTTAGCCCCTTGCCTTTTTGATTCTTTATGATTACTAACTAATATGTTTTAACTTAACAATTAATTAAAACATAACTAGCCAAGTAAGTATAGTTTATATAAATAATATAATTACCCTAATTATATTATATATATTAAATGGTGTTTGGTGTATAAGTGTGTGACCCTTTAGGCTCACATACGTCTAGCCATACAACTCTCTAAATCGGTTGTACATGAAGTTCGATATAACGGTAAGTAATATTATATATTCTTCTAATAGTTACACATGTTTATATTTCTATTTATAATTATTATTGATATATTAATATCTGTCAATCTGTCAATATTAATAAATGAATTATAACTAAGAATATACATTAATTTGTAGGAAGCTTATCTTGAATATGAAAATTTCAGCGAAAAACAAAGATTTGAGAAGTTTGTACATAATTTTGCTTTGTCAGTTTATAACGAAAAAGATAAGCTTCAATTGAGAAATGTCGATATGGTATGTTAATTTAATACACAACTTTTTTATAATATAATTAACTAATATTATATTATATTATTTCAAAACAGATTTTCTTCCCAGTTTTAAGGCATGAATACATATATTTGATTGTTGTGAACTTCAAGAAAGAAGCTATTGAAATCATAGACAACAGTGCTGTTAGTGAGCGTATAGAGGATAAATATGGGTCAATTTTAAACCCACTAGTAAGTATGAAATCATAGACAACAGTGCTGTTAGTGAGCGTATAGAGGATAAATATGGGTCAATTTTAAACCCACTAGTAAGTATCAAATATAAAAACGTACATTTTTAATATTATTTTTATATATCTAACATTTATTCATATATGATTATCAGTTGGATATGATTGTAAAATACTTAGCTCATATCGAGCATCTAAAATTAAATACAATAATAAAGGCGTGTCGTGCCCCAAATAGACTCAACATGTCATGGAGAACTAAAAATAACCATGTGGATTGTGGTGTTTTCACGATGAAACATATAGAGACATATACGGGTCAAACATATAAAGCATGGGAGGCTGTAGCAGGATTAGGAAAAGAAGGCCGAGTTCAAATGAATACACTAGAAAGATTGAGAAAAAGGTATGCTGCTAAATTGATTGTTGGAATATGCTTGACGCGTATAACATATAGTTATATGGCTAGTTGTTTGTGAGCCTAAAGGGTCACACACTTAAACACTCAACACCATAAGATTTATAGTGTAATTAGGGTAATTATATTATATATTAATATAAGCTTGTATATATTAAAGTTTAATATTAATTGTTAATATTGGAACTTTATAGTATGCAAACAAGAAGGAACAAAAGCTAGGGACTAGAGTGTAAATAAACCTATTGGTTTAGGGAAGGTTAATAAAAGAGATTAGGGCAACCTAATCTCCCATACTTGTCCCTCATTCGGCCGCCCCCCTCTCTACACCCTCTCTAGACTTTTGCTTCCTTTGCTTGAAGAATTGGACTAGCATCCCTTGGTCTTCTTGAAAGAGTGTTGTGTGGATCAACTTTAGAGGTATTCACTATTGGAATCCTTGGTTTCATTCGTCCATCATCATCAACCGAATCCATCATAATCAAAGGCAACTAGGGTATGAATTCTTATACCATCTCTTTGATTTTCCTTATAGTTTAATTGTATGATTTAATATTAGATTCGTTCATGGTGACTAAATCTTTCAGTTGCGTTTTGGTTCATGTTTTAACCGAAAATCACCATTAGTGGTATCACGAGTCATTATATTAACTATATAATTAACTAGTTTTTGTAAAAAGTAGCAAAAAAACCGAATTTTTGGTCCCTTTTAAAATATCCGATCGGAAATTTTGAACCCCTAGGGTTCTTTAATTTTTTTCATTTTTTAAAATAACAAGGGTTAAAAATATGATATTTTAGGAACCCTAAATGCTACTTGTTACAAAAACAACATCAAAAAATTAATCTAGTTATTGTATTTTTTGATTATTTGGCTTGGAATTTAATTGTTAATTTTGTTTTTGATATGGCAAAACATGTATTTTTGCCATATCCCAAGCCAAAGCCTTGTCAATTTTTGCTAGTTTGTGCAAACTGATGAAAGCCTAGACCGTTTGTGAATGAATGTGGTTGATGTTTGGTTGTTTGGTTGATTTGGTAAAAGCCGTGTTTTTGGCTTAATTGTTGTAATTTGTTTAAGTTTTATTTGTATTTTAATTTTTTGTGCCAATTTTTTGGGGCAATTTTTAATATAAAAGTAATAGAATAGATTGTCTTTCTTTAATTTTTGTTGTAAATTGTTGACCAAAATTGAAGACAAATGAAGACAACAACAAATTTCCGTCACCAACGCGAGAGCTGTACGAAAACAGGTTTTCCAGAGGCATACGGATTCCGTTTTGGGCAATTCAAAAGCCTAAAATGCTTGCAAAGTCGTGGGCTACAATTTTCCAGAAGTCCCGGAAGACCAATGAAGACTCCTTCAGTGACTTTTCGGGCTTCAAAGTCTGCTGGAGTTTTATTGCAGATTGCATTTTTTCACAAATATTGGTTTCTACTTGCTCAAGCATGTCTTGGAGCAAGTGGGAGCCCATTGGGTTTATGTAGGTCCGTTTGGGTTCATGTTGGCACGTCCCCTAGTTTGACCCTTTGGTCCGTCGTGATGACTCACGTGACCGAACCTAGAAAACAACCACAAACATAAATAAAACATGCAACAAATTTTGTGCAAACCTCGACCGATGAAATCAAGTTTACAATCCCAAGCCAAAGGTTCCCCCAGGAGCATCCTGCTAAGGATCTTGCTTGCCATCACTGCGGTGAAACATGCCATTGGAGGAGGAATTGTCCTGCCTACCTGGCGGAGTTGATGAAGAACAAAGCTAGAAAGGCTAGCACATCAGGTATCTTAACAATAGAACTATATGCTTTCCCTAAGAAATCATGGGTATATGAAACTGGTTGTGGAACTCACATTTGTAATACAATGCAGGGCCTAATGGGAAGTAGAAAGCTAAACCATGGAGCTTCGGACTTGTACGTGGGCAATGGAATGCGTGCACCGATCAAAGCTATAGGAAGCTATGATTTGATCCTTCCTAGTGGTTTAATTATTGTATTGGACAATTGTCACTATGCGCCTAGTATTACTAGGGGTATAGTATCGCTTTCATGTTTGTGGAATAATGGTTTTATTCATACTTTTACGGATTATGGTATTTCAGTTTCAAAGGATAATGTTTTTTATTGTAATGCTATTTCTCGTGATGGTATCTTTGTGATTGACATGCATAATCGTATGACAAACAGTAGTTCTATTTATACACGTAGCAATAAGAAATACAAGAAGAATTTGGATTCCACTTACCTATGGCATTGTCGCCTTTGCCATGTTAACAAGAAACGCGTTTTAAAATTACAAAACGATGGACTTATAAAATCAAATGATTCCGAATCATTTGATAAATGTGTTCCTTGTATATCTGGTAAAATGGCGCGCAAGCCTTTCTCCCATGTAGGCGAAAGGGCCAATGATCTACTTGGACTCATACATACGGATGTGTGTGGCCCTTTTAGAACTAGAACTAGGGAAGGTGCTACCTACTTCATTACTTTCACTGACGACTTTAGTCGTTATGGTTATGTTTACTTGATTAAACATAAACATGAAACCTTTGAAACGTTCAAAGCTTTCCAAAATGAAGTAGAAAATCAACTCGGCAAGAAGATAAAGGCTCTCCATTCTGATCGAGGAGGAGAGTACATGAGCCATGAGTTTCAAGACCATCTAAAGAATTGTGGGATTGTCTCACAATTCACTCCCCCTTATACACCACAGCATAATGGTGTATCAGAGAGGAGAAATCGCACCTTGCTTGACATGGTCCGATCGATGATGAGTCCTACCACTCTTCCTCTATCCTTTTGGGGTTATGCACTCAAATCGGCAGCTCGCATACTGAATATGGTTCCCACCAAGAAGGTTGAAAAGACACCATATGAGATATGGCATGGGAAAGTCCCTAACTTGTCTTACTTGAAAGTCTGGGGTTGTGAGGCTCTCGTGACGAGACACACCGAACAAAATTGAACCCAGAGCTTTCAAGTGCATCTTTATAGGATACCCTGAGGAAACGATGAGTTACTATTTCTACTACCCACCTGAGCAAAAAGTAATTATTGCTCGTTATGCTGAGTTTCTTGAGAGCAATCTCATTTCACAAGAAGCAAGTGGGAGTACAATCTACTTTGACGAGATTCCAAGCGATGAAGATGCACACCCTATTGTAGATACTAGCGAACATCAAGATGAGGCTGAACATGAAACTGTTCCTATTGCACCTCAAAATGATGTAGTCCCCGTTCGAAGGTCCGCAAGGACACCTCATGCACCTGAACGATATGGTTTCTAAATCGATACTGAGGAGCTAAGTTTAGGGGATCATAATGAACCCCCTAACTATCGAGCTGCATTAGCAGATTCTGAATCTCACAAATGGCTTGATGCTATGAACGCGAAAATGCAATCCATGAAGGATAACCAAGTATGGACTTTGGTTGATCTTCCTCCTAACAGCAAGACTGTTGGTAGCAAGTAGCTCTTCAAGAAGAAGACCAACATGGATGGCAATGTACACACCTATAAAGCTCGGTCGGTGGCAAAAGGTTACACTCAAAACTACGGAATTGACTATGATGAAACCTTCTCGCCTGTTGCCGATGTTAGAGCTATTAGGATTGTCATAGCCATAGCAGCGTACTATGACTATGAGATATGGCAAATGGATGTGAAAACTGCTTTCTTAAATGGACACCTCGATGAAGATGTCTATATGGTACAACCTGAGGGTTTTGTAAGTACAAATCACCCTAAGAAAGTATGTAAGCTTCAAATGTCCATCTATGTACTAAAGCAAGCATCCAGAAGTTGGACCAAAAGATTCGACGAGGAAATTAAAACGTTTGGTTTCACTTAGAATCCCGACGAGCCATGTGTATATGTAAGAGTTAGTGGGAGCATTGTCGTCTTTCTAATCCTATATGTCGATGACATACTACTCATAGGAAATAACATTCCAATTCTACAAGATGTAAAATCCTGGCTTGGGAAGTGCTTCGCTATGAAGGATCTTGGGGAAGCGGCATATATACTTGGTATAAAGATCTATCGAGATAGATCTAAGCGGTTATTCGGACTAAGTCAAAGTGCGTACATTGATAAAATTCTAAAACGGTTTAGAATGGATGCTTCCAAACGTGGAAATCTTCCTATGCAATGAAGGATTTATGTGCACAGTTAGTCAACCTATGATGATACATCCATGCCTACGAAACACTTAAGGGTCACACCGGCGAGTGCATGTAATACGAGCAAGATAAGCAATGATACTACGAAGAGGAATGATTCATAATAGTCATTATGAATCAGTTAAGTATTAAGTTAAGTTTAACTTATTACTAGATTAGTTTAACTGACTAATTAATACAAGTATTTGTACATTTACTAGTTAAGTAAATATACAATGTGTTAATTATAGATTATCCATGATATGATTCAAAGCTATTAAATCATATAGTGGATTGGATAATATTGTTGTATAAATTATATAAAGGTTATTATATAATTAATTATTAAAAGTATAAATACAAGTATATAATTAGTGTATATGGGTACCGAATTATTAGTGTATTAATACTAGACATTTAATAGTTAAAGTGCAACAATAATAAGCTAGTTAAACTATAAGGGGTGGAAGTGTTAAAAGCAAGTTTAATTAAAGATCTAATACTAATTAAACTAGAGGGTCCTAAGCGCAACTTATTTATCTATAAATAAGAGGCTTAGGGTAACCCTAAACCCCTTACAACCCTACACGACTCCCTTGCCCCCCTCCTTCCCCTCTTTCGGCCGAACACCACCAAGAACACCAAGCTTTGTGTTCTTTGTTCTTCGTGTTCTTCAAGACTTGAAGATCAAGTTCATTGCTTAGATCTAAGGTATGTTTTGGGAAACCCTTTTCCCTCTCCCCTCTTGTTCGAACGAAACCAACCAAGAACCCTAGGGTTCTTGGTAGTCGACGAACACACACAAGTATGTGAGTGTGTTCGGGTTTTTCGTACAAGGTTTCTTCATTGTTAATCTAATCTAGATTTCCAAGATCCCAATCGTTTAGGGTTTAAGGATTAAGTTTAATCCCACTTCCGCTTCTAGGGATTAAATTAGCTAGATGGTTTAACCGGTCAAGAACAAGTTCATGTTCTTGGTCAGTATGGTTCGAACCAAGTGATCTAGGAGGTTGACCCAAGTGGTCAATCAGTGTTATTGAAACCCTTCATGCAACACAATGTACACTTGAGTAAGACTCAAGGACCGTCCTCACCTGATGAGATGAAACGTATGCGTGATGTCCCCTATGCCTCGGCAGTAGGATCTATCATGTATGATGTGCGGTGCACAAGACCTGATGTAGCGTTCTCTCAGAACCTTACAAGCCGGTATCAACAGAATCCAGGTGAGAGTCACTGGACTCCTGTTAAGAACATACTGAAGTATCTTAGGAATACTAAAGATATGTTTCTTGTTTATGGTGGTGAAACTCAAAATGAGCTAAGCGTTACTTGTTATTCTGACGCTAGTTTTGAGACTGATAGACATGATTCCAAATCTCAAACGGGGTATGTTTTCGTTTTGAACGGAGGCGCTGTTGATTGGAAAAGTGCAAAGCAGAGCACTATCGCTATGTCTTCTACAGAAGCTGAATACATTGCAACTACTGAAGCTGCAATGGAAGCTGTTTGGATGAGGAAATTTATTTCTATGCTTGGAGTTGTCCCCAGTAATGAAAGATCTATGGATATGCACTGTGATAACACAGGTGCTATCATCATTGGCAACGAACCTGGTGTTCAGAAAGGCGCCAGACATTATCGGAGGAAGCTTCACTACATTAGAGATGCGATCCTAATGGGAGATGTACGCTTGCTCAAAGTTCATACAAATGACAACTTAGCTGGCCCCTTCACGAAGCCAATGTCATGTACCAAACATATTGAGCATGCTAGAAACATTGGACTTCGACCAGTTAGTAGTTTCATGTAATCTGTTTTAATATTTGGATAATGGAACATTGAGCAGTTTTTATTGAAATAAATTGATATAATTGATATGATCGTTTTTATATGAATATCTACTGTGTTCTATATTTGTATGTTTATATCCATGAATATTTACTGCGTTTTATATTCTAAATTGTCCATTGTCATATTAATAATATGGGAATATTATTAAGACAAGTCTAAGGGCATTGATAACATTATCTTAGTATGACCAATGATGATGATATCAAACTCACATGTTGTTCATAATGATGCACAATTGGACTGACCCAACCTATGAGAAATCACTTTCTGGATAAATGTCACAAGTGAATCTCACAAATGCTTTGTCACTTATCCTCTGACTTGAGATGCAAGTTGGTTTGTGTATGCAGAGGGGCAAACTTTGATGTGGTTAAACACTGACCTGAATAAGGCTGCTATAACCAACCATTATAGGGTTTGTTATTAAGCATATGACATACACGTGCAGTCAATAAAGAATTTGTTCCTCCACGTTAGTGGATTAGATACTACTGGGGCCCTCGATGATTTGAATAGATGTATGTGTGGCCACACCCAAAAGGTAATCAAGATGAATCTTGATTGGTTTTGGTAATCTACTTCAATGTATAGATCGAGAAACAGAATCGTTGAAATTTTAGATTGATGAAAATCTCATGTACGGTTCTGCAATAGGGATGGGAACAGTGATGTTATCATCCACTATGATTATCTAACAGTTCAAATCATTAATCCTTGTCTAAAATTCAACATAGTATCAGTAACAAAAGGATAAATGCTCGAAAAAATTTGAACAAAGATTTTATGAAACTCCTCATGTACTTCTAGGGGCATTGGCGGGTTGCTAGACTCTAACCTTTGCTTGTATAACTACTTGATGTTATCACATGCGCAAGTGGGAGCTGTTGGAATATGCTTCATGCGTATAACATATAGTTATATGGCTAGTTGTTTGTGAGCCTAAAGGGTCACACACTTAAACACTCAACACCATAAGATATATAGTGTAATTAGGGTAATTACATTATATATTAATATAAGCTACAAGCTTGTATATATTAAAGTTTAATATTAATTTTTAATATTGGAACTTTATAGTAAGCAAACAAGAAGGAACAAAAGCTAGGGATTAGAGTGTAAATAAATCTATTGGTTTATGGAAGGTTAATAAAAGAGATTAGGGCAACCTAATCTCCCATACTTGTCCCTCATTCGGCCGCCCCCCTCTCTACACCCTCTCTAGACTTTTGCTTCCTTTGCTTGAAGAATTGGACTAGCATCCCTTGGTGTTCTTGAAAGAGTGTTGTGTGGATCAACTTTAGGGGTATTCCCTATTGGAATCCTTGGTTTCATTCGTCCATCATCATCAACCGAATCCATCATAATCAAAGGCAACTAGGGTATGAATTCTTATACCATTCTCTTTGATTTTCCTTATAGTTTAATTGTATGATTTAATATTAGATCCGTTCATGGTGATTAAATCTTTCCGCTGCGTTTTGGTTCATGTTTTAACCAAAAATCACCATTATTGATTACATTTGAAATATTCTAACACATTGAGGAATATATATAGTCCAATCACATATGAATACACAAACATTATTTAACTAATTTAATATATTATTTTGTATAAAGTTAATGTATGTTGATCATGGGAAATTTGATTATATACAAGTTTCAAGAGAAAGTCCAGCCATTACTCATTGAACATCTGAGAAAATAAAAATTGTAGAGGATACAGAGATTTCTGAAGATACTTAATGTGAAGCAGAGTTTAATGAATGATACGTAGAAGAAAAATCTTTTGAGGTAACAATTTTAACATACTATATATATATATATATGATTAACCATTTTATTTTTTATTTTATTTTCTCATTGTGCAGGCATTCGACTTCAAAGTTGAAAAAACATTTGCTAAAGTTTTATGTAATATGGAAGAGCTAAATTTCACATTAGAAGAAGCAATTCATTATTACCCTACAAATCAGCATTTCAAAAATATCAAAAGGATGAATGAAGAATATGTATTTTATTTTGAAAATGAACTAGAAAAAGATGATGAAAATGATGGTGATAATGGTGATGTAGTTGGTGAAGCTAATTGTGGTGATGAAGTTGCTAATGCAGCTGGTGGCGATGAAGTTGATGATGGAAATGGGAAAGGTGACGATGAAAATGATGGTGATAATGGTGATGTAGTTGGTGATAGGATCTTATAAACATAAAATTAAACACAGATTTAATCAAAGCAAAATTTCATTGATTTATAAGATTTTATACATTTGTGATTCATCATCTACACTTCTATTTTGATTCTCGAATCTCACATTCGGAATGAATTTACAGAGATGAAATCTATATCTATTTATACTAATCTAATAGGTGCCTTCGAACAGTCACGACGGTTAGTTTTGGCGGTTGGTGGCGGTTACGATGGCAGTTATGGCGGTGCCGGAAGTTGTGGGGGTGGCGGCAGTTGGTGGCAGTTATAGACCGCCGGTGGTTGCCTCTGTTTTGCACCTTTCACTTTTATAATAATTATATCATAATTATCATATTACAAATACTTATACTTTAACAAATGACTAATGATATTTAATTCCAACACTCCCCCTTAAATATCAAGTCATTTGTTCGCGTATTTGATTTGGGCTTTATGTTGGTTCACTCCACCGACGTCTTGTTCATTAGTACTCCTTGTTAGTCGCTTTACTCCGTCCGTATTATCTTGTTATGTTGGTTCACTCCACCGGTGTCTTATTAGACATTTTACTCTATCCGTATGCTTTTGTGGTGTTGGTTCACTCCACCGATGTCTTGTTATGCATTTTACTCCATCCGTCATGCTTTTGTTATGATCTCCTTGAGATCTTCTTGTTCTCTGGCTCTTGTATCTCCCACTAAACATATACTCCTTTGATCAAACGTCCATCCCGATTGACCATATGTTTTGATCAAACGTCTATCCCGATTGACCAACTCCTTTGATCAAACGTCCATCCCGATTGACCATCTTCTTTGATCAAACGTCCATCCCGATTGACCATCTTCTTTGATCAAACGTCCATCCCGATTGACAAACTTTATTATATTTTAAATTTTATCTAATTAATAAAATTTAATAAAAACTTCATTAACTTTAGAAAACGGTTTTTAATCTTATTGAAGAATTTTTAAAATAAAATTACATTAACAAAATTTTTTTGATATTAAAAGTCATGGGAACAACCCATAAGTAACTTTTCCCCTTCTTTTCCATTAAAACAAACGTCAGGCTGTTTTTTTTTTAAATTTGAAAAGACAAAGAACATATTAAAAACTTTATATTTGTTCAAAAAAACGCATTGTTCAAAAAAACGCATGTATATTTATATTTCCAACTGAAAAGGTTTTGGGAAAAAACAAAAAACACTGTAGTATACGTTTTCAATTGTATTCTGATTTGGGGTAAACAAAAAACACACACTTGTGTGTGTTTTTCCGTCGTCTTCTCTCTGTTCATTATTCCTCCGGAAGTTTCTTTTCTTCAAACATTCTCTGTTAATCGGCGGTTCTAGGCCATGTTGCGTCAATCGATCGATTTGCTTGTGACCGATAATGTCTACTGCTTTGTTTCTCATGGGCGACGAAAATTTGTGCCCTAATTCGAAGTTGCGGCTCTCTCCGCCTTGCATCGATTTGCTCCGGTCTACTTCTCCGACCAGGCAAATCCTCTCCTTTTTGGTTCTTCATGATCTTCTTTTCCCATCGATTAGCCTTGGGCTCTGATACCAATTGTTAGGATCTTATAAACATAAAATTAAACACAGATTTAATCAAAGCAAAATTTCATTGATTTATAAGATTTTATACATTTGTGATTCATCATCTACACTTCTATTTTGATTCTCGAATCTCACATTCGGAATGAATTTACAGAGATGAAATCTATATCTATTTATACTAATCTAATAGGTGCCTTCGAACAGTCACGACGGTTAGTTGTGGCGGTTGGTGGCGGTTACGATGGCAGTTATGGCGGTGCCGGAAGTTGTGGGGGTGGCGGCAGTTGGTGGCAGTTATAGACCGCCGGTGGTTGCCTCTGTTTTGCACCTTTCACTTTTATAATAATTATATCATAATTATCATATTACAAATACTTATACTTTAACAAATGACTAATGATATTTAATTCCAACAGTTGGTGAAGCTAATTTTGGTGATGAAGTTGCTAATGCAGCTGGTAAAGAAATTAACAATTCAACAAATATAAATAATAGTCAAGATTCATTAAATTCAAGTGATGAGTACTGGAAAGATCCATCTGTAAATGTTGGACAACATGGAAGCAAGTAACAACAACAAAATTATAAAAAATATATAGTGGTATATTAAAATTTATCTAACTCAAAATGTTGTATGTCTGGTTATTAGAATGAAAGAACATGATGGAAAGATAATTAAAGGTATTAACTGATAAATTAAATATAGTTCATTTTTTTTAATATTATATTCATATATGAATAACAATTGAAATGTCCATAGAATAATTAATAGTTGTATTCATATATGAATTAGTTTTGTTAATCAGTTATGATTAAGCAATTAAATGTCCATAAAAATTACTAATAATTATTTTATAAATGATTTTGTCTATTGTAGTTCATGAAGATTATCTTGAAGATGAATTCTGGGAAGATCCATTAGTGCTTGAGCTTACTGAAAAGACAGAAAAAGCAAATTCAGAAAAAAAAAAAAAAAAAAGAAAAAAAGAAAAAAAAGTTACTTTCTGCGATGCACCATCATTTTTCTTGGGGATAGATTTAAGTCCAGAACTTGAGAAAGCAGAAGATCAAAATGAGTCAAAGAAAACAACACTACCAAGGAAACAATATGCTCCAATAGAATCAACAAAAGAAAAAACAACCCTAGAAGATTAAACGAAATCAACTGAAAGATCACCATTAAAGGATTCAATAACTAACCCTAAAAGTAAATTAACAGAAGAAGAAGAAATCATTTCTGAGTGGTTATTCAACCTAAATGGATCTAAAAAGTATGCACTAGATTTTTATTTAATATTAAAAAAACAGAAAACTAACTATGTGTGAATAATAAAATACAGAGATTTGGTTATTAGCACGAGCACTGGTCAACGAATTATAAGAAGACAATTGGAAAGCTTATATCCTAAAATGCATGTATTTTCAGTTGTCATTGATGCATGGGAAGATTTGTTGAATCACCAAGAACAAGAAAGGGACACATCACAGTCACCTTTTCATTTGTTCATGAAGCTCGAAATGACTGTAAGAAATATTTATATAATAAACACATATGAATAAGAAAATTTGGTAATAATCATCTATGATTTACTAATTAATATAAATATAAATATATTTTAGAACTTTTATCTCAATGCACAAGGATTTACTGAAGATCTTCGAAACAAAATGTTCAAAGAAAACTTTGCTTTATCTGTTAATAACGACAAAGACAAATTACAACTAAAAAATGTTGATATGGTATGTTAGCTTAATCTTTCTGTTTTTTTTTCTTTCTATTTTTCTATCTTATTTCAAGCTAATATTGTATTATTAAAAAACAAATTTTCTTCCCTGTTTCAAAGAAGGAGCACATATATTTGATTGTCATCAACTTTTTAAAAGCTAGTTATGAAATTATCGACAATAGACTTGTTGCTGAGGAAAAACAAAGATATGGCAAAATATTTGATGCACTGGTACGCATCCATAATAAAGCAAAAACATATTTTATAAAATTATCATAATATGTCGTTTAATCATCGTTGATTATCTTTGTGTGTAATTTTGAAATCGTGTGTCATCATCTGACACAGTTTAATCATCAATGATTAAACTAGTCTTGTAAAATCATAAGATGACGTTTAATCATAGATGATTATCTGGTATGTGTTTTTGAATTTGTGTGCCATAATCAGACACAGTTTAATCATCAATGATTAAACTAGTGCGTGTAATATTATAAGATACAGTTTAATCATCACTGATTAAATTACTATGTATAAAATCATAAAATGCCATTTAATCATCGATGATTATTTTGTGTGTGTTTGAATTAGTGTCCCATCATCAGACACATTTTAATCATCATTGATTAAAGAAGGCAGAGCAGTTTAATCATCGAAGATTAAATAGTATATAGTGATGCCACACTACTTTAAAAACACACACCTGTTTAATCATCGATGATTAAAAACTTATTTCAATAATATATCAATTTAGAAAGCTCAATCATGTTTAATCATCAATGATTAAAAGTGTTTTTCCAAAGTTGTGTGGCATCTTCAAATACCCTTTAATCACCGATAAATAATATTGTCTGTGACATCTTCATTCTCAAAATATCATATATGTGTAATAATTGTTCGTATATGATTAACAGAAATCATTTCTCCTAAGATATATGGATGAACTGAAACATACAAAGCTGAAAGATATGTCACATGAAAGTCTAATCCCAAAAGTAATTGAAATGCCATGGAGGACAATAGAAAATGAAGTTGATTCTGGTATTTTTACCATGAGGCATATGGAAACATATGTAGGACAATCAATTTCAACATGGAGACCGGGATTCGGTAAAGAAAGTGTTATTCAAGATAATTTCATTGAAAAACTAAGGAAGAAGTATGCAGCAAGAATGCTAACTTCAGAAATCAACGACATGAAAGAATATGTACGTAAAAAAGCTTTAGAATATCAAAATGTACCAGAAGATGAGCGAAATGCGGATCGATATAAAGCAAATCAAAGTATAGTAAAGAGGTTAACCTAAAATGTATTACTGCGACAAAACAATGTTTTGTGGGCACCCTAGACAATTTGATTTTATTTCATTATTATTGCTGAAATATATGAAGTTTAGAAAAGGTGTGATGCATATTCATGTGTGTTTAAACTAGTCTAAAATAATTTTATCACATATGCTGTTTTTAGTCACTTATGATTAAACTAGTCTTCATTTTTTATAAGATGCTGTGTAAACATTGATGATTAAACTTGGTGTTGTGTTTAATCATCGATGATTAAACTAGTATGTGTAAAATCATTAGATGCTGTTTTATCAATGTTTAATTCCCAATTATATCAAAACACACCCTAAAGAAATCATATATAAATACTGTTATTCATCTGTGTCAAAATATCAACTTCAAAAATAAAACCAGTTTAATCATCGATGATTAACAACTTGATAAATAATTCATCAACTTCAATAACATACCAGTTTAATACTTCCTCCGATTCAAAATAAGTGATACACTTTCAAAAATACAGAAAAGTTTAAAATTACATAAAGTTTTAATGACTAATTCTTCGGTTTGATGCATGATTCTTCTGATTGATTGCATTATAGACTCGAAATCTGTAATGAAGTAATTCTTCTTTGATTTGATGCATGATTCTTCTGATTGATTGCATGATAGGCTCGATATCTGTAATGAAGTAATTCTTCTTTGTTTGATGCATGATTCTTCTTATTGATTGCATGATAGGCTCGATATCTTTAATCAAGTAATTCAAGTCTTTCTTTTATGCACCCAACGGATGTCTGAAAAACCCAACAAACCAATATCACTTTAATCAGTTTCATTCATTGTGTTTTGAGCCATTTACTTCTTGTTTTTTGTAGGAGATTGCTTCTTAGTTCTGCGCGGATCTAGTATCTTGTCTACTAGTGAAAAGATGGTTTTGTCCAACTTATCACTCTCATTTTCAGTCGACTAAAACGAGTCATCACCATGCACACCTTCTTCATTGTTGATGATTGAATCCAAAATGGTGTCAATAACAAAGTGGTGATGCATGGAGGACAGTTATGGATTCATCATTAACAAAGTGGTGATGCATGGAGGACAGTTATGAATTCATCACTAACAAAGTGGTGATGCATGGAGGACAGTTATGGATTCATCACTAACAAAGTGGTGATGCATGGAGGACAGTTATGGATTCATGACTTTCAGTTTGACTAGAACTAAATGAGTTTGATGAGTAAACATAGATTGGTGAATCATGACTTTTGTTTCTCATCATGAACTCATTTTTGTCGATTTCTTTTACGTCATCACTCTCTTCAGATGAACTATGAGATTATGCATTGAAATTATTTAGTTATAAAAGAAAAGAAAATATGGATTATAAGAAATCATAAAACATGTATTTGATTTTAAAGTACCTTAATCTCATCAGCTATTTGTTTAATCACTAATGATTAAAAGGTATATGATTTAATGTTTTGTATAAAAAAATACTTATAAAAATGAAAATGACATGTTGTATTATTCTGATAGATTAAATATCATATATATTACCCGAATCATCTAAAACTATTACCTATTTTGATGCATGATTCTTCTGATTGATTGCATGATATGCTCAATATCTGTAAGAATTTCTTGTTCTTCATTAGTGAACAAGTCCAGTCTATGGATTCAGTTCTTTCACTGAACATTATCTTTGGGTTTCCATCATCTGTGCATCTTTTGGCAAAACTTGTAAATCTGATGATCTAATTTTCTTTTTCCAATAAGATAAACTTCAATATTTTTAATCAATACTCTTGAGTATACACATTCGTTCATAGTTTTAAACCTATAATGCAAACACCCCCAAAATTAAAAAATAATAACATCGAAAACACAAAATAAGTATATGAAATAGACTCTTCTGTAGAACAAACTTACACTAATTTGCATATGAAAATGATCGGAAATGATAGAGATGCGTGATGATCTGTATTTTGGGGAAGAGTATTTATAGAGATTTTTAGGTGGCACTGAGAAGTCGTGCAATACAAAACAATTATTATGAAACAACGGCTTTTAAGTTTAACAATTTCCAAGGCAATGACGACCTTCTCACAGGAGTGGGTGTGGTTTACTAGGGGCCGAAAGGTTATAGTAATGATGATTTGTTTTTTCGGGGAAGATTATTTGCAGAGATTTTCTGGTGGCGCTGAACAGACGTGCAAATATGAACTGATGACGTTAAATGACACATATACATAAGAATAATATCTTTGATATTTTATTATTACTCATATGTTTGAATATTATTACTCCTATGTTTACTACAATAATTATTAATATGTATTATTATTGTTATTATTATTATTATTATTATTATTATTATTATTATTATTATTATTAATCGTAGTTTTTGTAATCGGCAATTTTTAATCATAAATGCTCTTTAATCACTTATGATTAAACTTGTCTCCGTTTTTTATAGTCTTAATTTTTTATAAGATGCTGTTTAATAATCGATGATTATACTTGGTGTTGTGTTTAATCATTAATGATATAACTTTTGGGTTATTTTTTTATCATCGATGATTAAACTTTGGTGTTTAATCTTCAATGATTTATACTTGGTGTATTAATTAGTGTTTAATCATCGACGATTAAACTAGTCTGTTGAAAAATCATAAGATGCTGTTTAATCATCAACGATTAAACTTGGTGTTTAATCAATGTTTAATCGTCGATGATTAACTAGTATGCGTTCTTTTAATCATCGATAATTAAAATTGGTGTATAATCATTAATGATTAAACTTTCTGTTTTAACACTGTTTAATCATCAATGATAAACCTTATCTGTGTAACAATCATAAGTTGATGTTTAATCATTGATGATTAAACTTTGATGTTGTGTTTAATCATTAACGATTAAACTTGGGGTTGGGTTTAATCATCGATGATTAAACTGGGATGTGTAAAATCCAAAGATGTTTAATCATCAATGAATAATAAAGGTACATACATCACACATCCCACATAATTAATTGGAAGCACATATATTAGCAAATCTAACGAACGGCACATCCCACATACAAACATCACACTTAACTTCCAACGACCAATCTAACATTTGATAAGGCTCAAACATCACACATCTTAAAAAAGAATTGCAATTGTCATGAGGAAGTTTAACAACGAAAATGGAAGAGACTAATCTTGACCATCTTGACTCTCATCTTTGACAAGTTTAATCATAAAGTATCACGTTATGGCTGCTTCAGTTGCAACCTGTAATAACTAGACATATTCATTTTTGAAAAATAATTAGTATGTCGAATATGATTGCAAAATAATATATTATTTAGTAACTTACTTGTAGTATCTTGACGTTGCTCATTGCAAGTTCAATTACTCCACCTTCTAAGTTATTACCAACAGTACCCTTTACTAGGTCCAAACCCATGCTGCAAATTAGAATCAAAACTAATATTAAAATCAGTTTTTCAAAGAAAATTATTAATTATAATCAACTAAAATAGCAGAATATATATTACCTAAATGATTGCAATTCTTAATCAATCACTGTTATTTTGAACCAAATGATTGTATTGTGTTATTTTTATGTCACTTTATTCTGATTGTATGGTTATATAAAACTGTTCAAAAACCTGGAAATTATTTATACGTATTCAAAGGTGAATACATCACACATCCCACATAATTGTAAGCAAATTTATCAGCAAATCTAACGAACAACACATCCCACATACAAACATTACACTTAACTTCCAACGCCCAATCTAACATCTGATTCAAACTCATCGGGGTGAGAAAGCCATGAATCATACAATATGCTCAAAGTCATCAAAGTTAATCACTAACAAGTCGTACCATCTAGACATCAAAATATCGTCCACCTTCTCCCAACTGTGTCTCACATTCCATGATCCCTTTGATCGTTTGAACTCTTCATTCATAAAATTTAAAGCTTCTTCCTTCTTCTCCTGCGACATCAACAACATCCCCTTCACAAAAATGGCATCCTTTTGCCCCAATGAAGCAGCCTCTTCCAATAGCAGCATTCCTTCTTTTCGGTCCTCAAAAAAGTATTTGTTCTAATTAAACACATAAAACAAATTTTAATCAACAAAATGAAATATTTACAACTCATGAAGGATTAAGCAATATGATTATCCATTTGTGATTAAACTACATATTTACTCTGTATTATTATTGCTATTATTATTATTATTATTTTTAACCATGCTTACTTATTTGATAAAACTAACCTTTTTAGGAAAATGATAATGACAACCCTAAGGGCTGTCACTAAGAGGTCAAGACACGCATAAAAAAGTTGTACAATAATCAATAACCACCCCCTGCATTTTAGGAATCAACCCCCACTACTGAAAGTACAAATGATTTATGCACGTAACCACCTCTTAATGACAGCCATGAGGGCTGTCATTAACAAAACCCTTATTTTTATTAATTGTAGAGTTTAATCACAAATTTTTATCCATGCTTACTTATTTGATAAAACTAAACTTGGGGTATTAATCATTAATGATTAATATAGTCTTAATTTTTTATAAGATGTTGTTTAATCATCAATGATTAAACTTGATGTTGTGTTTAATCATCAATGATCAAATGTGTTTAATCATCAATGATTTATTAATCAATTCTGTTTAAAAATCGAAGTTGCTATTTAATCACTAATGATTAAACTAGTCTCTGTTTTTAATATTATGTTGGTTAATCGTCAATGATTAAAATTGATGTTGTGTTTAATCATGAATGATTAATAAATCTATTCTATTTTTAAAATGGCAGATTCTGTTTAATCACTTATGATTAAACTAGTTTCCGTTTTTAATAAGATGTTTTGGTGATCATCGATGATTAAACTTGGTATTGTGTTTAATCATCAATGATTTATTAATCAATTCTGTTTAAAAATCGAAGTTGCTATTTAACCACTAATGATTAAACTAGTCTCTGTTTCTAATATTATGTTGGTTAATCATCGAAGATTAAAATTGATGTTGTGTTTAATCATCAATGATTAATAAATCTATTCTATTTTTAAAATGGCAGATTCTGTTTAATCACTTATGATTAAACTAGTTTCCATTTTTAATAAGATGGTTGGTGATCATCGATGATTAAACTTGGTATTGTGTTTAATCGTCAATGATTAAACTTGATGCTTTAGTTTAATCATAGATACTTGGCTGTGTATTGTGTTTTATCATCAATGATAACACCTAGTCTTTTGTTTAATCATCAATGATTAAACTGGTGAGCCTTAATTTCAAGTATATCAACATCAGAACAAAGAAATCATATAAAAATACTGCAAAACATCAAATTATCAACATCAAATTATAAGATTTGAATAATACTGTACCATTAGAACCTTAACAGATACTCCCTCCGTCCCTTAATAAAGTTCTCATTTCACTCAAAACATTTGTCGCAAAATAAAGTTCCCATTTCTCATAATGGAGGGACCCACTCAATAAAATAATATTATTATAATGTACCCACCACTAACTATCTCTTAAAAACACTTTCTCTCTCCAAAAAACCTTATATTTTAATCAAATTTATTACCAATGACCCCACCACTATCTATCTCCTAAAATATTGTGCCCATGAGAAATGAGAACTTTATTAAGGGACGGAGGGAGTATTTTTCTAATGAGTTATGGATTCATATTCATAGGAGATCTCTTTGTTGACATCTTTGAACTCATCTTTTTCTTTTTACCTCATCCCTTCTTTTCCAAAGAATCTTAATAATCTGATTTCTGAACCACAAGTCTACTTTCTTAGTTATCAACCATTTTATACCAACCAAGTGACTAATAGGAGCTTTCATAAGTTGTTCTGGTAGGAAGCACTCTTTTCCTTGCGAGTCAGTGTACATATATCCAGGTGGATATAGTGCATAGCTTTGATCTATAAATTTTAAATTAATAGGTACTTTTTCAATAAATGTATTGTACTCTGAGCAGACATGAATGCACTCTGGAAGATTATTTTTGTAAGCCTTCGACATCACACAGAAGTCCCTGTACTCGGATTGTTCCAAATTTCCATTTTGATAACAAATATACATTAAAGCATGGATTTCATCAAAAACAATATTTGACTCAGAAGTTCTAGTTGGCATACCAAGAATCAACCTGATTAACTTTTTCCTGTCTTGTAACCCAAGTTCTTTTATACGATATAATGGAATTTTCAATGGATCTTGTCGGTACACACCAATACAAGTAGTCATTATGGTGTCTTGTTCTTGTTGAATTGTAAAATTTTGTACCTCAAAGCTTATAGAGCAAATATCTCTGAATCCTCTTTGGTGCAAATATCTTGGTTTTTTGGGCTTCTGAACCCTCTTTTGCTTTTTGTGAGTTCTTTCAGCATTAATTTTTGAGTTGATCCCCATAGAAAACAGGGATGAAGAGGGAATCTCTGTTGGAGCAGGCACATCTTCTGTTTTAATGTCCGCGAACACCATGGTTTGTTCCAATTCAATTTCTGCTCGAGTTCTTTTTGGGATTCGTTACCCATCATCAGTGATTGTTATTATTTGAGGACTTGGATCATGTTTTGATTTAGATGAGATATCTACATTTACCCGTGGCCTTTTGAGTTCAGATAATGGAATATTATCTTCTGGGTCTTCTTCATTTTGAGAAGGTAAATGTTTTGGAATAATTGTTTTTGGTTTTTTGATGATGGGTTGATTATCATCGGTTGAAGCGGATGACTTATCTGCTTTTTGTCTTCTTTTTGCTCTTTCCAATGCAGTAGTATATATACTTTGAACGAGATGACTTGGATCATCTTTTGATTTAGATGAGATATCTACATTTACCCGTCGCCTTTTGAGTTCAGATAATGTAATATTATCTTCTGGGTCTTCTTCAGTTTGAGAAGGTAAATGTTTTGAAATAGCTGTTTTTGGTTTTTTGATGATGGGTTGATTATCATCGGTTGAAGCAGATGACTTATATGCTTTTTGTCTTCTTTTTGCTCTTTCCAATGCAGTAGTATATATACTTTGAACGAGAGGTTGAGGAACTTTAACTGCAATTGGTCTTGGCTGAGGTTCATCATCATCGGAGATGGAGATTTGTGGTTTTGTTGGTGATGCAGAGTTTTTTGGAGGTATGTTGGGGGTAGTAGATCGGCATTGATGTTGTCTTCTATACCTTTTACTTTGATAAGTTTTTTGAATATAACTTGAACTCTTCTCCTCCTTGGCAGCTTGATCTCCTACAACATTATACGATATGAATAATCATTTATGATTAAAAACATTTTTATTTAATAAATAATGATAAAACTTGGTGTTGTGTTTAATCATTAATAATTAAACTTTTCGGGTTGTGTTTAATCACCGATGATTAAACTGGGCAGTGTAAGATCCTAAGATGGTTAATCATCAATGATTAATAAAAACGATTCTGTTTAAAATCACTTATGATTAAAAATGACTCTGTTTTCTATAGTCTTAATTTTTTATAAGATGATGTTGATTAAACTTGGTGTTGTGTTTAATCATTGATGGTTAAACTTTTTGGGTTGTGTTTAATCATCTATGATTAATATGGGCTGTGTAAAATCCTAATATGTTTAATCATGATTAATAAAACAATTTTGTTTTTAAAATCCCAGTTTCTGTTTAATCACTTATGATTAAACTAGTACCAGTTTTTAATATTATGTTGGTTAATCATCGATGATTAAACTTGGTATTTGTGTTTAATCATCAATGATTAAACTTGATGCTTAATCATGTATGATTAACCTTAAATTTCAAGTCTAATCATAAATGATTAAAAGTTTATGTTGTTAAAAAAAAGGAAAATTATAATTATCTTTTTCTTTCAAACCTTCCTTATCATCTTTCACTACTTCTTCAACAGTATCATCCTTGTCAACAGCACCATCAATTGATTGAGAAAATTTTCTTTTCCATCTTATGAAACTTTCATCATTCTGATACATTGAAAAAGCAGCTTTCAAAGTCAGATTGGCACTTTCTTCAAGAATGACGACTTTCTCAAACAAATTTTTTAATTTTCTTTCAATTTCCTATAAAATAAGATATATTAAAAATGTATATATATTTTTTAGTAATTTAAGTAATTAATTTATCAGTTTTTACCTGCACAGATTTATCTTCGACATAAGGTTCATGTAACTGCCCATCACCTAATACCTCTGTGTCTTCTATAAGTTTAATTTTCGCAGATGTCCAGTGACAAATGACTGGACGTTCTCGCGAAATAGCCGTGTAATCAAATTTGAAATGATGAACATACAATAACTGCATATAAAATGATATATTAGATAACATCATTAAATCATTTGTGTAATGTGACATCATAAGATGTTGTTTAAATCATGATTGATTAAACTTGGTATTTAATAATTCATGATTAAACTATTCTGTTTAAAAATCACAGATGTTGTTTAATCATGAATGATTAAACTCATTTTTTTATCTTATGTGACATCATAAGATGTTGTTTAATCATGAATGATTAAACTTGATATTTAATCTTTTCATGATTAAACTATTCTGTCTAAAAATCACAGATGTTGTTTAATCATGAATGATTAAACTCGTGCTTAAAATATTAGACTCAGCGAAATCATTTTATATAGAATATTAGAAATATATAACTTACAACAAGATATGCTGCTGGACCAAAGAAGTAAGAGGTTGGGTTTTTCTTGTATACATTTTTTGTCTTTACAAGATATTTGAGAAGATAACCACACCAATCAATTCTACTAACATCAATATTATTTCCAATTCTGTACATAGGGTAAAGATTGCATTTCCTCATTGATGTACTCTCACAGAAAGTATTTACAAACAACAAGAGAAAGTTCATTTTAAATTTAAAATCTGCTTCAGTTGACAGTACAATCTTCTGTTTCTACTCATTCAATCTTAAATTATGAATGTTTTCAAATTGTTCACTCCATTCAGACATAAAACTTTCTTCATCATCCTCTTCAATAGGTGACATGTTACAAATATTAATTTCTCCCATTAGTATTCCTAACATCTCATGAACAGATTGTGATGTGACCTTAATATTTTCCTTTTTTAATTCAATAATCATCTTTTCACTACTGAACTTACTCAAAATAAAAGAATCAATTTTTAAAGGCATATCAGTCATTTTAATTTTTAAAATGCTTCCAAATCCCATCTCTTTCACTACTTTTTTTTTATTCTCTACTTAATCCTTTTGCAATAAAGTACATCGATTTAGGAGTACATCGATTTTTTAATGGAATGAGTTCTTCCCCCTCAATATGAGTGCTCTTAGATGGTTCTTCAATTTTAGATTTAGGATTACATGGTTCTTCATTTTCATTTTTACATTTAGGGATCCTTGGTTTTTAGTAGCTATCATTTTCTTTCTTGATCCAGTCGCTTTTTGATCATTTTCCTCTGTTTCTTCAGTTTTAATATCTGCATAAATGAATTTAAAAATAAACAAAAATTAGATTTATTATAATCATGGATGATTAAATTCAAAGTTTAATCATCCATGATTAAACAACATCTTAAGATTGTTACACAGATTAGGTTAATCATGGATGATTAAATTCAAAGTTTAATCATCCATGATTAAACAACATCTTAAGATTGTTACACGGATTAGGTTAATCATGAATGATTAAATTCAAAGTTTAATCATCCATGATTAAACAGCATTTTAAGATTGTTACACAGAGTAGGTTAATCATTAATGATTAAGCAGCATCTAATGACAACACAACATAAAAAAGTCTAGTTTAGTCATAAATGATTGAACAGCATCTGATTTTACACAGAATAGTTTAATCATCGATGATTAATTACAAAGTAATAAAACAACATATTATGAACATCAGAAAACGCAGATCAGAAACACAACTTCAAAAACAGAGACTCGTTCAATTATATATGATTGAACATCATCTAATGATGTTTCAGTAATTCAAAAACCATAGTCGTGTTTTATCATACAACGAATGATTATGATATATAACATAATTTGGATTAATCGTAATCAAAATACATTTTGAATTTATACATGAAATCTAAAATTTCATTATAAAATTCATTTTAACTGCAAATATAAGTATTATAACTGCAAATTTATTAAAAAATTTCAACTACTACCTTTGTTTGTCAATGCCTGTTGCTTTTTTTGTTCATGGTAGACATTTTCTGATAAATGAAGAGATTTTGGCGGAAAATTTAGGGTTTTTGAAGATTTTTTGATAAATGGACAGATTTTGACGCGAATGTTAGGGTTTTTGAAGATGGATCGTTCGATTGTGTAGGGAGAGAATGAGGATGGTGATTTTTGTCGAGAAGATTTTGACGGAAGATCTAATTCAAATCTGCATCGGTATTTTTGATGATTTTGCCCTTGAACCAGCGCGTGGGACAGAAAAGTTCGACTTAATTACAAAAATGCCACCGCATGTTTTTTTGCCTGATTCTCACATTCTCAAAGTTTTTGCAATTCTCAAAGGGACCCTCCCCTATATATATATATATATATATATATATATATATATATATATATATATATATATATATATATAGGGTCCGGATCCGGTGATGACTCTTTTCCCGGTGAGGACTGCGAGGACTCCAAAAAAAACTCTAAAAATAATCCAAAACAAACTTTTTTCAAAAAGTTCCTTTTTTAAACATTAAAATCGCAGCATATAAGATCAAAAAAAAAAATAAAAAATTTTAAAAAATAATCCAAAAAAAAATATGGATCATAATAATGATCCACAAAAAAAAATATGGATCATTGTTATGATCCGTAAAAAAAAGTGGATCATAATTTTTTTTTCCAAATTTTTTTTTTAGTCAAATGTAGTAATAGTCATGAGGAGTTATATATATATTTTTCAGAATTTTTTGTAATGTTTTTTAGGTGTCCTAGCGAGTCCTCACCGTTTTTTAATCCTATATTGGTTTAACAACAATAGTTTAAATAATTTATCAACTCTAGCCGGCTGGTTAAAGTACGTCTAGTGAAGTATATTACCTATATTAACATTCGCCAAAGACAAATCTTGTTTATTACCAGTTGATGAATAGGATTGCTATATTATTTTTCCTTTTTTTTCTTTTAATCTGCACTTCCTTTCTTTACACGCTTTCATCCCCACCAAATCAGGAATTCCTTTCTTTGCATCAGTCAATTGAATCCTTTCTTTACACGCTTTCATCCCCACAAAATCAGGGATATTTGCATCAGTAAATCGATCTAAAGTCAAAATAAAAGACCATTCTTTTATATCTTCTCAGATCAACAAACTCTTCCCGATTTTGTTTATAATTCATTGAGAAGGGAGAGAATAGCAATCAAAAGGAGATTAAGAAGAGTTCATAAACTGATTTTTTTTTCGAGAACCCCTGAAATAATTTTTGGGGATATAGCTTAAAAAACCTACAAATATCTTCAGCAATGATGATTTTTTGGTTGGGGATTCAAGAGCTGACAGAAGAATAGTCAATGAGACTTGGCGGCAGTGTCAGCCGGAGGGATTGAGACAGGTCTTCCGGTGGCGGTTTTGGTGAGAGGCGATTAGGTCGTGGCAGCGACAAGGAGATGGTGGTGGTTGCGGCAAGGAAAGAAGTTGAACGACTCTAAGCTCTTTATATCCCGAGCATATGCGTCTAATCTCTTCATTCCCTGCCGGAGAAGATGAACGATTCTGTTGTGTACTGGCGACGGAGGGGATGGTAACACCGGCGACATGGGTGGTTGTGACTAGTGGCGGTGGTGATTGTTGGTTGCGATGGAAGTTCCCATGGCGGCGGCTAGGGTTGATAACGTGACTTTAGAGAGAGTGACAAAATAGATCGTTTCACTTTAATTTCCCTGTTCTTCGTATTTCTCAAGTGGAATCCAATGTGATCTTTATTTTATGTTATTTTACTTTTTAGAAGCATTTATTAATTTACATCTCTTCTTTTAGGAACGGTCACTCATCCCCCACCAATATCAACTAAAACATTAATCCCTATTTCCCAAAACAAACTTTTATCTTGAATTATAAAGTTAAAGGTGACATAAACTATATAAACATGATACATAAATAAAAACTTTGAGTTGTAATTTATGTTTTTTATACTTCCTCCGTTTCAAAATAAGTGATACATTTTTCATTTTGGGTGTAGCAAAATAAATGATACACTTTGAAACTTTCCTTATTTGGTATAATATAGTGGGACTCATACCTAGGGGTGAGCATAACAGGGTACCCGCCGGTTCCGACCGGAACCGGAACCGGAATTGGAACCGCAGGTTCCTGGAATATAGGAACCGGATTTGGAACCTGGAAGACAGGTTCCTAAATTTTCGGAACCGGAACTAGATCCACCGGTTCCAGGGAAAGTTCTGGTTACCCTGTCTCTAAATTCATAAACATTTAACTATTACTAACTAAATAAACAAGACAATAAATTACACAAACTAACGATTACAAATATCATTTAGCGAGTTTAAATATGGTTTAAGGATTACTACCTAAATATTACAAATATCACATACGAGAGAGGCGGAGGTCGGAGAATGGCGGCGGTTGTGCAGCTACGGTCGAGAGAGGCGGAGAGGTAAGTACGAGAGAGCAGAAGTGGCGACTGGCGAGATAAAATGAAACCCTAAGTGGCTAATTCTAATTTCTAACTCATGTAATCGATAAATAGAGATAATTTTAGAGCCCCAATTTCTTACCCAATAAGTGATAAAAACAGCCCATATAATTTGGACTGTTAAAAATACAGCTATAGTCTGATATATTTGGGTAAAATCATTTATTTTAATGTATTTTATATTATATATTATATATTTAATAAATATATACAGGGTATCCGCCGGTTCCAGGTTCTTTAATTTTGAGAACCGGAACCGGAACCTCTTAGGCCGGTTCCCTGATTTTAGGAACCAGAACCGAAACCTCCTAGCAGGTTCCGGATCCGGAACCTCCGGTTCCCAAGCGGTTCCGGTTCCGATTCCGGTTACCCTCTTTTTCTGCTCACCCCTACTCATACCCACTAACTATCTCCTTTAATAAAGTGAAATGACACATTTACCTTTACTTTTACTTTTAAACATCATTAAACTCACTTTAATCATAGTATGTGGGACTCATCACTCACTAACTATCCAATTTAAACTAATTTAACCTTCATTACAATCTTTTGCCTTAAAAAACGTGAAAGCTAATTTGTATCATTTATTTTGAGACGGAGGAAGTATATTTTTTCTTATATACGTTATCCAACTTTTTTGACAAATACTTTTACACTCATCTAAATACATTAACCTTTTCAAAATCCCGTTTTCCTTTCTAATGTCAAGTTTGATAATCCAATTTGTTTGAAAGTATTGACATGCCTTTTAAGAAAATGTCAATATCAAGATTTCTCTTTGTTTTTATTTTTCACAAAATTGTTAGTGAAAATCAAGATTAGGCATTTAATTTTGGCACATTTTTGTGAAAATTATGTTGGTCAATGATTTTCAACACTGGATTATACTCAATTACATGCTTCAAATTGATCTTTTGGATAAAGAGCCCATTCTAAAGGAAATTTGCAACTTATGTTTGTCACTTTCATTGTCTACAATATATGTCGTACAACATAAATGACACACATAATTTCATATTTTTTTAATATTTCAAGAGATGGCTCCAATAACAAAATTTTGTTTACTATGATTAGTTAACAAATCAGTGATTCATTCTGTTAATTGAGATTTCTTAGGTTTATTTTATTCTGTAAACTTTTAAATTATAGGTTCAAAGGTGCTGTGAGATGGCACGCAAACTACATTTATTCAAAGATCAAATGGTGAAAGCTGCACTTTAGCCTTAACAAGGTCTTCATATGGCTCAAAATTTAATCTAGATGAACTAGAGGTAAATCAGTGACTTCAAAAACAATTCAATTATAACTTCTTTTGTAGTACTAATATAAATTTGGGAGATTTTTAGGTCAAACTTGGAGAACTTGAAACTGAGCTGATTAGAGATGAATGCGAACACTAAAATTTACAACATGCCTATAATGAACTTATGGAATATAAACTTGTCTTAATTGAAATAAATGACAATGTATATATTAGTTGATCAATTTATTTTTGTTACTTTAGGCTGGTGAGTTTTCCATCTTGCTCAAAGTAATGCTACAACTCCATAGAGAGAATTTGAAGAACATCGACTTGGTGAAGGATCAATGGACACTCCTTTGTTATTAGAACAAGTACACTTTTTCTTTATTTATTTATATAATGCACCATTTAGGTATGTTTTACTTTATACATCATATTTTATTATGTAATAACATATCCTATTTCTCAATTTTGTGGGAAATGTCAACCGATTTGTCAAAACAAGTTAAATTAGGATTTGTAAGTTGAATATGTAGGAGCTAATACCAATTTTCATTAATAAAATACAATTACAATAAGGGAAATTGACGAATACGTTTACAAAAGATTAAAACAAATAAATAGAACAAACAAGAACAAGGTTTTGGTTGAGTCTTGTGAAATTCACGACCCCCTTAAAATATATTCATTGTCTATTTCCCAGGGTAAAACAACCGAGTAGTTTTACACTACCGGATATAATCCAAGCCAGAACACTAACCGAAGTTATGAGTGTTTTCTAGGAGAGAAAGCTTTGATCTAGAAGAGAAGTGTAGAAAGGTGTTTTCGGTGTGTCTACAAAGAAGACCAAAGTCTCTATTTATAGTGTAGAATGACAAGTAATGTTTACTCAAAACATTAAATACATTTATTTTCATTAAACAAGAAATCAATACAGTAATCTGCGATTATTGCTGATTTTTCCGTAACTGACAGCTCAAGTCAGTCCTTCTGGTCAGTATTGGAACTCAGCACGAGAACTCAGTATTGGAAGTCAGCAGGTCCGTATTGGAAGTCACTGCAGGAACTCAGTACTGCAGTCTGCGCAGCAGGTCAGTACTGCAGCTCAGTATGAGACTGCAGGTCAGTGCAGCCAGTCAGCGCAGCCCAGGGTCAGTACTGCAGCGCAGTACATGTCGAACACTCAGTATCGAGGAGGTCGGTATTGACCAGTTCAGTACTGAGGCGGTCAGTACTGAGGAGGTCAGTACGAGCTTACTGCAGTGTCGAAAAGATGCAAAAAATGGACCCGCACGAGCCCGGGATTTCGGAGCTGCATTGCATTCGTGTCCGCAGGTCGCCCGAGCTGTATGTGACAATGTTGCTAAGCATTTGGAGTCTGCTAATACAATGTTTTCATTTATCTGGTCATTTTGGCGGATTGTTGGATTCTACTGGTTTCTACAAACTTCGACTTTTGAGTCACCTCCTTTATACTTGTTTGTTTTTCTTCCTTCCTTGATAAGTACATGTTATGCAAAATTATGCATTCGGTAAATAAAAACGCGTCAACTGGGTCTATAAATATGTATTTTTGCAACCCGCCGCGAAGCGCGGGCACCAATTCCTCGTTAGAAACATATAAATATGAACAAAAAAATAATAAGAAAGATTAGCAGGCACATCCCTTTAATTCACTAAAACATAGTTATTCAAGAACCAGGGACGTCTACGAGATTTTGAAGGTCCTGCGCGAAAACACGAAAATGTGCCCCCTAGATACAAGATTTTTATAAATATTTGGACTATCTAATTTTTTTTTCTATTAAATTATTAAGTTGACTTAAATTTTATTAATATATATATATATATATATATATATATATATATATATATATATATATATATATATATATATATATATATATATATATATATATAATTGGGACCCTATAAAATATGGATCATGTGCGACTGCACCTCTTCAAAGACACCCCTGTCAAGAACTATGACACGAATATATAAGAAGTTCATATAAATGTTTTATGCTTAAATAAGACAATTCAAACTTAGTTACCAAGAACTTGTTTTTTGAATGACACATAATCTAATTCATTTGTCTATGACGGGACTTGAACTCAGGGTCTATAGGTTATGGATAACACCTTACAGTGCCTTACACCTTTTACCACTAGGCAACAAGCCTTGGGTAGTTACCAAGAACATTTATTAAACAAAATTACATGAAAATTAGCAAATTGTTAAAAACATAACAAACACTAGCACAGAATTTGTAAAAGAATTAAGGATTTGAGACATTAAATTAAATAAGGAACAGCAACCCCTCCACCAACAAATACAGGTTGTTTACACGAGTTTTGAAATGATAGGAACACATAGTTTTTCCAGCTGATTAATTGTCCTCTCATAGACTTCAACATCAACAAGCTTGCTGCCATCAAGATAGTTGTTTGCATCTTCTATTGCATCTTCAATTTTCTTCATGTCTTCTGTATGGAACTTTGCCTTAGAAAAGCTTCCTAGTTTATCAACCTTGCTTTGAACGTCGTTAATGTAGTCCTCGAGTGCGTTTCGAGCAAACACCTTTTTGTTGTACTCTTCATCTTGGAGCTTATATTTTTGGGCATCTTTATGCATCTTCTCTATATCTTCCTTTGAAAGCCTTCGCTTGTCGTTACTAATTCTAATCTTCTTTTTTAAACCGGTTGTGATTTCCTCACCCGAGCAATCTAAAATACCATTAGCATCAACTTCAAATACCACTTTAATTTGCGACATACCCTTTGGTGCCGGTGGGACCGCAACCTCGAATTTCCCTAACCAATTATTTTCTTTAGCCACATAATTCTCACCTTGATAGACATCAACGGCTATAAGAGTTTGATAATCATTGGCTGTAAAATAAGTTTGTCCCTTCTTTGTTGGTATTGGTGTATTTCTCGGAATAATAACACTCATAGAGCCATCACTAATATCCGTACCAAGTGATAAAGGGACGATATCCGACAAAACCACTTTCTTCACTTTTTCACATATTTCGCCGGTTAACTTTGCGGCAAGAACTGCTGCACCATATGCAACCGCCTCATCCGCATGAATCCTTTTATTAAGATCTTTCCCATCAAAGAAATCTTGCAATAGTTCTTGTACTTTAGGTATCCTTGTTGAGCCACCAACAAGTACTACCTCATCTACAACTTCCTTATTCATTTTTGCATCACTTAAACAAGTCTCCACCGTTATACACTTGCGAAAAAATCCCTCGTTAAGATTCTCAAACTTTGCACGATTGATTCTCAAAGAAAAATCAAAACCCTGATACAAACCGTCAATTTCAATAGTAGTTGAAGTAGTTGAAGAGAGAACGCGTTTAGCCTTTTCACAAGCCTCCCTCAATCTCATTAGTGCTTTTGCATTCCCACTTACATCCGTCTTGTTTTTTTTATTGAAATGGTTCACACAAAAGTCCACCATTACATTATCAAAATCTTGACCACCTAAGTGAGTGTCTCCAGCAACTGCTTTGACTTTTATCTCACCCTTGACGTCAATAGTGACAAGAGAGACATCAAACGTACCACCACCTAAATCAAAGATGAGCACATTTGTATCTCGATTTATGTCGGTTCTCATGTTTAATCCATAAGCAATTGCAGCAGATGTAGGCTCATTAATTATTTGCAAGACGTTGAGTCCCGCTACACGTCCAGCATCCTTTGTAGCTTGTCGTTGGGAATCATCAAAATAAGCGGGCACGGTGATGACTGCATCTTTCACGGTTTTACCAAGGTATGCCTCTGCAACTTCTTTCACTTTCACAAGAACCATGGACGAAATTTCTTCCGCAAAAAACTCCTTCTCTTCATTATTGTATGAAACCACAATTTTTGGAATGTCATTAGGCCCGTTTATAACTTTAAAAGGCCACAACTTCATGTCTTCTTGAACCTTGGCATCGTTAAATCTCCTTCCAATTAATCGTTTTGCATCTAAAAATCCATGAAATCAGAAATAAGAAAGTAATAATGAGTTATTTGACATTAAGCAAAGGGCAAAAATTAAATAGGCTATTAGAAGGAGATGAAACCTCAAAGTTTTCATAGAGTGATAACAAGAAGTTGCGGAAATGAAATATTATGGGTCTTACAATCAACAATAAATAAATAAACAATAATCAATAAGAAAATATATAGAAACAATAACTAATAAAAGCAACATGAAAAGACCAATATATTGTCATGTGCATTAGTAGTTTTTAAAAACGTTAATTTTAGAGATAAAAAACGTTACTAATTTCAAAATTAATAACTACCTATATAACTTTTGCTAATTCGGAACGAACCAAAATTTTTGCGCGAAATTTACTCTTAAATAAACTTCTAAAAAGTATATCAAAATACATACCATATATGGTGTTTTTGGAATTCGTAGTGACCTGGTTCTTGGCACCTTCACCTATTAGCCGTCCATCTTCTACGAATGCAACATAAGAAGGCATAGTCCTATTACCTTGATCGTTTGGTATAATCTCAACTTGGTCACCTTTCCAAACACCAACACAAGAATATGTAGTTCCAAGATCAATACCAATCGCTGGTGCATTCCTAACAATACCTGGTGCATTAGCCATTCAGCGCGCTTTACTATAATCTGCATAGATACATATATTGTTAAAATTGATAATAAGGTAAATGTTCAAGGTAGTCTTTAATTCGTATATAGTGGATAAATCTTAACTATTGATCAATAAGATCTAATGATCAAGATTAATCACATATTTTGTACATGAAGGGTATCTTGGTCATTTGGTACTTACATAAAAAAAATTCAATTATTTATTTATTTATTATTATTATTTTATTATTGATCATTACAAAAAAATATTATTTGATAATCATGTGTGATAATTACAAGTGATTATATACTTAATCACATGTGATATTATTGTACAGTCACATTTGATTGTATATTCGATTACACATGTGATGTCTTAGTACAATTATATGTGATTAGCTGGTTTTTCTGGCCCAAAATTTTAGCCGGTCAAGTTCGATGATTAATTGTAACCCACGAACCTGCTAATAAATAATTAAATCATTCTAATAATAAAATGAGTTAGACTCTTGTATATAGATCAAACAAAATAAAATATTTGTAATAAATTAAACACTAACCCGGTTTTCTGTAGTGATGACTAGATTGTATAAAAAGGTCGGTTAAAGTGGAAAATAAAAAGATAGCCGGTTTTCTCTAGTATGCAGTGTTTAAAAACCTGGGTTAAACCGGTCGATTAGACCGGAAAATAAAAAGGTAGCCTCTCTGAATGAGCATGTTAGATTGATGGTTATAACTCGACTGAAACCGGCAGATTGGACATAATAGCACGCTTGAAAAATGATAAAACTTATTCCACAAAAGCTAGAAAAAATACAAAATAAATTCCATAAAAAACCAATTCTTCTTAAAAGATTTAGTTAAATAAAATAGACATATAGATTTTATATATTGATTTTGGATCTAATAAATGATAAAACTTAGTTGAAAAATATGTTGAGTAATTTTTGATTTTTTATGGAATTTATTTTGTATTATTTCTAGCTTTTATGGAATAAGCTTCATATTGACATCAAACGAACTTAAATAGACAAATTGATAAAGCATAGCAAGCCGTAACCAGGTTTTGTTTGAATATGATCGTATGTAGCTAGGTCATTAACCCAAATACCATTAACCCAAATAAGCATGATCATGAATATTAATAACATCGTCTATTTAAACCAAATATCATTAAAAAACTATGTCTCGTACGCGATAACTAAATCCAACTTTTTGATATTTATAAATGAAAAACAATATTGAAAGCATAATACATGTAGCAAGGATTAAAATCGTACCTTATATGAATGAGTGATATAAGCGATTAAAGCTTGATGCAATAACCATGCCCATCCCTCCGTCTTTATATAGAATTGAAAGATTACGCATATTTTTTTTATCATTTTCTTTCGACGACTTTTCGATTATTCTAGTTTTATATTACCATAGGAGTAAGAAGACTTAATATACTTATATTTTTTCAACGACTTACATACGTTATTCTAGTTTTAATGTTTTATATTATCATAAGACTAAGAGAACACGGTGTGGTAACGAGGGGGGCTCCCGCCGGACGCCACATAGGCTCGCCGGCCTCGTCACCACACCCCTCGTTACGTGAGCGAGGGGTACCGCCGGAAGTTCGACGAAGCCAACAGACGAATGAGGGGCTGCCACGTGGACTACCGTTGGGCAACGACTGAATTTCAAAAAAATTAATTTTTTTTTTTAAATAAACCTTTAACCCTTATAAATACCACCCTTTTTATACAATATTTTCACACAACATTTCTCACACTTTCTCAAACTAAACCTTTTCACACAACATTTTCTACACAACTTTTTGACCAAAATGCGTCGAAATTTGATGGACCCTGATAGTTATTCATCTGATATCGACGATGAGACGGATATTTTTTTATGACTCAAGCGCATCAGTACATGCAACGCCAACAAGCTCAACCAACCCGGACCCGAGTGCCAGTTTATCGAGATCGTGAAGCTGTCGAGCAACGTTTATTGGATGACTACTTTGGTGAGAATCCCAAGTACCCTGAGACAGTTTTCCGGCGTCGATTTCTTATGAGCAGGAGATTATTCTTAGAAATAGTTGAAGGTATTTCTAACTATACTGCTGAACCTCTTTCCTACCATTTTGAATTTTTTAAAGTACGACCGGATGCCACCGGTCTAATGGGCTTTAGTGTTATAATGAAATGCACGTCCGCCATTCGCCAATTGGCGTATGGCATAACACCTGATTCACTTGATGAATATTTACAAATTGGTGAACATTGTGCACGTGATTGTCTAAATCATTTTACCAAGTGTATTATAGATTTATATACCACTGAGTATTTAAGGAAACCCGACATCCATGATGTTCAAAACTTATATACAAAACATGAGAACGCTCATGGGTTTCCTGGAATGCTTGGTAGTATTGGTTGTATGCATTGGGAGTGGACCAACTGTCCAATAGCATGGCACGACCAATATGGTAGGGGTGATAAAAAATACCCAACTATAATACTAGAGGTTGTCGCCTCACAATATTTGTGGATTTGGCACACATTTTTTGGGGTTGCGGCTGCCAATAACGACCTCACTGTGTTAAATACCTCACCCTTGTTTGATAACCTTCATGACGATATTGCTCCTTCGGTCCCTTTTGTTGTAAATGGAGTGACTTATCCGAACGGTATTACCTAGCTGATGGTATTTACCCACAATGGGCAAGCTTTGTCAAATCATTTACTATTGCACGAGACGAAAAACGTGCTTACTTCAAACGAAGACAAGAAAGTGCAAGAAAAGATGTAGAACGTGCATTTGGTGTCTTACAGGGGCGTTGGGGGATTATTCGCCAACCGGCTCGTTCGTGGACTGTCAACAAGCTACGTAGAACCATGTACACATGCATCATATTGCATAACATGATTGTAAAAGATCAAAACTTCGCCATAAGCGATATGAACGAGTTGTATGTTACTCCACAACTTAATTTACAACGTACTTGGATCGAGAGAGCCGAAATATAATGACTGAGATCAAGGGAATTACGTGATAAACGTACACACGAATCACTCCAACATAATATTATGGACCATATTTGCCAACGATATCAAGAAAATCGTATGTAATTTTCGGATTTTTTTTTTTAAAAAATCGGTAATTTTTTTCGGTTTTTATTTATTTATTCGGTATTTGTATTTTTTAATTTGTAGTTTGTATTTGTTGTATTAATGAACTATTAAGTTGTTTGAAAAAAGGAAAAAGAAAAAAAAAGGAGGTGGGGCCCAAATGGCTTAAGTGATGGTAGAGGGGTATTTGGGGGTTTTGAATGTAAAATGTTAAATAGTGATGTGGCGCATAGGTGACGCAGATGTGGCATCCGACTTAAGGTGACTACACCTTATGCTCTAAGAAGACTTTAATACGAGTACATTTGATTGGAAATTACCACATTAATGCTTGGCTACTTGCGTCATATATAACAGATGCAACTTATTAATTAGAGTAAATTACACTAAAGGTACATGTATTATATCAAGTATTACAACTTCAGTCTTTGAATTTTATTTATAATACTGAATGTTTCTTGTGTATGTACAAATAATATATAAATATATTTATATATTACGTGTATAAATAATTGAAAACATTGAATGTATAAATGTGTTATAGCGTATATGAAATTGCAAATTAATGTATAACATAGAAAACATTGGATGTTAGGATTGTTCTGCGGTTCTGCACATTTAAACGGTTCTGCGTTGAATCGGACCCTATATATATATATAATATTATTTTATTAATTAATATTATTATTTTATTAATTAATATTATTATTATATTAATATTATACTAATTAATATTATTATTATATTAATTAATATTATTATATATTATTTAATATTATTATTATATTAATTAATATTAATATTATATTAATTAATATTATACACTTTGAACCAATCCCCTTAGTAAACTGAAATTTTGAAAACGAAAATGAGAACCAAAAGGCAAAAGTTCAATCGAAGAGTGATCTGTACAAGCTCTTGAGGAAGAACACGAGAAATTGATGTCGGGTCATTTTTTACTCTCGAATCATCTCTCTTTGACTCTCACCCAGATCTGAAAATGTCGTTGGAGTTTCTCCCGTCATATTCTCTGGCGGTGGTAGACTGATAGAGACCTATTTGAGATGGTCAATCTCCCAAGAATTAGAGTAAAAGAAACTAGACTTTTTGCAACAATTTTCTCTAACTTTTCTCATGCAAACATATTACACTTAAATAGAAAAACAAGCAACTTCTAAACTTTGTGAACAAGAAAACTAAACATGGGTACGAACTACTGATCATGGGAACTAAACATGGAAACGTGCATGAAGTGGTGGCCCACTTCTTTATTCTTAAAAAACATGCATGATTTTACTTTGTCAAACTACTACTTGTAAATAGGAAGTGCAAATAACTGATCATAGACCACGTGCTCATAATTCACTCCGGGTCAACTACTGGTCCGTATCAATACCCTCCACTTTACATTGGACCTTGTCCTCAAGGTCCGGTATTGTCATAATCAACCGTAAAAAGCCCCCATGGAGGGTCGTTTGTCGCCGGTTTGTGATCGTTTCCTGATTGGAGAAGAAGAAACTTTGGAGGGTTACATTGATGACCCGGGTGGTATTTTTCCGGGCAATTAAAACAAAGACCTTCAGCCCGTCTCTTTTGCATTTCGGTTGGGTTTAACGTTTGATTGGTAGTGTCGGAGGTGGTTGAGGAGGAGCCGCAAGCAATGGTGGATTTGGTGACGTAGGTGGTGTGGAATTAGTAGTATCAATGGATTGGTCTTTAAGCTTATCTTCAATGAGTTTGGAAAGGCCATATGTCTGATGTAAGCTTGTCGGTTTGAGGATGGCAATTTCAGATTGAATGTCAGATCGTAAGCCGGAAATGAAGCAATTTTGGAGCGCCTCGGGAGACAAGCCCATGACACAATTGCTCACTTGCTCGAACTCAGTTTGGTATGCAGCCACAGTGGAGGTTTGATGGTGTTTGAAGAGGGTTGCTTGGTGGTTTTCGTATGAAGAGGGACCGAAACGGACTTCAAGAGCCTTGGTGAATTCTGGCCAAGTACCGAGTAGGTTATTATTGGCGAGATGTTTGTACCAGCTGAGTGCGTTGCCGGTAAAGTAAAAAACGGCTAGGGCGATGCATTGGTTGGGCGGAATTGAGTAATAGGTAAAATAGTTGTTGGCTTGAAAGACCCAATCCAAAGGGTTTGAGCCATCGACAAGGGCAAAAGGATTTTGGGAGGCCGTGGTTGATTATTGGGTTGTTGATTGTGGTTATCTTTGGGTGGCGGTAGGGGAGGAGGCGGTGGTGGGTTGGCTATTTGTTTTATCGGTGGTGGACTGTTTGGCGAGTTAAGTAACGGCGGCGATGAGGTCGGCATTCTGGGCGAATTGAGTGGTTAGTTGTTTACCGACGAGATCGAGTTGTGAATTGGAATTTGTTTGGATATGGGGGATTTTATCTTGGCTATTGAGGATTTTATCGGTGTTGGAGGTGGAGGTACGAAGTAGTTGTTGGAGGGTGTCATGGATGGCGACCATGATGTCTTCAAGTGAAGGCGTTTCTTTGCGGGGAGGCATTCTAGAAACGAGAATGAAAGTACCAAATGATAGAGACCTATTTGAGATGGTCAATCTCCCAAGAATTAGAGTAAAAGAAACTAGACTTTTTGCAACAATTTTCTCTAACTTTTCTCATGCAAATGTATTACACTTAAATAGAAAAACAAGCAACTTCTAAACTTTGTGAACAAGAAAACTAAACATGGGTACGAACTACTGATCATGGGAACTAAACATGGAAACGTGCATGAAGTGGTGGCCCACTTCTTTATTCTTAAAAAACATGCATGATTTTACTTTGTCAAACTACTACTTGTAAATAGGAGGTGCAAATAACTGATCATAGACCACGTGCTCACAATTCACCCAGGGTCAACTACTGGTCCGTATCATAGACTGGATTCTGCCTCCCACCACCAAATCTTGAAGCTTTAAACGTTGATGCACAGATCCAAAAGATTGGGGGTTTGGTGGTGTTGTGTGTGTGTGTGGGGGGGGGGGGGGGGGGGGGGGGTCTGGTGGTTCATTCTCACGCCTTCTTGCCTCATGACGTTAGGGCTTCTATGCGGAACACCGCCTCTTTCAAGAAGTAAGACACGGTAGTTCAGGGATAATGTTGCTGCCAGAGGGCAGCCGGCGGTGCCACCCGTCGACTATTATGTAGTCAAACGAGTCCTCCGGCAGAAGTGCGGTGGCATTAACGACGACCGACATGTGAGTGGGACCTGGAATAACAACAAATTGAAATCGACCACTTCAATAAATTATGTAGTCAAACGAGTACTCGTGCAGGTTAGTGAGATGTGCAATTAGGAATAGAAGGAACTGATTTGGGGAAGAAGAAACACAGTGGAGTGGGGAAAGAGAGAGGGAAGAAGAATAGGTGGGACTAGATGCAAAATGATCAAATTGCCCTCATGTGAGTGGCACATGCCTCAACTAACGGAGGAAGTCTAATAGCGTTAGGGTGGAGGGACTACATCTGCACAAAAATGCAAACCATGAGTACCGCGCTTGCACTTATTGAACTACGATGACCAAACGTGCAATTTGGCTAACCCATAGGGATCATTCTTGCAATCAACTCTTATTCATATTATTCCACCACATTCAGACTCACCACTCACCTTTATCTCTTTGATTTAAAAGCCCAATCAATAACCATTATAGTCACGTCACCACACCTCTTTAAAAGTCAATTCATCCCAACCCCTACCTTCAATTGCTTTCTCTAGTTGTTCTGCCACTGGTGACGTTTCCTCGACCTGCGTCTACAAAACACCAACTCCTCTGGCGACCTGTATCATATGTCTGAATCAAATTACATGAAAACCACCAATAAAAAACAAACAATTGATACAGGTCGCCAGAGGAGTTGGTGTTTTGCAGACGTAGGTTGATCGAATGTTACAGACTTACAGGCGGTGGAACAACTGGATAATGCAACTGAAGGTAGGGGTTGGGGATGGATCGACATTTCAAGGGGTGTGGTGACCTGACGATAACGATTATTGATTGAGTTTTAAATCAAAGAGATAGGTGTGAGTAGTGAGTCTGAATGTGGTGGAAGAATATTGATAAAAGAAAAAAAGATGAAAAAAGTTCAATTAATAGAGTAAATTCCATAGATGGTCAATGTGGTTTATTACTTATTACATTTACAGTCTTTTATCTTCAATTAATTGGAAAAGACTAAAAGAGTAGTTTGGTCATTTAAAAAATTCTAATTGTTGTAGGGACCACCGGTATAACAAAATACATACAACACGGACGTCTAGTGTAATAAACGAAGTTTAAAGACTGAGTTGTAATAAGTCATATACCATAAGGACATTCCGTGTAATTTATCCTAATAAATAAGTTATTAATTAAAGAAGATATAAAAAAGTTCTTATTTAAGTAAAAAAGTCAATCCATGGAAGAATCATACTGCCCTCCTAGCACATCTATTTCCTTATTTTTTAGATATTAGAATAAGAAAAACGGTTGCAAAGAAACGATCCCCGGTGGCCAGTGGCCACCAAGTAATGCTAGGGGCTTACCAGTTACCAGCAAGCCATAGTTTTACTTTAATATGGATTATTGCATAAGAACTAATATATTATAACAATACCAAATTCTTCTGAACACTAAAGTGCTATGACGAAGTATTATAGGTAGAATAAATAACAAATAAGAAAAGGGAAAAAGGTTAAAAAAATAAATAAATACTCCGTACAAATTACGGGGTATCTCAATCAAATTAGAGGGGTTTAATTGTCAAAACATCCACGCCCTTTTGAATTATATCAGTTATTACTTTTAAAATCTATAAAAAAGATTGTAATAAAGTACTTTAAAAGGTAAAATACTACTACTAACCTATTTGGCTATTTATATTCATCTCACACTTTTAATCACTTGAATAATTGAAACCATAACCAAATATCATCTCACGTAACAATTAACAACAGTCCAAAAAGCCCTAAGTATAACAAACTATAAGATGTAATTTAATATTCAATTAAAGTAATGTTTAATTACAGTTGTACACATTGGAAGACTTGTTAAAGGAAATCAAACAAACCTACGAAAAGGAAATTTAAACAAACTTATATAAATTAAAGGTTTGTCTAACTCATGAACTAAAATATGAGATAATATAATAACTCAAGCTTACTGTTCTTATTTAAAAATACATTTAATTCATTTAAAAATATTTATTAATAACTAATTAATGATTTTATTCATTATAAAAAAACTTGAAGTTTATTTAACACTGTTAATTTGTCCTTAAATTATGAGTCAGATAAACCTGTAAAATACGGAGTATTAAATAGCTCATTGAACTATTAATTAATGTTTGACCAGATCTTTATTTTAGAAGAACCATATCTCTAGTAATGTTATTTATTCATGATATTTAAAAAACTATTGATTATTGGATCTTTTTTAAAGACTTGAAAGTCTTCTATATTTGTTGAGAGTTTAAAATGTTTGTAACATGGGTTTAAAATGGATCCTTTCTTATTATTAGAATGTAAAATGGATTTGAGTCGTTGCGAAACCGCCTGCGCTGGATTTTTCGAATAATTAATGAATCTCAAAAAATTACAATGCTCTTTTTTTTAGAAAACTACATGTTGGTGGTATTTATGTTTCAACTAAAATAAAAAATATCAAATACAAAAACGAAAGAATGTTGTTCATTCAAACATTTAATCCAACACTTGGTATTTATGTGAATTCATTCCCAAAGGTTGCAATGCTTCTTATATTGCTTCAGTCTCTAAAGTGAAAGATCTCCATGTCATTATCAAATTTCAGCCTACTAATAGGATGCCAATATATAAAATGGGAGGTCATTTCTGCACCACAATTTTTAATATCCGCACCACAAGTTATAAGTTTTACAACTAACTTTACAACTGTTTAATGCAACACTTGTGGTATATGCATCAAAAGTTGTGGTTTATAAATCACTACCTATATAAAATAGCCAAGATTCTTGGTAACATGCTTCTTAATATGATTGGGTTGGTTGGAAGTCATGTTCAAACCGATAAAATAAAAGGTAAACAAATAAATAACGGGCCTCGTATTATTGAAAAACAGTTTCTCGGCTTCCAAATGAAAAAAAAAATGATGTTAAAAGTCGATTTTGAAAGGCATTTGATTAGTTAAATTGGGAGTTTTCGGACTTGTTTTTTGCCCAATTTGGAGAAAGTGGATTAATCTTATACTAGCAGAGTACCCGCGCAATGCGACGGCGGGTACCCGTAACTAAATTGTTCGACAGAAAAAGAAATTGTTGACTGAGCGTTTTAAGTTTATGCGTTATGTTGGATATTTTTTTGGGATAAAGCAAAATATCAAGTATATTAATTGGTAACACACAGTCTGTACTCGCAAAAGGTTTTGAGTTTGAATCCTCTAGGCAATATTTTTTTATTTTATGGTGTTTAAGATGTTTAAGATTAAGACCTTCAAAACTTAGAAGACCTAAATGCTTTAAGAATGAGTAAGATGTTAAGGAGACACACTTTCACATTCACTTTTAATTATAATAACTGAAGCTCTTCATGTTTCCATCACAGAAGCAATTAATAATAGTTGTTGCTTTCACATGGCTACCAAATTAAAATTATTTTTCTCTAAAAGCATCCAATGGAATTGGAATTAGATGGGGAATCGAATCCGAGCAACTAACAGACTTAAATAGTTAAATTGTCTTTTAGCTGATATTTTCCTTCTCGGGTAAAGATGACGAATGGGTTTTCACCATAGATGAGACTAGGGGTGATAATTCCTAACACAACCTGCAACCCAACACGAACCCGACACGAATAAAATCAGGTTTGTGTTAACCATAAATGGGTTAGGGTCAAAAACTGGTCGACCCGTTCAACCTATTAATAAATCAGGTCGGGTCCGGGTTGACTTATGTATAAACGGGTCGACCCACCAACCCGTTTAGATTTATAAATTATTTTTTTTCCAAAAATATATAAGTACTATAAATAAATTTGACTTTTCAATTCTAATCCTTACGCATAATCTTAAATTTTAGTTGAATTTCTATAACAAAATTGATTGTAAATTTGGGACATCCAATAAATTTTTATTAATAATCTCAATTCCAAATCAAAATCAAAACTTTCTTTTCTTTTGACAGCAACATCCGTAATCATCAAGAGTTCAACATCACATTTTCCTTTTCATGTGATTGCACTTTGGTTTAAACGGGTCAAATAGGCCGGGTCTGGGTTACCATGATTTAAACAAGTCCTGGTTATGGTTGATTTTTTGACTCAAAATTCTAACCAAGTCGATTTCGAGTTAACTGATTCCAACCCACCAACCTGTCAACCCGAACCCGCTAACTCAAACCCAACCCATTTACCACCCCTAAATGAGACGAGACAATACACCATATGATTGAATTATGCTTAATCCATACCATTTAAACTTGATTAACAAAAGCATCATGTAAAAAAAAAAAAAAAAATAATTACAAGAAAACTAGCTTATATTAATTAGTGGATACTCAGAATTTAATAAAGGTCCAACCATTACTCAAAATAACAAACACTAGCACATAATTTGTAGAAGATTCATGGATTAAAGACGTTAAATTAAAACATGGAACTGCAACACCTCCTCCAACAAACAAAGGCTGTTTACACGAGTTTTGCAATGATAGGAACACAGAGATTTTCCAATTGATTGAGTGTCTTCTCATAGACATCAACATCTGCAAGATTTATGTTGGAATTGGTGTCCAACACCTCAAATAAACCGGTATTACGGTTCGGGTATTTTAGAGTCCTATTCGGGTTGCCCTCGAGGAATCAACGAACACGAGAAAAACGTAGTGTTTAATTAATAGTTTAATTAAAAGGACTAACGGGCTAGACGGGCTAATCTAGTTGATGGGTAATTAACTAGATTATGGTATCGGGCCAAGTATTAATTAATAGTTTAGTTAATACTTGTGGGCTTAATTAAATGGTTTAATTAGTGGGCTTTTGGAAACAATTATGGACTTACCATAATTGGGATTTGGCAAGTATATATATTAGGGTTAAGAGGTTTAACCTAATAACTAATCACTTGATCCCCTTGCCTCCCAAAAGCACTCGGCCGAACACCACCACCGTGCGACCACCGCCGCCGTACGACCGCCGCTGCTCCGCCACCGCCGATCGAACCGAAAGGGTTTTCGGGTTCGGGTTTTGGTACTCGTTTTCTCAAGGTGCTTTATACTACGTTGTGGTATATTGTCCTGTTCGTGATAACCCTTGGGTGTGATACGATAGAGGGATTCTTTCTCGAATCCTAGGCATAGTGTGAATCTGGCAAGAACGAGATCACAAGGTTTGTCATCCTCGCCAAACCGTAACAATGTAAGTTTTGAATTTATTATTTAATTAGTTTATTAAATAATTATAGTTGCGTTAGAATTGAAATATGGATAATTTCAAAAGTTTGTAATTATCAAGAATTTAAAAGAAAAGGATTTTATCAAATCTAGATTTTATTTAAAAAGATTTGAAAAATATTTTATATATATTTATATATTTTTCCGAAAATATATAAAAGAATATATATTATATTTATTTGATATTTTAAATAAAAGGTAAAATCATATTTATGGATATATGTATTTTTCGGAATACATATATGCCATAAATAGATGATTTGGTAAATCTAGATATTTATTTAAAAGGGTTTTTAAATAAGGATAAAATTTGGAAATTTAAATTAAGGGATATTAGATATATCCGGAAATTTTAAAAGGTTTTAAAAGAGATATGTTTTAAAATTTAAAGATATTTTAAATATGGATATATATATGTCCGAAAATAATTTCGGTATATATATATTTAAAATTATTTTCAAAATTTTAAATAAATAAAAGGGTATGGATTTTCGAATATTTAAATTGTTTTATCTAGTTTTATAATTGTTTATAATAAAGATAAATATTTAAAAGTATTATATAATTGTATATATTAATTAAAAGGTTTTAATTTTGAATATATATATTATATAAATTTCGAATTCCATTATATATCAAATATGATTTGATATTCCTCCCTTATATATATAATATTATGTAATAAAAGTTTATTAAATATTATATAAGATATAGTTATAATAGTAATTAAAACGTCGCGTCCTCGCACGTTTATAAAATTAATTATACTATATAAACTTTAGTAAATGTGATTAAAAGGTTTTAATTAACATAGATATAATTATATAATAGTTTATATATATTATAACTAAAGTTAAATACATCGTCACTTATGTCATTAGTAGGCTCACCCATAGTCTAAGGCATATAAAGGATGAAAAGGAGAGATATGATCTCAAACGGGGTTGCGTTTTTAACACGCCTTGCGCTGACCTTCCCCGCCGCTTCCCTTGTCTTAGAATGGAGCTACCGAACGGACATAATAGGATGATGTCGAGATTAAAAGTATAATCATAAAATTAAACAAATCCTTCCCGTTTAATATAAATGTGAACATCGTGTGCTCTCCACAAGATGACACGCGCCCACATTATAATCTGATTAACGGAACTCGTGTGGTTAACCGGTACGTTAATTATGAGATTATTTTGTGAGTGAAACGATTCTCGCGATACCCAAGCGAACTTGAGCCGGGAATCTACGTGGGTGTCTTCTGGTTGTTTCACCTTCTAATATATGATCCACGGCATCCCTGTCATATAGATTAGAAAGAGCATTGATTCGAGATTAACATGCCATTCTCCTAAGAGAATGAATCTCAAAGAACTAGGGATTTCATGAGATTGAAATTGACAATAGTTTGCCTACAACACGAAATTATTCGGTGTGAAATACGGCATCCCTCTTCACATCAAATAACTAGTGGTTGTATCCTAGCCTTATGAATAAAGATTGGGAAAATTATTATAAGGATTATTAATGAATACACTGACAAAGAAATTGTTTCTTTTGTAGATGTCTGCCAACAACAATAACAATAACAATAACAATAACAATAACAACAATGTCCCACTTCCTCCACCACCTCCACCTCCAACTGTACTCGCACTACCACATCGACCGAAGTCGTCTCTCAATAGGGTTTCATCTCGAAATAGCATTGGTGACTTTGACTATGTGGACTATCTGGGTAATTCACGTGCTGCTCATGAAAACATGAAACTCATCAAGAAATGCAAAATGCAAGATGGAGAATTTGTATGTAGCTTCATCGAAAAGATGAGAGGATACATAAACAACTCAGAAAGTCTGGGTTTGCCTATCTCTAACGAGTTGGCTGTAGATATGATCTTACACAAGCTAACTCCCGAATATTCTTCGTTCGTATCAGATTACGACAAGAATAAGAGAGAGACCACAATCATAGAGTTGCTCAAGGAATTAAAAGTTGTTGAAGAAGACTTGTTAACTACTTGCGACTGTGATTTTGGAACTCCAGTCTTGAGCATTGAGTCTAGTGATGCTGAAAGAGGTGAACCTTCTCGTCCTAAGAGGAAAAGAAAGGCTAAGGCGGGTAATGCCCACCGAAAGCCTAAGAAGAAGAGAACCTCTTCACTAGCACCCAAAGACTGCATATGCTTCCATTACAATGAGGTGGGTCACTGGAAGAGAAATTGTCCAAAGTACCTTGATGATTTGAGAAATCATAGGATCCAACAGTATGGAATCCTAGGTACGTTTATGATTGAACTCCACAATACTTCTATGTCTAATTCTTGGGTTCTAGATACAGGGTGTGGTACTCACATTTGCACTGATATGCAGGGACTTAAGAATTGTAGAAAGTTGAAGCATGGAGAGCTTAATCTGATCATGGGAAACAGAGTCTCGGCTGCTGTCACCAAGATAGGAGATTATGAGCTCATGCTTAGTAGTGGATGTTCTTTACTTTTATTAGATGTTTGTTTTTCGCCTTGCATGGCACGCAACATTATTTCATTTTACGCATTGTTTAATGATGGTTTTAATTTTGGTTTTGACAATGAGAATGGTTGCATTTTGGTTTATAAAAATAATGTGTTTTACTTTAAAGCCATTCCTTGTAATGGTATATATGAAAATGTTGGTTGCGTAAACAAAAGTAATCTAATATTGAATTTTGATTCATCCAAAGGTGTATTGGATAAATCATGTCTATGGCACTGTCGCTTAGGACATATAAACAAGAAACGCATAGCTAAACTCCAAAAGGATGGAGTGTTAGAATCATTTGACTTGAAATCAGATGATGTGTGTAAATCTTGTTTACTTGGCAAGATGACAAAGGCGCCATTCACGGGGTCGTGTGAAAGAGGCAAAGATTTGTTGGACCTCATACATACTGATGTGTGTGGACCATTCAAATCTAACACTAGACATGGTGAACGATACTTCGTCACATTTACTGATGATTTCAGTAGATATGGTTATGTTTATTTGATTAAACATAAGTCTGATACTTTTGAAACGTTCAAAGAATATCAGAAAGAAGTAGAGAATCAACTGGGCAAGAAGATTGATGTGTATAAACTAGTTATAAAATAATCACCTAAAATACACCTTTCCTAGATTACCACACTCTTAGGCAAGTATGACCTAATCGCGAGCAATATAGTTTAGGTAAGTAAATTCGGGTTTATTCGTCTCCACAGGGAACAATTAAGCTGATTATGTAATATGAAATTAATTAATTAAACTAAACAAATAATAAAAGGGGGTTTTCATTTGGGATATCTTTATTTGCAAACTAAATAATAAAACTAAAATTTGTTGTTTAAAATAAACAATTTATCGAAAATGACGAAGAAGTGTTTCAATATTAAGGAGTATATTCACTATGACTCGAATCCGTCTAGGTATAGGTTTGGTCTTAAAGTACCGATTTAATTCATGTTCTAGGAGTTTAAGGAACTAGATTTCTCTCAAAACCTTACAATGAATCTAATGTGATCTCTAGGAATTTCTTCTCAAGAAATCTATTTAAATCCACACTCCTGCTTATTACTTCTAACTAGGCCCGGCTTTCCGAGACCTTCTAATCCTAGGAATTTCTTCTCTAAAGATCAGACTTTTAGTTTCACCTAGGTTATTGGTATCAAATCTCGGACCCCTATTTCTAGTGAGTCGCTGACCAGGTCAAGAGTATGAAAAGTCAGGGGAATTACTAGATCAATTCAATGTTGTCAATATTTAGCCAATCAAGTAATAAACAGATTCAACAATGCAAAATTAGAGGTTTAACAAAAAGGTTCTTTGTTAAAAATATAAGTATTCAAACATTCATCATCAAATCCTAAGAATATCCAAACCTAAAACCCTAACTTCATCTAATCATAGCGAATATAAGATGATTGGCACATAGACATGCTAAGAATCATCAAACAAACGTAAAGAAATGTAAACATAAACATAATGATAATCAAAAGTGATAGAAAACCAATGTTTAAGCCTTGAAATCTTGATCTTGAGTGCTCCTTTGGTATTTTTCGGCTGCCTTTCGGAATTTAGGTCAAAAGTCCTTGAATCAGATCTGCAAATTCGCTTAAATAGGTGTCAGATCGCACAAAATCGCGTCGCTAAGTGCTCGATAGCGTCGCGATTTTCGAATCCCGCCATTTTTCGCGCCGCTATCTAAAAGATAGCGGCGCTATCTCCTCTTTGTGACATCAAACAGCGACTCATTTTAGCGTTTTGGACTGAAATAGCGACGGAGATAGCGACATAGATAGCGGCGCTATCCATAGATAGCGGCGCTATCCATAGATAGCGGCGCTATCTCTTGAATTTCTGCATTTCTTCATTTCTTGAATCGTTTTGACCCGTTTTTGTTACTTTTTCTTCTATAGCCTGAAAAACATAATGGAAACTACAATTTGAGTGATAACATCATATTCTAATCGATAAACACATATAAAAATAGGTATATTGGCAGATAAAAGTATGTATAAATCTGCCAATATCAACATGCCCACACTTGAACTTTGATTGTCCTCAAGCAAATCATCATAAAAAATTATTCAATCCGATAGATAAATTATACTGTGACACGTAATCTCAAATTATTCAAAGAACATAACAATTTTTTCAGAACCTAGTCCATTTAGCAGTTAAAATTTTCCACTATATTTTATGCCCAAGTTTGTGTAAGAAATTTAGCTAACTTTTCATAAATCTAATCAAATTTTTAACTATGCTAAGTATACTACTTTTAACTTAGATCCTCATTCATTCTTGCATAACCTATAAACACCATCTTTATGAAAATTACCCAATTAGTTAGGTTAAAAGAAGAAAAATTAGTTTATTTATTCATTTCACAGCTTAATTGCTCTATTTCTTCATGCTTTGCATGTTTATTTATTTTATTTGATTTTTCATTTCTTTTATTACATGCTTTGCACGTTTATTAATTTATTTACTTATTTTGTTTGGAAGAGAGAACCACAACTTTCATTGAGCACCCACGTAAAAGACTTTCAGCCAACATATCCAGATCAGTTGACCTTAGTATGCTAGGTTTAAAGGACCCCGCGAGCTTACTTGTCGGGAACCCAAGGTCGGCTAATTGTTCTCCCTAAGTATTTAATTATGTATTTATTCAAGAATCGATTCGAACCTCAGCTTACATTGTGAACCCGCGTAAAAGACTTTCGACCAACATGTCCAGATCAGTTGACCTTAGAATGCTAGGTTTGAAGGACCCCTCGGGCGTACTTGTCGGGAGCACAAGGCCGGATGAATATTCTCACCGATTCTCAAATTTTTCTATTGTATTATTATTTAGCAATTTGTTTACGTAAACTAAAGGCTCTTAATCCAACCTAATGTCATCGGGAGCTAGCTTTGCTAATCTTAATTTTCTAAAAGGCAATTTTTATCGGCTTACAAGATATTTCAAATTCTCCAAATTAGGAAGTGGTTTACTTAACGAGTTAAAAAGATCATTAGATCGGCGAAAAGCCACAGAAATTGACACATAAAAGCTAGGAAAAAATTTGCCCTTTAAAGTGAACTCTATTGTCCAAAAATTGTTTTCTAAGGTTGAGATGTGTCTAAAAAAAAATTTCTGATTAAACTGATTTTTTCGTGTTTTTAGATGATTTACTAAAAGATACAACAAGTGGTGGATACCACTCCCCATGCCCACACTTAAAACGTTGCATTGCCCTCAATGCAACAAAAAAATAAAATAAAATTAAAACCAAAAGTTAAAAGCAAAAGGGAACGGTACTCCCTGAGGGTATTTTGATATTTGTGTGTGTCAAGTATTGTTATCATCCCAAAAGCATGATCCATTTTCCGAGCATTTCCATCCAGTTCCTCAGCTCATCACATTCTATCAAACATAACTAAAACCAACACTAGCATAAAAAGATAAAATAGTTCCAACAAACATAATCCAAAAGACAAAGGTACGAAAGTGATGCTAAAAGGAAATAATCCAAAAGTACAACCAAATCGAAGATAGTTTAAAAGTCAAACAGGCAGCTCAATGATCACGTCCATCGCGGGGCGACGTCGGGTCATATTGCTGAAACCAGGCATCATATGTCGAGTAGGGCGGCGGAGCTGGTGAAGTCGGGCCCCAGTAGGGTAGTGGGACTTGAGCCTCGGCTGGTGCTGCGGTAGCTTGCCAAGGATGGTATGACTGGGCCCGTTCGACCTGATAGTAATTTCTTTGAAGTGCATACCCTCCATGTATGTCTGCATCCCACCAAAATCAGTCCTCAAACCTGCAAGTTGCAAGTTCATACCCTCCATGTCTGTCCGCATCCCACCAAAATCAGTCCTCAAACCTGCCATATCAACCTGCAAGGCATGAACATCAGCATATAAAGTCTGATACGGGTCAGATAATGAAGGACCCGAGCCGGAGCCAGATGCTCCGGGGTGCCCGTGACCATGATCGAGGATTGGTGGCTCAAAATCGGCCATCTCAACGTCTTCCGGTACTTGTGGTTGTGGCCGTCGCCTTCTTCCTTGCCTTGGTTGTTGTGGTTGTTGTGGTTGCACAACTCTCCCCCCAGTTTGAGTGGCTGGGTTATCTTCCCATGCAAATCGGCCTGCTTCCAACCCGGGTATTGCCTCTCTAAGTACCCCCATTCCCCCTAGTTGGTGAATATCTAAAAATTCCATCTCTTTCTTTGTCAATGTCTTTGTCACCCGCGGTGTGAGAGTGACTGCTGCTTTTACCAGACGTGTAATGTATTGGCCTCCCGTGAAGCCACTTTTCTTCTTGTGTCCCTGTGCTGGACCATTCAAAAAGGAAGCAATAATGAGTGGAATGTTAGTAAATCGATCCCGGTTCACCAATTGGTGCAATAGCCAAACGCTATACATATTAATCTTTTCTGTCCCTTCGTTTCTTTGGCGAATGGTATTTGAGATCATCCGGTATAAATATCTATGTTCACTGTTCCGGATGTGCTTGCTCTTTGATGTTCTCGGGTCAAACATGCCTACCCCGAGTTCTTCCCAAATTCGGTCAACATTCCGGGCCTCTTGATATGCTCCCCGGTTCAGATAAGGGATAAAATATGGGTTCTGTGTTTGTTCCACGGTGTAGAGACCCAAATTGATAGCAAATTGTACCAAAGAACACTTAACCCAATGGTTGGCTACCCGGTAAGTGATTGAGATGGCTTCGGGTTCATTATGAGCTTTCGCGAAATCCAAGTGATAGGTCGAGAAGAATTCGAGGACTATTTGGGGGTATATCGGTTCTCGCATCGTTAACGCCACTTCCCAAGCATTACATGTAAACACCACATCATTGTTGTTCCCGCGAACTTCGCGAATCAGGTAAGAGCGTATGGCTTCTTCCTTGCCTAAGGATCGGAGTAAGTCCCAATCGGGGGTTCGGCCCACATGAGTGTCTTTGTGCATGATATCATCTCGCGTCTCCTCGAGACGTATGCGGACCCTTTCGACTTTGATGTTGTGAAATTCCTCAAATGCATGATGATTCGCATTTTTGAGGATCAACGGAAAACCATCCCTATGCAAGACTTCTTCGTCATCCTCAGAGGAGGAGGACGAGGATGAAGGTTGTGGCGGTGGTTGTTGCGGTGCTTGGGATGTCGAAGCCTTGGTCGAAGCCCTAGTCTTTCGCTGTTTATCACAATCAAGAAAAGAAATTTAACCATTAGAAGTGTTATTTAATCATAAAAATTGAAGATAAATAAGTAATTGATAAAGTTGACACCTTTAATTCCCATTTTCCCCATACCCACACTTAGTTGTTTAACTAAGTGCGAAGCTATGTAAAAAAAAGATAAAAATTAATACCAATTTTCCTTACCCACACTTAGTTGTTAAACTAAGTGTGAAATTATGCAACACTAATAATAATTGTTTCAATAAATACAAATCAGAAGTTCTTGTATGTTAGTGATGTTTTTTTTTTTTTTTTTTTTTTTTTTTTTTTTTTAGTAAGAAAAACTTGAACTCAATTGCAAAATTGTAACCACAATGCGAAAATTTAACAAGTAATTCTATTATATATCGAAATTGAACTCATTAACACAATGTAGATAATCAAACAAGCAAAACATAAGCAATTTTCGGATTTTGAACAAGAACTTGCCCTAGTTCATAGATTTTCTCCTTAAAAAAAATGAAATCAACCCTAAAAATTCGAGATTTGTACTAGGGTTTTGCACCAAATCAACTAACTAGCAACCTATGGCTTAGAACTAGCAAGAATCACCATCAATTTCGAAAATATGAGCACAAATTCAGAATTTTCGGACTTAGCATAAACTCCCACCAAAACCTAAGATTTAAACCCTAAACCATGGATTTTTTGAAGAAAAGATGTGTATACTAACCTTAGTAGCCATGGAATTGAAGATTGATGGAAGAAAACGGGAGATTTGGGATGGATTTGGGAGATTTTGGGTGGGGGTCGGCGAAAATCTGCGCAGAAGGAGGGAGAAGGGGTCGCGATCTGCAGAGAAGGAAGATAGCGCACGGTTTTATACCCGCTGGAGATAGCGCCGCTATCTCCAGGATCGCGGCGCGATTTTAGGCGGGATCTGCTGGGTTGATTCGGTTCCGAGATAGCGGAACGCTATCTTTCGACTGGTCGCTATTTCGACCTGCTGTTTGCTTCCGGATTTGGTAGATAGCGCAGCTATCTAAGATAGCTGCTATCTCGAGATTTTTTTATATTTTATTTTATTTTATTTTATTTTTTTTTATTTATTTTTATTTTTTTTTATACGCGGAATGGAAAGGGAAAACAACTAAACACGGGTTGCCTCCCGAGAAGCGCTTCATGGATTTACGAGTCTAGAGCTTGACTCGGTGTTGCTCTTTTTACTTCTTTTCGCCCATCATGGCGAAATGCACTTCCTCCGTCTCGGTTACGCCTTCATTCTCGTCTTCATGATAAAGCTTCAAGCGATGTCCGTTGACACTAAAATGACCGTTTTCGGTGACGAGGTCTACGTATCCCGATGGATGTTGTTTTAGAACGGTATAGGGACCCACCCATTTGGATTTAAGTTTTCCCGGTGAAAACTTATATCGGGATTGATAAATGAGGACCTTGTCACCCGGTTGGAAACATTTTCGAGTTTTCAACTTTTTATCGTGCAAATATTTGCTTCTCTCTTTATAGATTCGGGAGTTTTCGTATGCTTCAAAACGGTGTTCATCGAGAAGATTGAGTTGATGATTACGTTCGGTCCCGGCGGGAACGATACTCATGTCACACTCTTTGATAGCCCAATAGGCTTTGTGTTCGATCTCGAATGGAAGGTGACATGCTTTCCCGTAAATCATCCGATAAGGAGTATGTCCGATTGGATTTTTGTATGCGGTACGGAATGCCCAAAGAGCATCTTCAAGTCGTTGAGACCATAACTTGGGATTTTTCTCAATGGTTTTCTCGAGAATTCTTTTTAAGGCCCGATTAGTGTTCTCGACTTGACCACTAGTTTGTGGATGATACGCGGTCGAGAAACGATGGTGGACACCGTATCGTTGGAGAGTTTTCTCCATAAGATGGTTGGCAAAATGTGTGCCACGATCACTAATCAGCGCCCTCGGGCAACCGAACCGGCAGAAAAGAGATTTCAGAAAATTGATTACGACTCGAGCATCGTTAGTTGGAAGAGCTTTTGCCTCAGCCCATTTGGAGACGTAATCAACAGCAACAAGGATATATTTGTTACCTTGGGAGCTTGGAAACGGACCCATGAAGTCAATGCCCCAAATATCGAAAACCTCACAAACTTGGATACCATGTTGTGGCATTTCATCCCGTTTGGAGATGCTTCCGGTTCGTTGACATGCATCACAAGTTTTTACCAAATCTTGTGCATCTTTAAAGATCGTTGGCCAATAGAAACCCGCATCAAGAACTTTCCGGGCGGTGTAGTTTGGACCGAAATGTCCACCGGTGGGGCCTTTATGACATTGGTTGAGAATGTCATGGGCTTCATCACCGGAAACACACCGTCTATGCATCAAATCGGGACCGACCCGGAAAAGATGTGGAGCATCCCAATGGTAATGTTTTAGATCCGAAAAGAATTTACCTTTTTGTTGATGGGTCATTCCTTTAACAAGGACACCCGCCGCTAAATAATTTGCGAAATCAGCGAACCACGGGTCGTTGGTGTCTTGTAAAGCATTGACCGCTTCGATAAATTCATCGGGAAATGTATCATGAACCCCGTCTTCATTGCACTCCTCAAGGTGAGGGTTCTCTAATCGGGATAGATGATCCGCCGCAAGATTTTCCGCACCTTTTTTATCTTTTATCTCGATGTCGAATTATTGTAGGAGAAGAATCCAACGAATGAGACGCGGTTTTGCATCTTGCTTGGCGAAAAGATATTTCAATGCTGAGTGATCCGTGTAGACAATCGTTTTGGATAAAACAAGGTACGGACGGAATTTGTCAAAGGCGAAAACCACTGCAAGGAGTTCTTTTTCAGTTGTGGTGTAATTCGCCTGAGCACCGGTGAGTGTTCGGCTCGCGTAATAAATAGGTTGGAAATGATTGTTTATACGCTGACCCAAAACTGCACCGAGTGCGAAATCACTAGCATCGCACATGAGTTCGAATGGTAACTCCCAATTGGGGGATACCATGATAGGAGCTTCTGTGAGCCGATTCTTGAGGAGATCGAAGGCTTCCACGCATTCGGGCGTGAACACAAAAGGTGTATCTTTCTCGAGAAGGTGAGTCATGGGTCGGGTTATCTTGGAAAAATCCTTGATGAACCGACGATAGAACCCCGCATGACCTAAGAAACTTCTCACAGATTTAATATTTGAAGGGGGAGGTAATTTAGAAATGACATCGATTTTTGATTTATCGACCTCGATCCCCTTCGCAGAAATTTTGTGACCTAACACGATGCCTTCGCGCACCATGAAATGACACTTTTCCCAATTAAGCACGAGATTTGATTCCTCGCACCTAATGAGAACTCGCTCTAAGCTCGAAAGACATGACTCGAAGGAGTCTCCGAATACTGAGAAATCGTCCATGAAGACTTCCATACAGTCCTCGATCATGTCTTGGAAAATCGCGGTCATGCACCGCTGAAATGTTGCCGGAGCGTTGCACAAACCGAAAGGCATCCTTCGATACGCGAATGTACCGAAGGGGCACGTGAAGGTGGTCTTTTCCTGATCTTGGGGGTCGATCGGGATTTGAAAGTAGCCGGAGAAACCGTCCAAGAAACAATAGAAGTTGTTTCCGGCCAATCTCTCCAACATCTGATCGATGAAGGGTAAAGGAAAGTGATCCTTTCGGGTGGCTTCGTTTAGTCTACGGTAATCGATGCAGACTCGCCATCCCGTGACAGTACGAGTAGGAACGAGTTCGTTCTTATCATTACGCACAACTGTCATCCCCCCTTTTTTTGGGACTACTTGGACCGGACTCACCCAAGGACTATCAGAAATGGGATAGATGAGCCCTGCATCAAGTAGTTTAAGAACTTCCTTCTTCACGACTTCTTTCATATTGGGGTTTAAACGTCTTTGTCTCTGCACACTAGGTTTAAAGTTTTCTTCCATTAAAATTTTATGAGTACAAAAAGAAGGGTTTAAACCCGGAATATCGGCGGTTTTCCAAGCTAGAGCTTTTTTATGATTTTTTAAAATTTTTATTAATTTTTGTTTTTCAGCAAAAGCTAGAGTAGAAGAGATTATGACAGGCAAATAAGATTCCCCTTGAAGGAATGCATACTCTAGATGGTCGGGTAATGGCTTAAGCTCGATAGATGGAGGGTCCTCAAAAGACGTTTTAATTCGAAGTTTTTGATTCGGGTCGAAATTCTCAAAAATTACTTCATTTTCTACCAAATCCTCTTCCTCAAGGTGAAGAAGTGCCTCGAGATCTGAGAGATCTTGGATGGATTCGGGAGAGTCTAGAGTGACACCCCCATAGGTGGTGATGCCATCGCAATCTAGGTTAAGAAATGATGTAATTTCCTCCTCCATGCACACATCGATGATGTCGATGAAATTGCACGTGTCATCGGAGGCAGAGGTATGCTTCATCGCTTTCTCAATGGAGAAAGTGATTCGGTCATTCCCGACACCTAGACTAAGCTGTTGCTCAGCAACCAAGATGATGGCACTGGCGGTGTTTAGAAAGGGTCTCCCTAAGATGAGAGGGACATTTGGTTCTTCAGGGATATCTAGGATAACAAAATCAGCGGGAAAGATGAACCTATCTACCTTAACCAGAACGTTTTCTGCTATTCCTACTGGGTATTTAAGAGACAGGTCTGCTAATCTGACACGCATCCTAGTCGGCCTAAGGTCTGTTATTCCCAATTTAAGAAACAGGGACAAGGGCATCAAGCTAATGCTAGCTCCTAAATCAGCTAGCGCTTTACAGGGCGGTAAATTATCTATAAGACAAGGGATAATAAAACTCCCTGGGTCACCCTTCTTTGGAGGTATGTTTGGTTGGAGGATAGCTGAGCATTCCTCGCTTAGTACTGCTGACGACACCTCCTCTGTATGCTCCTTGCTTGAAACCAAGTCCTTGATGAATTTCCCGTAATTCGGCATACCTGCTAACATGTCAACCAAAGGAACGTTAATACGCACCTGTTTAATCATCTCAACAAACTTACCATATTTTTCTTTAAGTTTTTCTTTCCTCAAACGTTGAGGAAAGGGGACCTTCGGTGTGTAAGAGTTTGTTGCATCTATTTTGGTGGACTTATGCGTCTCCTTTGGTTTTGCTTTTTCTTGCTCAGTTGGAATTTCAACCTTCCGCATAGCCTTCTCCTCTTCATCAACTGGAGTTTTCTCATTAACCTGTGTATCAAAAGAATCTTCATTAGTGTTTAATACAGGTGAACTTACCGTTTTACCACTCCTAGTGGTGATAGCTTTAATATTCTCGAATCCCCGTTTAGGATTATCTTGTGTACGGGGTGGTAAACTTCCTTGAGGACGTTCTTGTAAAATTTCGGCCATCTTGCCCAAGTTTCTCTCTAAGCTTTGAATTGCTGCTTGCTGATTTCTGATGATCTGGTCTTGTTCCTCAGTTTTCTTGTCGTGCTTTTCCATAAATTTTTCAAGCATTAATTCCATTGAGGACTTGGATCCTTGACCTGCAGCATTCTCTCGAGGTGGTTGGTTCGTTTGGTTATCGCGTTGGAAACCAGGGGGGTTCGAGTTTCTCGGGGGATAGTTATTGTTTTGGTTATTGTTGTTATAACCTCTGTTGTTATTGTATCCCTGATTGTTGTTGTTGTACCCCTGATTTCCTCCCTGATAATTACCTCGGTACCCATTGTTGATGTAATTCAGTTCTTCTTCTGCAGACATCATTGGTTGATGCTGCTGGCACTCTTTCGTGAGATGTGGCCCTTTGCATATATCACATCCAACCTGTATAGCATGTAAACAACTAGTTATTTTGTCTAATTTGCGTTCAAATACCTGTTGGCTATTCTTAAGTGCAACCACTTCATCATGTTGTCGATCATCAACTGCCTTAAGGGATGCATGATTCTGTCCGACTCGCCTGTCGGATGTCCATTCCAAGCTGTGCATCGAGATGTCTTCGAGAAGTTGATACGCTTGAGTTGGGGTTTTGTACATGAATAGTCCGCCACTTGAAGAATCGAGGAGGGAACGAGATGTGTGATCTAATCCCCTGTAGAAAATATGTACTATGTTGTTCTTCTCCAAACCGTGGTTGGGACATTTCCGTAGTAAGCTTTTCAGTCTTTCCCAGGCCTCCGTTACCTTTTCACCTGACTCCTGCATAAAAGCTAAAATATCAGTTTTAAGTTTATCAGCCTTGGCTGGTGAAAAATAACGAGTAATAAAACGGCTTCGGAGTTCATCCCAAGTCGTAATAGAGCCTGGTTCTAATGATTTAACCCATTCTTTTGCATCCCCAGCTAAGCTGAAGGGAAACAATCTCAACCTCATGGCATCAATTGTTACATCTCGTTGTTTGAACAGTTCACAAATCTCTAGAAAGTTTTCGAGATGTCTATTGGGATCACTGCATAGTCTTCCGTCAAAGTTTAGATCCCGCACCATACTGATGAATTGCCCTTTAATCTCAAAATTGATATTATTCAATTCAGGTACTAAGATAGATGGATTAGGGCCAATTGGTGCTGTTTGCCTGGTGTTCCACATGGGTTGCTCTGGTGGCGGATCTGGTGGTACTTGATCGCCCATGTCGAAAATTGGGTTTTCGATAGATTGAAAGTTGATTGACTCTAGATATTGTGCTGCTAAAACTGCTCTACGTCGCTGGCGAAGAAGTCTCTCTGGTTCAGAAAACGGTGATAACGGATCTGAATCAGAGCTACGGGTCATACACCTGCAAAACTTAAAGCAAATCGTAAAAACGCAACAGTTTAACAACTTTCAATTTAACCAGATAAATAATAAGAACGATTAAAATAACTTGTTTAGAAATAGATCTCTAGACAAGGATCGATCAACCAATTAATTCTAAATTAATAATCTCGCAACTGTTCCCCGGCAGCGGCGCCAAAAACTTGATGTGTATAAACTAGTTATAAAATAATCACCTAAAATACACCTTTCCTAGATTACCACACTCTTAGGCAAGTATGACCTAATCGCGAGCAATATAGTTTAGGTAAGTAAATTCGGGTTTATTCGTCTCCACAGGGAACAATTAAGCTGATTATGTAATATGAAATTAATTAATTAAACTAAACAAATAATAAAAGGGGGTTTTCATTTGGGATATCTTTATTTGCAAACTAAATAATAAAACTAAAATTTGTTGTTTAAAATAAACAATTTATCGAAAATGACGAAGAAGTGTTTCAATATTAAGGAGTATATTCACTATGACTCGAATCCGTCTAGGTATAGGTTTGGTCTTAAAGTACCGATTTAATTCATGTTCTAGGAGTTTAAGGAACTAGATTTCTCTCAAAACCTTACAATGAATCTAATGTGATCTCTAGGAATTTCTTCTCAAGAAATCTATTTAAATCCACACTCCTGCTTATTACTTCTAACTAGGCCCGGCTTTCCGAGACCTTCTAATCCTAGGAATTTCTTCTCTAAAGATCAGACTTTTAGTTTCACCTAGGTTATTGGTATCAAATCTCGGACCCCTATTTCTAGTGAGTCGCTGACCAGGTCAAGAGTATGAAAAGTCAGGGGAATTACTAGATCAATTCAATGTTGTCAATATTTAGCCAATCAAGTAATAAACAGATTCAACAATGCAAAATTAGAGGTTTAACAAAAAGGTTCTTTGTTAAAAATATAAGTATTCAAACATTCATCATCAAATCCTAAGAATATCCAAACCTAAAACCCTAACTTCATCTAATCATAGCGAATATAAGATGATTGGCACATAGACATGCTAAGAATCATCAAACAAACGTAAAGAAATGTAAACATAAACATAATGATAATCAAAAGTGATAGAAAACCAATGTTTAAGCCTTGAAATCTTGATCTTGAGTGCTCCTTTGGTATTTTTCGGCTGCCTTTCGGAATTTAGGTCAAAAGTCCTTGAATCAGATCTGCAAATTCGCTTAAATAGGTGTCAGATCGCACAAAATCGCGTCGCTAAGTGCTCGATAGCGTCGCGATTTTCGAATCCCGCCATTTTTCGCGCCGCTATCTAAAAGATAGCGGCGCTATCTCCTCTTTGTGACATCAAACAGCGACTCATTTTAGCGTTTTGGACTGAAATAGCGACGGAGATAGCGACATAGATAGCGGCGCTATCCATAGATAGCGGCGCTATCTCTTGAATTTCTGCATTTCTTCATTTCTTGAATCGTTTTGACCCGTTTTTGTTACTTTTTCTTCTATAGCCTGAAAAACATAATGGAAACTACAATTTGAGTGATAACATCATATTCTAATCGATAAACACATATAAAAATAGGTATATTGGCAGATAAAAGTATGTATAAATCTGCCAATATCAAAGATTAAGATGCTCCGCTCTGACAGGGGCGGAGAGTATCTTAGTCAAGAGTTTATCGACTATCTAAAGAGTTGTGGAATAGTATCTCAACTCTCTCCTCCACGAACTCCACAACTCAATGGAGTGTCGGAAAGGAGAAATCGAACCTTGTTAGACATGGTGCGATCTATGATGAGTCGATCAACGCTTCCAGTGAGTTTCTGGGGATATGCCTTAGAGACTGCATCACATATCGTGAACCTTGTACCAACTAAGAAGGTTGCCAAAACTACCTCTGAAATGTGGACAGGGAATCCTCCCTCCCTCAAACATTTGAAAATCTGGGGTTGTGAAGTTTATGATGAATCTCACGACAAGCTAGATAACAAATCAGAGAAGTGCTACTTCATTGGCTACCCACGACAGTCTTTTGGATATCGGTTTTACAATCCGAAAGAGAACAAAGTGTTCGTATCTCGAAGAGGATTCTTCCTTGAGAGAGAGCTATTATCCAAAGAAGACAGTGGGAGCAAAGTTGATCTTGAAGAGTGTCAAGAGTCAAACAATGAAGATGTAGTGGAACCTATAGTCGACACTAGCACTCAACCAGAGGATGAGATTCCTGTTGAAGAACATGTAACTCCTACCGTTCCACGTAGATCCTCTAGAACTGGTCGCCCTCCCGAGCATTTTGGTGATTATTATGATTACAATATTGCTGAAGGCGATGCATCTACTGGTAATGGCTTACCTGTTGATGACGATGAGCGATCGAGTTATAAGGAAGCTATGGAAGGCCCTGAGGCTGAAAAGTGGAAAGTGGCTATGGAGAGTGAGATTCAGTCCATGTATGACAATCAAGTATGGAACTTGATTGAGACTTCTCCCGGCATTAAAACCGTTGGGTGTAAGTGGATCTTCAAAAAGAATATAGACATGGATGGGAATGTGCATACCTATAAGGCTAGGTTGGTTGCAAAAGGTTATACTCAAACTCATGGGATTGATTATGATGAAACCTTTTCACCAGTAGCCAAGATAAAGTCTATCAGAATATTACTTGCCATAGCTGCATTTCATGACTATGAAATTTGGCAGATGGATGTTAAAACCGCCTTCCTTAACGGAAGACTTACTGAGGATGTCTATATGGCACAGCCAGAAGGTTTTATCAATAATAGATATCCTGATAGAGTGTGCAAGCTTGAGAAGTCAATCTATGGATTGAAACAAGCCTCTCGTAGCTGGAATCTTTGCTTCCATGAGAAAGTCAAGGAGTTTGGTTTCTCTAGAAGTGAAGATGAGTCCTGCGTTTACATTAAAGCTAGTGGGAGCGTTGTAGTCTTTCTAGTACTGTATGTGGATGACATACTCCTTATTGGAAATCATATTCCTACACTGCAAGATGTGAAGTCTTGGTTGGGAAAATGTTTCGCAATGAAGGACCTAGGAGATGCAGTGTACATACTCGGTATAAAGATATACAGAGATAGAGAAAGACGTCTAATAGGATTGAGCCAGAGTACATACTTGGATAAAATACTAAAATGTTTTAGTATGGTTGATTCCAAGAAAGGGTATCTACCCATGAATCATGGCATAACATTGTCTAAGAGTCAATGTCCCAGTACTGAGCAAGAACTAGAGAAAATGAGTCGAGTCCCCTACGCCTCGGCGATTGGATCGATCATGTATGCCATGATATATACTCGTCCGGATGTCTCATATGCTTTGAGCATAGTGAGTCGGTTCCAGGACAACCCTGGCAGCGATCATTGGACTGCGGTGAAAACGATTCTCAAGTACCTAAGGAGAACAAAGGATATGTTCTTAGTGTACGGTGGGAAAGACGAACTTGTTGTGGAAGGTTATTGTGATGCGAGTTTCCAAACGGATAGAGATGACTCGTGCTCACAATCTGGGTGGGTGTTCTTGTTAAATGGAGGAACTGTCACTTGGAAGAGTTCCAAGCAGAAGGCAGTCGCTGACTCTACATGTGAATCTGAGTATATTGCTGCCAGTGAGGCAGCAAAAGAGGCCACATGGTTAAAGAATTTCATTGGTGATCTTGGTGTCGTAACAAACATCAAGGACCCATTGAAATCTTTTGTGACAATGAAGGTGCAGTCGCTTTGACTAAAGAATCCAAAGATCATTGTCGAACCAGGCATACACTCAGAAAGTATCACTATGTGAGAAAGCGTGTTGAGGAAGGTGACATCATAGTGACTAGAGTATCGTCGGAAAACAACCCGGGTGATCCTTTCACTAAAGCACTAAGTCGTGCCAAGCATGATGCTCATGCGAGGACGATAGGAATTAGATTTCATAGTGACTTATCTTAAAGTGTTATTCATTTGAAATTTGTAGCGAAAATTAAATTGTATGAATTGATGATTTATTTATGGAGATTAAATAATTTGCAAGTGTTCTATCATTCATATAGTATTTAATTATTCCATTTCAACCTTTTGCATGTTTAGAACCTATTCCAAAGTAATCTAAGAGAATACTTGAAAGTCCACAGTCAGTCGTTCTCATGGGAATGAGAACTGAATTAAGATGTCATGGGAGAGTTAGTAGATTGTTCAAAGGTATGAACATTGCATGGAGATTGCTGCTACTCTCATGAGCATTTAAAAGGAGTATTTAAATGTTGGACAAACTCACGCTCAGAGAATTACCCCATGGACTTCATCATGGGTAATTGTGAGACGATAATATCGTATGAGTCTTCAAACCAAGATGCATCATTTCTTTAGTACGATTTCGTGATGCATTGGTCTAACTCCAACGCTATTCGTAACTGGTAGCTATACAGATTAGTTCCATGCGTCATGTGATGACTATGAAGGAAGATGGTGTAGTTGAGGTTTATTCGTTCCCTCTGATCAAAGTGATAGAGGAGTTATCTATGGGCCCCCTGTTGATTTGATGTGACACTAAAGTACCTGCGCAGGTCATGACTAAATTGAAAGTTCAATTATGTAGTCAAAACGTCATCATAAATCTCGAATCAGGAAACATAATCGTAACTAGAGTGATTGACAAGTCCATGTCACTAGTTACATGATATCGCGCAACGAAGGACATATGATCACTTATCATAGGACCGTTTCTGATAGTTCAGAGTTCGGCAGCTGCACATGCTATGCACACTCTAAAGGATACACTTACGCATACCGTTTATAGTTGATGAGATGTCCAAGTGGGAGACTGTTGGAATTGGTGTCCAACACATCAAATAAACCGGTATTACGGTTCGGGTATTTTAGAGTCCTATTCGGGTTGCCCTCGAGGAATCAACGAACACGAGAAAAACGTAGTGTTTAATTAATAGTTTAATTAAAAGGACTAACGAGCTAGACGGGCTAATCTAGTTGATGGGTAATTAACTAGATTATGGTATCGGGCCAAGTATTAATTAATAGTTTATTTAATACTTGTGGGCTTAATTAAATGGTTTAATTAGTGGGCTTTTGGAAACAATTATGGACTTACCATAATTGGGATTTGGCAAGTATATATATTAGGGTTAATGGGTTTAACCTAATAACTAATCACTTGATCCCCTTGCCTCCCAAAAGCACTCGGCCGAACACCACCACCGTGCGACCACCGCCGCCGTGCGACGCCGCCGGACCGCCGCTGCTCCGCCACCGCTGATCGAACCGAAAGGGTTTTTGGGTTCGGGTTTTGGTACTCGTTTTCTCAAGGTGCTTTATACTACGTTGTGGTATATTGTCCTGTTCGTGATAACCCTTGGGTGTGATACGATAGAGGGATTCTTTCTCGAATCCTAGGCATAGTGTGAATCTGGCAAGAACGAGATCACAAGGTTTGTCATCCTCGCCAAACCGTAAAAATGTAAGTTTTGAATTTATTATTTAATTAGTTTATTAAATAATGCTAGTTGCGTTAGAATTGTAAACCTAACGGTCCAAATAGTTTTAATCGGGTCGATGTTCTACCAAGTTGTTTTTGATTTCCGCCTTAAGCAAATTGTGGCTAGATGCATAGAAAACCCAACAATTACTTCATCAAGACATTTGCTTGCATCCTCCACTGCATTTTCAATCTTCAACACTTCTTCTTGGTGGAGCTTTCCCTTAGAAGTGCTTCCCACTTTTTTAACTTTGCTTTTCACATCATATATGTAGTCCTCCAATGCGTTACGTGCAACCACCTTTTTGTTATACTCTTCGTCTTGAAGCTTATACCAGCATTACCTCAATCTCTTCCTTCGAAAGCCTTTGCTTCTCATTACTAATTCTAATCTTCTTTTTTAAACCGGTTGTAAGTTCCTCACCCGAGCAATCTAAAATACCATTAGCATCAACTTCAAAGACCACTATAATTTTTGATTTACCCTTTGGTGCCGGTGGGACTGCAACCTCAAATACCCCCAACCAGTTATTTTCTTTAGCCACAATACTCTCACCTTGGTACACATGCACGGCTATAGTAGTTTGGTTATCATTAATTGTAACATATCTTTGTCCCTTCTTGGTTGGTATTGGTGTATTTCTTAGGATAATAACACTCATAGAACCATCACCAATATTTATACCAAGTGATAAAGGGACGACATCTAACAACACTAAATCCTTCACTCATTTACTTATTTCGCAACTTAACTTTGCAGCAAGAACGGCTGCACCATAGGCAACCGCCTCATCCGCATGGATCCTTTTATTAAGCTCTTTCCCGTTGAAGAAATCCTGCAATAGTTCTTGTACTTTGGGTATCCTAGTTGACCCACCAACAAGTACTACCTCATCTACATCTTTCTTATTCATTTTTGCATCACTCAAACAAGTCTCCACTGTTGTTATACATTTACTAATTAAATCCGCGTTAAGATTTTCAATCTTTGGACGAGTAATTCGCATAGAAAAATCAAGACCCTGGTGCAGACCATCAATTTCAATAGTAGTTTCAGTAGTTGAAGAGAGAACTCGTTTAGCCTTTTCACAAGCTACCCTTAATCGCCCTAGTGCTTTTGCATTCCTACTTACATATGTCTTGTTTTTTTTGTTGAACTCATGGACAAAATGGTCAACCATTACATTATCAAAGTCTTGACCACCTAAGTGAGTGTCACCTGCAACTGCCTTGACTTTTATCTCACCCTTGTCATCGATAGTGACAAGAGAGACATCAAACGTACCACCACCTAAATCAAAGATGAGCACATTTGTATCTCGATTTATGTCGGTTCTCATGTTTAATCCATAAGCAATTGCAGCTGATGTAGGCTCATTAATTATTTGCAAGATGTTAAGTCCCGCTACATGTCCGGCATCCTTTGTAGCTTACCAAGGTATGACTCTGCAACCTCTTTAAGTTTCACAAGAACCATGGATGAAATTTCTTCGGCAAAAAACTCCTTCTTGATGAGTTTAGAACAACTCTATATAAATTGATCTTTAGGCTCAAGAATAGTTAGTTCTTGATCTGGAATATACAACTACAAATAATAAAACTTGCGGAATTTAAACGAACATATTTGTATTGTTTAAACAAGGTTTTTCATTATTTTCATCACTAAAAGCCCCAATTCTACATAAAATATGTAGAACGGTTTTAAACTTGTAACAGAAACATAATATGACCTTGAGGCTTAAAGAACACATACATACACGTTTTTTATGAAACGTGGGTTTCAAGAACGACTAATTCTATGTCATTAGGTCTCTTTATATAATAGAGAACCTAAGACTTACAAGGAAAAGATAATTACTAAATCTTTTGAATTCTATAAAGATATACTAAATCTTTTATGTTTATCATTATCTCCTAAATCTTCATTCAAATCTTGAATTTCATATCAACGATTTAGGTCCTTGTAGTTTCCAAGTTTTGACACATCAAATCTAAATGAATATTATCTAGAATATTCCTAACAATCTTCCCCTATTTGATTTGACAAAACTTATAGAATTAGCTTGGAATCTTCAAGTCTCTTCCCCTTTTTGACATAATCAAATACAAATCTGAAACTTGAACTTCCCCTTGAATGATCAACACTTTTTCTTCCCCTGAAAGTGTTCTATCATTCTTGTGTCTTCGAGGCTATATCAATTACATTGAAAATAAATCATCTTCTATTTGAAGTTAAAGTAGATTATCAAACTATGCATCACATCCCATCTAAATCAAGTAATCAGCAACATCATATCTTGTATGAAGGACATTCTTGGCCTTCAACAGATTTTTTTCGTTAAGATTCTGTTGAATTGCAGTTACACCAATACATAACATCTTATGTAGTAAGACTTTCCACTTCTTATTCAAACAAAATTAAATATATCTTCTTCTGTAATTGACTAATGAAGATTAAATATGTAACAAATAAACCTTCTTCCTTTATCTTCATCAAGCCTTCAACCTATGTGTGTGAATAATGTGATTCGTTTCACATTAATATCACGAGTTATTTTCATCCTCTTTTTATCGAGAATAAATAATAATAAGTGATTAAACCGGATACTATCAATAAACCGTAGTATGGAATGAACATGGTGTGTGTCATGTTTTCCAAAATATGATGTATCGGTTATGAGGAAGAAATCAGTACTAAATTTGTACCCATGAGTATCAGTAGCAAAATTCGAATTAATAAGATCAGTAGTAACTTGCTACTTTCCTCATTTACTACTGATCAGTAGAAACAATACTTATCAATTTTATTACTGATCAGTAGAGACCGAAATAGTAGAAACAGTGACCAGTAGTAAAAAGTTTCTACCTCTGTTGTGCGTACACCCGCTCATATTAATTGGGCTCCCATCTTCTGTTTTAATTCCAACCAAAACTTGCAGCTCACTTTTTAATAAATCGAATGGTCATGGATTGCTAATGGTGCGATGTGGTTTGTGAAGATACCAACTTAATTCTCATCTTTCTAGATTCTTCATGTTTAATTGTTAATCCAACCCCAAGTTCACCAAATATTCACCTTATGAATTAATTTTGGAATTACATATTGACAATCTCGCCAAAATTTGTCAGCATAAAACCAATAGTACACGTGTGAATTTATAATAAATTCATCATCTTTTTCCCTTTGTTCTTTACCTAGTTTTAGAATTATCGGTCTTTTTTTTTTTTTTCATTCGACCTCAAAACCCATTCAAGATTTAGCATGTATCATTATGACTTTGATGATAAGAACAAATATTTGAATTTTTCATGAAACACACCAATTGATTTATTATGCATTACTAACCTTTGATACATTGATTCATCATTGATAGATCCTTGTTTCATTCCAGATCTGGAGCCACCTTGCTCTGATACCACTTGATGAGTTTAGAACAACTCTATATAAATTGATCTTTAGGCTCAAGAATAGTTAGTTCTTGATCTGGAATATACAAATACAAATAATAAAACTTGCGGAATTTAAACGAACATATTTGTATTGTTTAAACAAGCTTTTTCATTATTTTCATCACTCAAAGCCCCAATTCTACATAAAATATGTAGAACGGTTTTAAACTTGTAACATGATCATAATATGACCTTGAGGCTTAAAGAACACACACATACACGTTTTTTTATGAAACATGGGTTTCAAGAACGACTAATTCTATGTCATTAGGTCTCTTTATATAATAGAGAACCTAAGACTTACAAGGAAAAGATAATTACTAAATCTTTTGAATTCTATAAAGATATACTAAATCTTTTACATTTATCATTACCTCCTAAATCTTCATTCAAATCTTGAATTCCATATCAACGATTTAGGTCCTTGTAGTTTCCAAGTTTTGACACATCAAATCTAAATGAATATTATCTAGAATAAATACGAGATCAGTAGTAATTTGTAATTCGGCCCCATCAGTACTAACTCTTGTAAGCAGCATCAAGTCTTGGTCAGTACTAACTGCAGCATTAGTAATATATCAGTAATATATATCCCAACAATCTCCCCCTAAACTTATTAATTCAGTTTGAATTAAACAAGTTTCTTTCTTTTCTCTTCTTCTTCTTTTGCTCTTCTTTAATCTCCTTCTTTCTGCCTTTGATCTCTTAATCTTCTTTGTTCATCCACATATGCTTTATTCTTTTGAAATAATTGTCTGTATTTTTCTGTATACATATTTGGATCATTTGGTCTTACAAAAGCACATCATACAATTTGATACAGAGTCTTTGGTGAGTGATTGTAGTCTCTTTCAATTAAATACAGCTCACATCTTCTGTTAGTTCTTTCAAAAAAGTACATATTAACTGTAGGAAGAACATTCCAAGCAAAGAGATTATCTTCATTTTCAATCTTTTCTTTATACTTCTCTGGATGGAATGCAGCATCAAACATTTCAGTTAAGTATCCAGCTCCAGTGTTTTTCCAGTTTTTATTTTTCATTCTAGGTTTTCCAATTTCCAACATAGCAAGAATATCACTTCTGTTAAAAGAAAATAACATAGGTTTCCATGCTTTAAATTTCTGAACACTCTTGTCTGCTCTGATGATCTCATGGATTCCATGATTTTCTCTCCAATTAAGAATAGGATTGTCTTGTTGGATTGGTTGTGGTTCATCTATGATTTGAGGAGTTTGTTTTAGTTTCTTTGTAGTTGAATCATCATCTTCTGTATTTTTCCTTTTCTTTGAACCTTGCTCTGAAGATTCACCAACTACAGTTTTTCTATTTAATACAATCTTGGGATCAATTTTGATTATATTTGAAGGTTCAACTGCTTGTACATCTTCATTCAATTGTTTCTTTTTCTCATTGCAGTATCTTTCAACTAATGTAATAACTTTCATTCTTCCAAAAGATTTTGCACTATGACCTCTTGATTTAAGAAATTCAACCATCATTCTTTTCTCTTCATCAAATGGTTGAGGCATGTCAATTTTGCATCTTTTACATTCATTGATTTCATTTTCAAGAAGTTGCAGTCTTTCTTCTTCAAATTTTCTTATCTTATCAAGTTCCTTTTGTTGACCTTCTATGACAGATTTATCTATTTCTTGAATTTCTTCAACTGTAGGTTGTTGTTCTTCCGGTTGAAGAGCTTTCAATTTAGCCTTTTCCTTTTCAGCTTTTCTTTTATTTTTAAGTGCAAGAGTTTTGGCACATTTTCTTCAACTTGATTTTTTATTGGACGTTAATTATGTTTTTCGTTGGCTATCTTTTTAACAAATATTGGCGAGTGCCCTTTTTAGTGAAACGGTCAAGGATATGGAAGTTCGCTTCGACATGAATGTGAGGCAGAAAGCGGTTTTCGATTGTTTACGGGCACCTCATGCTCAAGATTTTCTTCTAGTTATTCCCATAGACGGGTTAGGTCAACATATGTCACCTGTGGAATATCGTGCCATCCTTAAGTATCGTCTCATGATTCCATTATTTCCGGTTGATGCGTTATGCCCTGTTTGTCGCAAGGCAAGTTTGGATTCCTTTGGGGAACATGCGGTTCATTGTAAAGAGCTCCCGGGATTCAAGTACCGATACGATATGGTTAGAGACGTCCTTTTTGACATATGTCGGCGTGCCGGGATCTCCGCCAAGAAAGAAGCTCCTGTGAACTTTTTGACTGACCCGTTAGATAGAAGATCCATTCTTAGACCTGCTGACATTTTAGTTTTTGGATGGGTTGGGGGGAAACACGCATGTGTGGATCTAACCGGAGTTTCTCCTCTCGTGGGTTTGAGTAGTCGGGGTGTTACGGTGGGACAAGCTGCTTTGAAAGCCGCCTCGTGTAAAGTGACAAAGCACGAGAAAGCATGCATTGAAAATCAACACGTGTTCATTCCTTTCGCATTTGATACTTTCGGTTTCCTTGCGCCTGAGGCGGTGGAGCTTCTTAACAGAGTCCAACGTGTTATGCATAGCAATGTTATCACACCCAGATCCACAAATGTTGTTTTTAAAAGAATTATTTTTGCAATTAAAAAAGGCATAGCGGCGCAGCTTGTTGCTCGTTTGCCTTCTTTATCCATGTATAAAATGATATTTTGAAATGATAGAACATATATTATTAATTTTTTTCTACTACATAAGAATATTCGTTGCATTTTTTTCCCTTAGGGGTGTCACCTACATTAAAAAAAAAAATTAACACTAATTCGAAAAGTTTGAGGGCTTGCCCGGGCAACCCCGTGCACCATACTAGGTCCACCCCTGAAGAGGAATGCTGATAACTTTGTTTATATATCTCGCAGCTCGTACTTATCAAGACATAAGTACGATTTTTTAAGTCAATTAAACAAAAGATTTATGCATACATAATTTAAAAAACATATATATTTAAAACATATATATGGTATATATATGTTTAAAAAAGGACCAGAATCAATTTTAAAAAACGTATAATTCGAAATTTAAATTTATATATTTAAGATATATATGTTTAATAAAACGGAATTTTAATTTTAATTTTAATAAAAACATAAATAGAATAAATTCGAAAATTGTTTATGGTTATTTTAAAAGCGGAATTTTTCGTTTAATCTTGAAACCTGGCCTTAAGGATGAGGACAAACACAATACCACTAGGCTAAATGTCCTTTGGTATCTCTAAATTAAGTAATTTAAATTTTAAAAAACATAACAAACTTATAATCTAACCTACTGTTAGGATCCGGTGAAGACTCAAAAATTGGTGTGGATTGCGAGGATAATTATCAACCAATCATTTTTTTTAAATGGATCATTGTCAAAATTTTAGGATCTTTATGATGATGATAATGATCTAAAATTCTAAAAATGATCCTAATTTTTAAAAATGATTGGTTGAGAATTGTCCTTACAGTCCTCAGCAAAATTTGAGTCCTCACCCGATATCACTTCATCTAACCTAAGTATCTTTACGTATATAATTCCTTCCAGTCAGTAATTTTCTATACCGCAATTAGTTGTTGAGAATTACTGTCGAAGTTTTTATTATACCATAGTCAGCCTATATAAAACGTGTTTTCTCAAAACACGTTTAGCATCATTTCCATAATAGATTACTATATTTATTTCTTAAGTTTTTTTTGTTGGTATCTTCCTTTTTATATCTTGAAGTATGTCCGTCAATTCGGACGGGCTATGAAACTAGTATTTATATATAATTATATAATTATAACTTGGGTCATACTATTAAAATAGCCTTATATCTTATATACACAGACTTTGGAATATGTAATTTTTTGTAAGAGCATCTCCAATGGTACCTTTTTTAAAAGTTTATTACTATTCTAATAAGTCTTTGAAAGACTTTTTACCATTCTAATAGCTAGCTTTTTTAAAAGCTTATTGCAATGACTTTTTTTCTACTAAGAGCATCCCCAATGGTTAACCTTACAATAGCCATTACTTTTGCCACATCAACAATCTACTAACCAAAAACCTCTACATAAATAACATCTCCAATGGTTAATCTTTCCAAAAGTTTTTTCTTTAACAATATTTCCAATTTACCTTTATCTTTCTTAACTGTTTTATATATACCCCTTACATAATTTGACACTTTTTAGAACATCTTACTACATATAATATTTTTTAAAGTATCTCATACAAAAATATTATAATAATTGATATTAAATATTATATAATTTATTTATTAACTCATAAAAATATAATAAAGAATTTATGTATAATATATCTAAAGTTTAAAATGAAAAACTATTAAACATAGAGGACTAAAAAAGATAAATTTTGAAAGTCCATTAAAAGGTTAGTAGAAAAAAAAGTCTTTGAATAAGCTTTTAAAAAACTAGTTATTCCAATGGGTAAAAAGTCATCCAAAGACTTATTCAAATAGTAATAAGCTTTTAAAGAAGCTACCATTGGAGATGCTCTAACTTTTTAATGAACTTTCCATTCTTGTCTTTTTTTAAGTCCCCCTATGTTTAATAACTTTTCATTTTAAACCTTAGATATGGGCTATAGTTTTAGACTCGTGTTTTTTATTTAATATTTGCAATGTAATATTTTCATCTATTTAAATATTAATGCCAATTATTATAATATTTTTGTATGAAATATTTTAAAAATATTAAGTTTGATAAGATGTCAAAGAAAATTGCAATTTATATATACGGGGTATTTATGAAACATTTAAGATAGATAAAGGTAAATTAGAAATATTGTAAAAGAAAAAGCTTTTGTAAAAGGTTAACCGTTGGATATGTTATTTAGGAATAGTTTTTTGGTTAGTGGAATGTTGATGTGATAAAAGTAATAAGCTTTCGTGAGATTAACCATTGGATGAGTCAAACATTTATATTTTCAAGGCAACTTTTATCTTTAGATAGCATAACTCTTTAGTTAAAAGTTAGCATCCGTCTATATACGTAAAATTTAGGTTTAAGATATTAAAAAAAGTTAATGATATTAGCTTATGTTTAATTTTTTATAGTAAGAATTTGAGAGTCATAATCATCTAGGTACTGTAATTTTTTCTCTTAGTCATCAATTCATCTCCAATAACCGGCACCCACCAGCACCACCGGCAACCACCAGCACATCGCCTATTTGGTAGATATGCTTTAGCTCCAGGCGTCGGTATTCGCGGAGAAGGAAATATGTCGTTCTTTATTTTTCAGCGGTGATCGTACATGGAGCCATGGAGGAGATCTATGTGTTGGTGGCCTACGGCAGTAGTGGTGAGCGGCGGAGGCAATTAGGTAGGAACTTACTCATGGTGATCGATGGTGGTGCTGGTAGTGAGCGGCGATGGGAGCAGTTAGTGGCTATGGGATACGGTGGTGGTAAATGAATGATCTAGGGTCTGAAGGAGTTAAGTTTTGAGAGAGAAGATTTAACGGAAATGGGTTTGGAACATCAAAATTAAAGAGGATTTTCTTAAATAGCGGAAAGAGACGAACGAGAGGGATGTAGGTAGGGTGATTCGACCTTTTAACGAGCTACTCGAGCTCGAGCTCGTTTATATCGAGCTCGAGCCTATACTAATTCGATCTCGAGGCGAGTTCGAACATAAAATAAAACTTGATTAATTTCAGGAGCCGAGCCTAATAATTTAATACTCGACTCGGCTCGTTCGATAGCTCATTTAATCTCGAGGCGCCGAACAAGTGTTTTATACAATAAGTACAAGTTTTGATACAATAAGTACAACAATATACATATATTAATAGAGGTGTTAACGAGTCGAGTAATTAACGAGCTTTTCGAGTTTGTAAATTAGTTATTTTCATAAAATATGGAATTATAAACAAGTATCAAAGTCGAGCTCGAACGCTGTATATTCGAGCTCAAGCGCAATTTTAAAAGCTTATTCGAGTTCAAGTTGAGCTCGAGCCGAGTAAATACTAAATGAGCCGAGCCCAAATTTCCTGATATTTCACTCGACTCGAATTATTAACCCCTAGATGTAGGAGAGAAGGGAGAGATGAGAGATAGAGAGAGATGAGAGACAAAGGAAAGTGAGAAGACAAGAAAAAGAAAAGGAAAGAGAAAGAGGGAGACGACAGACTCACTCTAAAAGGTTTAATTTTCATTGTTTTGTAAAAAAAACATTAATTAGTGATGATTATAGTAAAATCTCTTTAACTTAATAATGTCAGGACCAGAGTAATTTAAAAAGTTATTAATTTACTGATAAATTAATAATTATTAATTTAAAGAGTTTTTAAGTAATAATTATACTATACGTACCAAACAAAGGCAAATTAGTCTATGCCTTTTAAAATTACATTGTATGCAATAAGAAAAGTTATGAAGACTTGAACTTTACAGAAAAACAAACAATTATTGAATCATAATTTCAGTATAATGTATTATATTTTTTTTCAATTTCTATGAATTATTAATTTATGATTTTCTTTGAACCGAAAATTATAGAAGGATCTCACAAAAAATTATTATCTAATTATTTTATCAGTTTTTTCAATTTTTTACATTGGCCCAAGTCGGGATCAAACAAATTTATTATTTTAAAGATTACATTAATTTACCGAGTATTAAATTAAAGAGATTTTACTAAAGTAAGAAAGTCAGTCATTAATAATCTGTTCTAATAGTATGTAAGTGTATAGTAATAGTCATTTCCATATAACTTTTGTTAAATAGGTTAATGGACATTTTCATAAATGGGTTTTTTTCAATTTTATATGAATTTTGTAGTTTGTACTTTGATCTACGCTTGATAACTTTTGTTAAACTTGGGGGATATTGGTTGGTGATTTGAAACCGGTTTGAAAACTAAATTGGAATCGGATTGATGTATATCAGATCAGATTGAATTCGAAACAACCGGAATGGGATCAGTTTGAGTACCAGTTTAAAATTCAGATTGGGGAAAACCGGATTGAAAGCCGGATTCGAGTATTTATAAGTCACTTGAGTGGCAAATGTACAAAAATATGGACCCGGTGTGGTTTCTATCGGATCCAATCCAGTTTCTACTGGATCCAATGTCTTCGGCCAAAACCCAGTTACAACCCAAAATCGTTTTCACCGACATTGACCGAATCTGGTACGCTTTTGAAATCAGATTATGTTTTTCTTTAAAATTGGTTTTCCCAGCATTGTGGGTTGTGCTCCTATAAGATTAACCAGTCGGTTCCATTTTAATTAGCAATAGCATCATATATGATGCCAGGGATGACAATTTTTAACCTGCTAACCTGGTAACCCGATCTGAACCTGAATTGTCACCCCTAGAAAAAGCTTATATGTTGACATTAGGGATGGCAACCGGGGGGGGGGGGGGGGGGGGGTCCGAGCGGGTTTTGGCATACCCGAACCCGAAATCAAAAACCGAAACCAATTGCTCCCCGATCCTCGTTGGGTTTATTTCGGGTTTTCCTCATCCGGGATTTTATAAATCCCGAACCCGCCCCATCCCCGAATTCTGCCCCCAAACCTAAAAAAAATACTTATATCATGTATAAATTATATATAGTATATATATTATATACAGAATAATAAACAAAAAATAATTTATATATATATCGAGGAGGGGCGGGGAATAATAAAAAAATAATAATTTATATATATTTGATAATTACGTGTAGTACTTAATCACATGTGATTTTAGTGTAAAATCAGATATGATTGTATATTTAATCACATTTGATGTTTTAGTTCAATCACATATGATTCAGTAGACAATGACATGTGATTCAATATGCGATCACATGTGATTCAGTATGCAATCACATTATGTGTTATTAATAAAAAAAAATTCTAAAATAAAAAATAAAAATAATATTTATTTTTTTAAAATGACCAAAATACCCCTCAATGTATAAAATATGTGATTAATCTTGACCATTAGATCTTACTGATCAATGCTTGAGATTTGTTACTCGGAACTTCGTAAAAATGATGGACCTCCTTGAACGTAACTCTTTAATTTCATAATGAATTCATATGTATTATTATTATGGTCATGGGTTCAAGTCCCGTCGTGGACAATAGGAGTATATTAGGTGTCGTTAAAAAAATGTATTATTATTTGTTTGAAATGATTTTGATGATCATACAAATGTTTCTAATAGTGGATTTAAAAAAGATTATATGTTTATTAATTAGTAGCATATGTTTTTTGTTGGAAAAAAAAATACTTTTGGACTAATTAACCATCAATTTGGATTGACATGCATTGATATGAAAGTTATATTTTTTTGGAAAATCATGAACATACAAAATTGATAATTTAATTATAAAACTGAAACCTTTGTATTTGGTTATGGATTATTAAGCATTTTATTCGACATATTTAAGTGAAAAACCTATGAATCATCTCCAAATAGGCTTATCTATTGTTATTAAAATTTCTAGAAAAGATAAATGCGGTTTTTTATACTGCTAATGAGGGTGGTTCTGATACGCACTAGCTCTGTCTACATTCATTGTCTTTTCTGTTTGTATTCGAATAGAGCTACCAAAAGGATTGACTAAATAATTTTTTCCCTGAATGTGTTTATATACATATGATGAATCAATGTCTCACAACCAACCTGCCGTTCGATAAATGAGAACCCATTAACTGTTGTGTTTTCCTAACCTGCTACATGCAGTTTGTGCTCATATAAGCTAGAAACATATAAACTTATTATTTTATGTAACACCTCAATTTTTTAAAACATCTTTTAAACATATTTTTAAATAAAAATAATACAATGTCCATTGTTCCCAAAATACGGTTTAACAAAAAAAAACCTTTGAAAAGATTATCAGAGTTATTAAATCCGGTGTTACAAAGATAATATCATAACCACAGGATAAACGGGATCTACCTACGAGCTCCCGAGCTAGACAACACTAGGCCACTTCTATCGCGACCCTCTAATCCAACGATCCTGAACCTGAGTACAAAGCCAAAAACAAGTAGTACGTGAGACAAAATAGTCTCGTGAGATACATGGGTTTTCGACCCATTCTCAAAAGATTTATAAAATAATATTTATAACATTAAAAATATTTATCCTTATCATTTCTTATTAATTCATAATTCATCTTCCATTCATTTAACCGTATAAACTAATAAGCTTACCGTAAGCTTACTCGTCATCTAATCACATACTTGTAAGTTATCTCTAAACTTACACTTTCGTTATCACATATGCGACGGACCTCTCCGAAGCCAACTCTCCCGATATGGGACGTCATAGGTAAACTATCAAGGTAATTGGGAACCCCCATCTTACCGAGATTCATAAGCTCTCCCCGATCCCGGGTCGTCATGCTCACCCATCATTGGGTGTCGTAAACTGTGACATTCTACTCTTTGCGCAGGGAGGTACCACCCCAAGTAGACGTCTCATGCTCCCCCATTTCTGGGCGGTCTTATTCCGGATATCTCATTCATCAAATATGAGCCTCAGCTCCATTCCTCAATTCATCACTTATTAGAATACACCTATTCTAATTCATCATATTACTCTCTTTACTTATTCATTTTCAAATCTCGACTTGCCAAGTCCTTTACTAATTTAAAACATATTTATCTTTTATAGGAATCATCTTACTTTAACTCTTCTTTGACTAGAATACACGTTTATTACTAGTCACTTATTACTAAAAAATCATTGTCTCAAGCTTTATTAATACATATTATTAATAAACCGATTATCAAGCTCTTTTAAATCATTATCTTTATTCATACATCTTATTTATAAAAACTCATTAATTACTTTTCATAATCATAATCTCTTTCAAAATCATCAATCATTTAGACATACTAAAATAGTCTATTACTAGCATTTTCTCATCATATCAATCATATCTTTATTAAAAACGTTTATTAATAAAGACTCTTAAAACATCATAGTTTTCAAAATCATTTGCTATGTACTCAGTAAAAGTCTCATGTACTCACCTTAGCCAAGCTAATTCCAAATCGTGTCTAACAACACGAATCCTTGCTTTCCAACTTGTGAAATGTCACCAATCTTTAGGTCTTCTTGACCTACCATCAATATCATCACAATAACTAGTTATTATCCATAACTAATCACTAATCAATCCATATTCACATTCCTAACCACCAAGTTCATCCAACTTGGTGGAATCTCAAACCCTAGTTCAAGATTTCCATCAATAAACCCAAATCAAACTTGTACACATCGATTACAAGCTTACAATGAGTGTTCTACACCCATGATTAGTCATCTTCCCCAAAGATGACATGGTTGGTTCCCCAAACCACCATTTTTACCCATACAAAGCTCACAATCAAGGTAGATAAGCAAGACAATCAAGAATACTTACCCTTGATGTTTCAATCCTTCAAGATGATGAAGATCTAAGCTCTTGAGCTCTAAAATCGCCCAAGTTTGCCCCCAAATCGGCTGCACTATGTGTGTGGTTGAATGAGGAATGAAACCCTAGCTCACACACAACAATATATATTCCAGACCAAATTCGCGCCGAGCTCGCGCCGCGAAGTGACGCGGGTTTGCCTGCTGGTTGCCGCTGAAATACAGACCTCGCGTTTCGCTCGCGTTTCGCTCGCGTTTCGTCGCCTGTTGTCTCAACTCGAGATTCTCGCGTTTCGCTCGCGACTGGCTCGCGTTTCGCTCGCGGCTCTTGTCTCAACTCTTGATTCTCGCGTTTCACCTCTGGAGCTCCTGTTCAACCTCGCGACTGCCTCGCGCCTGGCTCGCGCCGCGAGGGCTGTCTGGGTCAGTTTCTTGCCTTTTAAAATTGTTTCCATCCAAGTCTTGACCCATACTTGGTTACACCAAGTCCCAAACATCCAAACACTCGATAAAACACCACGGAGACTCGATTAAACATTTTACTACCTTTATTCCACAGTATTTCCGTTTAATTCATTAACCGAAAATTTCGGTCGTTACAACTATTCACCCCTTAAAAAGGATTCCGTCCTCGGAATCAACTCAAGGATTTCCAATCCACATTCCACTTCCAAATTAGGATCCAATAACACTTATGCATTTGATTGCCTTACTTGACTCCGTTAAACTCAAACGGGTCACAAACCAACTTGAGTTCTTAATACCCGAACGGGTCAAAATTTTACAATTTGACCTTAACACCTTCAATCATTTAATTAATCCCTTTATCCACATTAGGACGATATGACCCAATTAATACTACTAGTCAATTAACCAAAACGATTGTCAATGCCTAACTTTGACCAAATTGTCAACATTGACAAATTTTTGACTTAAGCACAAAGTCAACCATATCTTGATAATTTCTTTATCCACTAGTGGTTCCATTAACCATCAATTCCTTAACAATCGACCTTACATTCACGGTCCAACGCCAATCACACTCGGTTCCTAAATTCAACCCGAAATATCCAACGGTCAAAGTCGCACCCCCTTGACTACCATTATTTCCATTAATCCATTAACCACTATCATACACATGTAGATGATACATTATGCCTTTACTCTTGACTCACCACTTTAAACGAAAGTCAAAATCCAATTTTGACCTAAGTCAACAATCCACTAGTTGACCAACCTTAACTTATGAATAAAGTCAAACTTTGCTAAATTCCACATATTCTTTATTACTAAGGCATCGCTTCCCAAGCTTTTCGTTCCCTATTCCAGTATTTAAATTTCCTTTCTCAATTGTTTCTCTCTTCTCTGATTTCAATTTTCTACAATCGATTAACAAATTCCATCTAAATCGATACTGATCTCTATTACTTTTTAACTTTCATCCAATTACTTATACCACATATAATTTCCTTCAAATATCCTTATACCATACTTGAAATTCCCGATCGCCGGCTCTAGAGCCTCAATCATATCCAATTGTGGCCTAACCACCCATATACATCCTTCACCACTCATTGGCTACTAACCGATCTTGCTTCCTAGAGCATTCCTTTTTCATGAATCATGAACTTGTAGGCATCTCCTACACCTACTTATACTTAAACACTACCCGTGTTTTCAACCCAAGTTCTCACTTGCCATAAAAATCATAACAACAACTAACCATACGGTTCTACATACGTCAGATACAAACATCATATCCCTTATATAACAAATTATACTTTAACTATTTTATCTAGAGGATCGGAAAGCCTCCAATCCAACACGATCCCAAACTGTCACAATGATCGGAAAGCCTCCAATCCAAAGTGACTCATACAATACTATTTCATCTTGCATACAATCCATGTACGCATCTTTACACTTAGCATCATGCTATCATTTTCTTTCATATTTGACCTTCGATTTTCCACTTATACATTATACCACACGGTACACATAGAATCGTTTCTAGTGCTTTCCACCAATCTACTCATTTATCAATCGTCCTTATTCGATTCATTCTATCATTACTAAAACTTCTTATTTTATTTTTATTTTTTTTCTTTCACCCGGTCATCTTGAGTCAACCAATTGACTTCGATCGATACCCATACGTACACTATCATACTTTTTCAATAAACCTTTACCGAAACAAATTATTCACTCTTGATGTCACACCCGACATCCCCTACACAACCATTTGCCATGGCTATTTGCCAACACTCAATCAATCGTATCCAATCACTAAGGTTCCATTTTATATTTACATATATTCTTTTCTTTTTCTTTTTTTCTTTTTTCTTTTTTGTATTTCACGACTCACACTAACACTTATTACTTCGTTGTACTACCATTCTCATATGGAAAATATTCACCACCCTCATGATCCAACTTTCAATATTTTTACGCTAACATAATCCTTCCTATTCTTATTTCTCGCGACATACCGGTCGCCAACCCATTCGACTATACACATAATAACCCGGGGAGATTATCTCCCAAATTTATCTTTTCACATCATACATTCCATCAATAATTATTCTCACACGTAGATCACATAAGCACTATATTGTGCGACACATAAGCAATTAAATTCTAATCATCTATCAAAACTTTATAAATGAATTACCTGAAGCGGCTCCATGAGTTCCCTTCACCCGATTCTTGTTGGCGGTTGTTGCTGACGTGTCGTTTCTCTTCCTCGGGCACGCACTACTAAAGTGTCCCACCTCGTGACAAGTGTAGCATTCCACTTCTTCGAGGTTCCTTACTGTGCAATCCTTTGCTCGGTGCCCTACTCGTCCACACTTGAAGCATATGGCCGAATTTGCTTTACATTCTCCATGGTGATTCTTCCCACAACTTTGACAACTCCCAATACTACCATGCCTTGACGAACTCGATTTGAACTTTTCTTTTTTCATTGATCCTAAGATACTATCGAGCTTCTTCTCTTCTCCTTTTGACGCCGATTCTTGTGCTTTTCGCCGAAGAACCCTCTCAACACCTCGAGCGGTACAAATGGCCTCATCTAACGTAGCCGCCCGCTTGACTTCCAATTCAAACTCCGGTGGTAGTCCATTTGCATAACGAACCACCTTCATACGTTCCGTCGGGAAAGACTTGATTACAAACGGAAGTAATCCCGTAAACTTTTTGGTGTACTCTTCCACCGACATATCACCCTTCTTGATGAACATGAACTCTTCCAGCAACTCTTCTAGATCTCTCTCGGGACAAAACTTTTCCTTCAACCTACTCGTGAACTCCTTCCACGACATCTTGTACACTTTCCTTCCCAAAGTCTCATACATGGTATCCCACCATGTCAACGCTTCATCCTTCAACTGTCGGGATGCATAGGTGACCATATCTCTCTTCAAACACTTGCTACTCTCTAGTACTTGCTCGGTTTCCCGAATCCAACGCATCGTGACCTTGGGTTCCGAACTTCCATAATACACACCGGGGTTGCACGACATGAATGTCTTATATGTACAACCTTCCCTTTCATCCGACCCCGAATCATCACTTCCTTCGGTCGATGGCTCCTCGGTACGAGTCTTGCTACCCGAAGACTTACTTCCCCCACGGGACTTAGAATCATCTCGCCTTTCCACATTCAACCGGTTATCGATAATCCGGTTCATATCCACGTTCACCTCATCCCTCATCTGATGAAACAAATTTCTGATCGCTTCCATAGTTAACGGGGTTTGGTTTGCATCCAAACCGAAACCTTCTCCATTATTACCGGGATGAGTCGGGATTCGATTTGAATCCGTCTCGCGATCTTGTGGGATCTCTCCACTTCTTGGGTTCACCATTTGCTATACCAACATATTAAACCATTAAAATTCAAAGATTGACTTATTAGTCAAACATAGCCCATAAAGCCCAAACATTATCTTTTCTCTTAGGGATCGACCCTAACATACCCATACTTTACTGTCTCAACGGACTGATCAAGGACATCCTATGGAAACATATGGTCCTACTTAGCATAACTTAAGACTAGGGAGGTCAAACCTACCTAATTCACTTAAACTATAGCTCTGATACCAAGTTGTAACACCTCAATTTTTTAAAACATCTTTTAAACATATTTTTAAATAAAAATAATACAATGTCCAATGTTCCCAAAATACGGTTTAACAAAAAAAAACCTTTGAAAAGATTATCAGAGTTATTAAATCCGGTGTTACAAAGATAATATCATAACCATAGGATAAACGGGATCTACCTACGAGCTCCCGAGCTAGACAACACTAGGCCACTTCTATCGCGACCCTCTAATCCAACGATCCTGAACCTGAGTACATAGCCAAAAACAAGTAGTACGTGAGACAAAATAGTCTCGTGAGATACATGGGTTTTCGACCCATTCTCAAAAGATTTATAAAATAATATTTATAACATTAAAAATATTTATCCTTATCATTTCTTATTAATTCATAATTCATCTTCCATTCATTTAACCGTATAAACTAATAAGCTTACCGTAAGCTTACTCGTCATCTAATCACATACTTGTAAGTTATCTCTAAACTTACACTTTCGTTATCACATATGCGACGGACCTCTCCGAAGCCAACTCTCCCGATATGGGACGTCATAGGTAAACTATCAAGGTAATTGGGAACCCCCATCTTACCGAGATTCATAAGCTCTCCCCGATCCCGGGTCGTCATGCTCACCCATCATTGGGTGTCGTAAACTGTGACATTCTACTCTTTGCGCAGGGAGGTACCACCCCAAGTAGACGTCTCATGCTCCCCCATTTCTGGGCGGTCTTATTCCGGATATCTCATTCATCAAATATGAGCCTCAGCTCCATTCCTCAATTCATCACTTATTAGAATACACCTATTCTAATTCATCATATTACTCTCTTTACTTATTCATTTTCAAATCTCGACTTGCCAAGTCCTTTACTAATTTAAAACATATTTATCTTTTATAGGAATCATCTTACTTTAACTCTTCTTTGACTAGAATACACGTTTATTACTAGTCACTTATTACTAAAAAATCATTGTCTCAAGCTTTATTAATACATATTATTAATAAACCGATTATCAAGCTCTTTTAAATCATTATCTTTATTCATACATCTTATTTATAAAAACTCATTAATTACTTTTCATAATCATAATCTCTTTCAAAATCATCAATCATTTAGACATACTAAAATAGTCTATTACTAGCATTTTCTCATCATATCAATCATATCTTTATTAAAAACGTTTATTAATAAAGACTCTTAAAACATCATAGTTTTCAAAATCATTTGCTATGTACTCAGTAAAAGTCTCATGTACTCACCTTAGCCAAGCTAATTCCAAATCGTGTCTAACAACACGAATCCTTGCTTTCCAACTTGTGAAATGTCACCAATCTTTAGGTCTTCTTGACCTACCATCAATATCATCACAATAACTAGTTATTATCCATAACTAATCACTAATCAATCCATATTCATATTCCTAACCACCAAGTTCATCCAACTTGGTGGAATCTCAAACCCTAGTTCAAGATTTCCATCAATAAACCCAAATCAAACTTGTACACATCGATTACAAGCTTACAATGAGTGTTCTACACCCATGATTAGTCATCTTCCCCAAAGATGACATGGTTGGTTCCCCAAACCACCATTTTTACCCATACAAAGCTCACAATCAAGGTAGATAAGCAAGACAATCAAGAATACTTACCCTTGATGTTTCAATCCTTCAAGATGATGAAGATCTAAGCTCTTGAGCTCTAAAATCGCCCAAGTTTGCCCCCAAATCGGCTGCACTATGTGTGTGGTTGAATGAGGAATGAAACCCTAGCTCACACACAACAATATATATTCCAGACCAAATTGGCGCCGAGCTCGCGCCGCGAAGTGACGCGGGTTTGCCTGCTGGTTGCCGCTGAAATACAGACCTCGCGTTTCGCTCGCGTTTCGCTCGCGTTTCGTCGCCTGTTGTCTCAACTCGAGATTCTCGCGTTTCGCTCGCGACTGGCTCGCGTTTCGCTCGCGGCTCTTGTCTCAACTCTTGATTCTCGCGTTTCACCTCTGGAGCTCCTGTTCAACCTCGCGACTGCCTCGCGCCTGGCTCGCGCCGCGAGGGCTGTCTGGGTCAGTTTCTTGCCTTTTAAACTTGTTTCCATCCAAGTCTTGACCCATACTTGGTTACACCAAGTCCCAAACATCCAAACACTCGATAAAACACCACGGAGACTCGATTAAACATTTTACTACCTTTATTCCTCAGTATTTCCGTTTAATTCATTAACCGAAAATTCCGGTCGTTACATTTTATATGACACTAAATCCAATATTTATCCTCCCGTTGTAAAAAAATACTGAAACAAACACATATTAACTCTTTGAGAACCTCCGATTTTGTGGCTCAAATGGAAAAATAGAGCTATTGTTCAGCTTACTGAATATGTTTTCTTTGGATTATGCTTTCCCATGTGAATTATTGTTATCACTTGGATTATAGGATGATTGCATTGACAATTTTCCTCGGAATAATATAAAGTGTTTCCTTATGAAATTAGTCTATATATGTGACCGAATTTAAATTACTATCACTTTTGTAACGACCCAAAATTTTATGTTAAATAAATTATGTAAAAATATGATAAATAAGGATAAATCATTTAAAACACGTGCAAATTGGTTTCGCGTCATTTGGACATCGTATGAGAAAGTTACGGACGAAACCGTGTCGAAAAGGGCGACAAAAGTTGCAGCATGGGCTGCGACACCCAGATAGCGACGCTATCTGGGTTAGCGACACGATTTTTGATGGATTTCGGACAGTGACCCAAAATAGTGACGGGTTAGACGCGAAAGTGAGATAGCGACCGGAGTTAGCGACGCGAAAGGTGTCGCGAAAAGTCGCGGGAGCAGTTTTAGCAACACTAACTTGCAGTTAGCGACGCGATCTTGGTCGCTGCAGCCTTAAATGCGGGATTTGGCGCATTTGAACACATTTTCCTCCCCAAACTCTCTCTATAAAGTTCTTATACATATTTTGTGTGGAAATAGTCGTTCGGAGCCGTTTTTGGGATCCAAATCAAGTGATTTTGCTTCCATTGTTGAAGATTAAGGTAAATCTCTTCTTTCTCAACCTCTAGATGTAAAATTTGGGGAATTGGGTTGGGTTATTGCTAACCCTAGCTTGAAGTGTTACTTCAGATGGTGAAATGAGACTAGATAGCTTTGATCTATGGTATTTTCTCATAGGAAATGGATTTAGATATGGATCTATAATGGTCTTGAGTTTTAAGAAAAACCTAGGGTTTTGAATGTCACCAAAATTTGGGGAAAAGGGTGTTAGTGATTAATTAGTGTTATGAGACTAATATTAGATCATAATGATGTCAACTTTGGGTTGTGGTTGGGTTCGGGTTTGTTGGTGAAATCTTGGAATTAGGATTCTCGGATTTCCACCAAGTTGGATGAACTTGGTGGTCAAAGATGATGCTATAATTTATGTGATATCTAGTTATTGATGATAACTATAAATGTGATGATTATGTTGATAGGTTGCAAAGACTTATATGTTGGAGTTATTCCAAAGGTGGGAAGAAAAGATCCGTGTTGATAAACGCGAACTGGATTCAGCTATCGCTAAGGTGAGTACATGAGACCTTTAAACTGAGTACATAGCAATAAGCTTTATTCTATGGATCTTTATTAATAAATATTTTGATAAAAATAGTGACTGAGATGATAAGAAAGTAGGTATAATGTGATACTAGAATATGTCTAGTATGGTTGATGAATTGAGAAGTAAATATGTTAAACTAAAGTGATTATGAAATCATTATTAACGAACCATTATGATAAAGCTGTTAATTAAAAGATGTGTATTGGGCCTTTATTAAATAATATGTATTAATAAAGCAGTTGGCAATGCTTTTATAATAATGAGTATTGATTGGTAAAATTTACTATATAATAATAGTGATGAATGAATGTATATGAAAATGAATATGATGTGACTAGTGATAAATATGTATTCTAGTCAAAGAAAATATAAAATTATTATGATATCAATGAAAGTAAGAAATGTACCTTTTGAAATAAGTAAGTATGGACCTCCTAGGGTTCATAGATGTAGAAGTATGTGAGAGTTGCTAAAGATCGAGTCCATGGGACTATATGGGTACGTTCACGCTATGTTGAACTAATTATATATTTTTATTATCAGATAACTAACTTGTTTGATGTTCAGGGGCGGAATTAGTATAGAGCACACGGTGGCACGTGCTACTACTTCAAGTATTTTTGTTTTTTACCTTATATATTTAAAAAAAATTTAGTCCAAACATTTCAAATCATTTTTCTTTATTTTCCTTATTCAATATTTTATTTATAAAATATAATGCAATTTTATAAACCAACATTTTTATAGATTAAAGACCTATTCAATATCTCAAATTAATCTTAAAAAAACCTCTAACTATTAGTTAATAGTTCACATCCAAAGACAACCCTAACATTTAAACCAAATAAAAAAATATAAACTGTGTATTTTAGATTTTGTATTATGTTAATAAAATTAATAATTCTTTTGTAGGTTAAAGAAATATATTCTTGAAGATTTGTTGGTGTATGTAACTAAAAAGGAAGATATGTAATATAACTTTTTTGTGTTAAATTTGTTTTTGTTTCGGGACGTTGCCACTGAGATCCCACTAGAGGTCGCAGTCCCCTTAATCCTGTTTTTTTATCACCACAAGGGTGCTATCGCTGGTAAAAGTTTCTAATTCCGCCCCTGTTGATGTTTGATGTGATAGCCGAAAGCTTTGACTGGAATAACTGTTAGGTTTATGATAAGAGATAGATGGTGGTGACGCGGGGAATCCCCGGTCATTGAGACGAGTGTATATATGTTTGTACACCAGACTTTTATGGACTTCTAGTACGCATATGTTTACCTAGTCGTGGTATGATTCTAGTACATATATGTTTATGTATTAGAAATGTTGGGTTTCCAGTACATATATGTTTATGTACTGGATATGATTGTGCTACTAGTACATATAAGTTTATGTACTAGATATGATTGTGCTACTAGTACATATATGTTTATGTACTAGATATGATTGTGCTTCTGGTGTAACGACCCAAATTTTGTGTTAAATAAATTATGAAAAAAATATGATAAATAAGGATAAATCATTTAAAACACGTGGAAATTAGTTTCGTGTCATTTGGACATCGTATGAGAAAGTTACGGATGAAATCGGGTCAATACTTTGTTGGAAACAAGTTTGGAAATCAAAATGGTATTTCTGGGAATTCTCGTGAACACGAGAATGGACTCGCGAACACGAGTAAGCAAATCAGAGATCGGAACTCGCGGACACGAGTTGGGACTAGCGGACGCGAGTTGGACACGAGAATGGCCGGAACGCGTAAACTCGCGAACGCGAGGTGTGGATCGCGAACGCGACATCTGTCAGATTCATATAAAAAACGGGATTTTAGGGTTTTTGCTCACTTTCTCTCCATCCCAAAGGTGCAGCCAATTTTGGGAGCTCTTGGGGGCGATTTTGGTTGTTCTTGGGCATAGAACACCACCATACATGAAGATCTTCAAACCTTGTTAAAGATCTAAGGTATTTTCATCTCCTAGTTAGTTTTGTAAACAAGATTTGGGGGAAATCATAATTTTGAATGTGATGTGTTGGAATCTTGTTAAAGATGGGTAATGAGGGTGTAGAACACCCATAGGAAGTATGTAGACCATGGATCTATGGTTAATTTGCAACTTGGAAGTAGTTGTATGAACTAGGGTTTATGGATCTCCACCAAGTTGGTGAACTTGGTGGTTGGGGTTGATTATGTTGATGTTAGATGGTGTCTAGTTATGGATGATAACTAGAAATGTGATGATTATGTTGATAGGTTGCAAGGACCTAAAAGTTGGAGACATTCCAAAGGCGGGAAGCAAGGATTCGTGTTGATAAACACGACATGGATTTAGCTATTGCTAAGGTGAGTACATGAGACTTTTAAAACTGGGTACATAGCAAATGGTTTTTGAAAATACATATGATATGTTATGGGTCTTTATTAATAAACGTTTTGATAAAGATAGTGACTGAAAAGATAAAAAAGTAGGTGTAATGTGATACTAGAATAAGTCTAGTATGATTGATGAATTTGGAAATATAAATATGATAAACTAAAGTAATTGTGAAATCTTTATTAAGGAACCATAATAATGAAGTTATGGAGTAAAAGAATGTATATTAAGTCTTTATTAATAATTACGTATTAGTAAAGAAATTAGAAATGATTTGATAAGTAATGAGTATCTACTGGTAATAATTACCAATAAAAGAAAAGAACGGATATACATGAAAATGATTATGATGTGACTAGTAATAATTATGTATTATAGTCACGAAGAGATAAAAGTATTATGGTGTCGATAGACAAGAAATGTATCTTATGAAATAAGTGAATATGGACCTCCTAGGGTTCATAGATGTAAAAGTATGTGTGGATTGCTTATGATTGAGTCCATGGGACTATGCAGGTACGTTCTTTATGTTGAACTAGATATATATAGTTATTATTAGATAACTAACGTGTTTGATGATTGACGAGATAGCCAAGGGCTTAGATGAAATAACTTGAGGAGTTATGATGAGTGATAGTGTGGCGGTGATTCGGGGGATCCCCGGTCACTTTGGATGGGGTGGAATGGGCATCGACCCATGGACCATCATGTGTTAGGAGGCTTGCTACCGGACAAGATCCGGCTAGAAATCGGGTAACGGTAGATTGGGCGATTCCCTCTTGCCGTTACCATAAGGCTTATTAAGGCGAGGGATCCCCGATTAATAAGTACGTGAGTTGATAGGTTATTTGGAGATGTTCCAAATAACTAGTGGTGACAGCCAAAGAGTAGAAAGCGATAGGGTCACAATAGGGTGACTTGACGGTATTGATGTAATATATATATATATATATATATATATATATATATATATATATATATATATGTGTGTGTGTGTGTGTGTGTGTGTGTGTTTATATATATATCTATGAATTGATTATTATTATTATTGGGGTCTAAAACTCATGCATCTCACGAGACTATTTTATCTCACGTACTGCGTTTGTTTTTGTGGCTATGTACTAAGGTACAGGTTTGAAGTGATAGAAGGTTGCACTAGAAGTGGCCTTGATTTGTTTAGCTCGGGAGCTCGTAGGTAGATCCCGTTTGCCTATGGTTTTGATATACTTGGTGACACCGTATTTTTGTATACTCTAATAAAGGTTTTAAAGTTTTTTGTTAAATTGTATTTTAGATTACATGGAAAATGTTGGAAATCGTATTTTAAATATTTTAAACGATGTTATAAAAATACGGGTGTTACATCTGGTACCTATATGTTTAGGTACTAGATATGTTTGCTAGGGAAGCAAGGTTGATAGAGTCACAATAGGGTGACTAGACGGTATTGATATAGTTATATATATATATGTTATATACTTATGAAATGATTATTATTATTGGGGTCTAAAACCCATGTATCTCACGAGACTATTTTGTCTCACGTACTACGTTTGTTTTGTGGTTGTGTACTAGGTATAGGTTTGAAGTGATAGAAAGTTGCACTAGAAGTGGCCTAGAGATGTTTAGCTCGGGAGCTCATAGGTAGTTCTCATTTGTCTATGGTTTTGATATACTTGGTGACACCGTATTTTTGTATACTCTGATAATGGTTTTAAAGTTTTTGTTAAACTGTATTTTTGGTCAGCATATTGAATGATGGAAATTGTAATTTAAATGTTTTAAACGATGTTATAAAAATACGAGTGTTACAACTTGGTATCATAACTATAGTTTAAGTGAATTAGGTTGGATGTCCATCCTAGTCTTAGACTGTAGCAATAGGAATGTAAGATTCCTTGAGATCGATAGGTTGACCTTGAGACTTTATGTTAAGTTTAGGGTTGGACCTAGGGGACCTATAGAAGTTGTTATGAAATGTGCAATGTGATGTCTTTTGGGACCGTAGGGCATTGGAATGATAGGGTCGACCCCTATGAGAAATGCCATGTTTTGATCTAATTATGTTGTTTTTGACTGTCGAGTCGGCCGTTTGGGTCTTGTTTGTTGGATACGTTGGTATGGAGAAAGAATGAATGTGAAAAGTGGACGAACTCCACACAATTGGGAAAGGTGATGAATGAGGACATGAACCAGATTTTTGATAATCGAATGAATGAGGGTGGACAGAATGATTCCAATACCCGTATGAAGGAAGAGTCATCGAATGACGAAGCCCGTAGTGGGAAGTGTCTACATAAAAGGGTAGCAAGATGTACTCGGGAAAAATGGAACGATGTTGTATAAGGCCTTCTAGCGAATAAAATCGATGTGTAATTCGGAAGTTCTGAACCGGAGGTCGCGAGTGGGTGGATTCGGTAGATTGAGACGTGTTAGAGAGTGGCAAACGAAGGAAGAAAGATATGGTAAATTTGGCATCACCATTATTGAAGGATGAGGCGTTGACACGGAGGAATGTGTCGTATGAAACCTCAGGAAAGAGAGCGCCGTACAAGATGTTGTGCAAGGAACTCGCGAGTGAGTTGAAAAGGGAAGTCTGCCCAGAAGGAAATCTAGAGGGGGTTCATGATGCAACCTCGGAGATCTTAGGTGAAATTGATGTTATGTGGTTATGGCTTAATTGTTTGGTTGTTGCACGAATTGGTGCTTATAGAAATTGGAGATGAGTTGTACGATGTGGAGATTTATTTTGGAAATAGTCTTCATGGTTAGTTATGTGTATGAGAAATATATATTGGAAAGGATTATAGACAGATGTGTCGCATGTAGTAAGGATATAATGGTTGACGCTATTATGTAGCATAAAAGGATGAGACACGAGATGGGTAAATGTTTCCAATAAGAGGATGATAGTATAAAGAAGTACTAAGTCTTGTTAAGAAATGTTAGTGTGGATGGGAATTTTAGATATGGAAACTTGAGGAAATGGAACTTGGATGTTCGGCGGGAATCCGGATAAGTAATGTAATGATTGTTAAACGTGAATGGTAAGGAAAAGAATGACTAATGTAATGATGTCTTGGAACTCATAAATGGAAAATATGTGGAAAAGAGTAAGTGTCGGGAATGACGAATGTTGATTGTTGATAATGGTTGAGTAAAAAGTTGGCATGTAGCCATAGCGAGTTTTGGGACGGGATTGATGGATTCGATACTAAGGATAAGAAGATAATAATTGGCAAAAGGTCATAGTAACGGTATAATAGTATATGTCATAGTGTAGTGTGAGACTACGATTGAGAAAATGAATGTTTCTATGTTTCACGACGTGGAAAGAATAGAACATTGAATGTTGGGCTATCGGGTGCTAGGTCATGGTTTATAAGCGTAGACCGGAGTCGATTAGTTGACTCAAAGATGACTGGGTCGGCCGGTGAATTATGGTTAATGGAATGGAGTAGTAGTCTCTCCGGTGGTGAGAAAAGATTGGGAAATGTGAAAACGAGAAAATGAACCAGTTAAGGGTAGTTAATGTGTAAGTGAAACGATAAACGGTAGTCGGAGATTTTATCGGTTTACCCGCGCAGTACTATGCATGTGTATTATGTGATGACCTTTGAAAGCATACGATAATGGGAAAGTAATGTTATATGAAACGTGTTAACTAGTATGTCCAATGGGAAATATGTTAAATATGAACTAAAATGATAATGTAATATTGTGGGAAATGTTCTAGATTGCATGACGAATAAATAGACTATTGAATGAGTGAGAAAGTAGCAAAGTTACGTGATGCGAAAAGATGGATACTGGATGGTATAGGTGTGGCATATACATATGTTTGTATATGTGCACGGTAGAGATGTTTATATGGTATTGGTGTGGCATATACATATGTTTGTATATGTGCACGGTAGAGATGTTTACATCGTATTGGTGTAGCATATACATATGTTTGTATATGTGCACGGTAGAGATGTTTATATGGTATTGGTGTGGCATATACATATGTTTGTATATGTGCACGGTAGAGATGTTTTATACGGTAATGGTGTGGCATATACATATGTTTGTATATGAGCACGATAGAGATGTTTTTATGGTATTGGCGTGGCATATACAGATGTTTGTATATGTTACGGTGAAGATGTTTAGTTGGTATTGGCGTGATACATATGTGCATAAATATGTTTTTATATACATATGGTGAATGTAGAACCATGTGGTTAATGAGTATTGATATTATTTTATGATTAATGAGAATTTGGTTTGAAATGCGGATTGCATTTAGGTCATGTATGTGTAGGAGATGCCCATGATTTATAGAACACGAGGGAAGAGAAAATCCTAGTGAGCAAATCACTACTTGGTAACCAAGATATGGTAAACTTGTATGAAATTGTGGAATGTGTTGCAGTAGAAGATGTAATACCGATAAGTGAGAATGAAAGTTATGAAAATGGTCGATGTGATGCAAAGACGATTGAAAGGATACTAAGCAATGGTATAAGTGACCGAATGAAGGTTAAGAAACGGTAAATGCTAGTTTGATCCTAAGAAAAGGTGCGACTCTCTGATTATTTGGAGAGAAAATTGAAATTGGAAACGGGAATGATTGTTAAGGAAACAATGATGGGTAGAACCGGAAGTGATAAGTTGAGAATGTTATCCCGTGAGTACGTAATTTGTTAGTTGGGAAAAGTATGGTTGACTTTATGCAAGAGTCAAGTTTAGTCAATTTGTGATTGGTTGACTTGGTCAAAGGTGGGCTTTGACTCTCGTGTTGAATAACTAGTGAATGTTGAGAGCATAATGTATCGATTGTATGTATGTGAAAAGGTTAATGGAATAATTAAAAGAGTTATAGTCGGATTATGCGACTTTGACCCGTTGGGTGTCTAGAGTTGAATTTGGGAATCAAGTATATGATTATTGATGGATCATTAATTAAATTCGATGGTAGAGGAAAGAATGATTAATGGAACATTTAGCAAGTAAGGAAATTGTTAAAGTATAGTTGACTTTGTGCTTAAGTCAAGGAATTCTTAGACAATGTTAGATTATGTCGACTTGGTCGAAGCTAGATTTTGATATCCGTGTGGATCAATTAGATGATTGCAGTGATTGGGTTTTATCGTTTCTATGTGTATAGCGGGTTTGGTTAAAGGATTTAAAGTGTTATGGTCAAAATGTGCAATTTTGACCCGTTTAAGCGTTATGAGTTAAATATTGGGTTTTGATTGTTTGGGCCTATCGAGGTTAAGCGAAGGTATAAATGTAAATAGTTGGGTGAAATGTAATGGGAAAAGTTTGATGGTAATTTTTGAGTGATTCCGAGTACCGGATCCTTTTAAGGGGTGGATAGTTGTAACGACCCGAAATTTTGTGTTAAATAAATTATGTAAAAATATGATAAATAAGGATAAATCATTTAAAACACGTGGAAATTGGTTTTGTGTCATTTGGACATCGTATGAGAAAGTTACGGACGAAACCTTGTCGAAAAGGGCGACAAAAGTTGCAGCCTGGGCTGCGACACCCAGATAGCGTCGCTATCTGGGTTACCGACGCGATTTTTGATGGATATCGGACAACGACCCAAAACAACGACGGGTTAGACGCGAAAGTGAGATAGCGACCGGAGTTAGCGACGCGAAAGGTGTCGCGAAAAGTCGCGGGAGCAGTTTTAGTGCAGTTAGCGACGCGATCTTGCGGTCGCTGCAGCCTTAAATGCGAGATTTGGCTCATTTGAACACACTTTCCTCCCCAAACTCTCTCTATAAATTTCTTATACAAATTTTGAGTGGAAATGGTCGTTTGGAGCCGATTTTGGGGTCAAAATCAAGTGATTTTGCTTCCATTGTTGAAGATTAAGGTAAATCTCTTCTTTCTCAACCTCAAGATGTAAAATTTGGGGAATTTGGTTGGGTTATTGCTAACCCTAGCTTGAAGTGTTACTTCAAATGGTGAACTGAGACTAGATAGCTTAGATCTATGGTATTTTCTCATGGGAAATGGATGTTAATATGGATCTATGATGGTCTGGAGATTTAAGAAAAACCTAGGGTTTTGAATGTCACCAAAATTTGGGGAAAAGGGTGTTAGTGATTAATTAGTGTGATGAGACTAATATTGGATCCTAATGATGCCAACCTTGGGTTGTGGTTGGGTTCTGGTTTGTTGGTGAAATCTTGGAATTAGGATTCTCGGATTTCCACCAAGTTGGATGAACATGGTGGTCAAAGATGATGATATAATTTATGTGATATCTAGTTATTGATGATAACTAGAAATGTGATGATTATGTTGATAGGTTGCAAAGACCTATATGTTGGAGTTATTCCAAAGGCGGGAAGCAAAGATCCTTGTTGATAAACGTGAACTAGATTCAGCTATCGCTAAGGTGAGTACATGAGACCTTTAAACTGAGTACATAGCAATAAGTTTTATTCTATGGATCTTTATTAATAAATATTTTGATAAAAATAGTGACTGAGATGATAAGAAAGTAGGTATAATGTGATACTAGAATATGTCTAGTATGATTGATGAATTGGGAAGTAAATATGTTAAACTAAAGTGATTATGAAATCATTATTAACGAACCATAATGATAAAGCTGTTAATTAAAAGATGTATATTAACGAACCATAGTGATTATGAAATCTTTATTAACGAACCATATGAAATCATTACTAATAATAGTGATGAATGAATGTATATGAAAATGAATACGATGTGACTAGTGATAAATATGTATTCTAGTCAAAGAAAAGATAAAAGTATTATGATATCAATGATAATAAGAAATGTACATTATGAAATAAGTAAGTATGGACCTCCTAGGGTTCATAGATGTAGAAGTATGTGAGAGTTGCTAAAGATCGAGTCCATGGGACTATATGGGTACGTTCACGCTATGTTGAACTAATTATATATTGTTATTATTAGATAACTAACTTGTTTGATATTTGATGTGATAGCTGAAGGCTTTGACTGGAATAACTGTTAGGTTATGATAAGAGATAGATGGTGGTGACGCGGGGAATCCCCGGTCATTGAGACGAGTGTATATATGTTTATACACCAGACTTGTATGGACTTCTAGTACGCATATGTTTACGTACTAGTCGTGGTATGATTCTAGTACATATATGTTTATGTATTAGAAATGTTGGGTTTCCAGTACATATATGTGTATATATGGATATGATTGTGCTACTAGTACATATATGTTTATGTACTAGATATGATTGTGCTACTAGTACATATATGTTTATGTACGAGATATGATTGTGCTTCTGGTACTGATGTGTTAAATCTAGTTATAAAAATGTCTCCTTAATACTACTAATCTAGACTACCACATTCATAGGCAAGTATACCTAATCGTGGGTAATATAGTTTAGGTACGTATTTCGGGTTATCGTATCCGCAGGGAACAGTTAAGTTGATTCGTAAAACTAGAACTAAGTGAATTAATCTAAAAGTAATGATTTAGAAAGGGCTTTTCTTTTATCAACTAAAATTATAAAAAAGATTAAACTAAAATAAAATTACTTTTAGAGAATTGTTTTAAAGAGATTTAAAAGGGTATTCACCATGATTGAATCCATCAGGGTCTATGTCTGGTTGTGAAGCCCCGATTACTTCTAATATTCTAGAGGTCACGGTATTAGATTCGTCTCAATTCCGTTTAATGAACTAGACACAACAAATAGGAATTCCTTCTCTCAAAAGTTGTAATCGAATCATACCTCGTGTTGTCGATTTTTATAGGTTTGGATCACCTAACCCCTCTAACCTAGAACTTCCGTTACTACGGTTAGACATCCGATTACTGATATTGACATATTTATACATATATTTATATGCCAATATACCTATTTTTGTATGTGTTTATTGATTAGAACATGATGTTATCACTCAAATATAGTTCCCATTGTATTTTTCAGGCTACAGAAGAAAAAATGTATCAAAAACGAGTCAAAACGACACAAGAAATGAAAATCTGCAGAAATTGGAGAGATAGCGCCGCTATCTATGGATAGCGCCGCTATCTATGGACGCTATCTGTATCGATATTTTCTACCAAAACGCGGTTTCGAGTCTCTGTTTGCCGAAGAAAAGAGAGATCGCGCCGCTATCTTTAAGATAGCGGCGCGAATTAACGCGGGTCTCCGAAGAGCGACGCGATTTCTTGAATAGCGACGCGATTTTTAGCGATCTGACATATATTTAAGCGAGGATTGCAGATTTGAAGAAAGAACTTTTAACCTAATCAAGAGGCAGCTAAAAAATACCCTAGGGATACTATTGTGCACGAATTTTTAAGGTTTCAAGCATCAAGATCTTCAACTCCATTCATATAATTCGGTTTTTAATCGTTATTTATCGATATTATGTTTGTTCTATTGAATTCTTACGTTTGTTTTGTGATTTTTAGCATGTCTATGTGCTAAATCATTTAATATTCGCTATGACTAGATGAAAACTAGGATTTATGTTTGGTATTTTTTAGGATTTTAATATTGGATTTGAACATTTGTTTTTATATCAAAGAACCTTTTGATTTATTCTTGAATTTTGATTGTTTGAACTGTTAATTATTGGTTTATTTTGTTGAGTGACCACTAGCAATTGTAATTGATAATTACTTTAACTTTTCACCACCGGTGACGTAGTTGGCAATCCACTAGACTTAGGGATTCGATTTTAGACATCAATAACTTAGATAAAATTGGAAGTCTAATCTTAGTAACGACCAAGTTTTAGATTAGAAGGCGACGGAAATCCGAACCTAGATATAATTTACAAACCAAAGTGTGACCGTAGTGTATTCCTTAGGAAATATTACTATAGCCATTGTAGGAAGCTAGTGACCACTGCTTACCTAACTTCTAGAATACCAATTAAATCGGGACTTAACCAACCAAACCTAGAACTAGATGGAATCGGTCATAGTGAATATTCCCTCTCAAATTTGAACACAGTTTTATTACTTGTCAGTATTTTAGTTTTCAAAAGTATAAAAGTTATTTTTATACAAATTATGTTAATTAATTTAAGAAAACCAAAAATCCCTACTTTATGCATTTAATTAGATTAAACTATTAGTATTATTTTACTTAGTCAGCATAACTGTTCCCTGCGGAAACGAATATACCCGAACGTACTTACTGAACTGTATTACTCACGATTAGGTCATAGTTGCCTAAGAGTGTGGTAATCTAGAGAAGGCGTCTTTAGGTGATTATTTTATAACGGGTTTTCACACATCAAGTTTTTGGCGCCGCTGCCGGGGAACAGTTGCGTGCTTAGTAAATTAGAACTAATATTTTAATTGATCATTGTCTAAGAATTTATTCTTGGATAAGTTATTTTGCTTTTATTGATTCTAGTAAACAGTTGCGTTTTTAACAATTGTCTTGAGGTTTTGCAGGTGTATGACCCGTAGCTCTGACTCTGATCCGATAATACCGTATACCGAGCCAGAGAGACTTTTTCGCCAGTGACGTAGAGCAGTTTTAGCAGCGCAATATCTAGAATCAATCAACTTTCGAGCTATTGACAACCCCATTTTCAATATGGGAGATAATAATCCACCAGAGCCGCCACCAGAGCAGCCTATGTGGAACATCAGATAGACGCCACCAATTTGAACACAGTTTTATTACTTGTCAGTATTCTAGTTTTCAAAAGTATAAAAGTTATTTTTATACAAATTATGTTAATTAATTTAAGAAAACAAAAAATCCCTACTTTATGCATTTAATTAGATTAAACTATTAGTATTATTCTACTTAGTCAGCATAACTGTTCCCTGCGGAAACGAATATACCCGAACGTACTTACTGAACTGTATTACTCACGATTAGGTCATAGTTGCCTAAGAGTGTGGTAATCTAGAGAAGGCGTCTTTAGGTGATTATTTTATAACGGGTTTTCACACATCAAGTTTTTGGCGCCGCTGTCGGGGAACAGTTGCGTGCTTAGTAAATTAGAACTAATATTTTAATTGATCCTTGTCTAAGAATTTATTCTTGGATAAGTTATTTTGCTTTTATTGATTCTAGTAAACAGTTGCGTTTTTAACAATTATCTTGAGGTTTTGCAGGTGTATGACCCGTAGCTCTGACTCTGATCCGATAATACCGTATACCGAGCCAGAGAGACTCTTTCGCCAGTGACGTAGAGCAGTTTTAGCAGCGCAATATCTAGAATCAATCAACTTTCGAGCTATTGACAACCCCATTTTCAATATGGGAGATAATAATCCACCAGAGCCGCCACCAGAGCAGCCTATGTGGAACATCAGATAGACGCCACCAATTCCCACTACTCCATCTATCACAGTTCCAGAATTGAACAATATCAATTTTGAGATTAAAGGTCAATTCCTCAGTATGGTGCGGGATCTAAACTTCGATGGCAGATTATGCAATGATCCTAACAGACATCTCGAAAATTTTCTGGAAATCTGTGAGTTGTTCAAACAACGAGACGTGTCGTTGGATGCCATGAGAATCAGATTTTTTCCCTTCAGTTTAACTGGGGATGCAAGAGAATGGGTTAAATCATTAGAGTCGGGCTCAATTACGACTTGGGATGAATTCCGAAGTCGCTTTATTACTCGATATTTTTCACCTGCTAAGGCTGACAAATTAAAAGCTGATATTATGGCTTTTATGCAGGATTCAGGTGAAAAGTTAACGGATGGTTGGGAGAGATTGAAGGGTCTATTGAGGAAATGCCCAAACCACGGTTTCGAGAAAAACAATATAAGACACATATTTTATAGGGGATTGGATTACACATCTCGGTCCCTTCTCGATTCGTCCAGTGGTGGGTTGTTCATGTACAAAACTCCAACCCAAGCATATCAACTCGTTGAAGACCTAGCTATGAACATTATGGAATGGCAAACTGACAGACGAACTGGTTAATTGAATATGGTGGATGATAGACAGAATGATGAAGTGGCCGCCTTAAAGAACAGTCAACAAGCATTATCTCAACAATGGGTACCGTAATAATTATCAAGGTGGAAATCAAGGGTACAACAACAACAATCAGGGGTACAACAACAACAGAGGTTATAACAACAATAACCAAAACAATAACTATCCCCCGAGAAACTCGAACCCCCTGGTTACCAACGTGATAATCAGATAAATCAACCACCGCGAGAGAATGCTGCAGGTCAAGGGCAAAAATCCTCAATGGAAATCATGTTCGAAAAGTACATGGAAAAACAAGACAAGAAAGCTGAAGAACAAGATCAAATTATCAGGAATCAGCAAGCAGCAATTCAAAGTCTAGAGAGAAACATGGGTATGATTGCTGAAGTATTAAAAGATAGACCGCAAGGCAGTCTACCACCCAGAACATAAGACAATCCAAAACGAGGATTCGAAAATATTAAAGCTATCACTACTCGAAGTGGTAGAACGGTGAGTCCACTTGTTTTCAATACTAATGAAAAATCTTCTAACAGGTTGCAGAGGAGATTTTAATTGAAGAAGAGGAGCCAGCTATGGAGAAGATCGAGAACACACGAGAGCCGGAAGCAACAAAACCAAAGGAGACGCACATGTCTACTAACCCAAAAACAACAAACTCGTACATACCAAAGGTGCCTTTCCCGCAACGGTTGAGGAAAGAAAAACTTAAAGAAAAATACGGTAAGTTTGTTGACATGATTAAACAGGTGCGCATTAACGTTCCTTTGGTTGATATGTTAGCAGGGATGCCGAACTATGGAAAGTTTATCAAGGATCTAGTTTCTAGCAAGACACAAATGGAGGAAGCATCTTCAGCAATACTAAGTGAGGAGTGCTCAGCAATCCTCCAATCAAACATGCCACCGAATAAAGGCAATCCAGGGAGTTTCATAATTCCTTGTCTTTTAGATAATTTACCACCTTGTAAAGCACTAGCGGACTTAGGAGCTAGCATAAGTTTAATGCCCTTTGTCGATATACCTTAAACTAGGATTAACAGAGCTTAAACCGACTAGGATGATGGTTAGATTAGCAAACCTTTCTTTTAAATACCCGCTAGGCATAGCAGAGAACATCCCGGTAAAAGTCGATAAATTCATATTTCCGGCCGATTTTGTGATCTTAGACATACCAGAAGAGCCGAACGTCCCTCTTATCTTAGGGAGACCATTCTTGAACACCGCAAGTGCCATCATCTTAGTGGCCGAAAAACAGCTCAGTTTAGGTGTTGGAAATGATCGAGTCACTTTCTCCATTGAGAAAGCGATGAGACATACTTCTACCTCTGATGATACATGCAATTTCATCGACATCATCGATGTATGCATGGAGGAGGAAATCACTTCATTTCTCGACCTAGATTGTGATGACATCACTATTCATGGTGATGTTGCTCTAGACTCCCCCGAATCCATCCAAGATCTCTCAGAGCTCGAGGAATTACTTCGCCTTGACGAAGAGGGTTCGGAGGAAAATGAAGATGATTTTGAAAAATTCGACCATGAACAAAACATCCAAATCAAAACATCTCTAGAGGACCCCCTACCTTAGAGCTTAAACCGTTACCTGACCACCCAGAGTATGCTTACTTACAAGGAGAATCTGAACTGCCAGTCATCATCTCTTCAAACCTTATCCTCTACTGAAAAAACCCAATTAGTGTAAATCCTGAAATCTCACAAACAGGCTCTTGCCTGGAAAACCGCGGACATACCGGGTATCAACCCTGTCTTCCGTACACACAAAATCCTCATTGAGGACAATTTCAAGCCAAGTGTACAAAGACACAGAAGGTTGAACCCGAATATGAAAGATGTGGTCAAAAAGGAGGTTTTAAAACTGCTTGATGCAGGTCTCATCTATCCCATCTCAGATAGTCCATGGGTGAGTCTGGTCCAAGTGGTTCCGAAAAAAGGAGGGATGACAGTTGTTCGTAACGATAAGAACGAACTTGTTCCAACTCGAACTGTCACGGGGTGGCGAGTGTGCATTGACTACCGAAAACTCAATGATGCAACTCGCAAGGATCACTTTCCTCTACCTTTCATTGATCAAATGTTAGAGAGACTAGCCGGAAATAACTTCTATTGTTTCCTGGACGGTTTCTCTGGCTACTTTCAAATCCCCATCGATCCCGAAGACCAAGAGAAAACCACCTTCACATGTCCGTTTGGTACCTTTGCATATAGAAGGATGCCATTTGGGTTATGTAATGCACCTGCTACATTTCAGTGGTGCATGACATCCATCTTCCAAGACATGATCGAGGATTGTATGGAAGTTTTCATGGACGACTTTTCAGTCTTTGGAAATTCCTTCGATTCGTGCCTCAACAGTCTCGAGCGTGTTCTCATTAGGTGCGAGAATTCACATCTCGTACTTAATTGGTAGAAATGTCACTTTATGGTGCGTGAAGCCATCGTATTGGGACATAAAATCTCTAAACAAGGGTTGGAGGTTGATAAATTCAAAATCGACGTTATTTCTAAACTCCCTCCGCCCTCAAATGTTAAAGCAGTGAGAAGCTTTCTCGGTCATGCGGGGTTCTACCGTAGGTTTATCAAGGACTTTTCCAAGATAACTCGACCCATGACTCATCTTCTTGAGAAGGACACACCCTTCGTATTCGATTCCGAGTGTGTGGAGGCCTTCGATCTTTTGAAATACCGTCTCACAAATGCTCCTATCATGGTATCTCCCGATTGGGATTTACCATTCGAACTCATGTGTGATGCCAGTGATTACGCACTCGGTGCGGTGTTGGGACAACGTGTTAACAATCGTTTTCAACCGATATATTACGCTAGTCGAACACTCACCGGTGCTCAAGCGAATTATACCACCACCGAAAAAGAGCTTTTAGCTGTGGTTTTCGCGTTTGAAAAATTCCGTCCTTATCTGGTTCTATCTAAAACCATTGTCTATACGGATAACTCTGCATTGAAGTATCTCTTCGCCAAGCAAGACGCTAAACCAAGACTCATTCGTTGGATTCTTCTCCTACAAGAATTCGACATTGAGATCAAGGACAAAAAGGGAGCGGAGTACCTCGCTGCGGATCATCTATCCCGTCTCGAGAACCCTCATATTGAGGAGTTTAATGAGAATGAGATTGATGATACCCTTCCTGAAGATTTCTCGAGGCCGTAAATGCTTTACAAGACACCGAGGAAAATGACCCATGGTTCGTCGACTTTGCAAATTATCTAGCGGCGGGTGTTCTTGTGAAAGGGATGACCCATCAACAAAAGGGGAAGTTCTTTTCTGACCTTAAGCATTACCATTGGGAGCCCCCATATCTTTTCCGAGTTGGTGCTGATCTCATGCATAGACGATGTGTCTCCGGTGATCAAGCAAAGGACATTCTCAACGAATGTCATAAAGGACGTACCGGAGGTCACTTCGGACCAAACTTTACCGTCGGAAAGTGTTAGATGCGGGATTCTACTGGCCGACCATCTTCAAAGATGCCCACACATTTGTCAAGACATGCGATGCATGTCAACGTACCGGAAGCATCTCCAAACGGGATGAAATGCCCCAGCATGGCATCCAAGTTTGTGAGATATTTGACGTGTGGGGCATCGACTTCATGGGACCATTCCCAAGTTCTCACGGCAACAAGTACATACTTGTGGCGGTTGACTACGTCTCTAAATGGGCCGAGGCTAAATCATTACCAACTAATGATGCCCGAGTTGTAGTTAATTTTGTGAGATCCTTATTTTGTCGTTTCGGATGCCCAAGGGATCTTATTTGCGATCGTGGCACCCACTTTGCAAATCATCTCATGGAGAAAACTCTCCAACGATATGGTGTCCACCATCGGTTCTCAACGGCTTATCACCCACAAACGAGTGGTCAAGTCGAGAACACTAATAGAGCCTTGAAAAGAATTCTCGAAAAATCTATTGAGAAAAATGTCGAGACGTGGTCTCAACGTCTTGATGATGCCTTATGGGCATTCCGAAACGCCTTCAAAACTCCTACCGGATATACACCATACCGAATGGTGTATGGAAAAGCTTGTCACCTTCCTTTTGAGATTGAACACAAAGCATATTGGGCAACCAAGGAATGTAACATGGATGCTACCGTAGGAGGGATGGAAAGACGTCATCAACTCAACGAGCTCGATGAAGACATATTTCATGCTTATGAGAACTCCCGGATTTACAAAGAAAGGAGTAAGCATTTGCACGATAAAAAGTTGAAGACTCATAAGTATTTTGAGGCGGGTGATAAGGTTCTGATATATCAATCTTGATACAAGTTTTCGCTTGGAAAACTAAAATCAAAATGGGTTGGTCCGTACACCGTTGTCAAACAACACCCATCGGGATATGTCGACCTTGTTACCGAAAAAGGTGGTCATTTCAGTGTAAATGGTCACCGTCTCAGAAAATACCATGAGGGAATGGATGAAGAAGAGCAAGAAGGAGAGGTTATGCATTTCGCCTCGATGAAGAAAAGCAAGTGAAAAGAACAACACCGAGTCAAGCTCTAGACTCGTTAATCCATGAAGCGCTTCTCGGGAGGCAACCCGTGTTTAGTTGTTTTTCCCTTTCCGTTCTGCGTATTTTCTTTTAAAAAAATAAAAATAAATAAATAAATAAATAAATAAATAAATAAAATTCAAAAATATAAAACTTCGTAGATAGCGCCGCTATCTATGATAGCGCCGCTATCTGCCCAAATCGAATATCCAACAGAAACACGAAATAGCATTGGCCCTTAAAATAGTGTTTCCCATCGCGTTAGAAATAGCGCCGCTATCTCCAAGATAGCGACGCGATCTTCTGTCTGGCCCCGCTATTTTACTCTACCCGATACGATTAAAATTCCAAATCCGAGATAAATAGCGCCGCTATCTAGGATAGCGGCGCGATCTCCCCAGCTTATAAATAAATCGTGTTCTTCCATGTTCGCATATCGCAGCAAGCATCCCCAAAACTCTAGCGCGATTTCGGCCACCAGCACCCAAAATCACCCAAATCGACCAATTTCTTCCGATTTCTTCCACAAATCTTCATCTCCATGGCATCTAAGGTTTGTTTTCCCCTCTTTTCTTCATGTAATCCATGTTTTAGGGCTCAAATCTTAGATTTTTGGGGATTTTTCTTGCTAGGTCCGAAAATCTTAAATTTTTGATATTTTCTTCCGTTTTTCCTTGATTAGTTGCAGATTTAAGCCATAGATTGCTAGTTAGTCGAATTGTTACAAAACCCTAGTGTAAAATTCGAATTTTTAGGGCTTAATTTTGCTTTTTAGGAAGAAAACCTATGAACTAAGGTTTGTTCTTGTCAAAAATCCGAATTTAGCTTATGTTTTGCTTGTTAGATTATCTACATTGTGTTATTGAGTTTGTTAGGTCACAACACCCCTGGTTTGTTAGTTAATTGATTAGAATGATTATACAAGAGACAATTAAAGTGTAAAACACAGTATTAGAGTCGGTGTACAAATCCACTAAGTGTGGTATGCTGCGGAAAAGCAATACCACTGATCAATTACAAGATATGAAAGTGTAGAGTGAATTGGTGAGTACTCCTTTGCAAGATGATCTCTATTTATAATGTTATAGAGATCTTACATAATGAGCAAAGGAGTAACCGAAGGACTAAGCAAGGAAAATGACTAAGATCAAGGGATTTGATCTTAGTCCGTTACTATACTGAGTATCACTCAGTCCTTCTACTCAGTCCTTGTACTCAGTATCACTATCTGATACTGAGTACTGATACTGAGTTCCAATACTGATCACTCAGTATCAGACCTAAACTTAGCTATATTATTCTACATATAAATCACAGCTAGTCTAGGTTGTTTTGTTATCTTAAGATCTAAAGGGGCAAGGCTTTTTGCCTTAACAGTCTCCCCCTATCTAATGATAACAAAACAATTACAAAGAGATAAACAAAAGTTACAACAGCATAGGTAACAATATCTTCTTCTTCATTTGCTGTTGATGGCTTCATACTCATAGAAGACTTCTTGTTTGATGTGGACAAACTCTTCTCTGCTTTTGAGTTCATCCCTTCTGCTATTAAGTACTGCAACAATCTTCTTTCTGAACCAAGAGTCTTCTTTCTTGGTGATCATCCATTTCAGTCCAACAAGGTGACTGATTTGAGCTCTTGGAAGATCTTCATCAGAAATGAAGCATTCTCTATCCTCTGAGTCAGTATACATATATCCAGAAGTTGGATATATGACACTCTTTTGATCCTGAAAGACAAGGTTAGGAGGAAGAGGATACTTTCTAAGATACTTGTATGTATGAAGGCACTCTGGTCTGTTGTTTGAGTAAGCCTCAGTCATCACACTGAGTGTTCTGTACTCTATTTCATGAAGTAAGTCCTTCTCATAACATACTGCAGCTACTGCACAGATCTCATCCAAGACTATTTGATCATAGGTTGATTTCTTTGTAAGCTCTTTGATCAGTCTTGTGATCTTCACCCAGTCTTGAAGACCAATTCTTTGAATGTCATGAATAAATATCTTCATGGGGGGACTGGTTAAGCCAGTACAAGTGATAGTAATTCTTCCTTCTTTGAGCTTCACTTTTACTTTATTGACATCCATATTTAACCAATGTATCCCCCTTACATTTTGAAATGTTTTGGTCCTCAAGAACTCCTTTCTTTGTTCCTTATACTGAGTCCTAGCAGCAACCATATTCCAATAATGTTGAATATGGTCTGGACCCTTTCTTGAGATTCTATGTGAAGGACCAGGAGTATCAGTATCTGGGTTAGATTCTGGTTCAGTTTTGACTCCCAACTCTTGCTCATATAAAAATCTTTCTTGTTCTGCCCAGAGTGGTTGAGGAGTCAGTCTTGGAGCCTGCTCGGTATCACTGTCCCTTGTAAGAACAGGTCTTCTTTGTCTTGTTACCAGAGGAGCAGATTCCTCACTTGATTCAGAAGAAGTGAGAACAGCATTGATAGGTCTTCTTGAAAAGGAACTCCTTCTTCTAATTACCAGATTTTCTGGTTCTTCATCATCCGAGGATGATGATGAAGAACTTTCTTGTTCTACCAGATTTAGTGCATAGTTTACTAAATCTGGTTCTTCATCTTCATCATCAGCAATAGGCCAGATGAAAGGCCTATAGACCACAATTTGTAAATTATTCTCTTCAAGAGCAGGTGGCTCAGAATAAGTTTGCTGTGGTTGGTCAGTATGAGTCTCCCCCTGAGCAGATGGCTCAAGTGGGTCTTGAACTAGTGATGCTGACCTTGTTCTTTGTCTTCTTCTCTCATACTGAATGCGAAATGGCTCAGTATGAGGGCTTTGCTGATGTTGTTGTTGTGGAGATTGATCTTCATTCAATCTTCTTATTTTCTCCCCCTGAGCAGAAGGCTCAGTTTGATCAACCTCAGTATCTCTTTGTCTCTTCTCCCCCCTTTTGTTATCATTTGATGAGGAGGGAAGAGGATCAGTATCACCACCCATGTCCCCTTCAGGTTGTTCAAGAGTAGGGGAGGGCATGGGCTCAGTTGCAGCATCAGTATCACCAGCACCTCCTTCTCCTTCTCCTTCTTCATTGTGGTCACCATGTGAACCTGGTGGAGTTTGTGGAGGCTGCTGTGGTTGTTGAAGGAGTGATACTGACTGTTTTATTAAGTCAATATCACCACTCATCTTGTCCATTCTGGCTAGTATTACATTTTGAGTTTGTTGGATGGCCAGAATGTGCTGCATGATTGCTTGCAGAGTCACTTGGTCTGCTGCAGCCTGAGATGCCTGAATGCCCTGCACAGATGGTGCTAAAGAAACAAAAATGTAAAACTGGTTAGAAAGAAAGGTTTATCAAATAGAATTGTGGTGTTGTTTAATTCTACAATCATATAAACAGAGTTTGTGAAGTCTGTATTTCATCTGGTATAGGATGAAATATTGTGGACTTGTGCATAGCATGTGTAAGAAGATTTTAGTAAAGGTGAGTGTGAAAATTTAAGTAGCTCAGTATAGGATAAGTCACATTTACTAAAAGGTTTGGGTGTGGGAATTCGAAGCCTGGGATGTGCTTCTTGTTATTTTCAATGTTTATCACTCGGTATGAGAGTGATAACAGAAATGTGGCTAAACCCCATGGGATATTTTTGGATTTTGTGGCTTAAGGGTTTGGGATCATTTCTTGAATGATGCTACCCAACTCAAAAATAAGTTGGACATTATTCAAGCAGCACCAGTGGGTGTCAGTATGACATCAACCACCATTGTCTCTTTAAATGTTGAGACAACTGTAGACTGACAATGATCAATTTAGTGTGCTCAGTATATGAATTTTGCATAGCAGCAGTGGGCTAGCTATGTTGGCCATAAAGGGATATATATTTGAAAGATCGTTTGAGACTTTGGTCAGTATTGAGTTGGTACTGGCCAATACTTAGTCTCTATTTGGGAATGAAATATATATATATAAGTTTAAGGGCTTTTTAGAAATTCATACCTGAGACTCTGTCAGATTCTCTTCTAGCATCTGCAGAGGTCGGTGCAGGATCATGTGTTTGTTGATGTGCAGCACCAACATCTTCAATACCGACCTCTATGTTATGCTGAGCACATTCCATTGTAGTTTGTGCATATTGAATCTCCACATCAAGAGGGACATGAGGTTCCTCAATTGGTTGAGCAGATGGAGGAAGTTCTGGACTTGGAAGGTCAGCGGTGGCTGCAACTAGGCTTTGAGCTTGAAGAGAGGCAGTTAATGATGGAACATTTGCAGGCTGCACCTCCTCAGATGATAAGTTTCCCATAATGATAGGAGAGAGATTCCTTCTTCGTCTATGAAGAACCAATGGTGTGTCTTCTGAGGACTCAGTTTCAAGAACGGTTTCAATATGAGGAGCAGCAAAATCTTGTGCAGGTGGAGAGATAGATGGTTCTTGAACTTGTGGGATATCCTGCATCTCAATATCTTGACCAGCCTGGGCTCCATTGCCACTATTATCATCATTATCATCATCACCATAATTGTCTGACTCAGTATCAGACATATCTTCTTCATCATTTATATGTTCTTGAACAATGGCCCACATAGGAGGACTTAGAAGAGGCTCTCCTTCTCTTGGCCTATAAAAGAAAATCTTCTCACTAAGCGGAGGAAGATCAACTCTTGGACTATGAAAATCATCATAAATGTGTGTGGGCATTGAGTGTTGAAAGATGAGTGATAGAAATCTGCAGAAAGGGACATTGCATTCCCTTGTGTTTGCTCGGACCAGAGTAGCTAATTCATTGAAAATTAGGCGAGCAAAATCAATATTTCTTCCATAGTACAGAGCATGTACTATTTGCATCCCAAATTCGTTTATTTGGTCCAAAGCTCCCGTCTTGTGGGTCATACATCGAATTATTATTGTGATGAGAATACCCCACATAGGACCAAATTCATTTCTTTTGATTGTGCCCGTTGTTCCTCTTCGACCCAGAAATGGCAGTACAGAGCGTGCCTCTGATCTATCAACAAATGGGTCATACTGAGCTTGGGCGGGAAGTCTCAGTGCTTCACGAATGATTGCAGTAGAAACAAAAGCTCTTCTTTGATCCCTAATTACCCATCCAGCAATCATATCTGGAGAATCGAGTGTGGCAGAGTACCAAAACTCGCATAACATTTCTGGGTAAATTGCTCGAGGAGATAATGTCAGTGCACGAGCAATTGGACAATGCTTCATAAAAGTCACGATGTTCGTGAATTCTTGGCATACCCAAGCTTGAGGAATATTAAAATTTGCTGTGATGTTGTTCCTCGCAAACCTGGGTACTTCATTATTTCGGAATTGGATTTCCGATTCAACGTTTGGAGCAACAAAAGTGTAATTCGCCATCTGTGATTGTGATTTGAAAATGTTTTGCTTGCTAAGAGAAAGTGAAATCGTTAATCGCAGAGAGAATTGAAAATGAAAGAAAGAAATAACAGTTAAAAAATTTGAAGTAAAAATAAACGGTTATTTATAGGAGATTTGAAAGATAATTAAGGTATTGGGAAGTAAAAACGGCTGATTTGACTGCCTTATCCTCTGCCAACGGTAACTTTTTTATTAAGAAAGGTTACCGTTTGAGCAGTATGAGGATTAAGCTCGGTGTAAGAGCCGTCATACCCCAATACCGAGTTAAAAAAAATTAATTTTAAAAAATTTTAAAAAAATAAAAACAATTAATTTACTCTTGAAATTAATAAAAAATAAAAAATTTTAAATTTTGATGATAACAGACTAGGGATACTGAGTGGTCAGTATCAACAGGAGTGATACTGAGCGCTCAGTTTTAAAGAAATTTAATAAAGATTAAGGATTCAACATACCTAATTGCCCTAGTAAATACATAAACCTTTCCTCAGGAAGAGGTTTAGTAAACACATCAGCCAATTGTTCATTTGTTGGTACATAATCTACTTCAACCTTACCTTTTTCCACATTATCTCAAATAAAGTGGTGTCTGATATCAATGTGCTTGGTTTTGGAGTGATAGACTGGGTTCTCTGTGATAGCAATAGCACTCTTGTTATCACAATGAATAGGAGTCTTATTAAAGTTGAACCCATAGTCTAAGAGTTGATACTGCATCCATAATAATTGAGCACAACAACTTCCTGCAGCAACATATTCTGCTTCTGCTGTGGAAGTTGCTACCGAATTTTGTTTCTTGGATGACCAGCCAACTAGTCTTCCACCTAGGAATTGACATCCTCCACTTGTGCTCTTTCTGTCCAATCTACAACCTGCAAAATCTGCATCTGTGTACCCTTCAAGGTCAAAGTTTGAGTCTTTGGGATACCAAAGACCCAGGTTAGGAGTACCTGTAAGATATCTAAAGATGCGCTTAACTGCTTTCATGTGTGATTCTTTAGGATCAGCCTGATACCGAGCACACAAACATGTGGCAAACATGATATCAGGCCTACTAGCAGTTAAGTAAAGTAAGGAACCAATCATACCTCGGTATGTGGATTGACATACTGGTTTACCAGTTTCATCCTTACTTATCTTATCCTGAGTACCCATAGGAGTGTGCATGGAAGATAAATTTTCAAATTTGTGTTTCTTTAACATGTCATGCACATACTTACTTTGATTTATAAAAGTTCCATCAGGCTTTTGTTCAACTTGTAAACCAAGAAAGTAAGTAAGTTCTCCCATCATACTCATCTGATACTGAGTTGACATTATCTTAGCAAACCAGTCACACATTGACTTGTCAGTGGAACCAAAGATAATATCATCTACATATATCTGAATGAGTAAGATATCAGAACCTTTCCTTTTTGAAAATAATGTTTTATCAATTTTACCTCTTGTAAACTTATTTTCAATAAGATACTCAGACAAGGTGTCATACCAGGCTCTTGGAGCTTGTTTGAGCCCATATAGAGCTTTATCAAGCTTGAAAACATAATGAGGAAATTTGGGATCAACAAAACCTGGAGGTTGTTTAACATAAACTTCTTCTTGTAGTTTTCCATTTAGAAAAGCACTTTTGACATCCATCTGATAAACTTTGAAATTCTTAAAGGCTGCATATGCAAGATACAACCTAATAGCTTCAATTCTTGCAACTGGTGCAAAAGTTTCATCATAGTCAATGCCTTCTTCTTGCCTGTAACCTTGAGCAACTAACCTTGCTTTGTTTCTGATGACAACACCATCCTTGTCCATCTTGTTTCTAAACACCCACTTAGTACCAATAATAGTTTTGCCAGAAGGAGGTGGTACTAAGTTCCAAACTTTGTTTCTTTCAAACTCTGTGAGCTCTTCTTGCATAGCCTCTACCCAATCTTCATCTAATAAAGCTTCATCAGCTTTCTTTGGTTCAATGGTAGATAGAAAACTTGAGAAGAAACAAAAGTTTGCAGTTGCTTGGGTTGAAAATTCTAATTTTCTTCTTGTTTGGACACCTTCTTCAATAGGACCAATAATGTTTGAGTGTGGATGGTCTCTGTGTTCCCTTAAATTGTTTCCTAAGGGAGCATTTGAAATAGGATCAACAATATCTTGTTGATTTGGTGTGTTGTCTGTCTGATACTGAGTGGAATTCTGATCAGTATTAGATAGTGCAGGTTGCTGTTCATCTTCATTTTGCAGAGTTGATGTGGATTCTTGTGAAGTGTTGGATGTTTCACCTTCTTCATAAATAGAGTGATTCAGATCATTGGTTGGAAACTCAGTATGGAGGTCCTCTGATACGGGAACCTCAGTATTAGTCTCATTTGAGTGATACTGAGTTTGAACTTGATCAGTTTCATTAAACTTATTAGGAATAAAGTGTGGATGAAACTTAGGCTGTTCAGCAATGGAGTGTTCTGGATTGCATAGAATATCTATGCCACTTATGTCTTCACTTGCTGAGGTAGAATGCTCATTCTGATCTTCATCGAATGTGACATGAATGGATTCTACAATCATCTTAGTTGAGATGATATACACTCTGAAAGCTTTAGAGTGTGGAGAGTAGCCCATGAACACACCTTCATTTGCTTTAGGAGCAAATTTATTGAGATTTTGTTTTGTACTGAGTACAAAACATTTACTCCCAAAGATGTGGAAATATTCCACATTAGGAATCTTGCCATTGTATAACTCATATGGAGTCTTCAGATGTCTTTGGACTATAGTGGCTCTATTCTGAGTGAAGTTTGCACAGTTTACAGCTTCAGCCCAGAAACTCAGTGCCAGTCCAGCATGGCATAATAAAGTTCTTGCAGCTTCAATCAGTGTTCTGTTCTTTCTTTCTACAACACCATTTTGTTGTGGTGTGTAGGCTGCAGAGAAGTTTTGAATGATTCCTTTTTCTTCACAGAAATCTGCTAATACTGAGTTCTTAAACTCAGTACCATGGTCACTTCTAAGTTGCTTGACCTTGTTGCCTTTTTGAAGTTCCTCTCTTTTTATAAAGGCAATGATTTCGGTTGTTGCATCTGACTTAGTCTTGAGGAAGATGACCCAAGTATATCTTGAAAATTCATCAACTAAGACTAGAGTATAGATCTTTTTGGCCAAAGATGGTGTGCTGATGGGGCCAAAAAGATCCATATGTATCATAGTAAGAGGTTCATTGATGGAGTGATTGACTTTAGATTTGAATGAACTCTTCTTCTGCTTGCCCATTTCACATGCTGAGCATAACTTATCTTTTGAATAAGTAATTGTGGGCAATCCTCTCACCAGTTTCTTCATACTGAGCTCGTTGATATTTCTAAAATTGATGTGAGAGAGTTTCTTGTGCCATAGCCAATGTAATTCTGGCTTGACTTTAGAAAGCAGGCATACTCGAATAGTTGGGTCTATTTCAGATAGGTTGACCACATATACGTCTTTTTCTCTTCTAGCAATGAGTACAGGTTGCCCTTTATCATTGTAGATGATTCCTGCAACCTTTCTGAATCGAGCTTCATTGTCATCATCACACATCTGGCTGATACTGAGCAGATTGTGTTTTAGACCCTCTACATAGGCAACTCTTTTAAAAGTTATGTTGCCTGCCTTGATCACACCATAACCTCTTGTTTTTCCCACCGAGTCATCTCCAAACTTGACAGAAGGACCCTTCTCTGGAGTATAATTGAGAAGGTATTCCATACTGCCTGTCATGTGTCTTGAGCAGCCACTATCTAAGTACCACTTTCTGTCACCCTGCACAAGACACAAAATAAGAGTTAGTTCTTTTTAGGAACCCATTTTTGAATGGGACCTTTGGTGGGATAAACACAATTTGACTTGATCTCTTTATGTGGAGAGGTCGGTATCACTTCAGGGGTAACTTTAGAAGTTTTCTTTGGTGATACTGACTTAGTTTCTCTCCTTTTCTTTGGTACTGAGTACCTAGGACTTGAGAGATTAGTCCAGCATTCATCTCCCTTATGACCAGTATGATGACATCTATAACATTTTCTAGGTCTATTTCTAAACATATTTTCATATGGTATTTTAGAAAAATGTTTCACTTTTGGTAGGTCAGTATGAACGAGTTTTGCAAATTGTTTACTTAAAGATTTGACCTGATCACCAAGTGTTTTTAAAATGTTAATTTTGTTATTTCTAATAGATGTATTAACATTGTTTTTAACTGGTTTAGGAGATGGAGGATCTGGTTGCTTATTTTTATTTGACAGAGAAGTCTTTCTAATATTATTAGTGGTAGACTTCTTGTCTTTACCAACCAAAGACCTAGTTGAAGTTGTCTTTTGTTTATCATGTTTTGAAGGAACAACTTTAACAGGTTCTTTAGATGTCTCAGTATATAATGTTTCTGTTCCTGCAACTTCTGTATTTGATGAAACATGTGAGATAGAAGTTGTCTTATTATCATTATATAATTCAAAAGTTGTTGTATTAAATAATAATTCAAAAGGTGGAACAGCAGAAGTGTCATACTGAACTATTGGTAGCTCGGTATCAGAAATTTCTGTTATTTGAAATTCAATACTGAGTTCTTGTAGCTCAGTATAGCACTTTGAGCAGATGGAAGGACCAATAGGTTTTTCTAAAATTTCATTTTCTTCATCATCTGACTCAGTTTGACATCCAACTTCACATAAAGTTTTAGCTTTTACAAAATTAATAGGGTTCATAGTAGAAAACTCTTCAAATAAATCAGCAAAATTGTTCCTGTTTTTAAATTGAGGATCAACACCAAGTGCAGCCCTCACATTTTCTGGAAATTGTTCATTCAAACATTTATTTAATTTTATTGAAGCATTTCCCCAAGATTTACACTGTTTTTCAAATTTCTCTTTTTCAAGTTTGTGTAAATGAGCTTTATCAGCTAATCTTTGGTTAATGTCTTTTAAATCTGAAAAGTTTAGTTCTAAATCTTTATATTTTGCTAATTTATCCAAGTTTTCATTATTTACCCTTTCAAGTTCTTTAATTGTTAATTTTAAAGCTTTTTCTTTTTGTACAGAAGTTTTAAGATCAACAAGCATATACTCAAAAATCTTGGTTTTTTCATTCACTGAATAAGTTTGAAAGGAACTTACCTTGTACAACTGAGTGGAATCCCAATCAGTATGAACACTCATCCTCTCAGCCACTTTGATATCCTTTTCAAAGGAACTCTTCAAATCATCTTCAATGAAAGCCATAAAGGCTTTATTCTCAATCTCTTCTTCATCATCACTTAACTCTTCATCCATCCAGGCTTCTGAGTAAAGTGCTTGATGAGGTGCTCCATTTCCTTCTGCCCTCTTTCCCTTGCTCCAATTTTTCAGCTTGACATATTTGTCTCTATATCTTTTTGCTCGGTATGCAATCTTGTCATTTTGGTCAGTCTCAGAAGACTTGGTATGACAATTTGCAGCAATATGTCCAGGCTTTCCACACCTATAGCACAGACCTGATCTTGGGTCAGTATTAGAAGAGCTAACACCAAGCCTCTTCTTCTTCAACTGATCCAGCTTCATAGACATGAGAGCCATTTGAGTTTCAAGCTCTTCTGCCTCAGCATCAGCAAGATCAACTTCTGGTTCATCTGGCTCAGTCACAGTATAAGCCTGTTGCACAACTAGAGCCATACCAGTGGAAGACTTGTCAGTTTTCTTCCAGTTGATCAGTCTTGCAGCATTATTCTCCTCATGATTCAGCATTAGACCATACAAAGTTTGAAGAGTGTATGACTCAATGTTGTTAGCAGCATTGAAAGAGTTTGTCATGTCAAGAAATTGTTGAGGAAGACTATCCAGGAACTTTTGAACAAGCTCTCCTTCCTCTTTCACAATGCCTACACTGATTAAATCATGGATAACAGTATTGAACCTGTTATAGAGAGTGGTGATGTCTTCATTTGGAGTTGAAAAGAAATTTTCATATTTCCTTCTCATGTTGCTTTTTCTTTGCAACTTCACCTTTGCTGTACCTTCATAGGTGACTGATAGGCTATCCCACATAGCCTTTGCTGTTGGCAATTTCATAATTGCATTAAGTATCTCTTTGGTAACAGCATTACCAATCACCCCTTTAGCTCTGGAGTCTAAAGCATACAACTGACGGTCAGTATCAGTCCAGTTGTGCTTTAGTTTAGGTACAGATCTTATGCCCTCAGGAGCATCATCAGTAGCAGCAACAGGTTCCACAGTTTGTGGAATGATGGGACCATCATTTAGCACAGTGAGCATCTCATGGTGAATAGATTCAAGATACCACTGAGCTTTGAGCTTCCATTGATGGAAGTCTTTTCCATCAAAGATGGGTACTCCCTTTCCAGACATAATTGGTGCAACAATTGTAGACATTTTGGATTTTTGAGTGTTGGAGGGATAGATGTAGGAAATGGCTGCCAGGGTTATAGATCGACTAAATAAGAGATTATTTAGCCTGCTCTGATACCAGTTGTTAGGTCACAACACCCCTGGTTTGTTAGTTAATTGATTAGAATGATTATACAAGAGACAATTAAAGTGTAAAACACAGTATTAAAGTCGGTGTACAAATCCACTAAGTGTGGTATGCTGCGGAAAAGCAATACCACTGATCAATTACAAGATATGAAAGTGTAGAGTGAATTGGTGAGTACTCCTTTGCAAGATGATCTCTATTTATAATGTTATAGAGATCTTACATAATGAGCAAAGGAGTAACCGAAGGACTAAGCAAGGAAAATGACTAAGATCAAGGGATTTGATCTTAGTCCGTTACTATACTGAGTATCACTCAGTCCTTCTACTCAGTCCTTGTACTCAGTATCACTATCTGATACTGAGTACTGATACTGAGTTCCAATACTGATCACTCAGTATCAGACCTAAACTTAGCTATATTATTCTACATATAAATCACAGCTAGTCTAGGTTGTTTTGTTATCTTAAGATCTAAAGGGGCAAGGCTTTTTGCCTTAACAGAGTTAAATTTTGTTTAAATAGTAGAAATACTTGTTAAATTTGCACATTGTGGTTAAACTTTTTGCTAAATTGGGTTCAAACGTTTTATAACTATATTACAAACATTTACAAATTTCAGATTTAATTATCAAAACATTCATTTTTAGTGTTGCATAATGTCACACTTAGTTGAACAACTAAGTGTGGGTAAGGAAGATTGGTAAACTTTTACATACTGTCACACTTAGTTTAACAACTTAGTGTGGGTACGGGAAATTGGGATTTTAATTGAAATTTTTTTACCAAATTCGTTATTTATTTTGAGATTTTTCTATTAAATGACACTTCTAATGATTACTCTTTTATTTTTGTGATTGACAGCGAACAAGAACATCAACGAGAGCCTCATCATCACGGGCACCTCCACCACCTCCTTCCCCAACTCCCTCTTCATCATCCGCCTCGGAGGATGAATCAGAGGGTGAAATGGAAGTACCAATGCATAGGGACGGTTTCCCGCTTACCCTCCTAAATGAAGTCCACCATGTATTTGAAGAATTCTCAACGATCCGAAATGAGGCCACAAGAACTTTCTATGAAGAGAAACGGAATAAGATAATGCACAAAAAGGTGCATGTGGGCGGAACACCCAAATGGGATCAACTCGCGGCATTGGGGAAAGAGGAAGACATACGGGCCTACTTGGTTCGTGAATTTTATGGTGGCGGGGGGCAAGTCCTATTCACATGTAATGCATGGGAAGTTGCCCTAACATTGAGAGAGCCGATATACTCCGAGTTGGTACTAGAATTTTTCACCACATACCGCTTGGAAGTAGTCAAGGCCCACAATGAACCCACCGCCGATTCCATTCACTACCGAATAGCAAACAGGTGGGTTAATTGCTCTCTAGCCCAATTTGCGATCAACCTGGGGCTGTACACGGCAGCTCAAGCAAATAGAAATCACTTCATCCCGTACCTCAATTGGGGTGAATTCCAAGAAGCCCGGAATGTTGAACATATTTGGACGGAACTGGGTACGGGAGCTTGGAACCCAAGGAGCTCTAAAAGTAACGAAATCCGGAACAGTGAACACCGATATTTATACCGGATGATCACGAACACTATTCGGTAAAGAAAGGAGGGTACCGAAAAGATGAACATGTACAGTTTATGGCTTTTGCACCAGTTAGTCCACAGGGACCGCCTCACCAACATACCACTTATTATTGCTGCGTTTCTGAATGGTCCAGCACAAGGACATAAAGAGAAAAGTGGCTTCACGGGAGGCCAATATATCACACGTCTGGCCAAAGCAGCAGTTACTCTGACACCACGGGTGAGGTTGAGCATGACGAACCAAGAAATGGGATTCCTGGACTATAATCAGATGTCGGGTATGGGTGGAATCAGAAATGCAACGCAGGGTGTAGAAGATGGACGATACGTATGGGAGGATAACCCGTCCACCGGAAATCCTAGACGGGTCAGGCAGAGGCAACCAGCACAGCCACCAGTACAGGCAGACGCGAAGATGCACCCGGGGGATCAACCGCCATCTATGGGCCATGGTCATGGACATCCGGGAGCATCTGGCTCTGGAGCGGGTCCTTCTACGTTTGACCCGTACCAAAATTTATATAATGATGTTCATGCTTTGTAGGTTGACATGGCAGGTTTGAGAATGGACTTTGGCGGGATGAGACATCATATGGATAGTATGACCTTGCAGCTCAAACGAAATTACTATCAAGGAGAAAGGGCCCAAACTCTCCCGTACTGGCAAGCCCCCGCACCAACACTCGAGGCCCATAACCCGTTACCTTATTGGGGCCCAAACCTGCCTGCTCCGCCAAACTACCCGAGTTATGAAGAATGGTTCCAACAGTATGACCCGACATCGCCTCGGGATGGGCGTGATCATTGATTGCTCTGTTTGGGTTTAAAACTAATTATTCGATTGGGTTGTACTTTACATTACTATCCTTTTTTTTAGCTACAAATTTTCTTTTTTCTTTTTTTTATTTGGTTGTGTGAACTATTTTACCAATTTTTATTTTAGTTTTGTTCTAGTTATAATTTAATAGAATATGGTGAGCTAAGGAACTGGATGGAAATGCTCGAAAATGGATCGTGCATTTGGATGATAACAATTCTCGGAACACACAAAAATCAAAATACCTTCAGGGAGTACCGTTCCCTTTTGCCTTTTTCTTTTTAGTTTTTAATTCTTTATTTTTTTTATTGCATTGAGGGAAATGCAATGTTTTAAGTGTGGGCATGGGGTATGGTATCCACCACTTGGTAGTTTTCATAGTAAATCATCTCAAAAAACGAACAAACCAATTCAATCAGAAATTTTTTTTTAGACACATCTCAACCTTAGAAAACAATTTTTAGACAAAAAGTTCACTTTAAAAGTTCAAATTTTTCTTAGCTTTTATGTGTCAATTTTTGTGGCTTTTTGCCGATCTAACTATCTCTTTAACTCGTTAATTAAATCACTTTCTAACTTGGAAAATTTGAAATTCTTGTAAACCTATAGATATTGTCTTTTAGAAAATTAAGTTTAGCAAAGCTAACTCCTGATGACATTAGGTTAGATTAAGAACTTTTAGTTTACGTAAATAAATTGCTAAATAATATACATGAAAAATTTGAGAATCGGTGAGAATATTCAACCGGCCTTGTGCTCCCGACAAGTACGCCCGAGGGGTCCTTCAAACCTAGCATACTAAGGTCAACTGATCTCGATATGTTGGTCGAAAGTCTTTTACGCGGGTTCACAATGTAAGCTGAGGTTCGAATCGATTCTTGAATAAATACCTAATTAAATACTTAGGGGGAACAATTAGCCGACCTTGGGTTCCCGACAAGTAAGCTCGCGGGGTCCTTTAAACCTGGCATACTAAGGTCAACTGATCTGGATATGTTGGCTGAAAGTCTTTTACGCGGGTGCTCAATGAAAGTTGTGGTTCTCTCTTCCAAACAAATAAATAAATAAGTTAATAAACATGCAAAGCATGTATAAGAACAAATAAATAAAATAAATAAACATGCAAAGCATGAATAAGTAAAGCAAATAAGTTATGAAATGAATAAATAAACTAATTTTTCTTCTTTTAACCTTACTAGTCGGGTGATTTTCATAAAGATGGTATTTATAGGTTAGGCAAGAATGAATTAGGATCTAAGTTAAAAAGTAGTCTAAATCACATAGTTAAGGGTTTGATTAGATTTGTGAAAAGTTAACTGATGTTTTTACACAAACTTGGGCATAAAATATAATGTGAAATTTTAACTGCTAAATGGACTAGGTTCTGAAAATTGTGGTGTTTATATAATTAAATTGAGATGAAATGTCGATTGCTTTATAATTGTATATACCTGATTGGATTATTTTAATGATGATTTGCTTGAGGACAAGCAAAGTTCAAGTGTGGGCATCTTGATATTGGCATATTTATACATATATTTATATGCCAATATACCTATTTTTGTATGTGTTTATTGATTAGAACATGATGTTATCACTCAAATATAGTTCCCATTGTATTTTTCAGGCTATAGAAGAAAAATGTATCAAAAACGAGTCAAAACGACACAAGAAATGAAAATCTGCAGAAATTGGAGAGATAGCGCCGCTATCTATGGACGCTATCTGTATCACTATTTTCTACCAAAACGCGATTTCGAGTCTCTGTTTGCCGAAGAAAAGAGAGATCGCGCCACTATCTTAAAGATAGCGACGCGAATTAATGCGGGTCGCAATTTCTTGAATAGCGGCGCGATTTTTAGCGATCTGACATATATTTAAGCGAGGATTGCAGATTTGAAGAAAGAAATTTTAACCTAATTAAGAGGCAGCCGAAAAATACCCTAGGGATACTATTGTGCACGAATTTTGGAGGTTTCAAGCATCAAGATCTTCAACTCCATTCATATAATTCGGTTTTTAATCGTTATTTATCGATATTATGTTTGTTCTATTGAATTCTTACGTTTATTTTGTGATTTTTAGCATGTCTATGTGCTAAATCATTTAATATTCGCTATGTCTAGATGAAATCTAGGATTTAGGTTTGGTATTTTTTAGGATTTTTATATTGGATTTGAACATTTGTTTTTATATCAAAGAACCTTTTGATTTATTCTTGAATTTTGATTGTTTGAACTGTTAATTATTGGTTTATTTTGTTGACTGACCACTAGCAATTATAATTGATAATTACTTTAACATTTCACCACCGGTGACGTAGTTGGCAATCCACTAGACTTAGGGATTCGAGTTTAGACATCAATAACTTAGATAAAATTGGAAGTCTAATCTTTGTAACGACCAAGTTCTAGATTAGAAGGCGACGGAAATCCAAACCTAGATATAATTTACAAACCGAAGTGTGACCGTTGTGTATTCCTTAGGAAATATTACTATAGCCATTGTACGAAGCTAGTGACCACTGCTTACCTAACTTCTAGAATACCAATTAAATCGGGACTTAACCAACCAAACCTAGAACTAGATGGAATCGGTTATAGTGAATATTCCCTCTCAAATTTGAACACAGTTTTATTACTTGTTAGTATTTTAGTTGTCAAAAGTATAAAAGTTATTTTTATCAAATTATGTTAATTAATTTAAGAAAACCAAAAACCCCTACTTTATGCATTTAATTAGATTAAACTATTAGTATTATTTTACTTAGTGAGCATAACTGTTCCCTGCGGAAACGAATATACCCGAACGTACTTACCTGAACTGTATTACTCACGATTAGGTCATAGTTGCCTAAGAGTGTGGTAATCTAGAGAAGGCGTATTTAGGTGATTATTTTATAACTGGTTTTCACACATCAATTACCCTAACTTATTGGAATCTAATTTCAATCCCTATTCCTAGTGAATTGTCATCTAGATCACTTGAGTGAAAAGATGAGGATATTAATAACTAGTTCAAGTGTTGTCAATAGTTAAAACTAATCACCAATAAACAAATTAAACGAAAAAGATCTAAGGCTAAAACCAAAAGATTAAATTACTAATCAACAATTGTTCAAACAAGAGAAAATAATCCTAAAATTAACCAAACATAGACCAAGAATTTCATCAAACCATAGTGAATAAAAGTTCTAGCACTGATCAAACATCAAACAAACACAAAATATTGAAAACATTGTTAATAAGAACAAGAAATTGAACCAAATGAATGTTGATGTAGGATGCTTTAAATCTCCTCCCAATTGAGTTCGTAATCTGCTTCCAACGTAGGGGATATTTTGTTCCGTTCGGTAGGCTGTGGATTTTTGCGTAACCTCCAAAAAACGTCCACCCTGTAACTCCCACGTACAACCCCCTTTAAATTGTAACAAAACTCCTTTTTCTTAATATGCGAAGCACGTGGGCTTACAATTATCCACCGAATAAAACCCATTAATTTGTGGCATAAGTGATCTCATTTGTGGCCCATGTCCCAATTTAATTATGACCTCCTAGCTTGCCTGCATCTAAAATAATTCATGACATATACTCCTAATATAATATAATTGTAAAATATGTGCTGTCCACTTGAGATGAGGCCGTTTCACTTCTTTTTAATTAATTGACACCAAATTGTGTCAAATATAAGTTGGGACAGGGGTTTGTGGTGTCCTCAATTGCATATGCTTACTTTCTTCAATTGCAACACATGGGCAAGCCTTTTAAATTAATAACTCGGCGTCTTAATTAATTCTGTACGGCCATTTTACTACGGATGCAAACTGATACAGTCTTCAAATTTTCATGTAATCTTCATGTAGACAGTCGTTCTTCATTTTAATGTATTTTTTCTCGTTTCTTGTATACATTGAAGTTATGACCTGCAATTTATAAAAATATAAAGATTAGGCATGAAAAGCGTTATTCTCCTAATAAACCATGCATAAATTATTAATTATTGACGGATAAAAGCATGTCTAAATCTGTCAATATCAGGTACCTATATGTTTAGGTACTAGATATGTTTGCTAGGGAAGCAAGGTTGATAGAGTCACAATAGGGTGACTATACGGTATTGATATAGTTATATATATGTTATATACTTATGAAATGATTATTATTATTGGGGTCTAAAACCCATTTATCTCACGAGACTATTTTGTCTCACGTACTACGTTTGTTTTGTGGTTGTGTACTCAGGTACAGGTTTGAAGTGATAGAAAGTTGCACTAGAAGTGGCCTAGAGATGTTTAGCTCGGGAGCTCATAGGTAGTTCTCATTTGTCTATGGTTTTGATATACTTGGTGACACCGTATTTTTGTATACTCTGATAATGGTTTTAAAGTTTTTGTTAAACTGTATTTTTGGTCAGCATATTAAATGATGGAAATTGTATTTTAAATGTTTTAAACGATGTTATAAAAATACGGGTGTTACAACTTTATGGCATGGATATTAGGTCGGTTTGATTGCCTGATTGATTGTGGTACAACCCACAATTTTGTAAAACATAAGGATTACTTTATTAACATTACACCTAAAAGCAACTTCATTAACAACCATTTCGGGCCCGTCGACCCTTGTGAAAGGCTATGATAAAGTCAAATTTATGTTGTCAAATGGTATCGTTTTAACCATAAATGAAGTCTTATAATGTCCAAGTTTCGGTCGAAACTTGTTGAGTTTTAAAGATATTCGAGATAACAAGTTTCATCTTGAAACCGCTTGAGAAAATGGTATTGAATACCTTAACATTACCTCCGATCAATACGAACAAAAGCGTATATTAGAGAAGTTAAGATGTTTGTCAAATGGTTTGTATCTCATTATGATCCAAACCATTGAAAGCAATATAATCATTCGTCGAGCCCCCTGTTAATGAGCGAACTTATAGGTTATGGAATGACCCGCTCGGATACTAGGGTCAAAATACGATGCTTAGAACTATGAATGCATCTCATGGGCATCCTCTTAAAAGAAATAATTTCATGATTAATTCGAAAATCCTATTTCAAACATGCTCAATTGGAAAGCCACATCTCAAACCACTTCATGTAAAAAAAAACTAAAAAAAAAACGGTTCCTGTTTTCTTGAGAGAATTTAACAGGATTTTTGTGGACCTCTCCAACCTACATGCAGGTCATTTAAATATTTCATAGTATTAGATGATACATCAATAAGATGATCACACGTAACTTTGTTGCCCAGAAGCAATGTTGTGTCCTTAACTCCTAGCCCATATCATTATTTTGAGAGTCCATATGAATTTTTTATGCTTAATCAATATATAGTTCAAACTTTCTTAACAATAGCATCATATAAAATAAAAACAAACGAAATTACAAGAAAACTAGCTTATATATAATCAGCGGATGGTGGAATTGGATGAAAGTCCAACCACTACTGAAAATAACAAAGACTATCATATGCAACCATGGAAACTCCTCCTCCAACAAACAAAGGTTGTTTACACGAGTTTTGCAATGATAGGAACACACAGATTTTCCAATTGATTTAGTGTCTTCTCATAGAAATCAACATCTGCAAGCTTACTTCCATCAAGACATTTACTTGCATCCTCAGCTGCATTTTCAATCTTTGAAACTTCTTCTTGATGGAGCTTTCCCTTAGAAGTGCTCCCCACTTTCTTAACTTTTCTTTTCACATCATAAATGTAGTCCTCCAATGCGTTACGCGCAAACACTTTTTTCTTATACTCTTCATCTTGAAGCTTATACTTTTGAGCATTTTCCAGCATTACCTCAATCTCTTCTTTTGAAAGCCTTTGCTTGTCACTAGTAATTATAATTTTATTTTTTACACCCGTTTTTATTACCTCACCCGAGCAATTTAAAATACCGTTAGCATCAACATCAAACACCATTTTCATCTTTATTTTGCCCTTTGGTGCAGGAGGGACTGCAAGCTCGAAAGTGCCTAACCAGTTATTTTCTTTAGCCACAATACTCTCACCTTGGTAGACATCAACAACTATATTAGTTTGGTTATCAATAGATGTAAAATATATGTGTTCCTTCTTGGTTGGTATTGGTGTATTTCTTGGGATAATAACACTCATCCGGTCACCAATAAGCTCTATACCAAGTGATAAAGGGACGACATCTAACAACACTGAATCCTTCACTCTTTCACTTATTTCGCCAGTTAATTTTGCAGCAAGAACTGCTGCACCATACGCAACCGCCTCATCCGCATGGATCCTTTTATTAAGCTCTTTCCCGTCAAAGAAATCCTGCAATAGTTCATGTACTTTGGGAATCCTTGTTGATCCACCAACAAGTACAACCTCATCTACATCTTCCTTATTCATTTTTGCATCACTCAAACAAGTCTCCACCGTTGTTATACACTTGCTAAATAAATCCGCGTTAAGATTTTCGAACTTTGGACGAGTAATTCGCATAGAAAAATCAAGACCCTGATGCAGACCATCAATTTCAATAGTAGTTTCAGTAGTTGAAGAGAGAACTCGTTTACCCTTTTCACAAGCTACCCTTAATCGCCCTAGCGCTTTTGCATTCCTACTTACATCTGTCTTGTTTTTTTTGTTGAACTCTTGGACAAAATGGTCCACCATTACATTATCAAAGTCTTGACCACCTAAATGAGTGTCACCTGCAACTGCCTTGACTTTTATCTCGCCCTTGACGTCAATAGTGACAAGAGAGACATCAAATGTACCACCACCTAAATCAAATATGAGCACATTTGTATCTCGATTTATGTCGGTTCTCATGTTTAATCCATAAGCAATTGCGGCAGATGTAGGCTCATTAATTATTTGCAAGACGTTAAGTCCCGCTACATGTCCCGCATCCTTTGTGTTGGGAATCATCAAAATAAGTGGGCACGGTGATGACTGCATCTTTCACGGTTTTACCAAGGTATGCCTCTGCAACTTCTTTCACTTTCACAAGCTAGAACCATGGATGAAATTTCTTCCGCAAAAAACTCCTTCTCTTCATTATTGTATGAAACCACTATTTTGGAATGTCATTAGGGCCGTTTATAACTTTGAAAGGCCACAACTTCATGTCTTCTTGAACCTTGGCATCGTTAAATCTCCTTCCAATTAATCGTTTTGCATCTAAAAATCCATGAAATCAGAATAAGAATGTAATAATGAGTTATTTGACATTAAGCAAAGGGCAAAAATTAAATAGGCTATTAGAAGGAGATGAAACCTCAAAGTTTTCATAGGGTGATAACAAGAAGTTGCGGAAATGAAATATTATGGGTCTTACAATCAACAATAAACAAATGAACAATAATCAATAAGAAAATATATAGAAACAATAAATAATAAAAGCAATATGAAAAGACTATCATAATGTCATGTGCATTACTAGTTTTAAGAAAAACGTTAACTTTAGAGATAAAAAACGTTACTAATTTCAAAATTAATGACTATTTATATAACTTTTGATACTTCGGAGCGAAACCAAAATTTTTGGGCGAATTTACTCTTAAATAAACTTCTAAAAAGTATAATTAAAATACATACCATATGCCAATGATGGCCAGCCTAGCTGGTCTGAGGCACTGGGTTTATATCCACGTGGGCTGCAGGTCGTGAGTTCGAATCTCTTTGGGAGCGTCGCATAAGCGTAATTTAACTCATACCTCACACGGGCACATATGGGGAATTTTCCTTGGAAATCCCTTTGGGGGCTGAGTGTGCCCGCTTATGCGGAGCTCGAACTCCGGGTGCTCGCTGAAAAATTGCGAGTAGGCTTCCGTTATTTCATTTGCCGTTTCCAAAAAAATACATACCATATATGGTGTTTTTGGAATTCGCAGTGACCTGGTTCTTGGCACCTTCACCTATTAGACGTCCATCTTCAACGAATGAAACATAAGAAGGCATAGTCCTATTACCTTGATCGTTTGGTATGATCTCAACTTGGTCACCTTTCCAAACACCCACACAAGAATATGTAGTTCCAAGATCAATACCAATCGCCGGTGCATTCCTAACAATACCCGGTGCATTATGTTTTCCAGCCATTAAGCGCGCTTTACTAAAATCTGCATAGATATACATATTGATAAAACTGATAATAAGGTAAATGTTCAAGGTATTATTTAAGCTATGGGGTATGGGTACAACACCCACACCAAACTTTTATGCCACATCATCTGTCACTCAGCAACCACACCACCTCCACACCACATCATCTATAGGAAATACCCACTACACCACAACACTTTAATTTCCATCTCATCATTTCATTTCCATTTAATTTTTTAAACATAAAACCACACAAAAAAAAAATTATTTATAAAAATAACCCAAATAATTAATTTATAATGCCATATTGTTAAATTTTTACTTCCTCTGTTTCAAAATAAGTGATACAAATTAGCTTTCACGTTTTTTGAGGTAAAAGATTGTAATGAAAGTTAAATTAGATTAAATTGGATAGTTAGTGAGTGAGGGGTCCCACATATTATGATTAAAGTGAGTTTAATAATGTTTAAAAGTAAAAGTAAGGGTAGATGAGTAATTTCACTTTATTAAAGGAGATAGTTAGTGGATATGGGTCCCACTATATTTTACCAAATAAGGAAAGTTTCAAAGTGTATCACTTATTTTGAAACACCCCAAAATGGAAAGTGTATCACTTATTTTGAAACGGATGAAGTATAATAAATCCAATAAAAAAAACCCAATTAAATAGCCCAATAGAAAAAGCTCATGTTTTAATTAAGGCCCAATTTGCTTTTAAATACATATTAAAAAACCCCTAAAAGGCTAAAACCCATCTTCTTCAAAAAACGACAGCTCATTTCCAGCGAGAAGAACGGAAGAGAAGAAGCAGCATGGTTTTTCCGGCAACGAGGTAGGTTTTTTCTAGCCGTTGAACGGCTCCTTTCCCCTCACCGGTCAAAAATGCTCGCTCCCACGCCCGTTCTCTCCCGTGGCCGTGGGCACCCTCCGTGCACGCCGCCCCCCCACGCCGTTGTGGGGGGTGGTGTTCCGTTTTGCTACATGCCATGGCATTAAGACACATCACCACCGCAGCCACGCCCGAAGGCCCATACCGACCAGCCTTAATTTTTATACAGTCCTAAGGGACAAATCTTAATAATTGATCAATAAGATCTAATGGTCAAGATTAATCACATATATTGTCCTTGAAGGGTACTTTGGTCATTTGGTACTTAAAGAAAAAAATTCGTATTTTTTTATTTTTTATTTTTATTTTTTTTATCATTAAAAAAATAATATTATTTGATAATCACTTATAATAATTACATGTGATTATATACTTAACCACATGTGATATTATTGTACTTTGATCACATGTAATGTTTTAGTACAATTACATGTTATTAGATATACAATCACATAAGGTTATCAATGTGTTTTTATTTTTTAATCTAAAAAAAAATATTTAAAACAATTAAATAAATAAAAAATTAAAAATAATAATAATTCTAAAAAAATAAAAAATTAAAAAATTATTTTTTGCAGAATGACCAAAATAACCCTCCATGTATAAAACATGTGATTAATCTTGATCGTCAATTGTTATTGATATGGTTGAAACATGTCCCTTGTGACTACAAAAAATTAAGAACTATCTTAAACACATATCCTGATAATAATTAATACTACCTGCGTATCAAAATAAGTGATACACTTGAAGAATTGCGGTTTTTGAGGCAAAAGATTAAAAAGTAGTTCAAAATAGATTAAAGTGGATAGTTAGTAGATAATGTGTCTCACTTCTTTTAAATGAAGTGATATTAATGATGTTTAAAAGTAAAAGTAAATGTAAAAGGGTAATTTCACTTTATTAAAGTAGATCGTTAGAGGAGAATGAGTCCCACTTTTTTTTACCAAATAATGTAAATTTTGGAAGTATATCATTTATTTTGTTCAACACCTGAATAGAAAGTGTATCACTTATTTTAATACGGAGATAGTATATAGTTGCAATATATAATTATATATTCATCTAAATTCAAACAATATCTTTCTGCTTTACTAGAACGTATGTACCACTTTTTTTTCTAAGAACAAATAAATTGAGAAATGTAAATTACTATCTTCGGCTTAATTTATTACGAAATTCAGTTTCAGTTTGGCTAAAAATATACTAAATAATAAGCCTATTTAAGTGTTGTACCACACGGTAAATCATTGCAATCTGATCACATAATCACATACTATCATAGTTTATGCAATAGATTTCAACTCAAAACTATACATTATTTGAGGAACCCTAGATTCTGTCCGAGTAAAAGATCGTCAACAAGTGCGTTCTAGTACGTTGTAGATTCTTATCGGCAATTCCCGACATAATCCAAAACCCGACACAAAAGTAATAAGGTTTGAGTTGAGTATAGATGGGTTAGGGTCAAAAACAGGCCTACCTATCCAACCTATATATAAATCGGGTCGTGTTCATGTTGACCCATGTAAAGTTTAAATATGTCCGGGTTATTATTGGTTTTTTCTGACCCAAAATTTTAGCAGGTCGGGTTCGTTGATTAATTGCACCCCGCCAACCTGCTAATAAATAATTAAATCATTCTAATAAAAAAATGAGTTAGACTCTAGTATATAGATCAAACAAAATAAAATATTTGTAATAAGTTAAACACTAACCCGGTTTTGTGTAGTGATAACTAGGGTCGGTTAAACAGGAAAATAAAAGGTAGCCGGTTTTCTCTAGTATGCGGAGTTTTAAAAACCGTGTTAAACCGGTCGGTTAGACCGGAAAATAAAAAGGTAGCCGCTCTGAATGACCAGGTTAGATCAATGGTTATAACTCGATTGAAACCGGCAGGTTGGACATAAAAGCACGATTGAACTAGCCGGTCAAACCGTAAAAAACCAATTTTTCTTAAAAAAATTTAGTTAAATAACATAGACATATGGATTTATATATTGATTTTGGATTAGAAAATAATAAAACTGTAGGAGCTAATACCAATTTTCATTAATACAATACAATTACAATAAGGGAAATTGACGAAAAACAAATACAAGATTGAAATAAGAATATGTAGAAACAAAGAAGAACAAGTTTTGGTTAAGTCTCGTAAAATTCACGATCACCTTAAAATAGATTCGTTGTCTATTTCCCAGGGTAAAACAACCGAGTAGTTTTACACTACCGGATATAATCCAAGCCCAAACACTTATCGAAAAGTTGTGTGTTTAAGAACACGAAAGGAAAAACAACTATATGTTTTGGAGTTCACAAAAGTATGTGAAAAGGTGTATGCCTTTTGGTGTGTTTGTGTGTTTTCCAATGAACCATACATCTTCTATTTATAATAGAATTTGGTCCAAAGGTTTAATGACATTCTTAATGCCATTATGACCATTATGTCATTCAATACAAAGAAAATAAAACCATTGTATTCAAATATATTTTAATGACATACATTAAAATATAAATAATATTATCAATATTATTATTTGAATACTTCCACTAACTCAAGTGACAAAAACCGAGTGGCAAAAAACCGAACCAACATGAAACCCGGGAGACGAGCGTGAATAGGTTCAAGTTCCCACTAGTTCATTTGTTTTATTTCTTTGTTCCATACACCCCACTTTGAGAGTCGATATCTCATTCATCACACTCCATTTTGGACATACCAACCAATAATTATATATAAATAAATGTATAATTATATGTGTCCAAAATTTTCCAACAATCCCCCACATGAATAGAGATCAATCGAAAACACAACAAAATTTCGATAAATGTTCAACACTATGCCTTTGAACCTTCCCTTGAGAAGCACACTTAGTCTCCTAGCAGTCAGTAGACGCGATGTCCTTGAACTGAATCCGCCTTTTGTGTAGACGACAGTATACATTCTCACAAGACTCTCCCTAACTTGTTCATATCCTCTTATCGTGCCCGTCTTGGTCATGGACACTGCCTGGTTCTGCGAGAGCTACTAAGAATTGTGCCCCAACAATTCCATTCGAAGCGACCCCACTTCTCCCTCACATAGGTGATTCTTTACAAGGAATCATTAAAAGCCATAGTGCTTATCCTCGTTGTCACTGAACTAGGAATGGACTAGGAGGTAGTACAATGTACTCCCTTTAAGAATGTTTGGAGGAATTCCGTTACCCCCACAGTGACATCCCTTCGTTTATACAATTAGGTTGTCCTATTGAACCTATATCTTGGGATCTCCAGTCAACTAGGTTAGGTCTCCTTCGCATAAACTTTTATTCCAAGGGCTTTAGTCCCATTCCATAACTATCTCTCTACTTAAGCCTTTTTCATAAGCGGATCCGCGATGTTATCACTTAACTTTTAAATAGTTAATCTTGATAACTTCAATTGAGAGTAGTTGTCATATCGTATTATGTCTTACCATTATAAATTATACACTTGACTAATGTAAATGTAAGACAATGATATATACCAATTTATACATCAATTATTTGGAATATCTTCCTTAATTGATATAACTTTAGGAAGATGAATGAATACCTTAGCAAGGTACCCCCACATTCGTACGTATTTATAAGACGGTTTTCTTTCAAACCAAAATTCGTATGATGTTTCATCTAACCCTTACGAGGTATCTTATATAAAAGATAAGTAGTCGACATACGACAAACCCCCACATTTGTACGTACTTATGATACGGTTTTCTTTCAAACCAAAGTTTGTACAATGTTCATTTTATCCTCACGGGTATCTTATACAAAAGATAATTAGTCGACACACGACGTACCCCCACATTTGTACAAATTAATGTATCAATTACTTTCTATTAAGTAAAATTACACCCTTTCGTGTATATGAAGGAGTTTTGGTTATTTCTTTCAACCAAATGGAAGGATGACTTTGTTATTTTTGTGAGTTGAATCAATATGGAATGTTGGTGGTATGCAATTCAATTAATTAAAACAAATTTAATTAAATTTATAGTGCATAATCAACCATGTTAAATATTTAACAATTTAAATGAACAACTTTATTAGTATTTTATCAAAATCGCGGTTACAAGTTGTCACATTTAATTTTAACATTTTTACCAACAACACTTCCATATTTTGATAACACAATTCCATTGGATTCAATCACAACCCAAATAACAAACTTAGTAAGCAACAATCCGGACACAAGATTTTTATGAATCCCCGGAACATACAAGATGTTGCTCAACATGACATCATTTCCGAAAGTCATCCTTACGATAACATTTCCTTCACCTTTGATATATGTGGTAGTCGAGTTTCCCATAAAAAGTTTTTACTCATTTTTCGACATCTTTGAAAATGATAAACATATTTTTATCGAAACACACATGACGGGTAGCACCCGTATAGACATACCATCCACTTGAATCGGTTCGCACCATTTAATTTCGACAAATCGGAAATCATGGCCGCATTATGCACATCTTCCTTCATGTACATTTCCATGTTAGGCATTGTCACAACATTTGTCATTTTTATCAAATAAAAAATGCAAATTTGACCAATAAGCCTCAACAATCAAAATGTTCCAATTAGTAGTGAGATATATTTCAAGTATCATCTTATCAAGAATCAACTCAAGAAGCCAAAGACTATCTTGTATCTTACTCACTAATTTAAACCAACATTTTTCCTAAGGCTCACAATTTGAAAGTAAAATTTTAGATGCCAAAGCAATCCATAGATATAAAATCCGAAGAATTTAACTTTTACCAAATTTGAGAAAATTCAAGTAACCAAAGTTATCTTGAAATCTTAAAACAACACAACCTTTTTATTTTAAAAATCTTATAATTTCTAAATATATCACATTATGAGACTATATTCAAGAAACCAAAGTAATCTTGATATGTATAAAATGGAAATTAAAATTTTTCAAAGGAAAATCTCTATAATTCAAGAGAACAACAATAATGTGAAACTTCAATCCAAACATTCAATTTCCAAATAGTCTCACAAATTGAAACCATATGTCAACAAGCCAAAGCTACCTTGACATGCATAAAATGGAAATAACATGAACGAATGTACTTTTCTTAAATTCAAAATTTTGAAAATCATAAAGTAAACTTTCACAAGATTGAGAATAAATTCAAGATGCCAAGGCAATCTTGATAACTAAAAGTTAAAATTTTTAAAACCAAAGATTCAAGTACATTTTCTCACTATATGAGATTAAATTCAACAAAACCCAAGTTATCTTGATACTTGAAACAAAATAAATCAAAACATTTATATCCAAAAGACTTTTAATTTCCAAATATCTCACACAATGAGACTATATTCAAGATACCAAAGTATTCTTGATATGTATAAAATGGAAATTACGAAAAGTTTATAAAATATTTTCTCAAACAAATTCTTTATAATTGAAGAATAACGATAATATTATGAAATATAAATCCAAAATATTTGATTTCCAAATAGTCTCACAAATTGAAACCATATGTCAAGATGCCAAAGCTACCTTGAGATGAAGAAAATGGAAATCAAAATCACTTACAAACCAAAATAATTTTCACAATTATAAATTTTAAATCCAAAATTGTTTTAAACAAGATATCAAGTTATTTAAAATCAAACTTTAAAAACTTGATATAATAAACTTTAAATCCAAAAATTTGAATTAACAATTTATAATAAACTTAACCAAACATCTTGTTTTACATAAACATTTCAATCAAAACCTTTTTCCGAATCAATGCTATTAAAAAGCAAAAATCGAAAAAGAAAATATGTATTTTCCAACCGGTATTAGCAAAGAGAGGAAAAATCCATTTTAAGTTTGTAGGAGCTAATACCAGTTTTCATTAATACAATACAATTACAATAAGGGAAATTAACGAAAAACAAATACAAGATTGAAATAAGAATATGTAGAAACAAAGAAGAACAAGTTTTGGTTGAGTCTCGTGAAATTCACGATCCCCTTAAAATAGATTCGTTGTCTATTTCCCAGGGTAAAACAACCGAGTAGTTTTACACTACCGAATATAATCCAAGCCCAAACACTTATCGAAAAGTTGTGTACGTGTTTAAGAACACGAAAGGAAAAACAACTATATGTTTTGGAGTTCTCAAAAGTATGGAGATTGTAAGAGTATGTGAAAAGGTGTATGCCTTTTGGTGTGTTTGTGTGTTTTCCAATGAACCATACATCTTCTATTTATAATAGAATTTGGTCCAAAGGTTTAATGACAATTTTAATGCCATTATGACCATTATGTCATTCAATACAAAGAAAATAAAACCATTGTATTCAAATATATTTTAATGACATACATTAAAATATAAATAATATTATCAATATTATTATTTGAATACTTCCACTAACTCAAGTGACAAAAACCGAGTGGCAAAAAACCGAACCAACATGAAACCCGGGAGACGAGCGTGAATAGGTTCAAGTTCCCACTAGTTCATTTGTTTTATTTCTTTGTTCCATACACCACTTTGAGAGTCGATATCTCATTCATCACACTCCATTTTGGACATACCAACCAATAATTATATATAAATAAATGTATAATTATATGTGTCCAAAATTTTCCAACAAAAACTTAGTTGAAAAATATGTTTCGAGTAATTTTTGATTTTTTATGGAATTTATTTTGTATTTTTTCTAGCTTTTATGGAATAAGCTTCATTTTGACATTAAACGAACTTAAATAGACAAATTGATAAAGCATAGCAGGCCATAACCAGGTTTTGTTTGAATATGATCGTATGTAGCTAGGTCATTAACCCAATTACCATTAACCCAAATAAACATGATCATGAATATTAATAACATCGTCTATTTAAACCAAATATCATCAAAAAACTATGTCTCCTACGCGATAACTAATTCCAACTTTTTATATTTATAAATAAAAATCAATATTGAAAGCATAAAACATGTAGCAAGGATTAAAATTGTACCTTATATGAATGAGTGATATAAGCGATTAAAGCTTGATGCAATAACCATGCTCATCCCTCCGTCTTTATATAGAATTGAAAGATTACGTATAATTTTTATCATTTTCTTACGACGACTCTTCGATTATTCTAGTTTTATATTACCATAGGAGTAAGAAGACTTAATATATTTATATTTTTTCAACGACTTTTCATTATTCTAGTTTTATACTACCTCCGTCCTAAATTTATTGTTCACATGGAAAAAACACATAGTTTAAGACAAGTACATTAATTACATTATGTCACTAATCAAATTTTCTATTTCCACTTAAATGTTTTTTAATTTGGTTGAAACTTAAGAGTAGTAAGTCATTTTAAAACAAACCAATATAAAAATGTAGACAATAAAAATGGGACCGAAGGAGTATTATCATATAAGACTATGAAGACTTAAATACATTAATTGGAAATTACCACATTAATGCTTGGCTGCTTGCGTCATGTATAACATATGCAACTTATTAATTAGAGTAAATTACACTAAAGGTCCTTGTATTATATATTAGTTACTATAACTTTAGTATTTGAACTTCATTATAACGCTTAACATTTCTGGTGTATGTACTTTATTATACTGGTGGTCCCTAAAGCCATTACAATTTTTTTTAAACAAAACTACCCTTTTAGCCTTTTCAATAAAGTGAAGATAAATGACTGTTAATGTAATAAGTGAAAAATCATAAGAATCACCGATGAAATTTACTCGAATAATAGATTATTTTCCTTATCCATATTATTTCACCACATTCAGACTCGGCACTCACTTTTATCTCTTTGATTCAATAACCAAATCAATAACATTATAGTCGCATCAGCACACCCACTGAAAAAAGTCGATTCATCCCCAATCTCTCCAGTCGTTCTACCACCGGTGACGTTCTCTCGACCTGCGTCTACAAAACACCAACTCATCTGGCGACCTGTATCAATTGTCTGAATCAAATTACATGAAAACCACCAAAGAAAAACAAACAACTCATGCAGGTCGTCAGAGTAGTTGGTGTATTGCAGATGTAGGTTGATCCAATGTTACTGGTGACGGAACAACTAGATAAGGCAATTGAAGGTAGGGGTTGTGGATAGATCGACTTTTCAAGGGGTGTGGTGACGCGACGAAAACGGTTATTGATTGAGTTTTAAAATCAAAGAGATAAAGGTCAGTGGTAAGACTGAATGTGGCGTGGGAGAATATTGATAAAAGAAAAAAAAGAAGAAAAATAAATTAATTAATAGAGTAAATTCCGTGGATAGTCCATGTGGTTTACTTAATACATTCACAGTCATTTATCTTCAATTTATTGGAAAAGACTAAAAGGGTAGTTTGGTCATTTAAAAAATTCTAATGGCTGTAGGGACCACCAGTGTAACAAAATACATACAACGCGGACGTCTAGTGTAATAAACAAAGTTTAAGGGCGGAAGTTATAATAAGTGATATACCATAAGGATATTTTGTGTATTTTACTCTAATAAATAAGTTATTAATTAAAGAGTGGTTTGTTCAAGGTATTCCAATGATTTTTTAAAGTCCTAAGGGACAATTACTAGCCCTTGGATTAAGAAAAAGTCAAAGGTTAAGATCAACATTCAAACCACCACCACTACCAACACATGTGATTCAATACTCCTTCCACGACATCTTGTACAATACCTTCCTACCCAAAGTCTCATACATGGTATCCCACCATGTCAACGCTTCATCCTTCAACTGTCGGGATGCATAAGCAACCATATCTTCCTTCGAACACTTGCTACTTTCTAGTACTTGTTCAGTCTCACGAATCCAACGCATTGTCACCTTCGGTTCCGAACTTCCATAATACACTCCCGGGTTGCACGACATGAATGTCTTATAGGTGCATCCTTCTCTCTCCTCCGACTCCGAATCATCAGTCTCTTCGGTCAATGACTTCTCTGTACGGGTCTTGCTACCCGAAGACTTACTTCCACCACGAGATTTAGAATCATCTCGCCTATCCACATTCAAACGGTTATCGATAATCCGGTTCATATCCACATTCACCTCATCCCTCATCTGATGAAACAAGTTTCTGATTGCTTCCATAGTTACCGGAGTTTGGTTTGCATCAAAACCGAAACCCTCTCCATTATTACCGGGATGAGTCGGGATTCGATTTGAATCCACCTCATGATCTCATGGAGCTTCTCCACCTCTTGGGTTCAACATTTGCTATACCAATACATTAAACCATTAGAACTCAAAAGATTGACTCAAAAGTCAAACATACCCCAAATAGCCCAAATCATTATCTTTCCTCTTAGGGATCAACCCCAATATACTCATACTTTAACGGTCTCAAAAGATCAGACAAGGACATCCTATGGAAACATACGGTCCTACTAGCATAGCTTAAGACTAGGGAGGTCAAACCTACCTAATTCACTTAAACTATAGCTATGATACCAAGTTGTAACACCTCAATTTTCAAAACATCTTTTAAAACATATTTTTAAATAAAAATATTACAAAGTCCAATATCCCAAAATACGGTTTAACAAAAACCATTAAAAGTTTATCAGAGTTTAAAACCGGTGCTACAAAACAATATCATAACCATAGGATAATCGGGATCTACCTACGAGCTCCCGAGCTGATCAACACTAGGCCACTTCTAACGGGACCTTCTAATCCTTCGATCCAGAACCTGAGTACATAGCCAAAAACAAAGTAGTACGTGAGACAGAATAGTCTCGTGAGATACATGGGTTTTTCGACCCATTCTCAAAATATTTATAAAGTAATATTTATAACATTATAAATACTTATCTTTATCAACTTTATTAACTCATATATCATCTTCTACTTATTTAATCGTATAAACTAATAAGCTTACCACAAGCTTATCCCTTATATAATCACATACTTGTAAGCTATCTCCAAGCTTACACTTTCTTTATCACATATGCGACGGACCTCTCCGAAGCCAACTCTCCCGATATGGGACGTCATAGGTAATCTATCAAGGTAATTGGGAACCCCCATCTTACCGAGATTCATAAGCTCTCCCCGTTTCCGGGTCGTCATGCTCACCCAACACTGGGTGTCGTAAACTGTGATACTCTACTCTTTACGCAGGGAGGTACCACCCCAAGTAGACGTCTCATGCTCCCCCATTTCTGGGCGGTCTTATTCCGGATATCTTATTCATCACATATGAGCCTCACCTCCATTCATCAAATTCATCTTTAATTAGAATACATCTATTCTAATTATCACATCATTCTCATTACTTAATCATTCTCGTTATTGACTTTATCAAGTCCTTTTATAAATAAACTGTATTTATTATTTATTAGAAATCATATTACTTTAACTTCTACTTTGACTAGAACACTTATCTCTTACTAGTCACTTTACACTTACTCTCTTGGTATTTCAATATCTACTTTTATTAGTATAATGTACTAATCGATACTCATTATTTAAAAATCATCGTCTCAAGCTTTATTAATACATATTATTAATAAACCGATTATCTAACTCTTTCAAACCATTATCTTCATTCATATGTCTTATTTTCTAAAAACTCAATACTTACTTTTCATTATCAAAATCTCTTTAACAATCATTAATCATTTAGACATAATTAAATAATCTGCTACTAGCATTTTCTCATCTTATCAACCATATCTTTATAAAAAACATTTATTAATAAAGACTCCTAAAACATCATGGTTTTCAAAATCATTTGCTACGTACTCAGTAAAAGTCTCATGTACTCACCTTAGCCAAGCTAACTCCAAATCGTGTTTATCAACACGAATCCTTGCTCTCCAACTTGTGAAATATCACCAATCCTTAGGTCTTCTTGACCTATCATCCATATCATCATAAAATCTAGTTATTATCCATAACTAGTTACCAATAATCCCATAACAATATTCTTAACCACCAAGTTCATCCAACTTGGTGGAACCCAAAACCCTAACTCAAGATTTCCATCAATAATCCCAAATCTAAATTGTACACATGGATTACAAGCATACAATGAATGTTCTACACCCATGATTAGTCATCTTCCCCAAAGATGGCAAGGTTGGTTGTCCAAACCACCATTTTTACCCAAATGAAGCTCACAACTAGCTAGATAACATTAACAATCAAGAAATCTTACCTTTGATGTTTAGATCCTTCAAGATGGTGAAGATTTGAGCTCAAGAACACCAAAATCGCCCCTTCTCTCTCTAAAAATCGGCTGCACAAGTGTTGTGGGTGAAAATGAGCAAAACCCTAGCTCAAACCCGATTTATTCTGCCAGATAGGAGTTCGCGCCGCGAACCCCATCCTCGCGCCGCGATCTATCGCGGGAATGACGTCATCGAGCCGCTCAAACCCAAGTTCGCGACCAACCTCGCGACCAGTTCGCGCCGCGAACCAGCCGTTCTCATCAGACCTCGCGTCCGCTAGCTTCTCGCGATCAAGCCCTCGAGTCTCTGTTCCATGTTCGCGAACGCGAACTAGAGTTCGCGCCGCGAACTCTGCCTGGCAGCTAAGGCTGCAATTTTTGTTGTCCAATTCGACCCGGTTTCGACCTTAACCATATCAAACGGTGTCCGAATAACACGAAACCAATTCCCACGTCTTTTAAATGATTTATCCTTATTTATCATATTTTTCCCATAATTTATTTGATTCAAATTTTCGGGTCGTTACAACTATCTACCCCTTAAAAAGGATTCTGTCCTCGGAATCAACTCAAGGATTTCCAATCTGCATTCATTCTCGCATATCATTTTTATTCCCTTGCATTTATCACAACTAACTTTTCCAATCACGGTCCAATGACAATTATACTTTTAAAGACCCACTAAACACCGTTACACACCAACGGGTCAAAAATCAAGCTCTTAATCCTTATCATCCAAACGGGCCAAAGTCGCACCCTTCGACTATGCCTCTTTCCTTTGATTGATTACCCATTCACAAATACATGTAGACGAACCATTATGACTTTACCATCGTCTAATCATTCTAAGCGAATGTCAAAACCCAATTTGACCAAGGTCAACATTCCATCAGTTGACCAACCTTGACTTATGAACAAAGTCAAACTTACTTGCAAAATTCACATACCCCTTTTACTAGAGAGACATCACTTTCCAATTTCTTTCATTCCCGATTCCAATATCTATATTTCTTTCTCAATTACTCCTCTTATCCTCGATTTCAATTCCCACAATCTATTAGCAATCTCCATTTAACACAATATCAATCTCTATTACTCTTTGGCTTTCATCCAATTACTTATACCATCTATAATTTCCTTCAAACGTCCTTATACCATACTTGTAATTCTCGATTACCGGCTTTAAAGCCTCAATCGCAAACGATTGTGGTCTAACCACTCATCATACCCTTTCGCCACTCAACGGCTACAAATAAATTCTTGCTTTCTAGAAGCATCCATTTTTCATAATCTATATACTTGTAGGCATCACCTACACCTACACTTTAAACACAACCCGTGTTTTCAATCCAATTTCTCACTTACCATATAATTTTAACAATTACTTAACCATGCAGTTCTACATACCCTGATATGAACATCATAATCCTGATACATCAAATCATACTTTAACCATCTCATCGAGAGGATCGGAAAGCCTCCAATCCATCACGATCCAAACTGTCACAATGATCAGAAAGTCTCCAATCCAAGATGACTCATCCAATCTCGTTAACCGGAAAGCCTACGATCCAACAAAATCCATACCATACCATTCTATCTTGCATACAATTCATGTATGCATCATTCACTTAGCATCAAGCTATCATTTTCTTTCTTAATCAAACAAATTTTATATTCAAATTTTCACTTTTCCACTTTCCACATACATTATCCCTCTAAAACCTCATGCCTTCCAAAGGCCATTATTTCTACTTACACACAATACCACACGGTATATACATATTCACTAATCAAATTATTTTATCAGTCGATCTTTACTAAAAAGGTTTTCTCAACTTTAAAATTTTTCAACCTTTGCTTTACCACCGAGGTAACCACTAATATCTCCAACTATTCGTGCTTTACCGATTCACCCGGTCTTTAAGAGTCAACCCATTAACTCCGTTCTACAACTGAAACGTACACTATCACACCTTTTCCATAAACTTTTATCAGTTATCTAATTATCCATTCTTGACATCGCATCCGACATTCCTGACAAAAACCTTTGCATTACTTACCCGGGTTCCCACCGGGCACTAAAGTTCCATTTTCAAAATCATCATTCCTATAGCTTTCCATTCATACTTTACCATTCTTACCAAAACTTAGTACTTCACCGTACTACCACCCTTTCTTTGAACACATCTTCTATTCTCATGATTCACCTTCCGATAATCTATAATGACATAATCCTTTCTACTCTTACCTCCCGCGACATACCGGTCACCAACCCATTCAAATATACACATATAATAAATCGGGGAGATATTCTCCCACATCTACTTTTCACACTTTTACTATCCATTTATAATTCATTCACATACACAGTTCATATAAACACCAATTACAAATTATGAATCACTAATCTTTATAAGTGAATTACCTGAAGCGGCTCCATGAGCTCCCTTTACCCAATTCTTGTTGACGGTTGATGCTGACGTGTCGGTTCTCTTTCTCGGGCACGCACTACTATAGTGTCCCACCTCATGACAAGTGTAGCATTCCACTTCCTCGAGGTTCCTTACTTTACAATCTTTTGCTCGGTGCCCTACACGACCACACTTGAAGCAGATAGCCGTATTTGCTTCACATTCTCCACGGTGATTCTTTCCACAACTTTGACAACTTCCAATACCACTATGCCTTGACGAACTCGATCCCAATCCTTCTTTCTTTGTTGATCCCAAGCTATGATCGAGCTTCCTATTTTCCTTTCCCGATGCCGACTCTTGTGCCCTTCGGCGAAACACCCTTTCAACACCTCGAGCGGTACAAATGGCCTCATCTAACGTGGACGCTCGTTTGACTTCCAATTCAAACTCTGATGGTAGCCCATTAGCATACCGAACCACTTTCGAACGTTCAGTCGGATAAGACTTGATTACGAATGGAAGTAATCCCGTAAACTTTTTGGTGTATTCCTCCACCGACATATTACCCTTCTTGATGAACACAAACTCCTCTTGCAATTCCTCTATATCTCTCTCGGGACAAAACTTTTCCTTTAATCTACTCGTGAACTCCTTCCACGACATCTTGTACAATACCTTCCTACCCAAAGTCTCATACATGGTATCCCACCATGTCAACGCTTCATCCTTCAACTGTCGGGATGCATAAGAAACCATATCTTTCTTCGAACACTTGCTACTTTCTAGTACTTGTTCAGTCTCACGAATCCAACGCATTGTCACCTTCGGTTCCGAACTTCCATAATACACTCCCGGGTTGCACGACATGAATGTCTTATAGGTGCATCCTTCTCTCTCCTCCGACTCCGAATCATCAGTCTCTTCGGTCAATGACTTCCCTGTACGGGTCTTGCTACCCGAAGACTTACTTCCACCACGAGATTTAGAATCATCTCGCCTATCCACATTCAAACGGTTATCGATAATCCGGTTCATATCCACATTCACCTCATCCCTCATCTGATGAAACAAGTTTCTGATTGCTTCCATAGTTACCGGAGTTTGGTTTGCATCAAAACCGAAACCCTCTCCATTATTACCGGGATGAGTCGGGATTCGATTTGAATCCACCTCATGATCTCGTGGAGCTTCTCCACCTCTTGGGTTCACCATTTGCTATACCAATACATTAAACCATTAGAACTCAAAAGATTGACTCAAAAGTCAAACATACCCCAAATAGCCAAAATCATTATCTTTCCTCTTAGGGATCAACCCCAATATACTCATACTTTAACGGTCTCAAAAGATCAGACAAGGACATCCTATGGAAACATACGGTCCTACTAGCATAGCTTAAGACTAGGGAGGTCAAACCTACCTAATTCACTTAAACTATAGCTCTGATACCAAGTTGTAACACCTCAATTTTCAAAACATCTTTTAAAACATATTTTTAAATAAAAATATTACAAAGTCCAATATCCCAAAATATGGTTTAACAAAAACCATTAAAAGTTTATCAGAGTTTAAAACCGGTGCTACAAAACAATATCATAACCATAGGATAATCGGGATCTACCTACGAGCTCCCGAGCTGATCAACACTAGGCCACTTCTAACGGGACCTTCTAATCCTTCGATCCAGAACCTGAGTACATAGCCAAAAACAAAGTAGTACGTGAGACAAAATAGTCTCGTGAGATACATGGGTTTTTCGACCCATTCTCAAAATATTTATAAAGTAATATTTATAACATTATAAATACTTATCTTTATCAACTTTATTAACTCATATATCATCTTCTACTTATTTAATCGTATAAACTAATAAGCTTACCACAAGCTTATCCCTTATATAATCACATACTTGTAAGCTATCTCCAAGCTTACACTTTCTTTATCACATATGCAACGGACCTCTCCGAAGCCAACTCTCCCGATATGGGACGTCATAGGTAAACTATCAAGGTAATTGGGAACCCCCATCTTACCGAGATTCATAAGCTCTCCCCGTTTCTGGGTCGTCATGCTCACCCAACACTGGGTGTCGTAAACTGTGACACTCTACTCTTTGCGCAGGGAGGTACCACCCCAAGTAGACGTCTCATGCTCCCCCATTTCTGGGCGGTCTTATTCCGGATATCTTATTCATCACATATGAGCCTCAGCTCCATTCATCAAATTCATCTTTAATTAGAATACATCTATTCTAATTATCACATCATTCTCATTACTTAATCATTCTCGTTATTGACTTTATCAAGTCCTTTTATAAATAAACTATATTTATTATTTATTAGAAATCATATTACTTTAACTTCTACTTTGACTAGAACACTTATCTCTTACTAGTCACTTTACACTTACTCTCTTGGTATTTCAATATCTACTTTTATTAGTATAATGTACTAATCGATACTCATTATTTAAAAATCATCGTCTCAAGCTTTATTAATACATATTATTAATAAACCGATTATCTAACTCTTTCAAACCATTATCTTCATTCATATGTCTTATTTTCTAAAAACTCAATACTTACTTTTCATTATCAAAATCTCTTTAACAATCATTAATCATTTAGACATAATTAAATAATCTGCTACTAGCATTTTCTCATCTTATCAACCATATCTTTATAAAAAAACATTTATTAATAAAGACTCCTAAAACATCATGGTTTTCAAAATCATTTGCTACGTACTCAGTAAAAGTCTCATGTACTCACCTTAGCCAAGCTAACTCCAAATCGTGTTTATCAACACGAATCCTTGCTCTCCAACTTGTGAAATATCACCAATCCTTAGGTCTTCTTGACCTATCATCCATATCATCATAAAATCTAGTTATTATCCATAACTAGTTACCAATAATCCCATAACAATATTCTTAACCACCAAGTTCATCCAACTTGGTGGAACCCAAAACCCTAACTCAAGATTTCCATCAATAATCCCAAATCTAAATTGTACACATGGATTACAAGCATACAATGAATGTTCTACACCCATGATTAGTCATCTTCCCCAAAGATGGCAAGGTTGGTTGTCCAAACCACCATTTTTACCCAAATGAAGCTCACAACTAGCTAGATAACATTAACAATCAAGAAATCTTACCTTTGATGTTTAGATCCTTCAAGATGGTGAAGATTTGAGCTCAAGAACACCAAAATCGCCCCTTCTCTCTCTAAAAATCGGCTGCACAAGTGTTGTGGGTGAAAATGAGCAAAACCCTAGCTCAAACCCGATTTATTCTGCCAGATAGGAGTTCGCGCCGCGAACCCCATCCTCGCGCCGCGATCTATCGCGGGAATGACGTCATCGAGCCGCTCAAACCCAAGTTCGCGACCAACCTCGCGACCAGTTCGCGCCGCGAACCAGCCGTTCGCGTCAGACATCGCGTCCGCTAGCTTCTCGCGATCACGGCCTCGAGTCTCTGTTCCATGTTCGCGAACGCGAACTAGAGTTCGCGCCGCGAACTCTGCCTGGCAGCTAAGGCTGCAATTTTTGTTGTCCAATTCGACCCGGTTTCGACCGTAACCATATCAAACAGTGTCCGAATGACAAGAAACCAATTCCCACGTCTTTTAAATGATTTATCCTTATTTATCATATTTTTCTCATAATTTATTTGATTCAAATTTTCGGGTCGTTACAAGTTAAGTATTAAGTTAAGTTTAACTTATTACTAGATTAGTTTAACTAACTAATTAATACAAGTATTTGTACATTTACTAGTTGAGTAAATTTACAATGTAGTAGTTATAGATTATCCATAATGTGATTTAAAACAATTAAATCATATGGTGTTTGGATAATATTATTTTTTAGATTATATAAAGTTTATTTTATAATTAATTATTAAAAGTATAAAATACAAATTATATATTTCGTATATTTAATATACACGAAATATATAAGTGTATAATACTAGACATATAATAGTTAAGTGCAACAATAACACTAGTTAAACTATAAGGGATGTAAACGAAAAAGGGAAAGTTTAATTAAGAATTAATCTTAATTAAACTAGAGGGTCCTAAAGTGCAACTTATGTATCTATAAATAAGAGGTTTAGGGTAACCCTAATTCCCCCTTGCTTGCCATGAAAATCCCCTCCCCTCTCCCTTTGATTTTCGGCCGAGTACACCACAAGAAAGAACACAAAGTTCTCGTGTTCTTCAATTGTTCCACGTGTTCTTCGTTCGTTCTTCGTGTTCTTCAAGTCTTTGAAGATCAAGATCATTACAAGGATCAACTAGAAGATCACTCGTCGTGTTCATCATCAGTGGACTTACTTAAGCAAGATTAAGCTATGATTTGGAAAACTCTTTTCCTTCTTTTCTCTTTGTACGACCGAACCAAGAACCATATGGTTCTTGGTTGGCCGTCGAATACACACAAGTATGTGTGTGTGTTCGAGTTTTTCGTACAAGGTTTCTTTCTTGTTAATCTAGTCTAAATTTCCAACATCTCCAATCCTTTAGGGTTTAAGGATTAAGTTTAATCTCAGTTCCGCTTCAAGGATTAAACTAGCTAGTTGGTTTAACCGGCAAGAACAATGTTCTTGTCAGTATGGTTCGAACCAAGCATACTAGGAGGTTGACCCAATGGGTTGATCAGGTATAATGAAACCCTTCAGGTTTTAGAGAATCACATATGTTTCGTGAATCACATGTGTTTCAATACATCAATACCACCACCAGTCCCACCACCACTGTCAGTCACGACCACCGCCACCGGCCACCAACGGCCGGCAGCGGCGGCCTGAGGTGGCAGTGTCTAAGGGAGTTGATCTTGATCATTTTGATCAAATGGCTAGGATTTGTCTCTTAGGACTTTACAAAACACTTAGACTACCTAGAACACAACTCTAATTAAAGAATATAAAAAAAAGTTTTTATTAAAGTAAAAGTCAATCCAAGGAAGAATCATACTGCCCTCCTAGCACATCTATTTCCTTATTTTTTAGATGTTAGAATAAGAAAAACAGTTGCAAAGAAACGATCCCTGGTGGCCACCAAGTAATGCTAGGGGCTTACAGTTTTACTTTGATATGAATTCTTGCATAAGAACTACTAGTAATATATTACAACAAAGCATTTTGTTAACCCGCACGTTGCTGCGGGGTTTAAAATCATACGTTTTTTATAATTAAGTCAAGATTCATTTATATTGAATTCATATTATTTATCTTGTATTTATGAACAATAAATAAATAATAATAATCATAGTAATAATGACAATAACTATAATAATAACATCCGCATCATACATCAAATCAGTGTAAAATCATCATTTATTATATATGTGGCGTGTACACGGACATTCTAACACTGAACTAATTACACCGACTATTTTAGAAAGTTAGGTAAAGATAAAAACCTACAAAAAAGATTAATGGATTAAAATGGAAACGAAAATAAAGTTTAAGGATTAAATCATTATTAACCCTATGTTCAAACATCAAATATAATACATGTGACATCTACATGGATATTTAACCTGATGAACTGGTTATAGTGATTATTTTAGAAGGTCAACCAAAATTAATGATAAAAATATTACATAAAAAATTTTGAATATTTAACCTAAACCGTGAATGTATAATTTAGTGTTATTTATAAATTAATTAAATGGATTAAGAATTTAAAATTTTAAAATTGTATATCAAAATCATCTTACATCCGGCTTCCCACGTCCAGCTTCCAACGCCCCATTCATGCTTACATCTGACACATTCCAGCTCCTGATTCAACTTACTTCACAGTCATATCTGGCTTCCATCAAAGATCCATCCACCTCCTGCTTCAGTTTCTTCACAAGTTTTTGCCACCACTGCTTACCTACGAAATCTACTATCGTTGTCATACCCGTTATTTCCTACCGAAACATTCCTTCTTCATTAGGTAACTTTTTATTATTCCTTTTTCAATTTTGGGTTTCTCAATTCTGAATTAGGGTTCCAATCATACCTGTTAGTTGGATTTCCGTTTGCATCATCATTTCAAGTCATCTTCTTCAAGTATGTTTCAGGTAAGATTTGGGTTTGATTCTAGGGTTCCACTTCAATTACGTAAATAAAAAGGCCGACGAAGAAGAATTGGGGATTCAGGGAACTCTTATTTTCAGAGTAATTCGAACTACTGCCAGTACTCTCGATTTATGTATCCTCTTTCTTTTATGTTTAATCTCGGTTAGTTGTTACTATTAGTCTAAATTCCTTGATTGATTAATTAACTTTGTGGTTATGCATTTTTTCAGTTACTAATTATTTAGGTTGATTATATACACCGATTTTTCCATCTTCGTCAACAACTTGGAACAATATAATTCTGATTAGGGAAGAAACATTGAAGGTGAATTATTCCCATAGGTTAGGTATTTTAGTATATTATATAGCTCTGCTCCATTCAACTAATTAAGTGGGTTTTAATCAAATTCATATTTATGATAGTCTGAACACTTTGATAGGTTGTACATATGGGCAAAATGGCTGATTGGTTTCCTCATTACATCTTCTAACTATATATCAATGGAGGCCAGTCTAATCGCCACCGAGTCGATGCAGATCCGAATCAACTATTAATATATGGAAGTAGTTGTGTCACAACTCAGCCGATCCTCAACTCGGTACGGATGAGCCGCCTCGCCGTAAGATTAAGTATATTCTGGTAAAAATCCATCCTTTTTTATTGACTTTCTGATTATTGGTGTGTGCTGGTCTGATTGTCAGTTACAATGCTTTATAACAAGAATAAGATCTGTTAATCTAAGGAAAAATTTATAGTTAATTAGCCTGAATTTCATACATAGTCTATATAACATAAATCTGAAATTTAATAGGTAAGGTTAGGGTTTATGTTTTTGGATCTGGAATGCAAAAGTTATTAGTTATTACATCAGAGTTTGAACATGGAAAAAATTAGAACTGATTAGGTTTAAACTACTAATTATGTTAACACAATGCTAATATTGTGCTCTGAATGGCAGAAACACACTTTGGGAATTTATTATATGGATTTCTCATACAATGGTAAATGTAAAATGTTATTGATGGGATTTACCATTTACAAGCATCAAGCATGTATGTGTTGTTTGAAAATTTGAATGGGAGCTTGACTTATTCAATATGCAAAGAGAATCTTTGTAGGTTCAAGTTTGAGGGCATTATATTATTTTTACCTGAAATTATAAGTTTAATGGTTAAGGTCTTCCAAAATTTTATAGGTAGTTAGGTATAAGCATTAAGCTCTTCAAAATTCCCTTAACAGAGTATGGTATACAATATGATAGGTTTTCCTTTTAGGGGTACAGTGCACTAGAGAACTCATTTCCTTACATGTAGTATGAAATTCTAGAAGAGTGAGGTTTATGCATTCCAAATAATATTATCATGATGACCAAGACGAGTCTTATATTGTCTTTTAAAACTTATATCTGATGTGGACTAGAATTCTTTTGTGATTAAAAATATTTATACATGAATGGCTTTGTGTTTGTGTTACTGTTTATGAAATTGGATTAACTGGTTTAGCACAACATTAACATTGTGCTAACAGATTAACTAGCATACTAATAGTAAATTATATACAATGAACCAAGAACCTATAAATACAATTTAAATTTTACGATTTGTATATAGCATAACTATTTTCTTTTGTTTTAAATTGATATATATTTCCTTTTTTCAGGCTTTATTCTTCCAGTATCTATTCGCGTTTTCCCGACGACATGGATATACAAACAACAGGTCAATCGCGTAAACGTAAATAGAGCATTGTGGGCGCTTTTTTGGTATGCAGTCTTCCATATAGTTTGCATATTGTATGAAATTCCCCGCGGCATCGCGCGGGGTACAACCAACTAGTTGTATATAAAGGAAAACAGTAAAACCTTATGACAGATATATTATAGGTAGAATACATAATAAATAAGAAAAGGGGAAAAAAGTAAAAAAGACAAATTATATCCCAATCAAATTAGAGGGGTCTAATTGTCTAAACATTCACGCCCTTTTCAATTATATTAGTTACTTTTACAATCTATACAAAAAATTGTTACATTATAAAAGGTAAAATACTACTACTAACCTATTTATATTCATTTCACACGTTTTTAATCACTTGAATAATTGAACCCATAACCAAATATCATCTCATGTAACAACTAACACAGTCCAAAAAGCCCTAATTAAGTATAACAAACTATAATATTTAATTTAATATTCAATTAAAGTAATGTTCAATTACAGTTGTACATATTGGGAAGACTTGTTAAAGGAAATTAAACAAACCTACGAAAAGGAAATTTAAACAAACTTATATAAAATAAAGGTTAGTCTAACTCATACACTAAAAGTATAAGATAATGCAATAACTTAAACTTACTGTTTTTATTTAAAAATATATTTAATTTATTTAAAAAACTTTATTAATAACTAATTAATGATTTTATTCATTATAAAAAAACTTGAAGTTTATTTGTGATAACCCTCGAAAATGGACCGGTTTAACCGTCATCGACTGTAACCGAGCACTGAAATGTAACCGAGCACTGAAATGTAACACAAGTTGTTAATTATAAAACATGTTTTATTATATAAGCTTGGCATTGACTTTTATTATGTGTCGATCACACACATTTTAACAATGTACATATTTCGGGTGTCGATATATTAACTAAAAATAGCGATCCTTTGGTAGGATCCAAAATCTAGCAAGTTGGTGACTCGTAAAAGTAAATTATAATTGATTCAATTATAAACATATTTATATTTTTATCAACGCAATATAATCCGAACAAATTAAATCATACATGAAAATAACCCGAACCGCCAACCTTGTTAAAAATGAATAAATACGAAGTTTAATACACTGTAATTGGTAAGTAACAAGATTTAACATCTATGGCATCATATAACCATCTACTAAGTGGTTAACATACATAGTTTAATATATTAAATTTTATCTAAAAGACACTACCTAACTAACTAGTTAGTCATGACACCTTGTTTAAATGTAACAAGAAGACAAAGAGAGTTACTTGCGTGTTTAAAGTCAACTTTCCCCACTCATGCTTTATGTCTCCATATGTCAGGCAAGCCATTCTACCAACTCTGTCTTTCTTTTTGCTCTGTATCTCGAGCCATCCCACCAACTACTGTCACATTTCTTTTCCATTGTGTAGCACAAAGATCTACCATGCACAAGAAATAACCACCCTAATATCCACACCAAAGTTATACCATTGGGTATTACTTCTTCACCTTCTCTTTAAATCCTAAGACCCCATATTATTAAACCATCACTCGAAAAATCACAGCAAGAAAAACACCAATTGTAACCTTCCTCCGGCGAACTTCCAACGTTTTTCCGGCGACCTCAACTTCTTTCCCGACGAAGCAGTGTTCAAGATCTCTCTCTCTCTCGGTCTACCCCCTTCTCCCTCGTAATAGGTATAACATTTTTTTTCACCCTTTCAAATCTTGTTATAAGCATGCATGGATGAAATTCACGAACTGGGTTTCTTCCCGTCGTAGCACTACCACCTCCGGCGACACACACACTGTGTGTACACGCCGGAATCTTGTGCTACTTTTCTGGGTTTAATCCTCGTCGCCATTCCCGACAACACACACTCACGGTGTGCGTTTTATATGTGTGAGTTTTGGTGTGAGTATCGGGATTCCTCTTACATGCGTTTTTCCGGCGAGATGTAACACCATCGTTGCCATCTAAACCCGGACACACATTACTGTGTGTATCGGGGTGTTTGTGTGAGTTTATCGGCGTGTTTCTATTTTCTCGCTCCGAGAGCTTCATTTTCCGGTGAGACCCGTTTGTCCGGCGTGATCTTCCGCTCCGAGGGAGCTCCGGTCATCCCTACCGACTAAACCCACACACACAGTGTGTTCGGTGTGGGTCGTGCGTGTGTGTAAGTTGTATAGCGGTCGGGTTTGAGTTTGTGCTTCGGTACCACAGGTGAACCCGGTTTACCGGCGAAGTGTTTTCGTTCAATCGTTCCCGTTTGAGTGCTCGTGTCCGGCGGGATTGTTTCACCGGAAACACCCATGGGGTGTGCGTACTTGGTATGGTGATAAAAATGGTGATTATAAAGTTATACGTGTAGTACATTATGCAGTGGGAGTTGTAACCTGACTTTTTCCCCACATAAAACAAAATTTGAAACCTTTTTAATTTTAATTTTTATTTATTTATTATTTCTATTATTTGTTAAACTGTTGTTATAAATATTTATTATAAAAAAATATTTTATTTAATAGTTGTTTATTTATTTAATTTATTATTTATTTATTTAATTTATTATTTAATTAAATAAGAAAGTTCTTATTATTATTAAATTATAATTTAATAAATAATTAAATATAAGTATTTAAAATCTATTTTATTTAAATAACTATCTACTATGTCACAATTCGTGTGTATCCGGTCAAAGGGTAGCTATTTTCAAAACTCGTATAAGTCAAGCAAACATACTTAAAATACAAACCCAATTCCGCCGAGTCACCAACGTACCGTTCGACTCTAGACCCCGGTTAAGAGAGTCCGCATGCATTATATAAATAAACGTATTGGGTAACGTCACTTATTAACAACTAATACGTGTTTAGGACGTCAGGAATTGTGCGATCAGGCACTATAACTTGTGGAACCTTACTTGCTAGCAGCGCTAAGGTGAGTTTCACGGCCCCGCTTTTACTGTTTTTAACTTTTTAACGTGGGGAAGAAAACATATACTCATTCAAATGCTTTTGTGATAAATAATCTTTTGTATGATCATTGGTGTGTACTGCTCCAAACTTTGAAGGACCACTGCTTCTGTCTACGTTTAACTATAATCATTAACTATTTGTGGTAGCCAAAGAATATATAGATAGTACTATCGGGATTGATCCCCCGCTCATGGCTAGTAAGCGCTAGCCGTATAACATATGAGATATATATTCTAACAGGGATTTTTGGTTTGATTATGGGCTCAATGATATATTTTAACTTAAATGTCCTGCAAACATTTGAGGGATTATGCATTACACGTAAAACTACTTTATGATTCGAAACGATTATTCAATTGGTACATATGTGTACCGGCTTCACTTTTAAGATGCGAAATATTTTATGGAGTCACAAAACCTGTGAACTCACCAACCTTTGTGTTGACACTTTTTCTATATGTTTTCTCACGTAATGAAAAATGAAGAATTTAATTTCTAAGCATGCATCAGATTACCTATTTTGAGAAGATTTTATCTTTATATTTAGACTAGAGGTCTAAATATAGTTTGGAAATCTTAAACAATTGTGTCTTCTAAATATTGTTGTTAAAACTATCAATTTGGGATTTTGTAAAACATTTATGTTGGTAATCCATTTTAAATGCACGCCCGTATTTCCGCAAAACCAGTTTTGGCGGGGTGTGATATTATTTAACACTGTTAATTTGTCCTTAAAATATAAGTTAGATAAACCTACAAAATACGGAGTATTAAATAGCTCATTGAACTATTTATGTTTGACCAGATCTTTCTGTTAGAAGAACCGCATCTCTAGTAATGTTATTTATTCATGATATTTAAAAAACTATTGATTATTGGATCTTTTTTAAAGACTTGAAAGTCTTCTATATTTGTTGAGAGTTTTAAATGTTTGTAACATGGGTTTGAGAATGGATTGTTTCTTATTGTTAGATTGTAAAGTGGGGTTGACTGGTTGAGTCGTTGCGAAAACCGGCTGCGCTGGATTTATGGAATAATTAATGAGTCTCAACAAATTACAATGCTCTTTTTTCTAGAAAACTACATGTTGGTTGGTATTTATATTTCAACTAAAATAAAAAATATCAAATACAAAAACGAAAGAATGTTGTTCATTCAAACATTTAATCCAACATTTGGTATTTATGTGAATTCATTCCCAAAGGTTGCAATGCTTCTTATATTGCTTCAGTCTCTAAATTGAAAGATCTCCATGTCATTATCGACTTTCAGCCTACTAATAAGGATGCTAGTATATAAAATAGCCAAGATTCTTGGTAACAGGCTTCTTAATATGATTGGGTTGGTTGGAAGTGATGTTCAAACCGATAAAATAAAAGGTAAACAAATAAATAACGGGCCCCTTATTATTGAAAAAACAGTTTCTTCGGCTTCCAAATAGAAAAAAATTGATGTTAAAAGTCGATTTTGAAAGGCCTTTGATTAGTTAAATTACACGACGGGACTTGAAATTTTTTTTTTTTTTTTTTTTTTTTTTGAACGGCTAGTTAGTAAGTCAGTGGTTCGAGCTTAGACAGTGACATCCACAAGGGGCAGTATGCCTTTCCTCGAACCTTCCACCTTTTTTTATCCACGACGGGACTTGAACCCATGACCAATAAGGCATGGGCAACACCTTAAAGCCTCTTGGATACCACAGACTTACAGACTTAAATAGTTAAATTGGCTTTTAGCTGATATTTTCCTTCTCGGGTAAAGATGACGAATGGGTTTCATCATAGATGGACTAGGGGTGACAATTCCTGACACAACTCGCAACCCAACATGAACCCGACGCGAATAAAATCGGGTTTGGATTAACCATAAATGGGTTTGGGTAAAAACAAGTCGACCCGTTCAACCCATTAATAAATCAGGTTGGGTACGGGTTAACTTATGTATCAACGTGTCGACCCACCAACCCGTTTAGATTTATAATTTATTTTTTTCCCAATAATATATAAGTACTATAAATAAAGTCACTAAATCCCCCTTAAATTTTGACCTTTCAATTCCAATCCTTATGCATAATCTTAAATTTTAGTCGAATTTCTATAACAAAATTGATGGTAAATTTGGGACATGCAATTAACTTTTAAAAATAATCTCAATTCCAAATCAAGATCACAACTTCCTTTCCTTTTGACAGCAACATCTGTAATCATCAAGATTTCAACATCAGATTTTCCTTTCCATGTGTTGCACTTTGGTTTAAACGGGTCAAATAGGTCGGGTCTGGGTTACCATGATTTAAACAAGTCCGGGTTAGGTTTGATTTTTCTGACTTAGAATTCTAACCAAGTCGGGTTCGGGTTAACTGATTCCAACCTGTCAACCCGAACCCGCTAACTCAAACCTAACCCATTTGCCACCCCTAAATGAGACGAGACAATACACCATATGATTGAATTATGCTTAATCCATACCATTTAAACTTGATTAACAAAAGCATCATGTAAAAAAAACAAAAGAAAATTACAAGAAAACTAGCTTATATTAATCAGTGGATACTCAGAATTTAATAAAGGTCCAACTATTACTCAAAATAACAAACACTAGCACATAATTTCTAGAAGATTCATGGATCAAAGACGTTAAATTTGAACATGGAACTCCAACTCCTCCAACAAACAAACGTTATTTAGACAAGTTTTGCAATGATTGGAACACATAGATTTTCCAACTGATTTAGTGTCTTCTCATAGACATCAACATCTGCAAGATTACTTCCATCAAGACATTTGCCTGCATCCTCGGCTGCATTTTCAATCTTTGAAACTTCTTCTTGATGGAGCTTTCCCTTAGAAGTGCTTCCCACTTTTTTAACTTTGCTTTTCACATCATATATGTAGTCCTCCAATGCGTTACGTGCAAACACCTTTTTCTTATACTCTTCGTCTTGAAGCTTATACTTTTGAGCATTTTTCAACATTACCTCAATCTCTTCCTTTGAATGCCGTTGCTTGTCATTACTAATTCTAATCTTCTTTTTTAAACCGGTTGTAAGTTCCTCACCCGAGCAATCTAAAATACCATTAGCATCAACTTCAAACACCACTTTTATCTCTGCTTTGCCCTTTGGTGCAGGTGGGACCGCAACCTTAAATTTTCCTAACCAGTTATTTTCTTTAGCCACAATACTCTCACCTTGGTAGACATTAACACCTATATTAGTTTGGTTATCATGACATGTACAATATATGTGTTCCTTCTTGGTTGGTATTGGTGTATTTCTTGGGATAATAACACTCATAGATCCATCACTAATATTTGTACCAAGTGATAAAGGGACGACATCTAACAACTCTAAATCCTTCACTCTTTCACTTATTTCGCCAGTTAACTTTGCAGCAAGAACTGCTGCACCATACGCAACCGCCTCATCCGCATGGATCCTTTTATTAAGCTCTTTCCCGTCAAAGAAATCCTGCAATAGTTCTTGTACTTTGGGTATCCTAGTTGACCCACCAACAAGTACTACCTCATCTACATCTTTCTTATTCATTTTTGCATCACTCAAACAAGTCTCCACTGTTGTTATACATTTACTAAATAAATCCGCGTTAAGATTTTCAAACTTTGGACGAGTAATGCGCATAGAAAAATCAAGACCCTGATGCAGACCATCAATTTCAATAGTAGTTTCAGTAGTTGAAGAGAGAACTCGTTTAGCTTTTTCACAAGCTGCCCTTAACCTCATTAGTGCTTTTGCATTCCTACTTACATCCATCTTGTTTTTTTTGTTAAACTGCTCCACACAATGGTCCACCATTACATTATCAAAGTCTTGACCACCTAAGTGGGTGTCTCCAGCAACCGCCTTCACTTTCACCTTACCATTGGCATCAACTGTGACAAGAGAGACATCAAATGTACCACCAACTAAATCAAATATGAGCACAGTTGTTTCATGCGTTATATCAGTTCTCATGTCTAGCCCATAGGCGATTGCAGCTGATGTAGGCTCGTTAAGTATTTGCAAGACGTTGAGTCCCGCAACATGTCCAGCATCCTTGGTAGCTTGGCGCTGGGAATCATCAAAATAAGCGGGCACAGTAATGACTGCTTGTTTCACAGTTTTACCAAGGTATGACTCTGCAACCTCTTTGAGTTTCACAAGAACCATGGATGAAATTTCTTCGGCAAAAAACTCCTTCTCTTCACCCTTGTATGAAACCACAATTTTGGGAATGTCATTAGGCCCTTTTGTAACTTGAAAAGGCCACATCTTCATGTCTTCTTGAACTTTGGCATCATTGAATCTCCTTCCAATCAATCGTTTCACGTCTAAAAATATATGAAATCAAGATAAGAAAGTAAATCAATAATCAAAATTAATATTCTAAACAATGCTCTAACTAAAAGTATAAATTACAAACCATATATCGTGCACTTTGGATTCATGGCGACCTGGTTCTTGGCAGCTTCACCAATTAGACGTCCACCATCGGTGAATGCAACATAAGAGGGCATGGTCCCATTACCTTGATCATTGGGTATGATCTCAACTTGGTTATGTTGCCAAACACCCACACAAGAGTATGTTGTTCCAAGGTCGATACCAATAGCCGGTGCAATACCTTTTCCAGCCATTACGCTTTTTAGGAGTAGAAACTACATTATCAACGGAACAAGATGAATGATACTTGCAAAATTAAATATTATAGCAGTTTTTTTTTTTTTTTAACAAATGTGCAAGTTAATATTGTACTTAGTAGTTATAAAAATAAAAATCCGTACTATATGAATATATAGAGGTGTACGCGTTGTGAAACAGGTAACACAAAGGCTTATCCTTTTGTGACAAACAAAAACTTAAGCTTGCGCCAAGAATCAATACTTAATCCACATATCTAACTACTTTTTCTATAAAAACAACCCTCTTTAAACATGATATTCAGAGGCGGAATTAGTATAGATCCCGCAGTGGCACGTGATACTACTTAATTTTTTTCCCACATGGTAAATATTTTATAATCTTCTTTTGTGATTATGGTGCATTCTACCAGATTAAAAAACTTACCAATAGCTCAAATCAATGTTAACAAAACTAAAGCATTAGTCAATAGTCCAAACTCAAAGCCCCCAAAAAAAAAATTAAACCAAATAAAAAGAATCCAAAGAGTGTGTCCTGTAGTTTTTAGTTTTAGATCTATAAAATCAATAGCCTGTCTTGTAGGTTTATTAAATTAATAATTAGTTATCGAACACTTGTGTATATAAAATCAAACATAGTGTTTATCTAATAGAGCTAGTCATTTTTTGTTTCGACCTTGGACTTGCAAGAGAGCGCAACCCCCTTCACCTCCGTCTTTTTTTATCCGCGCAAGGGTGCACTGATGATATTATTAATCAATTTTTGCTGCCAATGCTCTAATTTAAACATGATAGACAGTGATTTTTTATTTTTGACAATGCATTTAATCGACGACTATTAGACTTTTAGGCCCTAGCTGGTTAAAAGACGCTCAAAATCGGAGTTAGGTAGTCAAACGGCGGTCAAAATCAGTCAAATCCAGTAAAGAAAAGGATCTTACTAGAGAACACCGGCAATGCAGCTGTGGTTGCGAGATATGGTGGTGACGTTTGACGGAGATGCAGGTGAACCGGCAAGTAGGTACGAGGAATTCGAGCGGGATGCTGATAACTTTGTTTATTATATATCTCGCAGCTCGTACTTATCAAGACATAAGTACGATTTTTTAAGTCAATTAAACAAAAGATTTATGCATACAGACTTTAAAAAACGTATATATGTAAAACATATATACATATGGTATATATATGTTTAAAAAAGGACCAGAATCAATTTTAAAAAACGTATAATTCTTTAAATTTTAATTTTTAAGATATATATAGTTTAAAAAAATGGAATTCAAATTTTAATTTTAATAAAAACATAAATAGAATAAATTCGAAATTCGAAAATCATTTATGATTATTTTAAAAGCGGACTTTTTCTTTTAATCTTGAACTCCGACCTTAAGGATGAAGACAAACATAATACCACTAGGCTAAATGCCCTTTGGTATCTCTAAATTAACTAATTTCAATTTTAAAAAACATAACAAACTTATAATCTAACCTAGTGTTAGGATCCGGTGAGGACTCAAAAATTAGTGTGGATTGCGAGGACAATTCTCAACCAATCATTTTTTTAAAAATGAATCATTGTCAGAATTTTAGGATCTTTATGAGGATGATAATGATCTAAAATTCTAAAAATGATCCTAATTTTTAAAAATGATTGGTTGAGAATTGTTGTTACAATCCTCACCAAAATTTGAGTCATCACCCGATCTCACTTCATCTAACCTAAATATCTTTACCTATATAATTCCTTCCAGCCAGCAAATTCTATACCGCAATTAGTTGTTGAGAATTACTGTCGAAGTTTTTATTATACCATAGTCAGCCTATATAAAACGTGTTTTCTCAAAACACGTTTAGCATCATTTCCATAATAGATTACTATATTTATTTCTTAAGTTTTTTTTGTTGGTATTTTCCTTTTTATATCTTGAAGTATGTCCGCCAATTCGGACGGGATATGAAACTAGTATTTTTATATAATTTTATAATTATAACTTGGGTCATACTATTAAAATAGCCTTAGATCTTATATACACAGACTTTGGAACACGTAATTTTTTGTAAGAGCATCTCCAATGGTAGCTTTTTTAAAAGCTTATTACTATTCTAATAAGTCTTTGAAATGACTTTTTTTTTTCTGCTAACTTTTTAATGAACTTTCCATGTTTGTCTTTTTTAGTCCCCCTATGTTTAATAACTTTTCATTTTAAACCTTACATATGGGCTATAGTTTTAGACTTGTGTTTTTTTTTTTTAATATTTGCAATGTAATATTTTCATTTATTTAAATATTGATATCAATTATTATAATATTTTTGTATGAAATATTTTAAAAATTATTAAGTTTTATTAGATGTCAAAGAAAATTCTCAATTTATATATACGGGGTATTTATGAAACATTTAAAATAGATAAAGGTAAATTAGAAATATTGTAAAAGAAAAAGCTTTTGTAAAAGGTTAACCATTGGATATGTTATTTAGGAATAGTTTTTTGGTTAGTGGAATGTTGATGTGACAAAAGTAATAAGCTTTTGTGAGATTAACCATTGGATGGGTCAAACATTTATATTTTCAAGGCAACTTTTATCTTTAGATAGCATAACTCTTTAGTTAAAAGTTAGCATCCGTCTATATACGTAAAATTTGGGTTTAAGATATATATTAAAAAAAATTAATGATATTAGCTTATGTTTAATTTTTTATTGTATGAATTCAGGGGTTGAAAGGTCATTTGATTGAAATTTGTTGTCATTTCTTTCAAAGAACTGGTATGTCTATGCTTTATACAGTTCTTTTATTTGAATAAAATATTATTAATATGTTTTTTGTTAAATATTTTGATCTAAACAACTTAAAATAGCAATCACTCGTGCTACATCTTGGAATGATATAGCAACTATTAGAGATTCCTTGAAGTTTCATCATAAATGTACAAAAAAGATAGGAACAATGTTGCAGATTATGTTCAAATACATTTGCGGTCCTTTTCAATCTGGGAGAAATCACGGTATGCTTTTACATTAAAAGTGTAATTGATTTTCTATGAAAATGATTCCTTTTTTTTTTTTTTTTTGCATGTTCTGGGATGCATACACTGACGGAAGATATGACGAGGATGAAAGTTGACCGACTTATAGTGCTTTTTGTCATGTTTATTGAACAACTTGTTTAATTGTTTTGATTATTCTGAATTGGTTAAATGGTTGAACATATTATTGTAAAGAATTTTATTCTAATATCAAATCGTAATTGGATATTAATGTGTTTATGTAGATCTTTGTTATCTTACTTGATTATATATATATATATATATATATATATATATATATATATATATATATATATATATATATATATATATATATATATATATATATATATATATATATATAGGGTCCGATCCGGTGAGGACTCTTTTTCCGTTGAGGACTGCGAGGACAATTTTCGTCCACTCATCTACAAAAGGGCATAAAGGTCATTTTCGAAACCCCTCTTTCCTCCTTTTGCCACTTGTCCTCTTATAATTGGAAGTGAGTTTTTCCCCCACACTTTGTTTTTCGCCCATAACTTTTTTTTTTATTTGTAAAATAAAAAATCTAAAAATGCCAAAAATATTAAAATTAAATTTTCTACAAAAAGAGTATAGTCATGAAAATTTGAAAAAAAAAAAAATGATCCAAAATTGACAATGATCCATAAGTAACAAAATGATCCAAAAATTAACAATAGTACAAAGTAAACAAAATGACCATGAATGAACAAAATGATCCAAAATTATATATGATATATTATTTGACTAATTATTTATACAAAATTATGTTTATGCAAGATTAACAATGATCCAAAAATGACAAAATGATCCAAAATTATGACAATGATCCAAAATTAACAAAATGATCCAAATTTAACAAAATGATCCAATATTTTATCCGGGTTTTTTTTTTTCAAAATTTCATGACTATACTCATTTTGTAGATAATTTAATTTTAAGAACTTTGGCATTTTTAGTTTTTTTTTTTTACAAAAAAAAAAAAAAAGTTATGACCGAAAAACAAAGGTGGGGGTAAAAAAAACCCATCAAATCAAGGCTTGACATGTGGCACTAGGAGAGAGAAAGTGTTTGCAAATGACTATTTTAACCCTCTAAATTTTCTTTTTCCCCCTATTATTTTGGTAAACTTTACACAAAACCCCCCAAACTTCAACCATTGTTTATCTTTTTCACATTCAATCCTAGCCATTAATTTTTATGGATTAAAGGCTTAGATTTGTCCTCGCAGTCCTCACCGGAAAAAGAGTCCTCACTCGATCCCACATATATATATATATATATATATATATATATATATATATATATATATATATATATATATATATATACATACATATATATATATAGTGTAGAATTAGAATCAGAACCAATTAAGGCTACAGAACCAGCAGAACTCAATCTAAACCATTGATTTTTGAAATGAAATGATCATGAAAAACATATTAATGTATTTGATGGGGGACTCCCAAATACTGATTTGCATGGATGTCATTCATGCATGTATACATATATGTACAGATAACACTTATATATACATACATGAAAACATATACATATATGTATACATGCATGAATGACATCCATGCAAACCAATATTTGGGGGTCCCTCATCAAATACATTTATGTGTCTTTCATGATCATTTCATTTCAAATATCAATGGTTTAGATTGAGTTTTGCTGGTTCTGTAGCATTAATTGGTTCTGAAACTAATTCAACCCTATATATATATATATATATATATATATATATATATATATATAGGGTCCGGATCCGGTGAGGACTCTTTTGAAGGGTTTCATTAGAACTGATTGACCACTTGAGTCAACCCCCTAGATCACTTGGTTCGAACCATACTGACCAAGAACATGAACTTGTTCTTGACCGGTTAGACCATCTAGCTAATTTAATCCCTAATGCGGAACTGAGATTAAACTTAATCCTTAAACCCTAAAGGATTAGGATCTTGGAAATCTAGAGTAGATTAACAATGGAAGAAACCTTGTACGAAATCCCAAACACACACACACACACTTGTGTGTGTTTCAACCAACACCAAGAACCCTAGGGTTCTTCGTCGAGTTCGTCCAAGAGGGGAGAAGGGAGAAAAGGTTTTCTCAAAACATACCTTTAATCTTGCTTAAGTTAGTCCACTGATGATGAACACAACGAGCGATCTTCTAGTTGATCCTTGTAATGATCTTCAAATCTTCAAGACTTGAAGAATACGAAGAACACGAAGAATGTGTTCTTGGTGTTGGGATTCGGCCGAAACTAGGGGAGAGGGGGAAAGGAATTTCGTGGCTAGTGTAAGGGGTTTTAGGGTTACCCTAAGCCTCTTATTTATAGATAAATAAGTTACGCTTAGAACCCTCTAGTTTAATTAAGATCAAATCTTTAATTAAACTTTCCTTTTTACGTTTCCTTTTCTTATAGTTTATTATTCTTTTATTATTGCACTTAACTATTAAATGTCTAGTATTTATACACTAATAATTCGGCACCCATATACACGAATTATATACTTGTATTTATACTTTTAATAATTAATTATATAATAAACTTTATATAATTTATACAATAATATTATCCAACACCATATGATTTAATAGCTTTAAATCATATTATGGATAATCTATAATTAACACATTGTATATTTACTCAACTAGTAAATGTACAAATACTTGTATTAATTAGTTAGATAAACTAATCTAGTAATAAGTCAAACTTGACTTAATACTTAACTTGATTCATAAATGACTATTATGAATCATTCCTCTTCCAAGTATCATTACATATCTTTACTCGAATAACATGCACTCACCGGTGTGACCCTTAAGTGTTTTGTAGGCATGGATGTATCATCATAGGTTAACTAACTGTGCACATAAATCCTTCAGACTCCCACTTGTGCAAGTTTGTAACCTTTGTCTTAATGATACGAGCTACAGTGGCCTTCTAGATGGGCATGTAGGTAACCAACCCCATAAAAACAGCTTTGTGTAACCCAGGTATAGTTTCTTGAAAAACTCTTTAATAGCGTCTCCTAGTAAAGAACACTCTGTCTTTACTTCTTGGGCAACTATGTAAGGTTTATCCCTTGCAGCACGATATTTGTGATAATGAATACGAGCATGGTAGAAATTATCAACTCCTGTATTCAAAATCATTTAATGACTTCTTGATTCAAACTGTTGTGATAAACGACAAAGAACAAATCAATTCGTTTGGGCATGGCCATGCACTTTCCAGTTATCTCATCATGTCAAAGGACCCATAAATATCTCTCCTAAAAAGGAGGTGCAATTGCCATCTTGTTATAATTCGATCTGAAATACAAATTCCTCTGTACCCAGTAAAGCCTCGTATGACAACCATATTTCAGAATTGTCTAAGACGAACCAAAGCACATTAGTCAATGTATCCCAAACCAAATACCTCAGGCTTAAGGACAATCCTAGTGAATAATACTTTTGAACTTTTCAACCACGAAGTATTATCACGGTGGTCAATCCAATATTCGTCGAGCTCCAACAGAATATCACCGATATTTGGTCTACACACAACTTGTGTAACTATCTTCGAAGAACTTCGAATCTACCACCAAATACCGCGATGACGTTAACGTCCCATCGAGGTTCCCACCAAGACGAGTAGTCACGGATTTTATACCTTTTTGAATAAATAAACTTTTATTCATGGATATTGTAAAACATACAAATTCTGAATAATAATGATACTAACTCATGTATTATTCCTCACTGGACATAGATACTGAATTATTACTGGATCATTACTTATTCTATGCGTTTGTGTTGATTACTTCAATAAATCTTAATTGTAACTTTTATCACTGATTACAATTAGTCATTTCTATTAAACTAAAGACATAAGACGAGTATCAAGAATACTATTACTTTTGTCTTTGCTAGATATTGTTCTTGCAACATTTAGAACATATTCTAGTCTTGCCCTTTTATGTAATTCGGCAATCATAGGAGGATTGGAAAGTAACTCCTTAGTTTCTTGAATTCATAAAATTCGCCTTGTAACTAAAACCTCTTTTAGTCACTTGATTTGTAGATATATCATTACTAGTTAAAGAAATTTCCTTAAATGATTAACTTGTTCACTGGAATGTGAACATCCTATTAGATATGCAATAATTAATCACAAGACTTGTGACCACGCTATTAGGCTTGCAATAATCTAATCAACGATCATTTATCATTTCTCTTAACTCTTTGGCTAACGACTTGGTAAAACCTTGTTGTTAATATCCTAACTAACTTACTATATTCATTAGTACCTCTAGTGAATATGTTAGTCATAGCTCCCACTAAATTTTATGGAATAAAAGCATTTCTTTAAACTACTACTTTTGACCTAGTCAAAATTTATAGTTTAACCCTTTAAGAATTAATCAATTATCAAGGTCATCCTTTGGATTTGCGAATATCCAATATTCCTGATAAGGGAATCATGACTCTCATTGATTACTGTATCTAACAAGTATAACACACTTGAAACGATACTTTCAATTCTTAAATGTATTAGTGTCTTTTAAGAATCTTATTTAATGCCAAAGTCATTTCTTGGATTTCTCAAATATCCATTATTCCTATTAGGAAATTATGACTTGATTAAATATTGTATTTATTACAAGTATAAAAGACTTGCAATAATACCTTTTAATTCTTAAATACCTTAATATAGTTTGTCCCTTTTAAGAGTTCATTTAATGTCTAAGTCACTTCACTTGGATTATACGAATATCCAATTATTCCTATTAGGGAATTGTGACTTCATTAAATTCCTTTATTACAAGTATAAAAGACTTGTAATAATACTCTTTAAAGTCTATCTTGATCATATCCAATATAATCATACTATATTAATACTAACACCTTGAAACTTACTATCATAAGTAACCATTACTTAAGATGTTTCAACTAGGTTCAATAACTTTTGAACCTTATGCTTTTCATAAAATCTCTTAAATACTTTAGAAGAAACTTCTAATTTCTAGTATCTAAGTATTTGAGCTATTAAGACATTATTCATACAACAATCAAACAATCATAAAACATGAAACATAAAGTAAATCAAAACTTGATTTACAATCTAGTCATAAAGCCTTGACTAGTGTAATCATCACACATGCACACACATGATATAATTCAACAATGGATTCTTATTAAAACCAAATAAAAAAAACTTGTTTTAACATAAATAAAAATTATCCAAACAATAAAATAAAATTGTTTTCACTGAATCCATAAAATACTGAATTATAAAAATCTTGGTGCTTGTGGAATCACCATCTCATGTTGGTCATCACTTTCCATCTCCTCCTGCAATAAACGATTGCAAAAGTTAGATTACTCGTAATGTACTTTACAAGTATCTTAAAAGTGATTAAGAAGTGTGGTTGTGTTACCTGAGGAACTTGCGTTTCCTCCACCACCACTTGCACCTTTTGGACAATTCTTTTTCCAGTGCCCAGCCTCACCACACTTGAAGCACCGATTCTCGGTCCTCGCTGTGTTAGGCTTAAACTTCTTGACCTTTTGTTTGACACCTTTACCATTTGGCACTCCTTGGTTAGGATTGGTTTTACCCTTTCCTTTACCACCATGCCCTTTTCTCTTCTTGCCACCACCACTGCCATTACCGATCATTAGAACATCCTTAGATTTGGTCCCCAAACTCAATTCAGCTGTCTTGAGCATGGAATGTAGCTCAGCAATGGATTTCTCCATATTATGCATATTGTAGTTGACTACAAAAGGCTTGTAGTCATCAGACAATGAATTGAGTATAGTATCTGTTGCCATTTGCAACGGTATGGGGTGACCAAGTCTAGCCAAGTGATCCATGTGTCCTTTCATTTTCATGACGTGGGCACTCACCGGCGTTCCTTTGACCATCTTGCAAGAGTTGAAGGCTCGATTGATGTCGAACCTCTCAGTGCGAGCTTGCTCTTGAAATGAATCCCTAAGTTGCTGGATCATCTCAAATGCAGGCACATCCATAAGTCCCGCTTGTAATTCTGGACTCATGGTTGCTAGCATTAAACAGCTCACATCGAGCGCATCACTGACATGCTTATTATAAGCTTGCCTTGCTTCAGCTCTAGCATTAGCGGCAGGGACATTAGGTACTGCTCTTTCCAAGACATACCACTTTCTCTCATGCCTGAGCACAATGCGAAGATTGCGCTCCCAGTTGAGAAAGTTTGACCCAGTCAACTTGTCATTTTCGAGGATTGAGCGAAGAGAGAGATTTTTGGTACTTGTCGTTGTGGTTGTTGCTGCCATCTACAAATCAAACCCAGTTTAGTTAGTAATCATCAATAAACATTCTCTAAAATATATTATAAACCCATAATTAATATTTTAGGCCTAGGATCCATATATCACATTCTCGCCGCAAGGTTTGGGCACTTCCCGACGAGACATGCTGTTTCTGGTAGGTAACATCCTTACCGATCGCATCAAGACTTGACACGATTCCTAGGGGTCGTAGAATCTTTAGACTTATAACTTATTACAACTTTGTACAATCTAATTGTACATTTCTAAGTTAGTAATAAAGTCTAGTATGTTTATTCTACTCAAGTACTTTTTGGGCCGGGACTCCCGATTATCACCAAAGTAGATCAGACCATCTAAGACAGTGCGATGTTCTGCGCCGGGACTCCCGATTATCACAGAACCTTACGCACCCTAACACTCGCAATGATTTGAATCCATATCTAAGGTTCTTTATCCTTACAATATGAATATCGTTTAACAAGTGAGGTGTTCCATTAGGTGGATAGTACTTAGATCTAAGATTTTCTTGGGTTTGTTTAAGTCTTGAACTAAACTTAACCCTTATTCCAATCTTAATCCTTGTTTAAAATATGTGACTTTGAAGAATTGAATGGTTCAACAAGACACCTTTTTAAAACTTAAGAACTTTCTTTAAAACTTATAGTTTCAAGAAATCGCGCATTTTATATGTATACCTAAAACGAGGTGTACAAGACGTATCACTAGATTTTGTGGAAAACCTTATCTAGACTAAAACTTACTTGTTTTATCTTTCTTGAAAAACTTTAAAACTTATGTTAAACTTTTAATGCTTTTACAATTCATAGACTTGAATCATAAAACTAGTTTAACACATCTAGTTTTTCACATGTTTAATAATGAAATCAAACATTTGTTTTGACTTACTAGATTTCACCAAAGCTTGTGTCTTGGCGACACACTTATAAACGTTGTGATTTTCTTGTGTAGCTCCCACTAGCTCCAACAACCATGGTGGAACTTAAGCTAACACAATCACCGGTTTATACTTGGTGAAACTAATAAACTTATTTTATAAAGACCATATATAATAATACTTAGTTTGTTTAAACCTTTCTTACATTTAACTTAGAACTAGTTAAATATAGGTTCTTGTTATTTACACTTGATCATTAATCTAGTATATTACATGACTTGTAAAATAGTTATTTTATACTTGTATAATTTACTAGTTATAATAACTTATAACTTTATACACCTTATAATACTAATATATAACTTTGTATATTTCTAGTTTATCATATAATCTCAACTTGTACAATTTCTAGTTATAATGAAATTATAACTTTGTACTTTCTAGTCTTAATTATATAATCAACTTATACAATAACTAGTTATATTATTATATCTTTTAAAGATCAAAATAACATTATATTTTAATGTTCCATTTAATCTTGTATTTAATTTATATACATATATATTTACCTTTTTTTTTAAATAAACTTGTAATCATTCTAATAAGAATATTACATCTAATTTATATGTATTTTAACTTGAACTAATTAAAATACGTATAAACTACTTTATTTATTAAAATTCATTTTATCTTTTAAATATTTAAAATTCAAAACATAATGCATAAATAAATAAATACATCTTGTTAATTTCTTAAACTAGAAATTAACACTTCTCTTAACCCTTATTATCTAAACCCTAATCTTGTTTTTGATCAATCAAAACTAGGGTTTTGACTTTCTTGATCAAAGACATTATTTAATTAAAAGATTAATTCTAATCAATCCTATTTAAACAATGAACTTTATTTAAATTCTAGGATAGATTATAACTTTAATAAATTTATTTAAACTTTTTAATTTAAACCTTTTAGACAATAACTTTGTCTAGATTTCTAGGTTTAAAGAACTAGTCTTTAATAAATCTATTAAGATAATAATTAAACATATTAAACATAAACTTGTTTAATTATCTAGGTTTTAGGTTATTAACCTAATTAATCCTTTTAAATCATTAAACTTAAGCTAGTTTAATGTTCTACGATTTCTAGATTACATCTAGGGTTTTTCGGAAAAATCCTTAAAGTCTAGGAAACTTTTCCACCAATTAAACTAGGCTAGTTTAACAAACTTGGTATCCAAGTTACCTCCTTGATCACGAAATCTTAAGGAAAAAGGAAAGGATCCTTTTGATCAATTAAACCAAATCTTGGTTTAACATAATTGATCCTAGATTTGGAAGATCACACAATTAAGGAAAGAATCATCTTGATCAAGATTTTTGACAATCTTGATCCTAGGGTTCCATGATTTCCGAAAATACACTAGGGTTAGGGAAAAGAAGCCTTTTGATCAATTAAACAAAACTTGTTTAATGTTCTTGATCCTAGGGTTCTTTTTACCCATACACGAAATTTCTAGGGTTTTTCTAGAATCCTTTTGACCAATTAAACTTAACTAGTTTAACATGCTTGGTCCTAGGGTTCTTACCCTATTTCGAAATTTAAGAGGGAGAAGAAAAAAGATGGAACAAAAAAAACTTTAATTAAAAATAAACAAACAAACTTTGTTAATCTAGTTTAGATCTCTAAACCAACGCTCTGATACCACTGAAGGGTTTCATTAGAACTGATTGACCACTTGAGTAAACCTCCTAGATCACTTGGTTCGAACCATACTGACCAAGAACATGAACTTGTTCTTGACCGGTTAGACCATCTAGCTAATTTAATCCCTAATGCGGAACTGAGATTAAACTTAATCCTTAAACCCTAAAGGATTAGGATCTTGGAAATCTAGAGTAGATTAACAATGGAAGAAACCTTGTATGAAATCCCAAACACACACACACACACACACTTGTGTGTGTTTCGACCAACACAAGAACCCTAGGGTTCTTGGTCGAGTTCGTCCAAGAGGGGAGAAGGGAGAAAAGGTTTTCTCAAAACATACCTTTAATCTTGCTTAAGTTAGTCCACTGATGATGAACACAACGAGCGATCTTCTAGTTGATCCTTGTAATGATCTTCAAATCTTCAAGACTTGAAGAATACGAAGAACACGAAGAATGTGTTCTTGGTGTTGGGATTCGGCCGAAACTAGGGGAGAGGGGGAAAGGAATTTCGTGGCTAGTGTAAGGGGTTTTAGGGTTACCCTAAGCCTCTTATTTATAGATAAATAAGTTACGCTTAGAACCCTCTAGTTTAATTAAGATCAAATCTTTAATTAAACTTTCCTTTTTACGTTTCCTTTCCTTATAGTTTATTATTCTTTTATTATTGCACTTAACTATTAAATGTCTAGTATTTATACACTAATAATTCGGCACCCATATACACGAATTATATACTTGTATTTATACTTTTAATAATTAATTATATAATAAACTTTATATAATTTAGACAATAATATTATCCAACACCATATGATTTAATAGCTTTAAATCATATTATGGATAATCTATAATTAACACATTGTATATTTACTCAACTAGTAAATGTACAAATACTTGTATTAATTAGTTAGATAAACTAATCTAGTAATAAGTCAAACTTGACTTAATACTTAACTTGATTCATAAATGACTATTATGAATCATTCATCTTCCAAGTATCATTACATATCTTTACTCGAATAACATGCACTCACCGGTGTGACCCTTAAGTGTTTTGTATGAAGGATTTATGTGCACAGTTGGTTAACCTATGATGATACATCCATGCCTACGAAACACTTAAGGGTCACACCGGTGAGTGCATGTAATACGAGTAAGATATGTAATGATACTTGGAAGAGGATTGATTCATAATAAGTCATTTATGAATCAAGTTAAGTATTAAGTCAAGATTGACTTATTACTAGATTAGTTTATCTAACTAATTAATACAAGTATTTGTACATCTACTAGTTGAGTAAATATACAATGTGTTAATTATAGATTATCCATAATATGATTTAAAGCCATTAAATCATATAGTCTTTGCATAATATTGTTGTATAAATTGTATAAAGTTTATTATATAATTAATTATTAAAAGTATAAATACAAGTATATATAATTCGTGTATATGGGTACCGAATTATTAGTGTATTAATACTAAACATTTAATAGTTAAGTGCAACAATAAAAGAGTGATAAACTACAAGGGTTTAATATGAAAAAAGATAAGTTTAATTAAAGATTAATATTAATTAAACTAGAAGGGCCCTAAGTGAAAATCCTTCTATTATAAATAGAAGGCATGGGGTTCCCTTATTCCTTGCTCCAAAATCCGAAACCCTAGCCCCCATACTCCCTCCCATTCGGCCGAACACAAGGAAGAACACAAGTCTTTGTGTTCTTCAATTGTTCTTCGTGTTCTTCGTGTTCTTCATAGTTCTTGAAGATCCAAGTTCATTGCATCAACCAACTAGAAGGTTTCTCGTTGTGTTCATCATCAGTGGACTATCTTAAGCAATCAACAAGGTATGTTTTGAGAAAACTTTTTCTCCCTTCTCCCCTCTTGGCCGAATTCGAACCCAAGAACCCTAGGGTTCTTGGAGTTGTTCGAAACACACACAAGTGTGTGTGTGTGTTCGGGTTTTCGTACAAGGTTTCTTCCATTGTTAATCTACTCTAGATTTCCAAGATCCTAATCCTTTAGGGTTTATGGATTGAGTTTAATCCCACTTCTGCTTCTAGGGATTAAATTAGCTAGATGGTTTTAACCGGTCAAGAACAAGTTCATGTTCTTGGTCAGTATGGTTCGAACCAAGTAATCTAGGAGGTTGACCCAAGTGGTCAATCTGTGTTAGTGAAACCCTTCAGTGGTATCAGAGAGGTGGTTTAGAGATCTAAACTAGATTAACAAGTTTTGTTTGTTTATTTTTATTAAGTTTTTTTTTGTTCCAACTTCTTCTTCCTCCTCATTATTTACGAATTAGGGTTAGAACCCTAGGACCAAGCATGTTAAACTAGTTAAGTTTAATTGGTCAAAAGGATTCTAGAAAAACCCTAGAAAAATTCGTGTAGGGTAAAAGAACCCTAGGATCAAGAACATTAAACAAGTTTTGTTTAATTGATCAAAAGGCTTCTTTTCCCTAACCCTAGCTAATTTTCGGAATTCTAGAACCCTAGGATCAAGATTGTCAAAAATCTTGATCAAGATGATTCTTTCCTTAATTGTGTGATCTTCCAAATCTAGGATCAAGTATGTTAAACCAAGATTCGGTTTAATTGATCAAAAGGATTCTTTCCTTTCTTAAAGATTTCGTGGATCAAAGGGGTAACTTGGACACCAAGTTTGTTAAACTAGCCTAGTTTAATTGGTGGAAAAGTTTCCTAGACTTTAAGGATTTTTCGAAAAAAACCCTAGATGTAATCTAGAAACCCTAGAGAATTAAACTAGTTTAAGTTTAATGATTTAAAAGGATTAATTAGGTTAATAATCTAAAACCTAGATAATTAAACAAGTTCATGTTTAATAGGTTTAATTATTATCTTAATAGATTTATTAAAGACTAGTTCTTTAAACCTAGAAATCTAGACAAAGTTATTGTCTATAAGGTTTAAATTAAAAAGGTTTTAAATAAATTTATTAGGGTTATAATCTATCCTAGAATTTATACAAAGCTTATTGTTTAAATAGGATTGATTAGAATTAATCTTTTAATTAAATAATGTCTTTGATCAAGAAAGTCAAAACCCTAGTTTTGGTTGATCGAAAACAAGATTAGGGTTAGATTAATTAATAAGGATTAAAAGAAGTGTTAATTTCTAGTTCAAGAAATTAACAAGATGTATTTATTTATTTATGTATTATGTTTCGTTTTTTTAAATATTTAATAAGGATAAAACGAATTTCAATAAATAAAGTAGTTTATACGTATTTTAATTAGTTCAAGTTAAAATACATATAAATTAGATGTAATATTCTTATTAGAATTTTACAAGTTTATTTTAAATATATATGTATATAAATTAAATACAAGATTAAATGGAACAATTAAAACATATTGTTATTTTGATCTTAAAGGATAATAATATAACTAGTTATTGTATAAGTTAATTATATAATTGAAACTAGAAAGTACAAAGTTATAATTTCATTATAACTAGAAATTGTACAAGTTGAGATTATATGATGAACTAGAAATATACAAAGTTATATATTAAATATTATAAAATGTATAAAGTTATAAGTTATTATAACTAGTAATTATACAAGTATAATATAAGTATTTTACAAGTCATGTAACATACTAGATTAATGATCAAGTATAAATAACAAGAACCTATATTTAACTAGTTCAAGTTAAATGTAAGAAAGGTTTAAACAAACTAAGAATTATTATATATAGTTTTTTTTATATAATAAGTTTATTAGCTTCACCAAGTATAAACCGGTGATTGTGTTAGCTTAAAGTTCCATCATGATTGTTGGAGCTAGTGGGAGCTACACAAGAAAATCACAACGTTTATAAGTGTGTCATTAAGACATAAGTTTTGGTGAAATCTAGTAAGTCAAATGTTTGATTTCATTATTAAACATATGAAAAACTAGGTATGTTAAACTAGGTTTATGATTCAAGTCTATGAATTGTAAAAGCATTAAAAGTCTAACATAAGTTTTTAAGTTTTTCAAGAAAGATAAAACAAGTAAGTTTTATTCTATATAAGGTTTTCCACAAAACCTAGTGATACGTCTTGTACACCTCGTTTTAGGTATACATATAAAACGCGCAATTTCTTGAAACTATAAGTTTTAAAGAAAATCCTTAAGTTTTAAAAGGTGTCATGTTGAACCATTCAATTCTTCAAAGTCACACATTTTAAACAAGGATTAAGATTGGAATAAGGCTTAAGTCTAGTTCAAGACTTAAACAAACCCAAGAAAATCTTAGATCTAAGTACTATCCACCTAATGGAACACCTCACTTGTTAAACGATATTCATATTGTAAGGATAAAGAACCTTAGATATGGATTCAAATCATTGCGAGTGTTAGGGTGCGTAAGGTTCTGTGATAATCGGGAGTCCCGGCGCAGAACATCGCACTGTCTTAGATGGTCTGATCTACTTTGGTGATAATCGGGAGTCCCGGCCCAAAAAGTACTTGAGTAGAATAAACATACTAGACTTTGTTACTAACTTAGAAATGTACAATTAGATTGTACAAAGTTGTAATAAGTTATAAGTCTAAAGATTCTACGACCCCTAGGAATCGTGTCAAGTCTTGATATGATTGGTAAGGATGTTACCTACCAGAAACAGCATGTCTCGTCGGGAAGTACCCAAACCTTGCGGCGAGAATGTGATATATGGATCCTAGGCCTAAAATATCAATTATGGGTTTATAATATATTTTAGAGAATGTTTATTGATGATTACTAATTAAACTGGGTTTGATTTGTAGATGGCAGCAACAACCACAACGACAAGTACCAATAATCTCTCTCTTCGCTCAATCCTCGAAAAAGACAAGTTGACTGGGTCAAACTTTCTCAACTGGGAGCGCAATCTTCGCATTGTGCTCAGGCATGAGAGAAAATGGTATGTCTTGGAAAGAGCAGTACCTAATGTCCCTGCCACTAATGCTAGAGCTGAAGCAAGGCAAGCTTATGATAAGCATGTCAGTGATGCGCTCGATGTGAGCTGTTTAATGCTTGCAACCATGAGTCCAGAATTACAAGCGGGACTTATGGATGTGCCTGCATTTGAGATGATCCAGCAACTTAGGGATTCATTTCAAGAGCAAGCTCGCACTGAGAGGTTCGACATCAATCGAGCCTTCAACTCTTGCAAGATGGTCAAAGGAACGCCAGTGAGTGCCCACGTCATGAAAATGAAAGGACACATGGATCACTTGGCTAGACTTGGTCACCCCATACCGTTGCAAATGGCAAGAGATACTATACTCAATTCATTGTCTGATGATTACAAGCCTTTTGTGGTCAACTACAACATGCATAATATGGAGAAATCCATTGCTGAGCTACATTCCATGCTCAAGACAGCTGAATTGAGTTTGGGGACCAAATCTAAGGATGTTCTAATGATCGGTAATGGCAATGGTGGTGGCAAGAAGAGAAAAGGGCATGGTGGTAAAGGAAAGGGTAAAACCAATCCTAACCAAGGAGTGCCAAATGGTAAAGGTGTCAAACAAAAGGTCAAGAAGTATAAGCCTAACACAGCGAGGACCGAGAATCGGTGCTTCAAGTGTGGTGAGGCTGGGCACTGGAAAAAGAATTGTCCAAAGGGTGCAAGTGGTGGTGGAGGAAACGCAAGTTCCTCAGGTAACACAACCACACTTCTTAATCACTTTTAGATACTTGTAAAGTACATTACGAGTAATCTAACTTTTGCAATCGTTTATTGCAGGAGGAGATGGAAAGTGATGATGACCGGCGTGAGATGGTGATGATCCCACGAGCACCAAGATTTTATAATTCAGTATTTTATGGATTCAGTAAAAACAATTTCAATTTTGTTGAATAATTTTTTTATTTTATGTTAAAACAAGTTTTCGTTTGGTTTTAATAAGAATCCATGGTTGAATTATATTGTGTGCATGTGTGATGATTACACTAGTCAAGGTTTTATGACTAGATTGTAAGTCAAGTTTTGACTTACTTATATTTCATGTTGTTATACTTGTTTGATTGTTGTGAATGTCTTGATAGCTCAAATACTTAGATACTAGAAATTAGAAGTTTTTTCTAAAGTATTTAAGAGATTTTATGAAAAGCATAAGGTTCAAAAGTTATTGAACCTAGTTGAAACATCTTAAGTAATGGTTACTTATGATAGTAAGTTTCAAAGTGTTAGTATTAACATAGTATAATTATATTGGATATAACCAAGATAGACTTTAAAGAGTATTATTACAAGTCTTTTATACTTGTAATAAAGGAATTTAATGAAGTCATAATTCCCTAATAGGAATAATTGGATATTCGTATAATCCAAGTAAAGTGACTTAGACATTAAATGAACTCTTAAAAGAGACAAACTATATTGAAGTATTTAAGAATTAAAAGGTATTATTGCAAGTCTTTTATACTTGTAATAAATACAATGTTTAATCAAGTCATAATTCCCTAATAGGAATAATGGATATTTTAGAAATCCAAGAAATGACTTTGGCATTATATAAGATTCTTAAAAGATACTAATACACTTAAGAATTGGAAGTATCCTACCAAGTGTCTTATACTTGTTGGATACAGTAATCAATGAAAGTCATGATTCCCTTATAAGGAATGTTGGATATTCGCAAATCCAAAGGATGACCTTGATAATTGATTAATTCTTAAAGTAATAAACTATAAGTTTTGACTAGGTCAAAAATAGTGGTTTAAGAAATGCTTTTATTCCATAAAATTTAGTGGGAGCTATGAATAACATATTCACTAGAGGTACTAATGAATATAGTAAGTTAGTTAGGACATTAACAACAAGGTTTTACCAAGTCGTTAGCCAAAGAGTTAAGAGAAATAAATGATCAGTAATTAGATTATTGCAAACCTAATAGCGTGGTCACAAGTCTTGTGAGTAATTATTGCATATCTAATAGGATGTTCACATTCCAGTGAATAAGTTAATCATTTAAGGAATTTCTTTAACTAGTAAGAATACCTACAAATCAAGTAGCTAAAAGAGATTTAGTTACAAGGCAAGTTTTATAGATTCAAGAAACTAAGGAATAATTTTCCAATCCTCCTATGTTTACCGAATCATATAAAAAGACAAGACTAGAATATGTTCTAAAATGTTGCAAGAACAATATCTAGCAAAGACAAAAGTAATAGTATTCTTAAATACTCGTCTTATGTCTTTAGTTTAATAGAAATGACTAATTGTAATTAGTGATAAAAATTACAACTAAGAGTTATTGAAGTGATCAACACAAACGCATAGAATAAGTAATGATCCAGTAATAATTCAGTATCTATGTCCAGTGAGGAATAATACATGAATTAGTATCATTGTTATTCAGAATTTGTATGTTTTACAATATCCATGAATGAAAGTTTATTTATTCAAAAAGGTATAAATCCGTGACTACTCGTCTTGGTGGGAACCTCGATGGGACGTTAACGTCATCGCGGTATTTGGTGGTAGATTCGAAGTTCTTCGAAGATAGCTACACAAGTTTTGTGTAGACCAAATATCGGTGATATTCTGTTGGAGCTCGACGAATATTGGATTGACCACCGTGATAATACTTCGTGGTTGAAAAGTTCAAAGTATTATTCACTAGGATTGTCCTTAAGCCCGAGGTATTTGGTTTGGGATACATTGACTAATGTGCTTTGGTTCGTCTTAGACAATTCTGAAATATGGTTGTCATACGAGGCTTTACTGGGTACAGAGGAATTTGTATTTCAAATCGAAATATAACAAGATGGTAATTGCACCTCCTTTTTAGGAGAGATATTTATGGGTCCTTTGACATGATGAGATAACTGGAAAGTGCATGGCCATGCCCAAACGAACTGATTTGTTCTTTGTCGTTTATCACAACAGTTTGAATCAAGAAGTCATTAAATGATTTTGAATACAGGAGTTGATAATTTCTACCATGCTCGTATTCATCATCACAAATATCGTGCTGCAAGGGATAAACCTAACAGAGTTGCCCAAGAAGTAAAGACAGAGTGTTCTTTACTAGGAGACGCTATTAAGAGTTTTTCAAGAAACTATACCTGGGTTACGTAAGTTATTTTTATGGGGTTGGTTACCTACATGCCCATCTAGAAGGCCACTGTAGCTCGTATCATCAAGACGAAGGTTACGAACTTGCGCAAGTGGGAGTCTGAAGGATTTATGTGCACAGTTGGTTAACCTATGATGATACATCCATGCCTACGAAACACTTAAGGGTCACACCGGTGAGTGCATGTAATACGAGTAAGATATGTAATGATACTTGGAAGAGGATTGATTCATAATAAGTCATTTATGAATCAAGTTAAGTATTAAGTCAAGATTGACTTATTACTAGATTAGTTTATCTAACTAATTAATACAAGTATTTGTATATCTACTAGTTGAGTAAATATACAATGTGTTAATTATAGATTATCCATAACATGATTTAAAGCCATTAAATCATATAGTCTTTGGATAATATTGTTGTATAAATTGTATAAAGTTTATTATATAATTAATTATTAAAAGTATAAATACAAGTATATATAATTCGTGTATATGGGTACCGAATTATTAGTGTATTAATACTAGACATTTAATAGTTAAGTGCAACAATAAAAGAGTGATAAACTACAAGGGTTTAATATGAAAAAGGATAAGTTTAATTAAAGATTAATATTAATTAAACTAGAAGGGCCCTAAGTGAAAATCCTTCTATTATAAATAGAAGGCATGGGGTTCCCTTATTCCTTGCTCCAAAATCCGAAACCCTAGCCCCCATACTCCCTCCCATTCGGCCGAACACAAGGAAGAACACAAGTCTTTGTGTTCTTCAATTGTTCTTCGTGTTCTTCGTGTTCTTCATAGTTCTTGAAGATCCAAGTTCATTGCATCAACCAACTAGAAGGTTTCTCGTTGTGTTCATCATCAGTGGACTATCTTAAGCAATCAACAAGGTATGTTTTGAGAAAACTTTTTCTCCCTTCTCCCCTCTTGGCCGAATTCGAACCCAAGAACCCTAGGGTTCTTGGGGTTGGTCGAAACACACACAAGTGTGTGTGTGTGTGTTCGGGTTTTCGTACAAGGTTTCTTCCATTGTTAATCTACTCTAGATTTCCAAGATCCTAATCCTTTAGGGTTTAAGGATTGAGTTTAATCCCACTTCCGCTTCTAGGGATTAAATTAGCTAGATGGTTTTAACCGGTCAAGAACAAGTTCATGTTCTTGGTCAGTATGGTTCGAACCAAGTAATCTAGGAGGTTGACCCAAGTGGTCATTCAGTGTTAGTGAAACCCTTCATTGTAGGCATGGATGTATCATCATAGGTTAACTAACTGTGCACATAAATCCTTCATCTTTTCCCGGTGAGGACTGCGAGGACTCCAAAAAAAACACTAAAAATGATCCAAAACAAACTTTTTTCAAAAAAAATTCTTTTTTAAATATCTAAATCGCAGTCTATAAGATCCAAAAAAAAAAAATTTCAAAAATGATCCAAAAAAAAAATATGGATCATAATAATGATCGACAAAAAAAAATATGGATCATTGTTATGATCCGCAAAAAAAAGTGGATCATAATTTTTTTTCGAATTTTTTTTTTTGTCAAATGTAGTAATAATCATGGAGAGTTATATATATTTTTTTCGGAATTTTTTGAAATTTTTATGAGGTGTCCTTGCGAGTCCTTACCGTTTTTGAGTCCTCACAGGATCCCACATTTGTAATAAACCGTTACAGAAGCGTTACAATAGGTTGATAAGGAAATGAGTGTTACATTTGCTAATGGTGTTACAATAGGAATATTAGGTCTTACATTTGCCACAGCCGTTACAATAGACCTATTGTCACGGTAAAAATACCTATTGTAACGGCACATTGGGTGGGGAGAATAGTGTTACAAAGGCGTTACAATAGCCCTTCAGGTGTTACAAAAGCATTACAATAGACCTATTGTAATGGCAGCGAATGTAATGCTAAAATGGTGTTACAATAGACCTATTGTAATGATTTTTGCCCTTTTTGTAATGAATTTTGGTGTTACAAAAAGCCTTTAATCGTAGTAGTGTCGGCGTCTGCCCCACGTGAACTAAGAACGGTTGAGGTGTTTTTGGTCGATATCACAGAAAAGGCAAGGGTTTTAGGGTTTATTTTACATTAGCTATTGGATCTTTTAATCACTTAATAGGCCTCTAATCTCAAGCCCAATAATTCTTTAGCTCACAAAATTAAAACTTGGAATCCGACTCGGCCTTGGCCTTTGGTCGGCCCAACCCAAAAGAATACAACTCACTCTTACCATTAACTTACCGGTCAAAACCCGAGACACAATAAGTCAGTTTTTAATACGACTTTTTAATAAGTTAAACGTCTAACTATAAAATCGTCTACATTTCACGAGACGGCTAACTATTTATCCACTCTCTTAAATAAAATAATTTAATAATTAATAAAAGGAAATAATAATTACTTGCATACCTAACCATGACATGTCTAATTTAATTAATGTCTAATAATACGAGACGTTTTAACTATCAATTAAAAGTGTCCAATTATCAAATTAATTTAATTTCATATAATAAAATTTATTAAAATGAGTTATATAATTTTCGGGGCGTTACATCTTGAACCCCCCGACCTTAAGGATGAGGACAAACATAATACCACTAGACTAAATGCCCTTTGGTATCTCTAAATTAACTAATTTCAATTTTAAAAAAACATAACAAACTTATAATCTAACCTAGTGTTAGGATCCGGCGAGGACTCAAAAACTGGTGTGGATTGCGAGGAAAATTCTCAACCAATCATTTTTTTCAAATGGATTATCGTCAGAATTTTAGGATCTTTATGAGGATGATAATGATATAAAATTCTGAAAATGATCCTAATTTTTAAAAATGATTGGTTGAGAATTGTCCTTACAGTCCTCACCAAAATTTGAGTCCTCACCCGATCTCACTTCATCTAACCTAAATATCTTTACCTATATAATTCCTTCGAGTCAGCAATTTTCTATACCGCAATTAGTTGTTGAGAATTACTGTCGAAGTTTTTATTATACCATAGTCAGCCTATATAAAACGTGTTTTCTCAAAAAACGTTTAGCATCATTTCCATAATAGATTACTATATTTATTTCTTAAGTTTTTTTTGTTGGTATTTTCCTATTTATATTTTGAAGTATGTCCGCCAATTCGGACGGGCTATGAAACTAGTATTTTTATATAATTATATAATTATAACTTGGGTCATACTATTAAAATAGCCTTATATCTTATATACATAGACTTTGGAATACGTAATTTTTGTAAGAGCATCTCCAATGGTAGCTTTTTTAAAAGTTTATTATTATTCTAATAAGTCTTTGAAAGACTTTTTACCATTGTAATAGCTAGCTTTTATAAATTCTTATTGCAATGACTTTTTTTCTACTAACTTTTTAATGAACTTTCCATGTTTGTCTTTTTTAGGCCCCCTATGTTTAACAACTTTTCATTTTAAACCTTAGATATGGGCTATAGTTTTAGACTTGTGTTTTTTTTTTAATATTTGCAATGTAATATTTTCATCTATTTAAATATTAATGTCAAATATTATAATATTTTTGTATGAAATATTCTAAAAAATATTAAGTTTTATAAGATGTCAAAAAAAATTGTCAATTTATATATACGGGGTATTTATGAAACATTTAAGATAGATAAAGGTAAATTAGAAATATTGTAAAAGAAAAAGCTTTTGGTAAAGGTTAACTATTGGATATGTTATTTAAAAATAGCTTTTTGGTTAGTGGAATGTTGATTTTGCAAAAGTAATAAGCTTTTGTGAGGTTAACCATTTGTTGAGTCAAAGATTTATATTTTCAAGGCAACTTTTATCTTTAGATTGCATAACTCTTTAGTTAAAAGTTAGCATCCGTCTATATACGTCAAATTTGGGTTTAAGATATTAAAAAAAGTTAACGATATTAGCTTATGTTTGATTATTTATTGTAAGAATTTGAGAGTCATAATCATCTGGGTACTGTAATCTTTTCTCTTAGTCATCAATTCATCTCCAATAACCGGCAACCATCAGCACCAGCGGCAACCACCAGCACATCGCCTATTTGGTAGATATGCTTTAGCTCCAGGCGCCGGTATTCGCCGGAGAACGAAATATAGCGTTCTTTATTTTTGTTAGTGGAGATCGTACATGGAGCCATGGAGGAGATCTAGTTGGTGTTGGTGAGCGGCGGAGGCTATTAGGCAGGAACTGACTAGTGGTGATCGATGGTGGTGCTGGTAGTGAGCGGCGATGGGAGCAGTTAGTGGTGATGGGATGCGGTGGTGGTGAATGAATGATCTAGGGTCTGAAGGAGTTAAGTTTTGAGAGAGAAGATTTAAGGGAAATGGGTTTGGAACATCAAAAAGAGGATTTTCTTAAATAGAGGAAAGAGACGAACGAGAGGGATTTAGGAGAGAAGGGAGAGATGAGAGATAGAGAAGTATGAGAGACAAAGGAAAGAGAGAAGACAAGAAAAAGAAAAAGAAAGAGGGAGATGAGAGACTCACTCAAAAAGGTTTAATTTACATTGTTTTTTAAAAAACATTAATTAGTGATGATTACAGTAAAATCTCTTTAACTTAATAATGTCGGGACCAAATTAAATCTTTAATTCAAAAAGTTATTAATTTATCAATAAATTAATAATTTAAGTAATTATACTATACGTACCAAATAAAGGCAAATTAGTCTATTCCTCTTAAAATTACATTGGATGCAATAAGAAAAGTTAGAGATTAACTCCAAATAGACTTGAATTTTAAAGAAAAACAGACACTTATTAAATCATAATTTCAATATAATTTAATATATTTTTTTCAATTTCTATGAATTATTAATTTATGATTTTCTTGATGTAACACCGTATTTTTGAAAACCATTTTTTTAAGACAACCATTTTAGCATTTTAATAAGGTTACAGAAGCGATTAGTCTAGCACCTAATTACGTTAAGTTTACAGATCGTGGTCCCATAAAATATTACAATCAAAAGTGTTAGTTAAAAGACGGTATTACAAAAACTGGGCTCCTTTCACAAAATACTTTAAAACACATGGTCAAACGCCCCGTCCAAGCCCGACCCGTTTCAAGCCTTCCAACCTGAAAAGTGTCAATGAGGGAGGGATAAACACAAAAGCTAAGTGAATGAATAAAACTACAACTATGCTAAGCACTAAAGCACGTAAGCAAGTATAATCTCCGATGGGGTAACCACTTTGAGAGGATCGGCGGCTCTGCCGAGACCCTAAACCATGGTTGGCCGTAACCATGGTAACCGATAGCGCTATACCCAACTCTCCGGTAACCCCCTTACGTGTAACGCATACAGGTAAGGTCCGATAACCTATTAGTCGGTACACTATGCCCAACCGTTATCCTTCCGACACTGACCTCGTCCCGAATGTGCACATTCTCATGTATAGTAGTCATGTATGAACTAGGAATACATATCAAGTACGCTAGCTACAAAGAATCACAAGAAAAAGTACTCCAGATAGTTCACGTCGTGAACTCTACATGTTCGCGTCGCGAACTTGAGTTCACGTCGTGAACTGTTCTCATCTCAAACCCCAACTCCGTGCCTCAAGTTCGCGACCACGAACTATAGTTCGCGCCGCGAACTCCCCAGGTCTGGTACATTCCTAGCAATTCATCACCACTAGTTGACCCAAACGAGCGAAAAAACCCGAATATAGACAAACACTCCCTAGATTCCACCAAGTAGCACATATTCCATCATAAATACTTAACAATTCATCAAGCACATAGATACCAAAAATCCAAGCATTTTACTTCCCAAAATCACTAGCTCATCTTTCGACCCAAACATCCAAACACTAGCTAGTTATTCCATCAAAATACTTCATACTTGATCTCTCAACATCCATAACTTACTAAATATGTTTTCTCAACCTAATAAACAATTCCAACCACTCAAACATCAAGAAATCCATGGTTTGTCAAAACCCACCTTCTACAACCACCATTAATGGAGGTTGGAGGTGATTTTCACCAAACCAAGGGTTCTTCCAACAATCTACCATAATTTACATGTCAAAGCTTGTATAAACACATAAAACAACATCCAAAACAAGATTCGTCCACAAAACACTAAGAATCACAAACCCTAGTTCATAATAAAGTTCAAGAACATCATAAACAAGACAAGGAGAAGGTGTAACTTACTTCTAGGCTTCTTCTACACAAATCCTAGCAAGGATTTCAAGATTTTACCAAGAGGTTGACCACAAAATCCTCAAGAACAAAAAAGAACAAGTAGAGAAAGAGTTGGGAGAGTTTTCAATGGAATAGTGAAGATAAGGTTGAGGTTTGAAAGAGTGAGAAAAACAAAAGAGGGTGACCCCTCTTTGGCCTCCTTCAAAACCGGCCAAAACAAGGGGTGGGGCCCCCTTGTTGGCTTTTTTTTTTAACATTATATCATTTATCCAAAAAGTCCGGTTCGTAGTTAATTTATTTAAAATAGCAAACGGACTCCAATTTTAAAAACAAAAGTATTTCCGGAAATGAAATTCAACAAAGAATCTAAAAATATAAAAATCATATTTTCATCTTAGAGATATCACAAGTCGGGTATTTTAACCCCTTGGTTAAAATACCGCAAAAGACAAAAGACTAAATAATTCCATATAGCATTTAATCAGATAATCATTTGATAAAATACCTTAAGGTCAATAAACTACTAGGCCGGGTTTTGGGATGTTACAACTCTCCCCCACTTAGGAAGATTCCGTCCACGGAGTCCCATCTCGATCAAATAAGGAGGGATAATGTTCCCGCATATCGGTCTCGGTCTCCCAAGTCATATCCGCACCCAAACTGTGCTTCCACTTTACCAATACCATCAGGATTTGTTTCTTTCTCAACTTTGTTACTTTTTGATCCAACAACTCCATCGGTTCCTCTACTAACCTCTTTCTCATATCAACCCGTAATTCTTGAACCGGAAGAATTTGACTCGGATCCTCGATATTACACTTTCTCAAATAGCAAATGTTGAAAGTGTTATGGATTGCCGACAACTCCGGTGGTAACTGAAGTGTTACCGATCGATCATTCACCACTTTACGAATCCGGAACGGCCCAATAAACCTCGGGGCCAACTTCCCTTGTTTTCCAAAACGAATAACTCCTTTCCAAGGCGACACCTTCAAGTACACCATCTCGTTTTCTGAGAACGTAGCGGGTCTACGTCTCGGATCCGCATACAATTTTTGTTGGTCCCGGGCGGCCTTCAACTTTTTTTCGGGCAATGGAAACTTTATCCGCGGTCATTTGAACAATATCGGGTCCCGCATATTGTTTCTCACTCGCTTCCAACCAACATGTCGTGGTACGACACCGACGCCCATACAACATCTCATACGGTGGCATACTAATACTCACGTGATACGAATTATTATAAGCAAATTCGATCAACGGTAGATGAGAATCCCACGACCCACCGTACTCAAATTCACCAGCGTCCCCAACTCTCGTTGCAAGCTATTCCAAAAGTTCGAAACAAAACGAGGATCCCTATCGGACACGATAGAAATCGGAACTCCATGTCGCGGTACTACTTCATCAACATACAATTTCGCTAATTTGCTAGTGAGGCGGTCTCACTAGTAGCCAAGAAATGAGCACTTTTCATCAAACGATCAACTATAACCCAAATCATGTCATGACCCTTTTGTGTACGAGGCAATTTCGTCACGAAATCCAAAGTAATCCTGTCCCACTTCCACTAGGGAATCGGGGATTGAGTTAAAGTTCCATATGGTCTTTGGTGTTTGGCCTTCACTTGTGCACAAATATGGCATTTGCCCACGTAACGGGCTATATCGGTCTTCATCGTCGGTCACTAATAAAGTGCCTTTAGATCGTTATACATCTTTGTGCTACCCGGGTGAACCGTTAGTCGAGAATTGTGAGCCTCGGATAAGATCAATTCCCGCAAACCCCCGGGTAACAGCATCCAAACCCGAGATTGATACGTCTTCAAACCCCGTGAGTCTTCCACTAAATCATCCTTCCTCTTTGTTAATATCTCGGTCTTCAAATTTTCAACATTCAAAGCTTCCATTTGATAAATCTTCAACCGGGACACCAAATCCGACACAATTTCCATCCGCATAAATTGTACCCTTCCCGAATCCCCCTTTCCACTCAAGGTGTCGGCCACCACATTCGCCTTCCCGGGATGATATCGAATTTCACAATCATAATCTTTAATCAACTCTAACCATCTACGTTGTCACATATTCAACTCCCTTTGTGTGAATACGTATTGTAAGCTCTTGTGATCCGTACAAATCACACATTTGGTACCGTACAAATAATATCTCCATAATTTTAGTGCAAAAACCACCGCCACCAACTCCATATCATGAGTCAAGTAATTTTTCTCGTGAGGTTTTAATTGTCTAGAAGCATAGGTAATAACCCGGTCTCGTTGCATCAACACGCAACCTAAACCCGCGAGCGATGCATCACAATAAACGATAAAATCCTCCGGGCCTTCGGGTAAGGCAAGGATCGGAGCTTGACATAGTAATTGCTTCAATGATTGGAAGGACTTTTCGTGTTCATCACCCCACTGAAATGGTACATCTTTACGGGTCAACTTTGTCATCGGACCCGCTATCTTGGAAAAGTCTTTAATGAACTGGCGGTAATAACCCGCCAAACCCAAAAAGCTTGTTAGGACTAGTTTTGAGCTTAAATGATGTAATTAGCCTTAATTAAACTAGTTTAGAGGTTAGGGTATAAATACCCTTGTGATGACTAATGATGTAAGCTTTCCACTCATTTGAATAGAAACACACTTTGAAAGCTCCTTCCCTCCATCTTCTTCTCTCCAAAACACACACACTTTCACACACTTTGATTTTTCAAATCTCCACAAATCACCATGAATTGATATAATTTCGATCGCTTTAGCTCTCTCAATTGGTATCAGAGCACAATCCTTCAAGGAACAGATCCAAATTCATGATGATTTGATCCAAATCTGAGATTTGGTTGAAAAAGTTTGTTATGTAATGTGAAAATTAATTGGTGAAAATTTTGTTCAGATTTGATGTTTTGATTGGATATTCATGCTTCTCCATAGATTCTAATCACAATAGAATCAAATTTCGTTGCAATCCATCAACAGTTGAGCTCAATTTCGTGATTTTAGTGAAAAATATGAAAACTCATTTTTCTAATGTAAAATCAAAATCGTGATCTGATTAGTTACGATTTGAGGAATATTATCGGATCAGAACGTGTGAAATTGAAAATCGAGCAGTTTGGGATTGGAATCACTGGATTTGCTTAAGAATTGAGCAAACTAGGATCAATTTAGTGAGTTTTTCAAAGCTTCTTCACTGTTCTTCGAAAGTTCTCGGCTCGATGAATGTTCCTGGCTCGATGAATATTCCCGGCTCGACGATTGTTCTCGGTTAATTACTGTTGTTGGCTCGACTCGAATTCAGGTATACACTGTTCCCGGCTCAATATTCCTAATTACTCTTCTCGGCTTCGACACGAAGTATCCACTATTTCCGACTCCGGCTCGGGATCTTTTAAAGTTCCCGGCTTGAGATCCTTTAAACATCTCGGCAAACAATGTTCCCGCCTTCGAATCGATTTACTGTTCTCGGCTCGAGATCTTTTACTGTTCTCGGCTCGAACGAATTCACTTCTCGGCTCGAGATCTTTGTCACTTGTCGGCTCGAGATCTTTGACACTTCTCGGCTCGAACGAATTCACTTATTGGCTCAAGATCTTTGACACTTCTCGGCTCGAGATCTTTGACACTTCTCGGCTCGAGATCTCTGATCTCAAACCACCGGTTATGTATAGAGGAGAGTATCCTCAGTGGAAGAAACGATTTCTCCACTTTATTAGAAATCATGAGTTATGTACAGAAATTCTTGAATCCCTCAAGAATGGGGAAGCAGTATTTTATGAAGATGTTATTGATGATCCAACTGCAAATCGTCCAATTGTTGGTGCTAGACGTCTAATTCCTCCCGCTGAGTATACTGCACAACAAAAACGACGTGCGAAAGCCGATGTCCAAGCGTGTTCATTTATGCTTCAAGGTATACCAAACGACATTTATAACAGTTTGGATAACCTTGAAACGGGCAAAGAACTTTGGGATGAAATAAGAAAACAAATGGAGGGCACCGTTTTAGGAAACAAAGCTAAAACGGTTTCTACCTTGAATACTTATCAATCATTTAAAGCAACAATCGGTGAAGACTTGGAAAGCACTTATCACCGTTATTGTACATTGTTGAATGATCTCCGCAAAAACTTCTTGTGAAAAGAAAATTTGGAGATTAATATCAAATTCATCAACAGTGTTCTTCTTGAGGGGGAAATGTTTGGGAATAGTGCCATGCAACACAAGGATCTCAGTCTGATCGATATTCATGAACTTTATGAATATTTGCACCAAAACGAGCCAATGGTCAAAAACATAGTTAAAAACCGACAGGAGATAGTTCAAAACCGACAGGAGACTGCAGATACTCTTGCACTACTCACAAAACAACATCATCAGCATACTACATCTACTAAAATGACAGAAAGTGTAGAACCATCTGCACTATCACCAACTGATGAAATGGAAAAAAATCTTGAAGACGTACTTCAAGCTATGTCATTAATCTCAAACTATTAGAAGAAGTACTACTCAAAACCAACAAACAACAACCAAAGATCTTCATCCAACTTCAAATATGTTCCACCTACTGTTAGTGATTTACGGTTTAATCAAGTAAAACGCAGCGGAAAATTATATAAATCACTAATAACGGATCTACATATTGACAATATAATTAAGCAATAAAGATAAAGAGTTTAGTATGAAAATCATACCCTTGAAGCCTTTGATTACACCAATGAATGAGGATGAAGAACTCCAAGAATTCAAGGTAGAATTCCTCTAATGGTATCCACACTACACCATATCAAGAACACCAATTGAGATACTAGTCCCTTGTTCAAGAATCAAAACGACTTAAACTGACGTCTATATTATTTTGTTTAATTTCACGCATAAAGAAAACAAAATCATATTCTTGTTTTTCTTCACTGATCCACGCATGTGGACTTCATATAAAAACAGTTTTTCTTCACTGATCCACGCATGTGGACTTCATATAAAAACAAAGACAAATCTTCTTTTTTGTTGAGAATACAGCCGTCAAGAGTAGGAGAGGAGAGATTAGGGTTAATCTTTTCTTGCTCCCTAATCTAAGTATATATTCCCTAATTACAAGTTAGGAGATATGACACTTAGCCCCTTGTACTTTTGATTCTTTATGATTACTTACTAATACGTTTTAACTTAACAATTAATTAAAACATAACTAGCCAAGTAATTGTAGTTTATATAAATAATATAATTACCCTAATTATATTATATATATTAAATGGTGTTTGGTGTATAAGTGTGTGACCCTTTAGGTTCACATACGTCTAGCCATATAACTATATGTTATGAACGTGAAGCATATTCCAACAGCTCCCACTTGCGCACGTCATAACAATCAAGTAGTTATACAAGCAAAGGTTATAGTCTAGCAACCCGCCAATGCCCTAGAAGTACATGAGTGAGTTTCAGAAAAGTCCAGGTTCAAAGTTTTTCAATCAGTTATCCTTTTGTTACTGATACTATGTTGAATTTTAGACAAGGATTAATGTCAATCTAAAATTTCAACGATTCTGTTTCTCGATCTATACATTGAAGTAGATTACCAAACCAATCAAGGTTCATCTTGATTACCTTTGGGTACGGCCGTACAAGCATCTATTCAAATCATCGAGGGGCCCAGTAGTATCTAATCCAAACATGTGGAGGAACAAATTCTTTATTGACTACACGTGTTTGATATATGCTTAATATCAAACCTGAGGATGGTTGTTATAGCAGCCTTATTCAGGTCAGCGTTTAACCACATCAAAGTTTGACACTCCACATACACAAACCAGCTTGCATCTCAAGTCAGAGGATAAGCGACAAAGCCTTTGTGAGATTCACTTGTGACATAAATCCAGGAAGTGATTTCTCATAGGTTGGGTCAGTCCAATTGTGCATCAAAATGAACAACATGTGAGTTTGACTTCATCATCCTTAGTCATACTAAGATGATGTCATCAATACCCTCAGATTTGTCTTAATAATATTCTCATATTATTAATATGACAATGGACAATTTAGAATATAAAACGCAGTAAATATTCAAGGATGTAAACATGCAAATATAGAACACAGTAGATATTCATATAAAAACGATCATATCAAATATATCAATTTATTCCAATATAAACTGCTCACCGTTCCATTATCCAAATACTAAAACAGATTTACATGAAACTACTAGCTTGTCGAAGTCCAATGTTCCATTCATATCCAATATGTTTGGTACAAGACATTGAGTTCGATGAAGTGTCAGCTAGTTAGTTATCTGTTTGAACTTTAGTCATACGAATTTCACATGTCTCGATAAATCATTCGAATGTAGTGAACCTTCGTAAATAGGATCTAGCGTCATCACGACCTATTTCAAAACCAGCATAAGTATAGCAAGTATACTTAGTTTCAGTTCGGTATCTCCACCATAACCAAGGAACATATATCCAGTATTTCAAAATACTTCAATGTGTTCATAATAGCAATCCAGTGACTCTCTCATGGATTCTATTGGTATTTTCTAGTAAGGCCCCCTAAGGACGTTACATTTGGCCTAGTGCTCCTTACAGCGTACATGATGAATGGAATAACCGATTCATAGGGGATTACATTCAATCGCTTCACCACATCAGGTGTGAAAGGTCCTTGAGTCTCACTCAAGTTTACATTGTGTGGCATACGGGGACTTCCTCGTTTGGGAGTACCATTCTAAACCGTTTAGAATTTTGTCAATGTAAGCACTTTGACTTTAAACCAATTAACCGCTTTGATCTATCATTATAGATCTTTACTCCAAGTATGTATGTCGCATTCCTACTATCCTTCATGTCAAAACATTTTCCAAGCCAGGATTTTCATCTTGTAGTATTGGTATATTGTTTCACATGAGTGATATGTCATCAACATGTATGACTTGAGAAACGACAATGCTCCCACTAGCTTTCATATATACACATGCTCAGTTGGGTTTTAGGTGAAACAAACGTTTTGCTTTCATCATTAACCAAATCTCATAGTCATAGTACACTACTTTGGCTATAAGAATCCTAATGTCTTTAGTAACAGACGAGAAGGTTTCATCATTGTCAATCCAGTAGGATGGAGTGTAACCTTTTGTTACTAGAAGAGATTTATAGGTGTGTATATTCTCATCCATGTCAACAGTCTTACTGTTTTGAGAAAGATCAACCAAGTTCAAAACTTGGTTGTCTATCATGGATTACATTTTCGCATTCATAGCTTCAAGTCATTTTTCGAATTCAAAATTCGATAATGCAACTTGATAGTTATGGGGTTCATTATGATCCTCGAAACTTTGCTCCTCGGCATCGACATAAATCTATATCGTTCAGGTGCATGAGGTGTCCTTGCGGACCTACGAATGGGAACAACATCATCCTGTGGTCCAACATCTATATGTCCAGCCTCAGAATGATATTTGCTAGTGTTACCAGAAGTTTGTGTATCTTCACTTTGAATTTTGTCAAAGTCTATAGTGCTCCCACTTGCTTTGTGAAATGAGACTGTTCTCAAGAAACTCAATATACCGAGTAACAACAATTTGTTCTCAGTTGGGAAGTAAAATAGTAACGAAGATATACTTGATAGATATGGGCTCAAGTTTGTTCGGCATGTCTCGTTCCACGAGATCCTCACAACCCCATATCTTCAAGTAAGACAAATTAGGGACTTTCCCATGCCATATCACATATGGTGTCTTTTTAACCTTTTGGTCTGAACCATATAAAGTATTCGAGCAGCAGATTTCAGTGCATGCCCTCAAAAGGATAGTGTAAGAGTAGTAGGACTCATCATAGAACGAACCATGTCATACAGGGTCCGATATCTCCTTCCAGACGCACCATCATCTTGTGGAGTGTATGGAGGAGTGAATTGTGAGACAATCTCACGATGTGTGGGATGATCCAGAAACTCTTGACTCATGTACTTTCATCCTTAATCAGGATTGAAAGCCTTTGTTGTCTTGCCGAGTTGATTTTCTACTTTTACTTTAGAAAGTTTTGAACGTTTCAAAGATTTCATGTTTATGTCTAATCAAGTGAACATAACCATAGCGACTGATATCATTAAAGCTTCCATGTTGATGTTTAATCAAGTAAACATAACCACATCGAATGATATCATCAGTGAAAGTAGGTGGCACCTTCCCTAGTCTTAGTTCTAAAAGGGCCACATACATCAGTATGTATGAGTCCAAGTAGATTTTAAGCTCTTTCGCCAACATGGGAGAAAAGCTTTCTTGTTATCTTTCCATAATATACAAGAGAGGCATTTAAATGATTCATAATCATTTCTTAAGAAGCCCGTCAAGTTGTAGTATCAAAATGCGTTTCTTGTTTATGTGGAAAAGATGACAATGCTCTGGGTAAATGGAATCCAAACCATTTTGGATTCTTGAGTGCTACATATGTATATAGAACTATCGTTTGAATTAGGATCATGCATATTAATTTCAAATATACTATTACAAGGAATAGTAATAAAAACATGTTATTTTTCATAAAACAAAATATCATAATCCATTATTCAACAAACGATAAAGCTAAACAATGCATAATTGACAATTGTTCAAAACAATAATTAACGTATTAGGAAGGATAAGATCACAGCTTCCATTCATTTAGCTTTCTACTTAACTTTTAATCTTGCACATTTGTGTAAATGTGAGTTCCACAACTAGTGTCATACACTCAAGATTTATTACGAAAAGTATAGAGTTCTATAATGAAGATACCTAATGTGCTAGCTAGAACACATTTGTCCTTCATCAACTCTGCCAAGTAGGCAGGACTATTACTCCTTCAATGGCCAGTTTCATCACAATGATGGCAAGAAATATCCTTTGCAGGGTGCTCCTTTTTAGCAGGTGGGGGAATCGTAGGTTTGGAAAAGTAAACTAGCTTACCCTTACCTAGACTCTTGCCTTGTGCTTGCGGTTTACCTTCCCTGATTGCTAGAAAAGAATTGGGTAACCTTTGCTCAACCAGTTTTACCATAGCATGTAATACACCAATTGTCTTCCCCATGCTATGTATTTTTAAAACACTTTTCAAACTAGTCATAGTCCTTGGATAGTGAGGTACGAATCAAGCTCATTCCAAGAACTTGTGGCAATGGGTAACCAAGACGTTCCATTTGATCAATATAGCACTTCATATTCAAGATATAAGTGCTATTTGATTGGCCTAGCCTGCTTGTAAGCGTTGAATGCTTTAACTGTTTTGAACAGTTCATGTTCTGCTTGTTGTTGAAATATCATTTTCAACTCGCTTATCGTGTCATATGCTGTGAGTTCCTCGAAGTTCTTTCGGATATCGGGGTTCATGCTCACAAGCATAGGAGTAGCGACTTGTTGGTGTTTGTTAAAACGTTTCAGTAAAGGCTTGACGAACAGCAGCAGAATCATTTGCAGGAGGTGCCTCAGGTAAGGCCTCTTATAGGTGTATCAACTTGTATAAATCTCTAAGGACAATCCTTAGAGTTCGATATCAGTCGATATAGTTGATATTAGTCAGTTTCAGTTTTCAAGAACTGATTTTAGAGTGGAGATACTTAGGTTTTGATTTGTTGTTGTTATTTGTATAACACACAAAGTTCAAAAAAATAGTATTTTCAATAATAATTTCTTTTAATCAATTAACTACCCAATTAATTTTAATTAAAAGCTAAGATCCCATTGAGCTTCTATCACCGCATCAGTTGATCTGCTAGAGATGATAGATCCAATAGGTAGGTGACGATCAACAATTGCATTACTAGTGCAACTCTTAGAGGTATGGGACTTCATGGCACCTAGTGAACAAGCATCTAGGGTCAAGTGGCATGTTTGTCGCATCTTCGCCTCGAGTCAAGGTCTCACCGTTAACTCGATTAAGTCATCCAATGTGAAATCATGTCAAAATAGATCTAGGTCTCACGCGTAGAGAATAATGACCTCGGATCTAAATTCAAACCACGTCTCACGTGAATTCAAAAATAGAAGCAAGTGATTTCAACCGATTGGACGGCGTGACTTAAATTTTAGGTATGGAAAATTTTAAGATAGAATTTTATTAAGATATGAATGAATCATGTACTTCATTCATACCACTTCATAAGTCGGTTAATAAACGGTAAAAGCTTTAGCGATTATTAATTTAAAAGTTTCAAATGATATTTAAACTTGTTTAATTTAATCAAAAAACTAGTTTCGATTAAATAATAATCATAGATGATTAAACTAGTAATCATAGATGATTAATAAGTTAATAAGCGGTAAAAGTTTTAGCGATTATTAATGTTAAGTTTCAAATCATATTTAAACTTTTGTTTTAATCTCAAAACCACGTTTAGATTAAAGAGTAATCATCAATGATTAACAAGTAATCATAGATGATTAAAATTTTGGATGTTTTAATGTTTGTGTTTCAAAAATCATATTTTTAGTTGTTTATTATTTGTATCATATATAAATTATATCACAACCACAAACATATAATAAAAACATGCAACACATTTTGTGCAAAACCTCGACCGATGATAACCTAAGTTCGGTCACGTGAGTCATCACGACGGACCGAAGGGTCAAGCTAGGGGACGGGCGAACATGAACCCGAGCGGGCCTACATAAACCCAGTGGGCTCCCACTTGCTCCAAGACATTCTTGAGCAAGTAGAAACCAAATTTTGTGAAAAAATGTAATCTGCCAGGAAATTCCAGCAGACTTTGAAGCCCGAAAAGTCACTGAAGAAGTCCTCTTTGGTCTTCCCTGCCTTCTGGAAAGTTGTAGCCCACGACTTAGCAAGCATTTTAGGCTTTTGAATCGCCCAAAAAGGAGTCTGTATGCTCCTGGAAAACCTGTTTTCGTACGGGCCTCGCGTCGGTGACGGAAATTTGTTGTTTTCTTCATTTTTCTTCAATCTTGGTCAACAATTTACAATACAAAAAATAATGAAAAGTACAACCTATTCTATTACTTTTACATTGACAAATTGCCCCAAAAAAATGGCACCAAAATAAAATAAAAAATAAAAATTACAACATCGCCAAAAACCACGGCTTTTCCAAACAAACAACCAATCCAAGCATTCAACTCAATCACAAACGGTCTAGGTTTTCATCGGTTTTGCACAATCAATCAACATTTGACTAGGTTTTAGCTTGGTATATGGCAAAAATACATGTTTTGCCATATAAAATATTAACAATTAAAATAAAATCCAAGCCAAATAATATTAAAAAAAAAACAATAATCAAGATTGATTTTTTTATTTAGATTTTTGTAACTAGTAGCAATTAGGGTTACAAAAAATCTAATTTTTAACCCAATTTTATAAAAAAAAAGTGATACTTTTTACAAAAAACTTGCTAATTAAATCATCAATATGATGACTCGTGATACCACTGTTAGTGATTTACGGTTTAATCAAGTAAAACGCAGCGGAAAATTATATAAATCACTAATAACGGATCTACATATTGACAATATAATTAAGCAATAAAGATAAAGAGTTTAGTATGAAAATCATATCCTTGAAGCCTTTGATTACATCAATGAATGAGGATGAAGAACTCCAAGAATTCAAGGTAGAATTCCTCTAATGGTATCCACACTACACTATATCAAGAACACCAATTGAGATGCTAGTCCCTTGTTCAAGAATCAAAACGACTTAAACTGACGTCTATATTCTTTTGTTTAATTTCACGCATAAAGAAAACAAAATCATATTCTTGTTTTTCTTCACTGATCAACGCATGTGGATTTCATATAAAAACAAAGACAAATCTTCTTTTTGGTTGAGAATACAGCCGTCAAGAGTAGGAGAGGGAGAGATTAGGGTTAATCTTTTCTTGCTCCCTAATCTAAGTATATATTCCCTAATTACAAGTTAGGAGATATGACACTTAGCCCCTTGTACTTTTGGTTCTTTATGATTACTTACTAATACGTTTTAACTTAACAATTAATTAAAACATAACTAGCCAAGTAATTGTAGTTTATATAAATAATATAATTACCCTAATTATATTATATATATTACTAGTTTCATAACCCGCCCGATGGGCGGGCTAGCTTCGAAATATAAATTGCATAAATACGAATAAAAATAGTATGTAATCATATAACCAATTATTTTTGAAATGATAAATGAACATGATGTTATACATGAATAATTGTAACAAAAATTAAAGACACAATAAAACTTCTTTGTATATGAAGTTCACAGTTAAGTTAGTATAGTTATCATCTTAGTCACAAGAAATAACTTTTCACTCTTGAAACAACGGTACAACTGCTATGGAAGCATAAATTTAAATAATATTGTTCCATATTTAATCCGATATATATCTAAACAAATTAAAAGACCAGTTTTGTTGTAATTGTTCCTGTTGAAGCCGGTTTTCTTGCTGTGCAACGGATGGTTATTCTTGAAGCGTAACCTGAAATCAACTGAAACGCTAGGTCAGTTGCTCCCCGAGGATCGTCCTCGTGAGAACACTCCGACGCCCGAGTTAGTATATAATTTATGACGTGAGGTCTTTATCCAGCATTTAATGTAAGAACGATCAGAGCATTGAATGCTTGTGTATTCGATATAAGAAAAGTGTTAGAGAACATACCTTCAACGAATACTAAGTATACATATTTATAGCCGGAAGGGTGACGGGAAAAGGCAAGCTTCTCCCTTCGGTCCGACCCCTTCATAAGACCTCCGGACAATAGGTTGTAACGAAGCCTATTAACCGTAGTGTAATAACCCAGGCTTTCGCTAAAGCCGCCCTTGGGCTTCGGTCGCATTTAATGTGCTCTTGGTTCGATGCACTTTTCCGGGGAACTGATACCGTCCCTAGCCCAACAGTCAGTACACACGAGCCCATAGGGCAGTCCAGGCCCAAAAGAACAATCCAAAAGCCCATTCGTTATCAAGATTGAAGTTGTCAAACCTTGGTGGAGAAGTCAGCACGTTTCCATATCTTTTCATATCTTCATGCACTAACCAACCACCCCATGCAGTACCTAGTCTCCAGCTATGACTTCCACTACTTCCACTAAGTATCATGTTTCCTTTATTTTAGCAATAGTAGTTTGTTTCTTTGTATTTAAATACAGGTTTGCATAATAAAACGGATATCAGAAAATTGCCCCACGTACAATTGTTATTTACTTTTTCTGCATTAGTTTTACTTGTCATCAATTGGTGCTTTCATTGCCGTTTTCAATGCCTCCTCGCAAAGAACACCCACCTCTCGAAGATTCCATGCAACTCGTTATGGATTCTTTGAACAAACTCATCCAAACCACCACAACCAATACCGAATCGTCCCAAACTCAACTCGATCTCATTGTCAAACAACTCACCCTCCAATCCGATCAAAATGCCGCTATTCTCAAAACCATCACTACCGCAGGTCCACCGCCAACTCCTCCGAAATCGCCCATTCACCAAAACCACCCACCAAAAACTCCAGGCCACCAAATTTCATCATCCTCCACCCTAAACCCGCCACCGCCACCACCACACCACCAATTCGCACAACACCCACCACCGCCCCCTACCACCTCATACGTGATGGCTTGCTCTACCACCACAACAAACTTTTTATTCCTAACATTTCACCTTTGCGTTTGTTACTTTTGCAGGAGTTTCACTCTTCCACGCTTGGCGGTCATGCCGGAATCGACGCCACCTTCAAACGTCTAGTTACACAGTTTTCATGGAGCAACTTAAAAAAAGAAGTTATTGAATTTGTCCATCACTGCACCATTTGCCAAACCACAAAACCACCAAATCACCTTCCATATGGCCTCATTCAACCTCTGCCAATGCCATCCAAACCTTGGGATGCTATATCGATGGATTTCATCACCCATTTACCACCTTCTAACGGTAAAACCGCTATATGGGTTATTGTCGATCGCCTCTCCAAATTTGCACATTTTGTATCCCTTCCCACCCACTACACCGCCACCACACTTGCATCATTATTTTTACGTGATATCTACCGCTTACACGGCCTCCCAAACTCAATTGTTTCCGACCGGGATCCACTGTTCTTAAGTCAATTCTGGAAACAATTATTTCGCCAATTAGGTACCAAACTCCATCATTCTAGTGCTTACCACCCTCAAACGGACGGGCAAACCGAAGTTGTAAACCGTTGTCTCGAGGCATACCTGCGTGCCTATGTTTCCGAGGAGCCAAAATCATGGCATCAATATCTTTACCTAGCCGAGTTTTGGTATAATACCAGTCACCACTCATCCATCAACATGACTCCATTCAAAGCGATGTATGGAAGTGAAGCCACCGCTATCCACGATTATACACCAGGTTCTAATTCAATGGCTTCTATTGATCAATCATTAATTCGCCATCAACAAATCATTACCGATCTTAAAACTGCTCTAACAAAAGCTCGAGAAAAGATGATCAAACAGGCTAACAAACGAAGACTCGATAAAGAATTCCAAGTGGGAGACCTCGTATACCTACGTTTACAAGATTTCCGCCAAAAATCTGTACACCATCGAGCCAATCGCAAACTATCTAAGAAATATTTTGGTCCGTTCAAGATCATTGCACGCATAGGGCAGGTCGCTTACAAATTGCAACTACCACCAACATCACGAATCCACCCAGTTTTTCATGTGTCACTCTTAAAATCGAGTCATGAAACCCGTCCAGCAGACACCCTTCCCATCGACTGGCCAACAACAACCGACGATCAAGCATATCAACCAGAATCAATTTTAAACCACCGGCCAGTTAACAATCCCACTGACGTTTTAATCAAATGGGCACATCAAGATATTGCAACAGCTACATGGGAGAAATTGAGCGACATTCGCCTCCGTTTCCCTGATTTTCCAATCAACCTCGAGGACGAGGTCATTTTTGAGACGGAGGGAGTTGATACCGTCCCTAGCCCAACAGTCAGTACACACGAGCCCATAGGGCAGTCCAGGCCCAAAAGAACAATCCAAAAGCCCATTCGTTATCAAGATTGAAGTTGTCAAACCTTGGTGGAGAAGTCAGCACGTTTCCATATCTTTTCATATCTTCATGCACTAACCAACCACCCCATGCAGTACCTAGTCTCCAGCTATGACTTCCACTACTTCCACTAAGTATCATGTTTCCTTTATTTTAGCAATAGTAGTTTGTTTCTTTGTATTTAAATACAGGTTTGCATAATAAAACGGATATCAGAAAATTGCCCCACGTACAATTGTTATTTACTTTTTCTGCATTAGTTTTACTTGTCATCAGGAACCCTCTTCGCGCTCGGATTACTTCGTTGTGATTCGTGATTTGGTCGCGTTTGTCTCATTATCCATTCAATATTTCATCCGTTAGGTACCACCACCTTTGCAGGTCGTATGTTGATACGCACCATATCTCATTAGTTCCCAAATTGGCTATTCATCTACACACGTATATGTAGTATGGAATTTAGATATATAGAATTTAAAAAATGTTATAAAATTTATACTCATCAGTAGTATCTAATTTTTGGTGGTGATTTCATGAATTCTTCTTATATACATTAGGCATAGTAGTTTTACTGTTCATAAAGTTGAATAAAATATAATATATTTATTATTTAAGTGAAAGCATTAATGAAGTTTTTTAATAGTTTTATTTCAATTTTTTTTTAAGTTTGGTCACGTATTTAACGAGTACACGTTTTCACAGACTCACACCCTACCCTAAACTTTCATAAAATTTTACTTTTGACCATTCAATATCTATAACTTATACGTTTAAATTTAAATTATCATACATATTTTATTTATATTTGTATATTACTTAATAATACATATTTGTATGTTACCTTTAAACTTATACGTTTAAGTTTAAAAATTTTGTATCTATATATAGTTCATTTAGTTGTAAGTAAATTTATGATGTAAAACCATAATAAATTTATATACTTCAATAATTTCAAAATGGCATAATATTTAAAAGAAATAAAAGGTTGGAATGTGTTTATCATTGGCATTTAACTATGGATTTAAGTCTCGCTGTGTACAACATAGTGTAAATTTAAAAGTTGTTTTGAGTGTGTGTCTCATCAGATGTTCAAAAAAATTTAAACGAAATAGAAAAACTTGGAGTAGTTTTTTGCGCTAAAAAACCCGCAGCGGAGCACGGGCTTGATTGTACTTGTTGATATACACAGATGAATAAAATGTAGGATGGGCCACATAAATGGTTTAATAATATAAAACTGAATATAAAATTGTTTTTATATATGTCGCTCTTTATAAAACCAAAAGGAAATTTATTCTGGTGTATCCGGATGGTATTATTTCAGTTTATCACCCTAATTCGGTTTGATGCCATAGTCCACTTCAACAATAGACAACGAAAACAGTATGATTTTATAGAATAATCTGTTAAGGAACATTCTGACATCAATGTCATTAAAATGATATGTTATTGTATCATATCTACAATTGAAACACTAATTCGCTTTCATAGTAAGAAACAAATCATTCATGACACTGAAACAAATTAATTCAGTATACTGCTTGGTTATGACACAAGTAATATGTTATTATATCATATCTACAATTGAAACAATATATGCTATTTTACATCAATGACATTGAAACAGTAATTCAGTTTCATAGTAAGAAATAAACGTTAATGTATTCTCAATTGTAAATAAAGAGAAATTATATTTAGTCCTTAATTTGGTCATACTCATAATCTTTGTCACTTGATAGGATGACATATGTACTATACTAATTCTCTCTTAATATTAGGACTAAATACCATTACTCTTGTATAAATAGTAGCACGAAGTGATATTTACGACAAACTGACCTTAATCTTGAAGCTGCAATCTGCAAAAACACCACGAATTTAGCAGATGATTGATAGAAACCGAATCAATGTGACCCCTAACTATGAAGACGGATGATATATATAACGATTGAAGGTTAAGAACAAATTTGGGCAGTGTATCGTGCATTAATTGGGAAGATTTCCTTTTTTACCGAGCATTAAATGTGTAGTCAATTGGGAGGTATTTTAGTTAACGATAAAATTATTAATATGGAAATGATAACAATTTAATAAGGAAGGTTAAACTTTTAAATGATAGAATATCCACAATTAAGGTATTAATATGAATCTTTAAATTTCGAAATGGGATAGTTTGAGTATTTAAGAGTCAAAAAATCCTTTGTATGTGGTGTCAAATTGTCAATTACCTAAATGGTGTTTTATATTACAAACCGCCAAATGACACATTTCCATTTTTAATAATTATTCAATTAATATGAATAATCAAATTTGGAAATAACATAATTTGTTTCTTAAATAACGAATTTATTTATAGTACCAAATAAATGTATTAAACATTGAAAATTTATATTTAATGGTTAATCAGACATTGTTCTCCATATTAAAGTTAGATCCTTGACCTCAATAGTCAACATGTACCTAGTAAACTATTGTAGTAATTAACTTTTCCTAACCTTCATCTTTAATGTGGGTTTCATATTTGTTTGTGAATTCATGTCATCAATTATAAATGTACAACAAAAAGTATTCAATTATAAAATCTCTTTTCGTACAAATACAATGTAAAATTGAAGATAAATTAGTTGCTATGTCATTAACAAACCAGATTAGGAGCATAAAAAAATCAAATTAGGATCAAACATAAACACAACCTGTAAATCAAAGAAAAGCAACAAAAAGGGGCAGAAAAAAAACCACGAACCGGAGTAGGGCTATCCACCGGAGTTGCCAAAGATGAGTTATCATACTCAAATCACTGTAGTTAATCGCATGAACAGTATTTGTAGGCATTATCTTTATCGGCCGTAGTTAAACAAAATCATAAATATATACCATTGAATTTCAAACTCAAATACTCCAAAAGATCAAATGTATTCAGTTACTCCCCTACAAGAGAATTAAAATAATTATAGTATTACATGCCTCAATTATCAAAACGAAGTACATATAAAAATAAAAATTACAGTATTACATATTTGGATCTGTTCCTGATTTCAGAACTTAGCATTCTGCCAAAACCTTGTGAAAATAAGATCGCAAAATTTTTACTGAAAAACAGAAACAACTCACGATAATAAAAATCCAAAAAATATTTATTCGTTATAACAAAATATTGGGTTACTCGATTGTTTTGAAGATATTAGGTTTTGAGATGAAGAACATCATCAAATTGGATACGCTCAAGTTTTAGCCACTATTTCAAAAGAACCGGATAATCCATAAAGAATCAAAATATAGAAACTTGACAGGGGATTAGGTATTTTCAAAATTGAATCAAAATGAAACTGACGAACAAAAGAAGTTGCATCACCAAAAAGTAAATCTTTGTGCTCAAAATGAAACTGACATCGGTTTGCTCAACACATAAATTAATTCAGTTCAAACCCTCAGCTTGCGCAGCCCTGTCAAACTCTTGTTCTAATGTCAACGTTGTATAAATTAGGCGATTAAATCGCGATACGTAAACCAAAACATCAAAAATCGAAAATTAGTTTAACACTTACAGAATACAAACATCATTCCGGTGGGAGCTGCCGCCTTGATTCCTTCCCAGGTGAAAGGCGACCTACGTCCTTGATTCGCAAAAAGGAAAATAAGACCGGCAGCATGATGCGATCTGTGGGGCAAGCGTATGGAATGAGGATGAGACCGGCAGGGGAGAAATTGTGTGAGTGTGTGAAAAAAAAAACCCTAAAATGAAAGAGTCGATACATGTGGTTGCTGAATTGTAAAGTTACCAGGTTACCCTTTGAGTCAGCATTGAGTCATCATTTAGGAGTGATGTGATTGGCTGGCTAAGACATGTCATCAAAAAAAAATCATGTCCTTGCTCCATATATAGGTGGGAGAAATGGTGTTTGGTGTATAAGTGTGTGACCCTTTAGGTTCACATACGTCTAGCCATATAACTATATGTTATGAACGTGAAGCATATTCCAACACCTACTTCATCTGCATCAAACCCAACTGAAAAGCCAAAACTCACACCGTTGGATCCACAGAAAAAATGTTATAATTATGGTATTGCTGGACACTATTCACGTGATTGCAAGAAGCCTAAAGTCTGTGATTCTGAGTTCTTTAAACGGAAGATGCTAATGGCTAAGCAAATCGATGCAGGAAAAGTGTTGTTAGCGGAAGACCTTCAATGGATGGAAGAGTCGGATCCGGAAGATGAAGAACATGCAGCCAACCTCTGCTTTATGGCAAGAGAAAATGCTGAGGTTGCTGACAGAATTAATGAGGAAGATGGCGAGGATGGCAAGGTACTTACTTCTCTTCTCTCTAATGAAAATAATTCCACTAATCCTGATACTTGTTTTGTCCAAGATCAGATATCTGAAGTTGATTCTTTAAAACAAAAACTTTTTAATGAACAAAATTTAAATAATCGACTTCAAGATCGCTTAAACAATTTGGAAAAACAAAATGAACAAAATGCTCATCTAGGTGATAAACTTGTTCATTATCTTAAACAAAATACAGTTTTCAAACAAGAGAATCTAGAGTTACAATCTCAAGTATCAGAATTCAAAGCTAAATATGATCATAATTACAAACTTTACACTAAAATATGGTATGAATATCTACTTAGTAAAAACAGTTTGGAACGTAAACAGCAAGATTTTGATGACAATGAAAAATAGTTAAAATCTTTAAACTCTTAAATTAAAGAATTATCAGAGAACTTACATGAATAACAAATCACTTCATTAAACGAAATGAAAAGCAAATAAAATATCATACAGAAACTTAAAAATGAAAACAAGAAATTGAATTCACATATCAAACATATTGAAAAATTAATTGTTAAAAGAGGACATACTGATCAAACCATCCATTTGAACAAGCCTAAAGACTTCAAATATTTCAATTCAAGAGAAGGGCTAGACGCTGATAATCCAGAATATCTCAAAAAGGCGTGTAAAATGGTTCCAACATTATATGATCCCCGATACAGAGATATATTGCCGAGCTTTATCAAAATGACAAATGAAGAGGAAGAAATTGAGAATTTCAACAGAGCTAAAAAGGAGAATGTGCAAATTAGTTTCAATTACACTGAATTAAATAAAACATATGATACTAAAAAGGCAAACTTTGAAAATGATGATTATTTTCCAATTATAAAACCAGAAGAATTTGAGATTAAAGGTAATGCTATCCTTCAACAAAAAGTCACACTAAAAATTTACGTACCATCTCTTATCCTAGAAAAGAAAATTTGTCAATTGAAAAATGAATTCGATGAAACACATAAGGCATTTGACAAAGAAAAATCTGATTTACAAACCAAAATTCACGAATTAGAAAATAAAATAGCTAAAATCACATATGTTTCTACTCAAAGTGCCTCTCCAAAGCTGAAGTATCTCAATGATAATTTTTCTATTCCTAAAATTCCAATTATTTTAAAACAAGATTCTAATCACACTGTTTTAAATGTTTCAGATAGAATCTTAGAATCCAAGCTTAAGAAGCCAATGCATGTCGGAGTAAAAGAAGTTGAGCAGTCTAAGAAGTCTAATTCAACTAGATTTAGTATGCTTAAGTCCAAGGAGCTTAAGAAGTCTAGATCTCCTTCGTTTTTAGCTTCTTCTTTTTCAAATTCCAATAAATGTAATAACTCAACAACTTTTATTTCTCCGAAAGAATTGTATGGAATTGTTTATGATGCTGTAGTTTACCGTCCAGTTAATTACACTGTTAATGGTGAAAATTTGATTATTAAAACTGATAAAAATGGTAAAAAGATATATTTTGATAAAAAGACGAATAAACTAATTTCTCAGTATGATGAAAGATACTCTATAAAGATTGATGCTCCATGTAGTACTCAAAACGATCTCTTTACCAATCTCAGTTGGTACTGATAGCATCTGTTTATTACAAATTTTCTTATTCTATATTACTAATAAATTTTTTTTCTCTCAAACAGTTTTTCAACCTTGTGCGTATTTACAATCACACAAGGTTATCAATGTTGAGTATTAGCTTTTGCAATCTTCGTAAACGATCTCATTACCAGTTTAAGTTGGTACTGATTGCATCTGTTTATTGCAAATTCTCTTATTACTAATTGCTACCTTTGTGTTTCTTCAATGTTAAAAAATTTTCAATTGTACATCGATTGTTCTCATTTTACATAAATTTAATTTTTTTTAGTGGATGACATCACATTTATATCACTTCTTTATTAATCAGTGATGATCAACTTTCCAATTTTTTTTTATCTCACTTTGTGCTCACAATGATGTGTTCACAACGTAGGATATAAATTTTTTTCATATTCGTAAACGATCTCTTTACTAATCTCGATTAGTACTGATTGCATCTGTTTATGACAAGTTTTCGTCTTTTGCGTTGTGGCTCAATTTTTCAAAAATTTGATTTTGCACATAAATTGTTCACTTTTCAAACTACATGTTTGCAACATTCAACACAATTTGCTGTCAAATTCGTCGATCTCTTTACTGATTTCAGTCAGTACTGATTATATCTGTTTTTAACATCCTCTTGTATTGAGTGTTCTTACGATTTTTCAAACGATTTTCATACTTAAACGATCCATGGAGAAATCAATTTTCATTTTCTCCATACTGTTCAGATTCAATTCTGACTTTTTCATTTTATCTCACACACAAAATCGTTTTTAATGCAGTGTTAGATCATTGATCTTTGTATATCCGTCGATCTTTTCTCTGCACACGTTCAAAGAAAATTGCATCTTTGTAAGAGGTATACTTCACTGATCTTTGATATAACCCAACAAATTGATTTCTTTTAAATCTTAAATATTTGATTAACAATGTCTTTTATCATCGTGTTCGTCATATTCGTAAATGATCTCTTTACTGAAGTTCTTCAGTAAAGATTGCATCTCTTTATGACTTCACGTGATTATTGACACTGCTATTCTTCATTTTTCAAATATTTTTCTCCAACATTCTTGGATAAATCAATTTGTATCTGGTTCCTTCATGAGTACTGCATGTTACTGGTCCTCGATTCCGAAACCATCAAATATCAATATCTTGGCTCACGTATTACACCGCCACCCAATCTCCTCTCTCCGTTTACACTAGGCAAACATTGAGTATTACCATGAGGACCCTGATCATGATCCTCATGAGGGGGAGAAAAGAGCAAGAAATAGTGCAAGTACCCGGTCTATAACTGAACAACGTAAAAAAGAACCACTAACATCTCATCAAAGAAGAAAATCCACATCGTATGTACTCAGATCAACTGCAAAATCGGAAATATTCTAAATCAAGTGAGAATCAATGTATTAAACAGAAAAACAAGTGAAGAAGAAGAAGAAACCGATTCATCTACAGAAATCTCTCTCAGAATCTCAACCATTACATACAAAATCTCAACCACTCCAATCTAAATCTTAAAAGTATAAATCATTCTTACCAAAACAAACATACACATTCAAAACTTAAACTTTCAAATCATTCTTTTCAAAATCCAAAACACCATTATCCTATCCTCACAAAAACATCTACCACAAAATCCAAAACAAAATCTCCAATATCTGAAAATCCCAGACAAATCCTTACCTTGATATTCCATTTCCAAAACTTTCAAATCTTTAGTAAACCAGTTTTAGGTCTTTCTTACACCAACAGATTCAACGAATCAAAATTATTTCCATTGTGTGTTTGAAATCTCAATTTCTTCTCAAGCTAATCAGATGTAAACATTAAAGAGTAAAACATAGATATGTTGAATACAGTTTTTGATGAAGAATTAAATTGAAGAAAAGTAATAAAACATTTTGAAGCACATCTGAGAGTAAACGAATCTCATAACGGGCCAAAAGAAGAAACTGAAGAAGGAAGGTTGGGATGAAGTGCTAAAGCTCAAAAAGGGGGAGATTGTTAGGACTAGTTTTGAGCTTAAGTGATGTAATTAGCCTTAATTAAACTAGTTTAGAGGTTCGGGTATATATACCCTTCTGATGACTAATGATGTAAGCTTTCCACTCATTTGAATAGAAACACACTTTGAAAGCTCCTTCCCTCCATCTTCTTCTCTCTAAAACACACACACTTTCACACACTTTGATTCTTCAAATCTCCACAAATCACCATGAATTGATATAATTTCGATTGCTTTAGGTCTCTCAAAGCTCTTTATATCGGTTGGAGTTTTGGGAGCACTTCAATTCATAACCGCTTCTATCTTTGCCGGGTCCACCTTTACCCCCATTCGAACAAATAACATGACCCAAAAAGTGAACTTCTCGAAGCCAAAATTCGCACTTCGAGAATTTTTCATATAATCGTTCTCGCTTCAATGTCTCTAACACCTGCCTCAAGTGTTCCTCGTGTTCTCTTTCGTTCTTGGAATAAATTAAAATGTCATCAATAAACACGATAACAAATTTGTCGAGGTAGGGTCGACAAACTCGGTTCATCAAATCCATGAATATTGCGAGAGCATTCGTCAACCCAAACGGCATTACCAAGAACTCGCAATAACCGTATCGAGTTCTAAAAGCCGTCTTGTGCACATCACCCTAGTGAACCCGAACTTGGTGGTAACCCGATCTCAAGTCGATCTTTGAGAAATAAGATGACCCTTGGAATTGATCAAACAAGTCATCAATACGAGGCAAGAGATACCGATTCTTTACCGTTCTCTTATTTAACTCCCGATAATCTATACACATATGAAGTGCACCATCCTTCTTCTTCACAAATAAAACCGGGGCTCCCCAAGGTGAGGAACTCGACCGAATAAACCCCTTATCCAATAATTCTTTGATTTGTGTCATCATTTCTCGAATTTCGGACGGTGCCAACCGATACGGTGCTCTAGCCACGGGATTGGCTCCCGACACCAAATCAATTTTTAATTCTACCTCCCGAACGGGAGGTAACCCAGCAAATTCTTCGGGAAACACCTCCGGGTATTCTGAAACCACCCGGAGATCGCCCACCACTTTCTTTTCCTTCCTCACATCGATCACATAAGCCAAAAATGATTCACAGCCCTTGGTCAAGGACTTACGGCTTTTCATCATAGAGATAATGGGTATGGTCGGGGTCACGCGGTCTCACCGGGGCACTACATTCGACCCGTCGGGTAAAGAAAAAGTAATCAAGTTTTGGTGACAATATATATTGGCCTTATTAACACCTTAACCAATCCATACCTAAAACCACATCAAAGCCAGATATTGGCATAACAACCAAAAGTATCGAAAATTTCACACCATCAATATCAATACTAGCCCCGGACACGGATGTCGTGACCGGAACCATTTCACCATCGGCCAACTCTACCTCTAGAGGCGTCGCGATCAAAGAAGTAGGCAATTTCAATTTTCACAAAAATTCTTTGATGAAAACGAACAGTTTGCACCTGAATCAAATAATACACGAGCGGGTATGGAATTTATTAGAAACATACCCGTGATGACATCATCGGTGGTGGTAGCATCCTCTACCGTCATTTTGATAGCTCGACCCGTAGGTGGTGGGTGACTTTTCCTCTTATGACCCCCCGACGGCGCCGATCCCCCGCCCGAACCCTAACTTTTCCTTGTTGGACAATTCACGGCCCTATGGCCCTCTTTCTGACAGTTCCAACACACGCTATTCTCCAACTTACACTCCGATGATTCATGCCCATGTTATCCACACTTGATACACCTTTTAGTTTGTGTCGTACACGGGCTGGCATGAAAGGACTTACACGGTAGGCACCACATGTTCTTTTGGTTGGAACCTTGAAGTATTTGCTTTCGGCGGTCATTGCCCGACCTTTGGTTCCCTTAGGACTTCCTGTGGTTGTGAGAGCCCGATTGTTCATATTTCCCCTTATGAAACAGGGCTTCTCCCGACTCATTGCCTTTTGGGCTTTGATATCACCCTCCACGGACTTTGATCGATCAAAGGCTTGCAAGAGGGTACCCGCCAACCTAGCCACGTGTCGGTACTCCAGAAATAACGCCCCGATAAAGTGATTGATTTGTGAGGGCTCATCGGGTACCCATTGCTTCACAAACCGGAGCTTAACATTAAACTGCTCAATAAGCTCGTCCACCATCATCCTATCATTCATCTTCAACATCAAGAACTCATTCCGAATCCTATCCAACTCAAACGGGCTACAATACCTAGCCTCGACATGCTCCCTAAATTGTTTCCATGTGATTTCATCCAACATTTCGTTGCTTAAATTAGCGGTCAACTCGTCCCACCAATCCATGGCGGGTCCTGCCAACATTTGGGATGCATACCAGACCTTCAGATGGTCCTCACATCTACATGCACTAAGGGCTCTCTCAGTTTCCCTAAGCCACGTTAAGGTTTCCGCCGGATCGGTGCTCCCTCGGTACTCGGTTGGTTTGCAATCGAGAAAGTTCTTGTAAATGCACGGTTTCTTCTCGACCGGGGGACGTTGGTAAAAGAATTGTTGGTGTTGGGCATTAGCAATTGGTAGGGTATGGGTGGGGTTTGGTTGTGATATGCTTGCATCGGGTGAGGAGGAGTCATTTTGGGGAAATACGGGTACATGAGTAGTTTGGGTGAAGTGTGGTGGTGGGTTCGTTTGAGTAGTGGATCGTGGTATGGTAGACCGAGCCACGGGTCTCGACTCGGGGTTTGGTTTTGGCAGAGAGTTCTAACGGTATCCTCAAGTTCCATGTTACGGTTTTCCAGCAAGATGATGTATTCTTCGTTCGGTATTTCCCAATCTCCGGAGCCCGTTGCTCCGTTGCTCTCGGGGTTCAAGTTCGGCGAGGCATCTCCCAATAAGTTTCCTTCGGTAGCCATTCCTGCTACAACACAACATCTCACCAAGGCTTAGTTTAAATCGTTAGTCAAGACTTACTAACTACTAAACCTCATTCACATTTGCTCTAATCCCAATCGTCCGGATTGTTTGACCAATTTCGAGCCACGGTTCGGGAATGAAACACCTAAACGTGCATCCATCGCCAAACCGAAGCTCTGATACCAAGTTGTAACACCGCATTTTTTAAAACCATTTTTTTAAGACAACCATTTTAGCATTTTAATAAGGTTACGGAAGCGATGAGTCTAGGACCTAATTACGTTAAGTTTACAGACCGTGGTCCCACAAAATATTACAATCCAAAGTGTTAGTTAAAAGACGGTATTAAAAAAACTGGGCTCCTTTCACAAAATACATTTTAAAACACATGGTCAAACGCCCCGTCCAAGCCCGACGCGTTTCAAGCCTTCCAACATGAAAAGTGTCAATGAGAGAGGGATTAGCACAAACGCTAAGTGAATGAATAAAACTACAACTATGCTAAGCACTAAAGCATGTAACCAAGAATCATCTCCGATGGGGTAACCACTTTGAGAGGATCGGCGGCTCGGCCGAGACCCTAAACCATGGTTGGCCATAACCATGGTAACCGATAGCGCTGGACCCAACTCCCCGGTAAACTCCCTTACGTGTAACGCATACAGGTATGGTCTGAATAACCTATTACTCGGTACACTATGCCCAGCCGTTATCCTTCCGACACTGACCTCATCCCGAATGTGCACATTGTCATGTATAGTAGTCCTCTATCAACTAGGAATACATATCAAGTAGGCTAGCTACAAAGAATCACAAGAAAAAGTACTCTAGAGAGTTCACGACGTGAACTCTGTATGTTCGCGCCACGAACTTGAGTTCACGTCATGAACTCGATCGTGAACTTTTCCCATCTCAAACCCCAACTCTCTGCCTCAAGTTCACGACCGCGAACTAGAGTTCGCGCCGCGAACTCCCAGGTCTGGTACATTCCTGGGATTTTACCAAGTATACCAATACCAAACCAAATGTAACCAAACCCAAGATGGAGGTTAAATCCACTCACCTTTCCAACCTTCGATTCCTTAACTCAGTGAGCTAGTATCATTGAGTCTCCTTCCCGGTTCCTCTAACAAGTATACCGAGTTAGTGATCGTTCCACCGAAATGTCAAAATCATCAAACTTAAAAACTAACCACACAAGACTTATAAAATACACATTTTATGGTATTTCAAACTAGTACAAGTCCCCAACACAACAATTAACCATTTATGATCACCTAGCAATTCATCACCACTAGTTGACCCAAACGGGCCAAAAACTCGAATATAGCCAAACACTCCCTAGATTCCACCAAGTAGCACATATTCCATGTAACTAACAAATCATAAACACTTAACAATTCAACAAGCACATAGATACCAAAAATCCAAGCATTTTACTTCCCAAAATCACTAGCTCATCTTTTGACCCAAACATCCAAACACTAGCTAGTAATTCCATTAAAAACACTTCATACTTGATCTCTCAACATCCATAACTTACTAAATATGTTTTCTCAACCTAATAAACAATTCCAACCACTCAAACATCAAGAAATCCAAGGTTTGTCAAAACCACCTTCTACAACCACTATTAATGGAGGTTGGAGGTGAATTTCACCAAACCAAGGTTTCTTCCAACAATCTACCATACTTTACAAGTCAAAACTTGTATAAACACATAAAACAACATCCACAACAAGATTCATCCACAAAACACTAAGAATCACAAACCCTAGTTCATAACAAAGTTCAAGAACATCATAAACAAGACAAGGAGAAGGTGTAACTTACATCTAGGCTTCTTCTACACAAACCCTAGCAAGTATTTCGAGATTTTACCAAGAGGTTGACCACAAAATGCTCAAGAACAAAGAAGAACAAGTAGAGAAAGAGTTGGGAGAGTTTTCAATGGAATAGTGAAGATAAGGTTGAGGTTTGAAAGAGTGAGAAAAACAAAAGAGGGTGACCCCTCTTTGAACTTCATCAAAACCGGCCAAGTCGGGTATTTTAAAATAGCAAACGGACTCCAATTTTAAAAACGAAAGCATTTCCGGAAACGAAATTCATCAAAGAATCTAAAAATATAAAAATATAAAAATCATATTTTCATCTTAGAGATATCACAAGTCGGGTATTTTAACCCCTTGGTTAAAATACCGCAAAAGACAAAAGACTAAATAATTCCATATAGCAGTTAATCAGATAATCATTTGATAAAATACCTTAAGGTCAATAAACTAATAGGCCGGGTTTTGAGATGTTACACTTGGTACCGATAATTATAGAAGTGCTTCCCACTTTCTTGATGGAGCATTTAATCAGATAATCATTGTTGGATCCCAACAACACAAACGTGTTGCATTACGGCTAAATAAAGACTTAAATATATAGAACACACAAGATTTCAATGATTAAGAGTTTATTAAAACAACTTAATACAATACAAAGTTTGCGGAAATAGATAGTACACACTAACTAAAACTTTATACTTGAAGTGACACTTTTGCTCGCTCAAACTAGAAGACTATACAGGGAGAGTTATATCAGCTGATACTAACAGCTGATATTGAATGCCTGATTAATAACTATGAAGGAGTTAATACCAGACAATAACAAACTCTCAGAGAATGTTCTTGTGCTATGAATGCTTAAATGTGTGTATAAATGCAAGCATTTACGTCTCTATATATAGCCCAAGATCCATGTTCCTTTGTCCACAAGTTAATCGACGTGTAAACATATCATTCGTCGATGTAGACTTGTCCACGGAAACATTAAATGCACATACATACTTTATAGTCCCAATTGTACTTTGTGTCAACTTCTCTTGGTATCTTTTCTGACGCACAGTGAAAATATGTACTATGATAGTACAAAAGATGCTGACTTTCTCTTTACATGCTTGGAGGGACAAACGATGATGTTCTAACAAATTATCTTCTATTCCCAGAATAGAAGATCCTCATCGTTTTCTTCTTCTTTGAGCGGGAAAGGAAAATGTTCAAAATGTCAAGAATATTTTCCACTAAGTCTTTATCTGCAGCAGGTACCATCAGCTGATTCCACTATCAGCTGGCTGGTCTTCTTCTGGTCTCTGTCCTTTGGCCATAGACTTCGAATGATCACTCTTGAATTGCTGCTGATTTGACTTGATTCCTAGAGCTGAGTACGTACTCAGCTGAAGGTTTATGAATATACTTGTATTTCAGCTCAGATACTTACTTCAGCTGATTTATTCTTCTTAGCTATTGATCATCAAATCTTATTTACTTAGTCTGGGGACTAACAATCTCCCCCTATTTGATGCAATCAAATAGCTGTATAAGTATGAACCTGTAATGAGTCAGCTGTGATAATCAGCTGACTTCTTATGCGTTTTTTGACCCTTTGGGTTCTTTTGACTGTTTTTATCTTTTTACAAGTATATTACAAAAATAATTTTCCATTGATATAAAGCTGATTAAATACAAGGAAAATAAAACAGATACACAGTCTTAAGCATTTATTCTCTTAAGACTTTCTGATACACTGAGTTGATGGCTGAGTTGATTAGTTTCTTCATTTCTTTTCCCTCTTCAGTAGAGGAACTCAGCAGTTTGTGATAGACCATAAGTTGTTCAACGTCACATAGGTCTAATTCATCAGCTTGTTGAAAGCAATGCCTCTTCTTTTCATCCAGATACCAGAAACCGTAAATGGGTTCTTTTACAACACGCCCAGGGATAAAGTTAACTCCCATGGGTACGGTTCTTGAGAGGTTGAGTCTTGGTCGTTTGGCATAGAATATTGATGACCCAACCTCAGCTGATCTGGGTTCAGCGAGAGGATCGGGGAGAACATACTTACGTTTCCCCCCTCTTGCTGTGGAGCTTTCACCAGCAGGTTCTCTGACAGTATCAGCTTGAGGTTCACTCAATTCAGCTGGTATGCGATTTTCCAGATCAGGAGAGTATCTCTTGATCTTGTCGCATAGAGTCTTGAAGGAGAAGATTGCGATTTTTGCCTCACTTTCAGATCTGCAATGTTTGGAGATGGTTTTGCAGTCTTGGCAGCTTTTATTATCTCATTCCATTCATCATAGTTGAAATGAGTGCTGACCTTGTTCAGAGATACCCTTTCAGGAGCGAAGGGCCCTCCAGCTCTATATATGATGATTTCTTGTGGAGAGCTGGATGATGATTTGGGACACCTTACGCTGCTGATTCTTGCTTCTTGCCGACGTTTGTAAAGAACCTTGTTGAACAACCTAATGTTCTCAGCTCTTTCCGCTTCAGCTCTTTGAAACAGCTCTTCTTGAGTTTTTCTTTGAAGAGTAATGGCTGCTTTAAGATCTGCGGCGGTTCCAGCTTCTTCAAGAAGAGCATATGTAATCGTGGCATCAGAAAGCTCCCCCTCAGCAGGTTGAGGATTCACCTGTATAATTGGCTGAGGGTTTTGGATTTACGGGGTTTGGACTTGTGGGACCTCAGTTGATTTAAAAGTATCAACAATGCGAACATCAGCTGAGGTTTCTTCTTCCCTGAGATCTTCAGCAAGAGTGAATATTGAATGCGTTATGGTCTCTCCTGCTGAAGTAATTACCACAGGTGTTTCAGTAGGAATGAGTGTTGTTGAAGTTGGAGTCTCTTCTACTAAAACGTCTTCTTCTTCTAGTATTCCAGCAGAGGTGAATGGTGGTGATTTTGGAGTTTCACCTGCTGGAATTTCTTCTTGAACATTGGCTCCAACAGCAGAGGTGACTATGGTTTGTGAATCTTGTTCACCTCGTTGTTCACCTGCTGATGTAGCTTGCTCTTTCTCCCCCTCAGAGAGTGCCTGAAGAAGTAAGGTATCCTCTGGTTCAGCAGTAGGACGGACAGCTGAGGCACCCTCATTAAGTTTTTGCAGAATGAGGTCAAGGGTGCCTTGGAGACAAAGTGACTTGAGAGGTCAACGAACAATCCTCAGTCTCCAGCTTGTCCATCCGAGTGGACACAGCAGCAGAAGCATCAATAGCCCTGGCGAGATGGCTATGAGTATTGGCCAGCAGAGATTCTTGCTTTTCTTGAGCTTGGCCAATACGATCAGCAGCGGTGATGAGAGGAGTGACCTGAGATCGTAACAAGGTCAGCTGTTGATCAACTTCTGCTTCAGTTGCCCGGGCTTCAGCTAGAAGTCTATCCTTCTCAGTTCTATCAGATTCTCGAAAAGAGCGGAGCTCTCGCTGACTGAGCTCTTGAAGCTTGATGAGCTCGCTGGTGTTGCATCGAATCTGATCAGAAAGAAGAGCCAGCTGAGGAGTGGCAGTGTGGACTTCAGTATGCAGAGAGGCAATACTCGTTGATAGATTCTCAACGGATTGGGCATACTGCTGAGGAACATCCCTGCGAAGGGTGTTCAACTGCTTCCTCAAGATGGCCATCCCAGGACGTATCTGGGATTTTACAACTCTAGACACCAAGGCAGCAAGGGTCTTGGTGGGAATACCTTCACCAGCTGCGCTGAACCAGCATGGGACATTTGGACAATTTGGGGAGAGGGGTCTGGAATGTCTCCAGCTGAGGTGGTAGCCTCAGCTGTGGGAGTAGTCATTACTGAGTTAGGAGAATGGCTCCTATGGGATCCTCAGTAATTGTGGGGGGTGAGTTGGGTACAACTGAAACTTCTGGGGTTCTGTCAGAAGGGCCGACATCAGTAGTAGGGAAGAATGGGTTCTTCAGCAGAATCAAACATTAATGAAAAAGCTGTTTTATTACCTTGAACTTCAGTCTCACCAGTCGGCTGATCTGGTATGGAGACACGAGGAGAAAATCCTCGGGGTGGTGGGTCAGCTGCCTCACAGCTCAGTTGGCGAATACGTTCGCGATCACTGGCAGCTTGGGTGAGTGCCTCAGTAACAATTGGGTCTACAGTTGTCTCTTCATCGGCGGTGGTGGTTTCCTCGATCTCCAGCTGGTGTAAGCTGGTGACGTTGTGAGAAACAGAAAGAAAAGTTTCAAGATTGACTTGGTTTCCAGTCATGTGACAACTCGATATTTCTGGTATGTAACCTCATTTCATTTCTAGAACTTTCCTTATTTAGAAAGTTTCTACTTTTTGACATTTCTATTTTTGGCATCCATACACACAACAAAACATCTATTTTTACACCATGCATTAGTGTTTGACTATTTTAGTCAACACAAACATATTACTTTTCTTATAGTTACACATTTGAGCTAAAACATTTCTAGAATAAGTAACCTTGTACTTGTTACACCATAAACGTATTAATTTAATATAACGTGACTCGAATTGAACTATGATCTAAACCAACATCGAACCATCGACCGACCACCTTGTGGCCGGCTTGCCCTCCCTCTTGTGTCTCCTATTCGGCCGAACCACACCCTTGGTGGTGATGTTATCTCCTTTTAAATATTGAAACTTGTTATCTATCCTTATCTTAGTTTGAATCAATCACAGTCCTATTCAAACTCTTGTTGCCTAATCTACTATAAATACCATGCAAACAAAAACCCTAAACCTTTTCCAACACCACCAAACGGCCGAACCCTAGCACTCATCATCCTCGAGTTCGTCTGAAGCATCAAGCATCTCCATTCAATCCTTCGTGAGTTCGATCACAAGGTACAAACCCGAAACCCTCACTCGTATTCTTCTTGCCTCGGTTTAAACTCGAACCAGAGACCATGGCCAAAGGCCATATGGTCTCGGTGAAGCCATGATCCCCGTGATCGACGTGCATGCTTGCATGCATGTCCCCGGTTTGTTTAATTCATTTATTCGTTCGTTGTATTGATCACCTAAAACCCAAGATCTCATGAATTATCATTGTTTTGATCCCTTGTATACCTTAGAATTGTTGTGACTTGTGAAACCCTAGGAAACTCTAGACTTGTTTTGGTGAATTGAGTCACCGGCACCGGTAGCCGGTGACATTTTGATGGTCAAACCCGAGACCCAAAACCCTATACCCAAACGAAAACTAGAAACCCTAGCTAGTTGACCAACATTGACCCGCATCCATGTGCAAAACCCAAACCCTACTCGGCCAAACCCGAATACCGAAACCCTAACCCTAGCCGAAACCTAGAAACCCTAATTGATCAAGTGTTGACTTTTGCTGACTTTTGATTGACTTTTGTTGACTAAATTTGACCCAGAAGTGACATCGGGTCAAGGCTGGTTCTTGACCCAACCGTGGACCCAAACCCGAACATACAATCGGGCTAAGGCCCGTACTTGGCCCAATTCGATCTATCTTAGTCCATCGGGCCCAAACTTTAGTTGGCCCATTAGTAACCAAGCCCATTTGGACCAAAGCCCAAACATTTGGCCCATTCCTTACCCAAAATGAACTTATTGGGCCCAAGCCAATCCATGGCCCAACTCTATTGGACCTAAGCCCAATATGAGGCCCAAGTGGCCCACTAAGCCCATTTAGGCCCAATCTAGGTCCATTAAGCCAAACCCATTTCATATCATTTCATTTCAAGATTCATTTCATTTCATGTCATTTCATTTTGAAACCCATTTCATTTCATGTCATTTCATTTTGAAACCCATTTCATTTCATGTCATTTCATTTTGGAACCTATTTCATTTCATTTTATAAAACCCAAAGTATATCATTTCATTTCATTTTTTTAATCCAAGTTCATTCGATGTCACAAAACATATAACATAACATTTAACGTATATCATATTTATAGAATCACCTGTGTTAGCTTAGTCTAATTAGAAAGTCATATTGTTTAGGAAGCTAGGAGCCTTTGAGGGATCCTCTGTCCTAACCGTTGCTAAGCTTAGCCCAGGTGAGTCCACAGACCCCTTTTACTCTTTTACTGTTTTTATAAACTTTAGGGTGGAAAACATAAACACAACTGCTACTGTTTTACTATGACTGTACAACAACATCTATACATTTTCATTATCGCGTTGGCATGACAAACAATTATTATACCGGACTAAGGTTACCAGCAATCATTAACTAGTGGATCTAGACCATGGATATGCAGATAGTACTATTGGCTGACACTCATCCTCCCAACAAACGTTTGATCATTACTTGGTTTATCCAAGACATCTCCGGGAGTGTATATCCATAAAATAACATAACATACTGGAGTTGAAGTGTTGATTGTGGACTTAGGGGTTGGTATATTAACTCAATAGACTAGCTACCTGTTGGGGATAACAGTTCATGCGATGTCAAACACAACATTTTGTTCAACACTTTTTCATAAACATAACTAGTAGTTGTATACATTCTACAACTATACTAAACATTTCATACTTATTACTCATATCATATGAGTGTTGAACCTTATACATTTTCAGTCATAAACCATTTTCTTAACAAACATTTTGGGTAGCAAATCACTTTACTTTCATCATAAACATTAACCTTGTGGATTCACTCAACATTATTGTTGACCCTTTTACTATTTATGTTTTTCCAGGTAATTAGGTGCAGTGGAGTTTGGAGGATATGAGCGTTGGGATTGTCGTGAGCCATGATTAAAGCATTAAGTTTACGAACAATCATTTCATTTCAAACAATTTCTATTTTAGGAAACTTACTATTTTTGGAAACTTTCTACTTTTGGAAAGTGAAACAAACCTTTATTTTTTCATTATTGCGTGGTTGTTTGTTTACTTAATTTCTGCTATGTTGTCATGAACGTTACACCTTCGTTCTTCCGCAAAACATTTTAAATGAAGTAAAACTCATTTTTGGCGGGGTGTGACAGAGTGGTATCAGAGCCTAGTCTATAACTACAAAAGATTTTTGGGAAAAACAAACACTTTTATAAAAATCAAAATAATCATGGCATGCTCAGTCTGATATCCTGAAGTTCCATTGTTCTTAGTTTAGAACATTTGCCTTAGTTAGTATTGCCTTAGTGTTATAGCTAGCATATGTCAGTAAGCCTTACAACTTCATAACCTAATAAACTTTTATGCGTCGTGTTTAGTAGAATGTCGCCTGCTAGTGTCCTCGATATCTCTTATGATTCCGATAGTGATCGTGATGCTGATGTCCCAGTGGTCCCAGTGCCTGTTGCTCCAGTGCCAGCAGTGGTACAACCTCCTGTTATCCCATGGCATCGTCGTCCAAGAAGACGTCCATTTCCTATTATTCCTAATGGTCCTCCTACTCCAGCTCGTGGTCAGCGTCCTATTGTCTATCGTAAACGTGAGGGCGGTATCATTTATCTATGTTCGCCTTCTAAACCTAAGCGTGATGTTGCTCCAAGAACTCCACGACGTCGAGAACCTGAGCCAGAAGTGATATCAGAATCAGAGCCTGAAGAAGACTCTGAGCCCGAAGAAGAATCAGAACCAGAGGAAGAGCCAGAAGAAGAGTCAGAGCCTATGGAAGACTCTGAGCCAGAAGAAGATGATTAGTCATCTACCTATCGTCTATATTTGTTTTTCTATTATTAGATTTTATGTTTAGCTATTTCAGTATTTTTGTTCTTTAGTATTGGCAAATATGCCCTACTTATAAAACTATTATGTATTAGGAATGTGTTTAATAAAAGTGATATTTTAGTAATTTCTATTGTTCTTATAATTGTATTTTCTATATGTCTCTACTACTACTATAATTACGACTATTTATATCTACGTCTACTACTACTATTACGTCTATTGTATATCTACTCTTTGATCCCTATTATAAGTACATATTTTCCTTATAGTCCTCCTATATTATTCACTTCTTAATTTCTAGTCATATTATTTGTATCAGCAATTCATCAATGGCTCGAGGAGGAAACGCTGAGACTGTCGAACAAATGGTGGAACGCCGTATCGCTGAAGCAATGGCTCAAATGAACGCTGCAAGAGGAAATGCCGCTGGTGCATCTAATGTGGGAAACAACGGTATATTATACGACTCCATGAAAGAAGATTCATTATTTCTATCTTATTTTAAACTTATTACTCATTTTCTTTCCTTATTTATTTAAACTTCAGATCCCAATCGTAAAGGTCAATCCTATAAGACCTTTACGTCCTGTCATCCTCCGACCTACACTGGATCTGAAGGTGCTATTGCTATCATCCACTGGATTGAGAAGGTGGAATCCATTTTCAGTGTTATTCAATGTGCCCCTGAGAATATGACGAAGTTTGCTGCTAGTACGTTGTCCAAGGAAGCGTTGTCCTGGTGGAATTCTCAAGTGCAAGTCTTAGGTCGTGCAACTGTTGATGCTATGACTTGGGATACGTTCAAGGATCAGTTAACTCAGAAGTTTTGTCCAAGGAGAGAGCTACAAAAAGTTGAGGTGGAACTATGGAATCTGTCCATGGTTGGATCTGATATTGTTACGTACACAACTAAGTTTCAAGAACTTGCTCGTCTCGTTCCTCATTTGGTTACTCCTGAATTCAAGCGTATTGAATAGTATCTTCAAGGTCTTCATGATCTTATTCGTACTCATGTTATTGCTTCTGAACCGACAACATTTGAAGATGCTGTGAATCGTGCAACAAGGTTGACTGATGATGCAATGAGAAGTGGATCGTTCAAAGACAAGCTAGTGGTGTCTAGCAAATCTACTGATAATGTGAGAAATGAAAATGGAAAGCGTTCCTATGACAACAAACGTGATCACAAAGGGAACAAATACCAAAAGACTAAGAATTATGCTGCCTCTACTCAGAACAACAACCTATCCAATTCATATTCTAAGTCATATGCTGGAATCAAGCCCTTGTGTAACAGATGTAACTGGCATCATGATGGTCAGTGTGAGAAATGCTTCAAGTGTGACCGCTGGGGTCATAATTTCAGAAAGTGTTCGTCCAACAATCCTCCTAAGAATCATGTCTGCTACGAGTGTGGTGATTCTAACCATTATCGTAATCGTTGCCCTAGACTTCAGAACAACAACAACCAGAATGGCAACAACAACAATGGCAATCGTAACAACAATCGCAATGCCAGCAACAACAATGATCGTCAAAATGGTCGTGGTCGTGCATTTGTTATGAATGCTCAAGAAGCTCGTGAGAACCCTGATGCCGTCACTGGTACGTTTATCGTCAACAATCATTTTGCTTCTATTTTATTTGACTCAGGAGCCGACTTGAGTTTCGTATCGACCGACTTTAAAAGTTTCTTAAATCAAAAACCTAATCGTTTGGAAGTGAATTATGAAATCGAGTTAGCAAATGGCAAAGTTGTTAGGTCTAGTGAAGTTTTTAAAGGTTGTAAGCTTGACCTAGATGATCACATTTTTGATATAGACCTTGTGCCTGTAGAACTAGGAAGTTTTGATATCGTCATAGGGATGGATTGGTTGTCTAAAAACCGTGCTGAAATAATATGTTACACCAAACAAATCCGAATTCCCTTATCCAAAATAGAAACTTTAATAGTTCAAGGTGAACAAAGAAACAAAAATATAAAAATCATAACTTCCATGAAAGCTCAAAAATATCTTCGTAAAGGATGCCAAGCCTTTCTTGCTCATGTCGTTGACACAAAGTCCAGAGATCATAAGATTGAGAACATTCCTATTGTTCGTGATTTTCCTGGTGTATTTCCTAGTGAATTGCCTGGACTGCCGCCTCAAAGACAAGTTGAATTCCGTATTGATCTGATTCCGGGAGCCGCACCTATCGCGCGTTCTCCTTATCGTCTTGCACTGTCTGAAATGCAAGAACTTTCATCGCAATTACAAGCACTTCTTGATCTTGGTTTCATTCGACCGAGTTTCTCGCCTTGGGGAGCTCCGGTCCTCTTCGTTAAAAAGAAAGATGGTTCAATGAGAATGTGCATTGACTATCGTGAATTGAACAAAGTAACAATTAAGAATCGATATCCTCTTCCCCGTATTGATGATCTGTTCGATCAACTCCAAGGATCGAGTTTCTATTCCAAAATCGATCTTCGATCTGGTTACCATCAGTTAAAAGTTCGTGATGAAGATGTGCCCAAAACTGCTTTTAGAACTCGCTATGGTCATTATGAATTTTTGGTAATGCCATTTGGTTTGACCAATGCACCTGCTGTGTTTATGGATCTCATGAACAGAGTGTGCAAGCAGTATCACGATAAATTCGTTATTGTCTTCATAGATGATATTCTCATCTATTCGCATTCTAGAAAAGAGCATGAAGAGCACTTAAGAATCATTCTTGAGTTGTTGGAGAAAGAGAAGTTGTACGCCAAGTTGTCCAAGTGTGAATTTTGGTTGCGTGAAGTCCAATTTCTGGGTCATATTATCAACGAAGAAGGTATTCACGTTGATCATGCAAAGATAGAAGCTATAAAGAATTGGGAAGCTCCAAAGACCCCAACTGAAGTAAGACAATTCCTTGGTCTTGCTGGTTATTATAGAAGGTTCATAGAAAATTTCTCGAAGATTGCAAAGGATTTAACGGTGTTAACACATAAGGATGAGAAATTTGCTTGGGGTGAAAAGCAAGAATCAGCCTTCCAATCTCTAAAATCTAAATTATGTTCTGCTCCTATTCTATCTCTCCCTGAAGGAACCGATAATTTCGTGGTGTACTGTGATGCTTCGCACCAAGGGCTAGGTTGTGTATTGATGCAACATGACAAAGTGATCGCCTATGCCTCTCGACAACTGAAGAACCACGAGAAGAATTATACAACTCATGACCTTGAGTTGGGTGCAGTTATTTTCGCGTTAAAGATTTGGAGACATTACCTCTACGGTACCAAGTGCACAATATTCACCGATCATAAGAGTTTACAACATATCTTCAATCAGAAAGATCTCAATATGAGACAGCGTAGGTGGATAGAGTTGATGAACGACTATGAATGTGAGATTAAGTATCATCCTGGTAAGGCTAATGTGGTAGCTGATGCCTTAAGTCGGAAAGAGCAACCTAAACCTCGTCGTGTTCGAGCCCTTCCAATCTCTGTTCGTTCTAATCTATCTTCCCAAGTTCAAGAATTCCAAACTGAAGCCTTGAAGGTAGAGAACATCAAAAGTGAAGCTTTGCGTGGTATGGAGAAGCAGTTAGAAGCAAAGGTGGATGGAACTCTTTATTTCATGAATCGTTTATGGGTTCCTAATCTTGGAAGCGTTCGCAATGTCATCTTGAATGAAGCTCACCGATCCAAATATTCTATTCATCCTGGTGCCGACAAGATGTATAAAGATGTCAAAGAGTTATATTGGTGGCCAAATATGAAGAGAGAAATCGCAGTTTATGTCAGCAAATGTTTAACTTGTGCTAGAGTGAAAGCAGAGAATCATAAGCCTTCCGGTCTTCTACAACAACCAGAGATCCCTGAATGGAAATGGGAAGAAATCTCTATGGATTTTATAACTAAATTGCCTCGAACATCTAGTGGTCATGATACAATTAGGGTAATTGTCGATCGATTGACCAAATCAGCTCATTTCATTCCTATTAAGGAAACTGATCAGATGGAGAAGCTAACAAGAATTTATTTAAAGGAAGTTGTATCTCGGCATGGTGTTCCAGTCGCGATCATCTCGGATCGTGATAGTCGCTTTACGTCTCGTTTTTGGCAATCGTTGCAGAAATCTCTCGGTACTCGCCTCGATATGAGTACTGCCTATCATCCTCAAACAGATGGTCAGACTGAAAGAACAATTCAAACTTTGGAAGACATGCTGAGAGCATGTGTTATTGATTTTGGTGGAAGTTGGGATTCTCATCTCCCTTTAGCTGAGTTCTCGTATAATAATAGTTATCATACAACTATTAAGGCCGCACCGTTCGAAGCCCTGTATGGAAGAAAGTGTCGTTCGCCACTTTGTTGGATTGAAATTGGTGATCGTCAGATTACTGGTCCTGAAATTCTACAAGAAACGACTGACAAGATTTTTAAAATCAAAGATCGCATCAAGGCTGCCAGAGATCGACAAAAGAGTTATGCTGATAATCATCGAAAGCCTTTAGAGTTCGCTGTTGGCGACCACGTTTTGCTAAAAGTAGCACCTTGGAAAGGTTTTGTACGTTTTGGTAAGAAAGGAAAGCTCAGTCCTCGTTATGTCGGACCATTTGAGATTCTTGAAAGAATCGGTGCTGTTGCTTATCGCCTTCGTCTTCCTAATGAGCTCAACAATGTTCACAACACATTTCATGTTTCTAATCTTAAGAAGTTTATTCATGATCCTTCGCTTATCGTCCCTACTAAAGAAATTATTATCGACGACAAACTTCATTTCACCGAGGAACCAATTGAAATATCTGACTGGAAAGAGCAAAAGTTGCGAAGAAGCAAGATCAAAATTGTTAAAGTCAGATGGAAATCCAAAAGAGGTCCTGAATTCACGTGGGAACGTGAGGACCAGATGCGAAAGAAATATCCTCATCTTTTTCTCGTTGTCTCTCCTGTTCGTTCTTCGTCTTAAATTTCGGGACGAAATTTCTTCAACCAGGGGAGAATGTGACAACTCGATATTTCTGGTATGTAACCTCATTTCATTTCTAGAACTTTCCTTATTTAGAAAGTTTCTACTTTTTGACATTTCTATTTTTGGCATCCATACACACAACAAAACATCTATTTTTACACCATGCATTAGTGTTTGACTATTTTAGTCAACACAAACATATTACTTTTCTTATGGTTACACATTTGAGCTAAAACATTTCTAGAATAAGTAACCTTGTACTTGTTACACCATAAACGTATTAATTTAATATAACGTGACTCGAATTGAACTATGATCTAAACCAACATCGAACCATCGACCGACCACCTTGTGGCCGGCTTGCCCTCCCTCTTGTGTCTCCTATTCGGCCGAACCACACCCTTGGTGGTGTGGTTATCCCCTTTTAAATATTGAAACTTGTTATCTATCCTTATCTTAGTTTGAATCAATCACAGTCCTATTCAAACTCTTGTTGGCTAATCTACTATAAATACCATGCAAACAAAAACCCTAAACCCTTTCCAACACCACCAAACGGCCGAACCCTAGCACTCATCATCCTCGAGTTCGTCTGAAGCATCAAGCATCTCCATTCAATCCTTCGTGAGTTCGATCGCAAGGTACAAACCCGAAACCCTCACTCGTATTCTTCTTGCCTCGGTTTAAACTCGAACCAGAGACCATGGCCAAAGGCCATATGGTCTCGGTGAAGCCATGATCCCCGTGATCGACGTGCATGCTTGCATGCATGTCCCCGGTTTGTTTAATTCATTTATTCGTTCGTTGTATTGATCACCTAAAACCCTAGATCTCATGAATTATCATTGTTTTGATCCCTTGTATACCTTAGAATTGTTGTGACTTGTGAAACCCTAGGAAACTCTAGACTTGTTTTGGTGAATTGAGTCACCGGCACCGGTAGCCGGTGACAGTTTGATGGTCAAACCCGAGACCCAAAACCCTATACCCAAACGAAAACTAGAAACCCTAGCTAGTTGACCAACATTGACCCGCATCCATGTGCAAAACCCAAACCCTACTCGGCCAAACCCGAATACCGAAACCCTAACCCTAGCCGAAACCTAGAAACCCTAATTGATCAAGTGTTGACTTTTGCTGACTTTTGATTGACTTTTGTTGACTAAATTTGACCCAGAAGTGACATCGGGTCAAGGCTGGTTCTTGACCCAACCGTGGACCCAAACCCGAACATACAATCGGGCCAAAGCCCGTACTTGGCCCAATTCGATCTATCTTAGTCCATCGGGCCCAAACTTTAGTTGGCCCATTAGTAACCAAGCCCATTTGGACCAAAGCCCAAACATTTGGCCCATTCCTTACCCAAAATGAACTTATTGGGCCCAAGCCAATCCATGGCCCAACTCTATTGGACCTAAGCCCACTATGAGGCCCAAGTGGCCCACTAAGCCCATTTAGGCCCAATCTAGGTCCATTAAGCCAAACCCATTTCATATCATTTCATTTCAAGATTCATTTCATTTCATGTCATTTCATTTTGAAACCCATTTCATTTCATGTCATTTCATTTTGAAACCCATTTCATTTCATGTCATTTCATTTTGGAACCTATTTCATTTCATTTTATAAAACCCAAAGTATATCATTTCATTTCATTTTATTAATCCAAGTTCATTCGATGTCACAAAACATATAACATAACATTTAACGTATATCATATTTATAGAATCACCTGTGTTAGCTTAGTCTAATTAGAAAGTCATATTGTTTAGGAAGCTATGAGCCTTTGAGGGATCCTCTGTCCTAACCGTTGCTAAGCTTAGCCCAGGTGAGTCCACAGACCCCTTTTACTCTTTTACTGTTTTTATAAACTTTGGGGTGGAAAACATAAACACAACTGCTACTGTTTTACTATGACTGTACAACAACATCTATACATTTTCATTATCGCGTTGGCATGACAAACAATTATTATACCGGACTAAGGTTACCAGCAATCATTAACTAGTGGATCTAGACCATGGATATGCAGATAGTACTATTGGCTGACACTCATCCTCCCAACAAACGTTTGATCATTACTTGGTTTATCCAAGACATCTCCGGGAGTGTATATCCATAAAATAACATAACATACTGGAGTTGAAGTGTTGATTGTGGACTTCGGGGTTGGTATATTAACTCAATAGACTAGCTACCTGTTGGGGATAACAGTTCATGTGATGTCAAACACAACATTTTGTTCAACACTTTTTCATAAACATAACTAGTAGTTTTATACATTCTACAACTATACTAAACATTTCATACTTATTACTCATATCATATGAGTGTTGAACCTTATACATTTTCAGTCATAAACCATTTTCTTAACAAACATTTTGGGTAGCAAATCACTTTACTTTCATCATAAACATTAACCCTGTGGATTCACTCAACATTATTGTTGACCCTTTTACTATTTATGTTTTTCCAGGTAATTAGGTGCAGTGGAGTTTGGAGGATATGAGCGTTGGGATTGTCGTGAGCCATGATTAAAGCATTAAGTTTACGAACAATTTTTTCATTTCAAACAATTTCTATTTTAGGAAACTTACTATTTTTGGAAACTTTCTACTTTTGGAAAGTGAAACAAACCTTTATTTTTTCGTTATTGCGTGGTTGTTTGTTTACATAATTTCTGCTATGTTGTCATGAACGTTACACCTTCGTTCTTCCGCAAAACATTTTAAATGAAGTAAAACTCATTTTTGGCGGGGTGTGACAAGTCAATCTATCATCAACTTCTGACTCAGAAAGTGATGAAGAAGTTTGTGGTGGTGTGTGTGCAGCTGACTCGCGGGTGGCTTGGGATGAGCCAAAAACTTCATGAGCAGTCTGTTGAGAGACTGAGGTTACTTATGGAGTTTGTCCCCTTGTTACAACAACTGATAATGAATCAGTTGACTAGCTACGCAGAAGTGTGGAGCCGGCACTAACTCCTAAAGAACAAAATTGCCGTTTTGAAGGCTGCTGACCTGTTGAGAGATCAGCAGGTGGAAGAGAAAGAGGAGGAGAAAGAGAGAAGTGATAAGCCAGGAGTGTCAGACTAGAAGCGCCGAGAAGAGGAGAAGTTTCTAGTGGGACACTGCAAGAGTGAAAACGAGAAGAGAGCTCAGCAATGGACGCTGGCACAGCTTCTGATCGTAATCCACTCAAGTTGGAGCTCAAAAGGGGTCCAAGATGACCCTGGCTGAATCCTGATGATGCTTCAAATGCCAAGTCAGCATCATCAGTTGCCATACCTTCTCCACAGGTAGCAGACCCTCTTTTCTCCAGCTGAGGAGAAGAAGGAGCACGTGAAGTGGGAGAAGATGGCAGGGAGAAGGGAGAGGATGTGGTGAGGTGACGAGCTGATCTTTTGACTCATTTCTTCCCCAACAGAGGAATGAAATCCTCTACCTCATCTTCCACATCAATATGGACATAGATCCCTGTGGAAGTGGGATCCTTTTCATCAGCTGCTAGCGGACGACTAGCAGCTGATGAACCCTTCAGATGATAAAAGGACTTACCTTCTTGTAGGACAGATTTCTTCGATGTGGTGCCCTCTGGTTGATCCCTTCTGGATCTAATATGATCTTTAATGATCTTCAGCATGTATGAGGAGAGGGGAACATCCTTACAAGCTTTCTTCTTAGAGTTGAAGATGGTGTTGGATAGGGTACGGACCTCAAACCATTCCCCCGGAAGATCATCATAATCTATCTCCAGCTTCTCGGTCATCACATGAGCGATGCACAAGGTGAAGAATCGAATATAGGGAATGTGAGTTCCCTTCCCTTTGAGCTTGGATTTGACCTCCTCAAAAACCAGTTTCCCATAATCAATCCGCTGACCGGTGATTAGGGCTTCAGCAAAGATCTGAAGACTGGAGTTGCACTGGTTGTGAGACCCATGGTTGCCGCCTATGCACTGAATGATATGAGTGAAAAAATAGGCACATGGTCTCGACAACTGAGACTTCTTAAAGATCGGAACCCTGTCTTCAGCATTTTCTAATCGATATCCAGTGATATCGATCAGATTCTTCTTTGCATCCTCAGCAGATTTCATCTCCTGAGGGTCTTCATTAGGGTTCAATAGTCGAACACACAAGTAGTTCGGAAATCATCGACAGTAATGGTGATTTGATGATTTCCTACCTGCGCAACAATGTCGTCCCAGAGATGGAGGCAGACATCCAAAAATCACGCAAGAGTTCGTAAAAACTCTTGGTGAAGCGCAAAAATGCACCGCTGACAGGACAGTGGCGTATGAACTTTCCAACCGGACGGTAGACGTCCTTGAGGTTGTCCGGTGGAGAGGTGTTTGCCACCAAGTTCGAGTTTTGAGAAAACTCGATGGCATCTCTGGTGAGGGTTGATTTGTAGGATTTTCGGGAAGTGGACATGGTTGAAGAGAAAGAAAGATGAAAGAAGAAGGTTAGGGTTTTTGAGAGAGAGAGAACGGAAAGAAATTTGCGGGTGGTGATTTGGGAGTAGTGAGGAAGAATGAAGAGAGACGTGGGGTATTTATAGAGAGAGGAGGAACCATTTCGGGTATATATTTGAATTTGAACCGGGTAAAAATGGATAGTTGGAAACAAACTATGGAAATATTGGTTTTTGTGCGAATAAACTGGTACGATTTGACAATAGGGGTTAGTGGATCCGTTTCGGTGTCAGGGATGTCAAATCCCTCACAAAAGCCAAATATTTTCACTTGAGTGCAAATATTTGCCACATAGAACGTGTGGATAGGGATGAAAGATTCCTTTTTCTTAGAAAACCATGCGTTTTAACTTATAAAACTTGATAAGTATCATTTTGAGATGAGTTATTCAGCTGATTGCTAAATTCAAACGTTTTAACCAGCTGAATGCACTAAGTGACAAGGTGAACATCATCAGCTACTGATAGTACTTCAGCAGATGATTTAAGCATTTAACATACCCAGCTCGCTGATTAAAAAATTGAAACGTTTTTCATCCAACGGTTTAGTAAACAAATCAGCTAGCTGAAGGTCTGTTGAAATGAAATGAAGTTCCACGTTACCTTGTTCAATGTGATTTCTAATGAAATGATACCTTATGTCAATATGTTTGGTTCTAGAGTGAAGAACAGAGTTGTTGCTGATTGCGATAGCACTTGTGTTATCACAGTAGATAGGAACCTTGCAAAAGTTCATATCAAAATCAACCAGCTGATTCTTCATCCAAAGGACTTGAGCACAGCAGCTTCCAGCAGCAACATATTCTGCTTCAGCCGTAGAGGTAGAAACAGTATTTTGTTTCTTGCTCATCCAGCTGACTAACTTTCCACCTAGCAGCTGACATCCTCCAGCGGTGCTCTTTCTATCCATCTTGCAACCTGCAAATTCTGAATCTGAATAGCCAATTAGATCAAACCCGGAGTCTTTGGCATACCAAAGACCTAGGCTTGGAGTACCTTTAAGGTACCTCAAAATTCGCTTAGCAGCTATTAGATGAGATTCTCTAGGGTCAGCTTGATACCTAGCACACATGCAAGTAGCAAACCTAATATCTGGTCTGCTGGCAGTGAGATAGAGTAAAGACGTAATGATTCCTCTATAGAAGTTGACATCAATTGATTTCCCAGTTGTATCAGCATCAAGATTGTTTGGAGGAGCCATTGGAGTTTTCATAGATGATGATGAATTCATATCAAATTTCTTTAAAAGATCTTTGATATATTTTTCTTGATTTATAAAAATTCCATTTTTAGATTGTTTAATTTGTAAGCCAAGAAAATATGTTAATTCACCCATCACACTCATCTCATACTTTGTAGACATGAGTTTTGAAAAATGTTTACAAAGTTTTTCATCAGTAGAACCAAAAATTATGTCATCCACATAAATTTGAACAACAATGATATCACCTTTGATTTTGCGAATGAATAAGGTTTTATCAATATTTCCCCTGGTGAAATCATTTGCTAGAAGGAAGGTGGAGAGTGTGTCATACCATGCACGAGGAGCTTGTTTCAACCCATACAGCGCTTTATCCAATTTAAACACATAGTCTAAATACTTGGGATTTTCAAAACCTGGTGGTTGCTTAACATAAACTTCCACTTGCAGCTTCCCGTTTAAGAAAGCACTCTTCACATCCATCTGAAAAACTGTGAAGTTATTGTAAGCAGCATAGGCTAGAAATATTCTTATAGCCTCAAGCCTTGCTACTGGGCAAATGCTTCATCAAAATCGATTCCTTCTTCCTTTCTGTACCCTTGTGCAACAAGTCTAGCCTTATTGCGAATAACCACTCCTTCCTCATCCATTTTATTCCTAAATACCCACTTGGTACCAATTATTGTCTTACCAGCTGGTGGAGGCACCAGCTGCCATACTTTGTTGACTTCAAATTGGTTAAGTTCTTCCTGCATCGCTTGAATCCAGCTAGAGCTTTCTAAGTCAGCCTTAATATTTTTCGGCTCTTCAGCTGCTAAGAAGCACGACCATAGGCAGAGATTGCATGGTGCCTTACTTCTTGTGACTACTCCTTGTTGTGGATCTCCAATGATTAATTCAATTGGATGTTCAGAGGTCCACTTAGATTGAGGAGCAGCTGTAGAAGAGGAAGATTCAGCAGAATTTGATCCTTGTTGAGCGGCTGAATGCTCAGCAGGATTATGTACTTCATTTTGAACTAATCTTCTTGAAAGGAAGAGGTGGCCTAGAGTTAGATCTAGCCTTTGATGATGCTCTTTCTGTTGGTATCTCTTGTTGCACAGCTGCAATATCCACAAGATATGTGGGAGTATCATGAAACGTGTCATCTGAATCATTTATTGGAACATCAAAAAGATTCAAAGCATCAACAAATGTTTCAGTAGATTCATCAGTTGATGGTTCAGTTGGTCTTTGAAATGAGTCAGATGAATCAGTAGAGGTGGGATTTAAGGCCTTTGAGTGTTCTTCAAAAGTAACATTGATAGATTCTTCTAGTGTTTGTCTTCTTTTGTTGAAAACTCTGTATGCCTTAGATGTAGTGGAGTATCCCAAGAAAATAGCTTCATCAGCCTAGCATCAAACTTGCTTAGCTGATCTCGTGTGTTTAACACAAAACATACACAACCAAATACATGAAAGAATCCGATGTATGGTTTCCTTTGACGTAGAATCTCATAAGAAGTTTTCTTTTTTCTCTTCACATGGAGAGATCTATTTTGAGTGAAACATTTGTATTGACAGCTTCTGCCCAGAATTGTTTTGGCATGTTTGACTCAAGCATTGTTCTTGCAGCTTCTATTAGGGTTCTGTTTCTTCTTTCAGCAACACCATTTTGTTGAGGTGTTCTAGCAGCTGAGAAGTTTTGAGAGATCCCAACTTCTGAGCAGAAGTCTTCCAATGTACTGTTTCTGAATTCAGTACCATTATCTGATCTCAGCATTTTAAATCTTGACCCATTCAGAAGTTCCATCTTTTTGATGAATTTGATAATTTCATAAGCTGCATCACTTTTGTGACGAAGAAATATAACCCAAGTGTATCGTGAGTATTCATCAATGATAACTAGTGTATACTTCTTTCCACCTAGAGTTTCAGTACTCATAGGACTAAATAGATCCATATGAAGCATATGCAGGCAGCTGTTGATGGAAAAACATTGCTTTGATTTGAAGGAGCTTTTATGCTGTTTTCCTTGTTCACAAGCTGAACAAAGCTTATCCTTTTCATATTTGATTTGTGGTAAGCCATTCACCAGCTGACCTCTAACCAGCTTTGATATATTTTTGTAGTTCAGATGAGATAGTCTTTTGTGCCACAACCAATTTAGCTCTTCAGTGGAATGAGAGAATAGACAAACTTCTTGATTTTGAGGATTCATGTCGAGTGTATAAACGTTGTTGTTTCTTGGTGCAACTAATACAACTTTTCCACTTTTATCCGTTACCGTTCCTCTGTATTCATTAAAGTTCACTGAGAACTTTGCATCACATAGTTGGCTAATGCTGATTAGACTGTGTTTCAGCCCATTCACATAACCAACTCTTGTGAATTTTATAGATCCATTAGAGATGGATCCATAACCTTCAGTTGAGCCTCTACCATTATCACCAAAAGTTACAGGAGGACCTGCACGAACTTCGAATTCTTCAAGCAGGGATTTATTTCCAGTCATATGTCTTGAGCAACCACTGTCTAGATATCAGACATGTTTGCTTTGATCACCCTGCACAAGAATTAGAAGGAGTTAGTTCTTTTTTGGGAACCCACATTTTTGGGAACCCACAGTTTTCTTTCTTGCTGTCTTGTTAGTCTTTTTCTGAGATCTAGCAGCAAAGACAACAGGCGCTGAACCCAAGATAGACTTTCTTGGTTCAACTATTACTACAGTGGGTGTCCTAACAACCATGGCTGAAGAATCAGCTGATGATTCCTCACCAGTGGTTTCAGAAGGATCTTCTGTGGACATCTCAGTAGCACAGGTTTTGGTGGACTTAACAAAGCTACCAAACACTAACTCTTCAGCTGGCACAGAAGCATCAATTGACGAGTAGTATGGATCATCCGTACAGCTATCAGGTACAGCGGCTGCACTAAGGAAATCTCCTCCTAATACAGCTTGTACTTGACTAGGAATCTGTGAGTTAACACATTCACTCACACGTTTGGATGAACGAGATCATGATTCATAAATCTTTTTAATTGCTTCAAGTTCTTTAACTTTCTCATTTAGATCGTGTTGAAGAACTGAGTTTATAAATTTTGTTTCAGAAAGTTCTTCTTTAAAAGTTTTGTGATCAATTAATCTTTCCTTTAAAAAAGCATTTTCACGAAGAATAGCATTGTGTTTATCCAAACATTCACCTTTCAGCTGATCAATGAAGTGCAAGTCACAGATGATAGAATCAACAATTTCTTTGGCCTCTTTAGGCTCAGCAGAGTTTAGAGATGTTACCTTTTTGTGAACTATGTTGACCCATTGGTATGAACTAGCATAATCAGCTGTAATGCTTTCATCAGCACGAGCCATCAAACACATTGTGGCCATTGGTTCATCATCATCAGATGAGCTGTCACTAGAGTCAGCCCAATCATGAGTTTCAGATACAAGACCTTTGTCAGCTACTTTACCTTCAAGTGCCTTCTTTTCTTCTAGAATCTTTTTGGTGAAGGCTTGTAGCTTTTTGTATTTTTCTTCAAAGGATTCACCAGCTGAAGATGATGAACTTGCTTTCTTTTGCTTGCAGTCGTTAGCATAGTGTCCCTTTTTGTTGCAGTTGTAACAAGTTATCTCAGAGATGTCAGATGAACTTCCCGAGGGTTTGGAGAGTGCAGCTAACGAGATAGGTTTGTTACTTGAGCCTCTAGCTGAGGAACCAGATTTGCCTTTAAAGAATTTTCTGTTTTTGACAAATAAGGCAAGCTCAGTTAGAAGAGCTTCATTGTCTTCATCTTCATTAATTTCTTCGATGCTGACCTCAGGCATGTTGAACAAATCGACAGCTGAAGTTGTGTCAGCTTCATCATCTGATGGAGGATATTCGATCCTGCTTGGTTTGTTTAAAGAAACAAGAGCAGCTGAAGGTCCTGAGGAGCTCACTTTAGAGTCCTTTGGAGGTTGAAATTTGTTGAGTACAGTTCTCTCATGGCTTAGAAACATACCATAGAGGGAAGAAAGAGTATAATCTTTTAGAGTTGCTGATGTACTCATGCAAGTTATAATGGTAGCCCATTTAGAGGGTAGAGCTGCCATAAACTTACACATTTTGGACATGTCGTCCTTTCAACTCCATGAGACTTCAGCTCGTTTAACAAATGTTATAACGATTGAATGTTTGAGCTATAGTCTCACTAGGCTTGGCTTTAAACAGGTCGTAGTCATGAATGAGCATATTTTTGTTATGTTCACGCACAACAGATGTGCCTTCATAAACTTCAGCCAACCTTTCCCACATTTCCTTGACTGAGTCACAAAATTGAATGTTGTGATACAGTTCGTCACCAACTGCTTGAAAAAGCATGTCTCTACCTTTGTTTTCAAGATGAACCAGACGTTTATCAGCGTCTGACCACTGAGCCTCTGGTTTGATAACATAGTGTTCTGCAACGTCTGCAGTCCCTGGTATGAAGGTTTGAGGAATGTATTTTCCAAGGGTTAAGTTATCATGAAGTCTTGGGTGGTAGGTAATCATGTGGGACATCATACGTGATTTCCACATAGGGTAGTTGGTTTGAGTGAGTTTGGGAGGATTGCCAGATGATGGAAGATCAGATGTAGGTTCAGCCATAACAGATGCTCAAATTCAATAGAAAACAACTTTGACACCTGCTCTGATACCAGTTTTTGGATCCCAACAACACAAACGTGTTGCGTTACGGCTAAGTAAAGACTTAAATATAAAGAACACACAATATTTCAATGATTAAGAGTTTATTAAAACAACTTAATACAGTACAAAGTTTGCGGAAATAGATAGTACACACTAACTAAAACTTTATACTTGAAGTGACACTTTTGCTCGCTCAAACTAGAAGACTATGCAGGGAGAGTTATATCAGCTGATACTAACAGCTGATATTGAATGCCTGATAATTAACTATGAAGGAGTTAATACCAGACAATAACAAACTCTCAGAGAATGTTCTTGTGCTATGAATGCTTAAAGGTGTGTATAAATGCAAGCATTTACGTCTCTATATATAGCCCAAGATCCATGTTCCTTTGTCCACAAGTTAATCGACGTGTAAACATATCATTCGTCGATGTAGACTTGTCCACGGAAACATTAAATGCACTTGCATACGTTATAATCCGAATTGTACTTTGTGTCAACTTCTCTTGGTATCTTTTCTGACGCACAGTGAAAATATGTACTATGATAGTACAAAAGATGTTGAATTTCTCTTTACATGCTTGGAGGGACAAACGATGATGTTCTGACAAATTATCTTCTATTCCCAGAATAGAAGATCCTCATCGTTTTCTTCTTCTTTGAGCGGGAAAGGAAAATGTTCAAAGTGTCAAGAATATTTTTCACTAAGTCTTTATCTGCAGCAGGTACCATCAGCTGATTCCACTATCAGCTGACTGGTCTTCTTCTGGTCTCTGTCCTTTGGCCATAGACTTCGAATGATCACTCTTGAATTGCTGCTGATTTGACTTGATTCCTAGAGCTGAGTACATACTCAGCTGAAGGTTTATGAATATACTTGTACTTCAGCTGAGATACTTACTTCAGCTGATTTATTCTTCTTAGCTATTGATCATCAAATCTTATTTACTTAGTCTGGGGACTAACAATCATTTTCAATCTTCAACACTTCTTCTTGACGCAGCTTTCCGTTAGAAGTGCTTCCCACTTTCTTAACCTTGCTTTTCACATCATAAATTTAGACCTCCAATGCGTCACGTGCAAACACCTTTTTGTTATACTCTTCGTCTTGAAGCTTAAACTTTTGAGCATTTTTCAGCATTACCTCAATCTCTTCCTTTGAAAGCCTTTGCTTGTCATTACTAATTCTAATCTTCTTTTTTAAGCCGGTTGTAAGTTCCTCACCCGAGCAATCTAAAATACCAATAGCATCAACTTCAAAGACCACTATAATTTGTGATGTACCCTTTGGTGCAGGTGGGACTGCAACACTGAATTTCCCCAACCAGTTGTTTTGCTTAGCCACAATAGTCTACCATGGTACACATCAACACCTAAATTAGTTTGGTTATCATGACATGTACAATATATGTGTTCCTTCTTGGTTGGTGTTGGTGTATTTCTTTGGATAATAACACTCATAGAGCCACCACTAATATTTGTACCAAGTGATAAAGGGACGACATCTAACAACACTAAATTCTTCACTCTTTCACTTATTTCTCCACTTAACTTTGCAGCAAGAATTGCTGCACCATATGCAACCGCCTCATCCGCATGGATCCTTTTATTAAGATCTTTCCCATCAAAGAAATCCTGCAATAGTTCTTGTACTTTGGGTATCCTAGTTGACCCACCAACAAGTACCACCTCATCTACATCTTCCTTATTCATTTTTGCATCACTCAAACAAGTCTCCACCGTCGTTATACACTTACTAAATAAATCCGCGTTAAGATTTTCAAACTTTGGACGTGTAATTCGCATAGACAAATCAAAACCCTGATGCAGACCATCAATTTCAATAGTAGTTTCAGTAGTTGAAGAGAGAATTCGTTTAGCCTTTTCACAAGCTACCTTTAATCGCCCACTTTTGCATTCCTACTTACATCAGTCTTGTTTTTTTTTGTTGAACTCATGGACAAAATGGTCGACCATTACATTATCAAAGTCTTGACCACCTAAGTGAGTGTCAACTGCAACTGCCTTGACTTTTATCTCACCCTTGTCATCGATAGTGACAAGAGAGACATCAAACGTACCACCACCTAAATCAGATATGAGCACGGTTGTTTCATGAGTTATATCGGTTCTCATGTCTAGCCCATAGGCAATTGCAGCTGATGTAGGCTAATTAATTATTTGAAGGACGTTGAGTCCCGCAACATGCCCAGCATCCTTTGTAGCTCGGCGTTGGGAATCATCAAAATAAGCAGTCACAGTGATGACTGCATCTTTCACAATTTTACCAATGTATGACTCGGCAACCTCTTTGAGTTTCACAAGAACCATGTTTCTTCCGCGAAAAACTCCTTCTCTTCACCCTTATATGAAACTACAATTTTGGGAACGTCATTAGGGCCTTTTGTCACTTTAAAAGGCCACAGCTTCATGTCTTCTTGAACTTTGGCATCGTTGAATCTCCTTCCAATTAATCGTTTCACATCTACAAATATATGAAATCAAGATAAGAAAGTAAAACAATAATCAAAATTAATAGTCTAAACAATGTTCTAACTAATAGGTATAAAATACAAACCATATATCGTGCACTTTGGATTCATGGCGACCTGGCAGCTTCACCAACTAGACGTCCACCATCGGTGAATGCAATGCAAGAGGGCATGGTCTTATTACCTTGATCGTTAGGTATGATCTCAACTTGGTTATTTTTCCAAACAGCCACACAAGAGTATGTTGTTCCAAGGTCGATACCAATAGCCGGTGCAATACCTTTTCCAATCATTACGCTTTCAGTGTAGAATCTACATTATAAAAAGAACAAGATGAAAGATACTTGCAAATTTAAATATTAATTATGGCCAACTACAAAATACATAGTACCTCGATAATTTCTAAGTTGGACACCTCTTATAGCAGTTTTTTATTTAACAAATGTGCAAGTTAATATTGTATTTAGTAGTCATAGAGGTGTACGCCGTTGTAAAAAGGTAACACGAAGGCTTATCGTCTTGTAACAAACAAAAAGTTAAGCTTGTGAAAAGAATCAATACTAAGGACACGTTTGGGGAAACTTATTTAGGGTTTTTTAGGTTATCAGCTTAGTAAACTTGAAAATTTAAATTTATTCAGGCTTATTAAGCTAATAAGCCCTCTCAAACACGCATAATCCACATAACTATACTTTTTCTATAAAAACAATCGCTTAGAAATTTACACGCTGCCCTTCCCTTGACTATGCATTTGCACCCAAACCATATTATTAATCATTTTTTGCTGCCAATGCTCTAATTTAAACATGCTAAAGAGTGCCATTTTTCGCTTACAGTAAGTGCGTTATTCATGAAAATGTAAATTTGTTTTTCGATTTTTGAAGTGCAATTAATCGTCGACTATCGGACTTTTAGGCGCTAGCCGGTCAAATCACGCTAGAAATCGGAGTTAGGTGGTCAAACGGCGGTCAAAGTCGGTCAAATCCGGTTAAGAAAGGTATCTTGATACGACCCGCATCCCGCAAGCCCAACAATCACCTACACCAGCCAAACACACAACCCGACCCAAGCGAACACCCAAAATACCCACACGTTATCAAGAGTAGGAACGAGTCAACCGGAGGGCCCCTTCCTCCCCACTTCACGTGCATGCATGGAATAAGGGGACCACTCTCCATTTACTTTTTTATCACGTTTCCCTTATTTGCTCAACTTCCTATAGTTGTTAGTTTGCATTCTATTTCAGTATTTGTATTTAAGCATCATCTTTCTCATTAATGGATATAATAGAAAATTGCCTCAATTGCTCTTCTTGCTCTGAATTTCTTAGGAGACTACCCATTTCAAATCGGGTCCTATCATTTGGTGCTTTCATTCTCGCAACCATGCCTCCTCGTATCGATACTCAGCCCGAAAATCCACCCGACATTAACACCCTCATTCAAATTACTACCACTCTCATTTCCTAAATCAACACCCAACAAAATGCCATTGAACAACAAACTACCGCCATCGCCAACCTCACCACCCGCCTCACTACACAAGAAAACCGACAGCTCACCCCACCGCCGCCGCCACCACCACCACCACCACCACCGCCACCACCCGATAACCAAAACGACCGCCCACGTCACCCAAAAATCCTATTACCTACCTTCGACGGCAGTAACCCACTTGACTGGATATTCCATGCACAAAACTACTACACATACTATAATATCCTTCCCGATCAACTTATAGCTCTAGCGGTTTTTTATTTCACCGGTGATGCTCTCAGTTGGTACAAACACTTGGCTAATAACCTACTATTAGGTACATGGGACGACTTCACACGTGCGATCGAAACTCGCTTCGGGCCATCCACCTACGAAAACCACCAAGCTACCCTTTTCAAGCTCCGCCAATCATCCACCGTCTCTGTTTACCAAACCGAATTTGAAAAAATCAGTAATTGTATCAATGGATTACCCAACGATGCTTTAAGAAACTGTTTCATTTCGGGCCTCAAAACTGATATCCAATCCGAATTAGCCCTTCATAATACCACCACATTATAACAAACATACGGGCTAGCCAAACTCATTGAGGATAAGCTCACAGGTAACCGTAACCGCTACACCACCTCACCTCGCCCACTTACACCATCACATGCTCCACTTCCTAAAACCATCGTTCCATCTCTAACTGCCTCACCTAACTCTAGTACCCCATCCCAATCCTTATTACCCACACCCGCACACCGCCACCCTTTACACGTCTCTCCCCCGAAGCCCTACAAAAACGCCGATCGGAAGGCCTTTACTTTCGGTGCACAGAAAAATACCACCCGGGACATGTATATAGTCCCCCACAATTTTTACTCATAGCCGATAATGACTACCAAACCGACCCCGACGCATTTCCCGACACCGAAGTCACAATCCTTACCAATACCGATCCCACAGACCACCTTCAAAACCACGACACCCACACACCCCACTTTCTATCCATCTCTGATGCAGCGTTCTTTGGTTTACAATCTCCACGAGCCGTCCGCGTAACTGGATACATCGACAATCAACCTGTAACAATACTCGTTGATAATGGAAGTACCCACAACATCATCCAACCACGTATAGACGCCATACTCTCCACCTAACCCGAAACTATCACACGTTCCCGTCATGGTCGGCAACGGCCAGTTTTTGGAGTGCAACAGTTTGCTTCCAAACACACCTTTGGATATCAACAAATTCACTTTCAACGTCCCACTTTTTGTCATACCCGTTGCCGGCGCTGATATCATCCTTGGTCTTACATGGCTAGGCTCTTTAGTACCTATCATAGCCGATTTTCTATACCAAAATTATCTTTCACGTTTAATGGGTCCACATGTGTCCTACAAGGACTACCAATTTCATCCACTGCCACCCCTAGCACATTAAACTCACTTATCAGAAAAGACTCCATTGCCTCTGTCCACACTTTAATATATCATCACCAACCACCTGAGCTATCGCCCACACTACCGTTATCCCATACTGACCCTACCATAGATGCCTTACTCAACCAATACAAAACCTTGTTTGATCCACCCCACGAACTGCTACCCCCACAGCCACACGATCACACTATACCACTGCTTCGTAACACTAAACCTATCAATGTCAAACCGTACCGATACCCTCATTACCAAAAACAAATTATGACCGGTTTAATGAAAGAAATGTTATCTGATTGAGTCATTCAACCAAGCCGAAGCCCATATTCATCCCCGGTGTTGTTAGTACAAAAGAAAGACGGAACGTGGCGCTTTTGCGTCGATTATCGTGCATTAAACACCGTGATCGTTCGAGATCGTTTTCCAATTCCCATCGTAGACGAGCTTCTAGATGAACTACACGGGGCCACGATATTCTCGAAAATAGACCTTCGAGCCGGCTATCATCACATCCACGTTTCACCCGATGACATTCATAAAACGGCCTTTCGTACCATCGATGGTCACTACGAATTCCGGGTAATTCCCTTCGGTCTATCAAATGCGCCTTCAACTTTTCAATCCGCCATGAACGATCTTTTTTGATCCGTCTTACGTAAGTTCGTTTTAGTATTTTTTGATAATATTCTCGTTTTTAGCAACACCATTACACAACATTACCAACACCTTGAATTCATTTTTCATACACTGCAAACAAACCAATACCATGCCAAAACTTCTAAGCTCTTTCCCGTTGAAGAAGTCTTGCAATAGCTTTTGTACTTTTGGTATCCTAGTTGACCCACCAATAAGTACCACATCGTCTACATCATTCGTACTCATTTTTGCATCACTCAAACAAGTCTCCACCGTTGTTATACACTTACTAAAGAAATCTGCATTAAGATTTTCAAACTTTGCACGAGTAATTCGCATAGCAAAATCAAAACCCTGATGCAAACCATCAATTTCAATAGTAGTTTCAGTAGTTCCAGAGAGAACTCGTTTAGCCTTTTCACAAGCAACCCTTAGTCGCCCAAGTGCTTTTGTATTCCTACTTACATCCGTCTTGTTTTTTTTTGTTGAACTCTTCGACAAAATGGTCGACCATTACATTATCAAAGTCTTGACCACCTAAGTGAGTGTCTCCAGCAACTGCCTTCACTTTCAACTTACCCTTGGCATCAATTGTGACGAGAGAGACATCAAACGTACCACCACCTATATCAAATATGAGCACAGTTGTTTCATGAGTTATATAGGTTCTCATGTCTAGCCCATACGCGATTGCAGCTGATGTAGGCTCGTTAAGTACTTGCAAGACGTTGAGTCCCGCAACATGTCCAGCATCCTTGGTAGCTTGGCGTTGGGAATCATCAAAATAAGCGGGCACAGTAATGACTGCATCTTTCATGGATGAAATTTCTTCGGCAAAAAACTCCTTTTCTTTACCGTTATATGTAACCACAATTTTGGGAATGTCATTAGGCCCTTTTGTAACTTTGAAAGGTGGGACCGCAACCTTAAATTTTCCTAACCAATTATTTTCTTTAGCCACAATACTCTCACCTTGGTACACATCAACACCTAAATTAGTTTGGTTAACATGACATGTTCAATATATGTGTTCCTTCTTGGTTGGTATTGGTGTATTTCTTGGGATAATAACACTCATCCGGTCACCAATAAGCTCTATACCAAGTGATAAAGAGACGACATCTAACAACACTAAATCCTTCACTCTTTCACTTATTTCGCCAGTTAATTTTGCAGCAAGAACTGCTGCACCATACGCAACCGCCTCATCCGCATGGTTCCTTTTATTAAGCTCTTTCCCGTCAAAGAAATCCTGCAATAGTTCTTGTACTTTGGGAATCCTTGTTGATCCACCAACAAGTACAACCTCATCTACATCTTCCTTATTCATTTTTGCATCACTCAAACAAGTCTCCACCGTTGTTATACACTTGCTAAATAAATCCGCGTTTAGATTTTCGAACTTTGGACGAGTAATTCGCATAGAAAAATCAAAAGCCTGATGCAGACAATCAATTTCAATACTAGTTTCAGAAGTTGAAGAGAGAATTCGTTTATCCTTTTCACAAGCTACCCTTAATCGCCCAAGTGCTTTTGCATTCTTACTTACATCTGTCTTGTTTTTTTTTGTTGAACTCTTCGACAAAATGGTCCACCATTACATTATCAAAGTCTTGACCACCTAAATAAGTGTCACCTGCGACTGCCTTGACTTTCATCTCGCCCTTGACATCAATAGTGACAAGAGAGACATCAAACGTACCACCACCTAAATCAAAGATGAGCACATTTGTATCTCGATTTATGTCGGTTCTCGTGTTTAATCCATAAGCAATTGCAGCTGATGTAGGCTCATTAATTATTTGCAAGACGTTAAGTCCCGCTACATGTCCGGCATCCTTTGTAGCTTGGCGTTGGGAATCATCAAAATAAGCGGGCACAGTGATGACTGCATCTTTCACAATTTTACCAGGGTATGACTCTGCAACCTCTTTGAGTTTCACAAGAACCATGGATGAAATTTCTTCGGCGAAAAACTCCTTCTCTTCACCCTGTATGAAACCACAATTTTGGGAATGTCATTAGGGCCTTCCGTCACTTTAAAAGGCCACAACTTCATGTCTTCTTGAACTTTGGCATCGTTGAATCTCCTTCCAATTAATCATTTCACATCTAAAAATATATGAAATCAAGATAAGAAAGTAAATCAATAGTCTAAACAATGTACTAATTAAAAAGGGAGTTTAAATTACAAACCATATATCGTGCACTTTGGATTCATGGCGACCTGGTTCTTGGCAGCTTCACCAATTAAACGTCCACCATTGGTGAATGCAACATAAGAGGGCATGGTCCTATTACCTTGATCGTTAGGTATGATCTCAGCTTGGTTATTTTTCCAAACAGCCACACAAGAATATGTTGTTCCAAGGTCGATACCAATAGCCGGTGCAGTACCTTTTCCAGCCATTATGCTTTCAGAGTAGAATCTAGATTATAAAAAGAACAAGATGAATGATACTTTCAAAATTAAATATTAATTATGGCTAAGAAATATCCTTCTATCCAACTACAAAACACATAGCACCTCGATAATTATTTCTAAGCTGTACACCTCTTATAGCAGTTTTTTTTTTTTAACAAATGTGCATGTTACTATTGTACTTAGTAGTTATAAAAAGAAAAATCGGTAATATATGAATATATAGAGGTGTACGCGTTGTGAAACATGTAACACAAAGGCTTATCCTTTTGTGACAAACAAAAACTTAAGCTTGCGCCAAGAATCAATACTTAATCCACATATCTAACTACTTTTTCTATAAAAACAACCCTCTTTAAACATGATATTCAGAGGCGGAATTAGTATAGATCCTGCAGTGGCACGTGGTACTACTTAATTTTTTCCCCACATGGTAAATATTTTATAATCTTCTTTTGTTATTATGGTGCATTCTACCAGATTAAAAAACTTACCAATAGCTCAAATCAAATGTTAAAAAAACTAAAGCATTAGTCAATAGTCCAAACTTAAAGCTCCCCAAAAAAATTAAACCAAATAAAAAAAAATCCAAAGTGTGTGTCTTGTAGTTTTTAGTTTAGATCTATAAAATCAATAGTTGTCTTGTAGGTTTATGAAATTAATAACTAGTTATCGAACACTTGTGTATATAAAATCAAACATGGTGTTTATCTAATAGAGTCATTTATGTAAAAAAAAAAAATTTGTTTCGACCTTGGACTTGCAAGAGAACGCAACCCCCTTCACCTCCGTCTTTTTTTTATCCGCGCTGACGGAAATTTCTAGTTCCGCCTCTGATGATATTATTAATCAATTTTTGCTGCCAATGCTCTAATTTAAACATGATAGACAGTGATTTTTGATTTTTGACAATGCATTTAATCGGCGACTATTAGAGTTTTAGGCCCTAGCTGGTTAAAAGACGCTCAAAATCGGAGTTAGGTAGTCAAACGGCGGTCAAAATCATTCAAATCCAGTAAAGAAAAGGATCTTACCAGCGAACACCGGCAATGCAGCTGTGGTTGCCGGATATGGTGGTGACGATTGACGGAGATGCAGGTGAACCGGCAAGTAGGGACGAGGAATTCGAGCGGGATGCTGATAACTTTGTTTATTATATATCTCGCAGCTCGTACTTATCAAGACATAAGTACGATTTTTTAAGTCAATTAAACAAAAGATTTATGCATACAGATATAAAATACGTATATATGTAAAAAACACACACACACACACACACACACATATATATATATATATATATATATATATATATATATATATATATATATATATATATATGTTTAAAAAAGGACCAGAATCAATTTTAAAAAACGTATAATTCGAAATTTTAATTTTAATTTTTAAGATATACTTCCTCCGATTCAAAATAAGTGCTACATTTTTCATAAATGAGTGATTCAAAATAAGTGCTACACTTTCCATAAATGACAAAAAATAGTAAGACCCACACCCACTAACTATCTACTTTAACAAAGTGAAATGACTCATTTACCCTTACTTTTTACTTTTAAACATCATTAACCTCACTTTATTCAAAAGGTGTGGGACCCATTATCCACTAATCATTCAATTAATCTAATTTAACCATCATTACACTATGTTGCTTCAAAAACCGTGAAAGTGGAAGTGTAGCACTTATTTTGAATCGGAGAAAGTATATGTTTAAAAAACGGAATTTAAATTTAAATTTTAATAAAAAATTTAAATAGAATAAATTCAAAATTCGAAAATCATTTATGATTATTTTAAAAGCGGAATTTTTCTTTTAATCTTGAACCCCCCGACCTTAAGGATTAGGACAAACATAAGAGTAATGGGTGTGGTAACCTTAAGTCGGATGCCACATCTGCGCCACCTCTGCGCCACATCACCATTTCACATTTCACATTCAAAACGCCCAAATACCCCTTCTACCATCACTTAAGCCATTTGGGCAACACCTCTTTTTTTTTTCTTTTTCCTTTTTTCAAACAACTTAATATTTCATTAAGACAACAAATACAAACTACAAAATAAAAAATACAAATACCGAATAAATAAAAAAACCGAAAAAACTAATAAAAATTACCGAAATTTTTAAAAAAAATTCCCGAAAATTACATACGATTTTCTTGATATCGTTGCCAAATATGGTCCATAATATTCCGTTGGAGTAATTCGTGTGTACGTTTATCACGTAATTCCCTTGATCTCAGTCGTTGTATTTCGGCTCTCTCGATCCACGTACATTATAAATTAAGTTGTGGAGTAACATACAACTCGTTCATATCGCTTATGGCAAAGTTTTTATCTTTTACAATCATGTTATGCAATATGATGCATGTGTACATGGTTCTACGTAACTTGTTGACAGTCCACGAACGAGCCGGTTGGCGAATAATCCCCCAACGCCCCTGTAAGACACCAAATGCACGTTCTACGTCTTTTCTTGCACTTTCTTGTCTTCGTTTGAAGTAAGCACGTTTTTCGTCTCGTATAACAGTAAAGGATTTGACAAAGCTTGCCCATTGTGGGTAAATACCATCAGCTAGGTAATACCCGTTCGGATAAGTCACCCCATTTACAACAAAAGGGACCGAAGGAGCAATATCGTCAAGAAGGTTATCAAACAAGTGTGAGTTATTTAACACAGTGAGGTCGTTATTGGCACCCGCAACCCCAAAAAATGCGTGCCAAATCCACAAATCTTGCGAGGCGACAGCCTATAGTATTATAGTTGGGTATTTTTTATCACCCCTACCATATTGGCCGTGCCATGCTTTTGGACAGTTGGTCCACTCCCAATGCATACAATCTATACTATCAAGCATTCCAGGAAACCCATGAGCGTTCTCGTGTTTTGTATATAAGTTTTGAACGTCATGGATGTCGGGTTTCCTTAAATACTCAGTGGTATATAATTCTATAATACACTTGGTAAAATGATTTAGACAATCACGTGCACAATGTTCACCAATTTGTAAATATTCATCAAGTGAATCAGGTGTTATGCCATACGCCAATTGGCGAATGGCAGACGTGCATTTCATTATAACACTAAAACCCATTAGACCGGTGGCATCCGGTCGTACTTAAAAAAATTCAAAATGATAGGGAAGAGGTTCAGCAGTATAGTTAGAAATACCTTCAACTATTTCTAAGAATAATCTCCTGCTCATACGAAATCGACGCCGGAAAACCGTCTCAGGGTACTTAGGATTCTCACCAAAGTAGTCATCCAATAAACGTTGCTCGGCAGCTTCACGATCTCGATAGACTGGCACGCGAGTCCGGGTTGGTTGAGCTTGTTGGCGTTGCATGTACTGATGCGCATGAGTCATAAAAAAAATATATGTCTCATCGTCGACATCGGACGAATAACTTCCGAGATCCATCAAATTTCGACGCATTTTGATCAAAAAGTTGTGTAGAAAATATTGTGTGAAAAGGTTTAGTTTGAGAAATGGTGAGAAATGTTGTGTAAAAATATTGTATTAAATGGGTGGTATTTATAAGGGATAAAGGTGTAAGGATCTAACTCAAAAACACCCATTTTTGACATCATTTACCACCAAACCTAACGAAAATACAAGTTTCAAATATATTTACCAAAAGAAAACATACTAACCATAGACAAAATTACTATACCGGATACAAACCAACTAAACAACCCAAAAGATATACATCAAAATACCACAAATCTATACCAAAAGAGAAGCTTTCCCAAGCTTCAAGCAAATCCAACTTCAAGTACCTATTCACACTTGCCATTGCCTTTGTCTATCCCTGAAAAATGGTAACAACTAAACGTGTAAGCTATAAAGCTTAGTGAGTTCCATAATCTATAATGTTATACTAAATAATTATATAATCAAAATAAGAAAACAAACCAATGGCAACAGGTTAAAGTATCGGGTTATCACAACAATATCACCACAATGCATCACATATCAATACCGGGTCAACAACGATCATAGTACTATTCAGGATTCAACAAAGTGCGTCATTCCCCCTTAGGCCATTAGGGAATGAGGCCGGTGAAGGTGACCATGGCACCCCTAACCGAGTCCATGATCCAGCTTCACCACCACGGTCCATACCACTCCTCCGCCAGGTACTCCTGCGTCCACCACCCGACATATCACACGAAGTAATACTCGAGCCGCCATGGGTCCTCACGAAATGAAATATCACTCAAGGAAATTCACTCAATCGGGTCAAGGAAATGTTAAGATTCAACAAGGTGGTCTCAACGTCCAAAGGCAACTTATAAAGCCATCAATCAAATATATATATATATATATATATATATATATATATATATATATATATATATATATATATATATATATATATATATATATATATACACGTTACACATAGTGAACTCACCTGGGATTAAGCAACTTCAATGTCACACCGAGCAAATTTCAACGTCACCGATCAACGGAGTTATCACAACCTCCCAATGGTTTACCTTATATAATCACACATGTTTAAATCAATATTCTAGTCCATAAACACAACTATAATTGACCCTAATCTCCAATTCTCCCTAAATGGTGATGACCCAAAACCCTAATCTACTAACTACCCATCTAGGTGCATAATCACATGATAATTTCAAGTTTCCTAGCTAATTATCTGTTATACATAACATACAATCATCAATTTCAGTCTATAACTCAAACCCTAACTAGTGTTCATGACCTACTAACTCACTACATCAATTTATACACATGCATGGTGATAGGGATGATGAATTACCTAAATTATCAACACAATAGATGAAAATCCTTTGATTTCTAGCTGAGATCTGCTCAAGAACACCAAATATCGCCCAAAATCGTCCACACTCGTCGAGAGAAAATTTTTGGGAAGAATTGAGCTGAAATGGGTCAAAATCCCGATTTTATGTCTGATCTGCACAAGATAGCGCCGCTATCTACAAGATAGCGCCGCTATCTACAAGATAGCGCCGCTATCTTGACCCCGCGCTTTTTAGCGCCGCTATCTTCCAAGATAGCCCCGCTATCTCTCAATTTTTCGCGTTTACCCCTTCGCTAAAACGGGTCGCTGTTGGATACCAGCCAAGATAGCGCCACTATCTTCAAGATAGCGCCGCTATCTACCCAGATGCTGTAAATTTTCAGCTTTTTGTCCCTTTTAACTTATCCCACTTAATCAAACACCCCTAACACAGATTATTCATCAAAATGCTAACTATCAAGACTTAATTCCTTATCATTTATCATCTAATAATGAACTTAATCAATTAAAATACTTTAATTAGAAACACGTATGTTACAAAAGGTTTATTTAAAAAAAATTAAATTTTTTCAAAAATATCCGTTGCCCAACGGCTAGTCCACGTGGCAGCGTGTGATTGGCTCGTTGGGTTCGTCGATGGTCCGGCGCCGAGACTAACTGGCGTAGCGCATGGTGTGTTGACGCGCCCGGCGAGCCGACGTGGCGCCCAGCGCCCACCACCCTCCGTTACCACACCGCCCTTTCTAATACCACTAGGCTAAATGCCCTTTGGTATCTCTAAATTAACTAATTTAAATTTTAAAAAACATAACAAACTTGTAATCTAACCTAGTGTTAGGATCCGGTGAGGACTCAAAAATTGGTGTGGATTGCGAGGACAATTCTCAACCAATCATTTTTTTAAATGGATCATTGTCAGAATTTTAGGATCTTTATGAGGATGATAATGATCTAAAATTTTGAAAATGATCCTAATTTTTAAAAATGATTGGTTGAGAATTGTCCTTACAGTCCTCACCAAAATTTGAGTCCTCACCCGATCTCACTTCATCTAACCTAAATATCTTTACCTATATAATTCCTTCCAGTCAGCAATTTTCTATACCGCAATTAGTTGTTGAGAATTACTGTCGAAGTTTTTATTATACCATAGTCAGCCTATATAAAACGTGTTTTCGCAAAACACGTTTATCATCATTTCCATAATAGATTACTATATTTATTTCTTAAGTTTTTTTTGTTGGTATTTTCCTTTTTATATCTTGAAGTATGTCCGCCAATTCAGACGGGCTATGAAACTAGTACTTTTATATAATTATATAATTATAACTTGGGTCATACTATTAAAATAGCCATATATCTTATATACACAGACTTTGGAATACGTAATTTTTTGTAAGAGCATCTCTAATGGTAGCTTTTTTAAAAGTTTATTACTATTCTAATAAGTCTTTGAAAGACGGCATTACGAAGAAATCCCAATGACCGTATCGAGTTCTAAAAGCCGTCTTGTGCACATCACCCTAGTGAACCCGAACTTAGTGGTAACCCGATCTCAAGTCGATCTTTGAGAAATAAGATGACCCTTGGAGTTGATCAAACATGTCATCAATACGAGGCAAGAGATACCGATTCTTTACCGTTCTCTTATTTAACTCCCGATAATCTATACACATACGAAGTGCACCATCTTTCTTCTTCACAAATAAAACCGGGGCTCCCCAAGGTGAGGAACTCGACCGAATAAACCCCTTATCCAATAATTCTTGGATTTGTGTCATCATTTCTCGAATTTCGGACGGTGCCAACCGATACGGTGCTCTAGCCACGGGATTGGCTCCCGGCACCAAATCGATTTTGAATTCTACCTCCCGAACGGGAGGTAACCCAGCAAATTCTTCGGGAAACACCTCCGGGTATTCCGAAACCACCCGGAGATCGCCCACCACTTTCTTTTCCTTCCTCACATCAATCACATAAGCCAAAAATGATTCACAGCCCTTGGTCAAGGACTTACGGGCTTTCATCATAGAGATAATGGGTATGGTCGGGGTCACACGGTCTCACCGGGCCACTACATGCGACCCGTCGGGTAAGGAAAAAGTAATCAACTTTTGGTGACAATATATATTGGCCTTATTAACACTTTAACCAATCCATACCTAAAACCACATCAAAGCCAGATATTGGCATAACAAGCAAAAGTATCGAAAATATCACACCATCAATATCAATACTAGCCCCGGACACGGATGTCGTGACCGGAACCATTTCACCATCGGCCAACTCTACCTCTAGAGGCGTCGCGATCAAAGAAGTAGGCAATTTCAATTTGTCACAAAATGTTTTTGATGAAAACGAACAGTTTGCACCTGAATCAAATAATACACGAGCGGGTATGGAGTTTATTAGAAACATACCCGTGATGACATCATCGGTGGTGGTAGCATCCTCTACCGTCATTTTGATAGCTCGACCCGTAGGTGGTGGGTGACTTTTCCTCTTATGACCCCCCGACGGCGCCGATCCCCCGCCCGAACCTGAACTTTTCCTTGTTGGACAATTCACGGCCCTATGGCCCTCTTTCTGACAGTTCCAACACACACTATTCTCCAACTTACACTCCGATGATTCATACCCATGTTATCCACACTTGATACACCTTTTAGTTTGTGTCGTACACGGGCTGGCATGAGAGGACTTACACGGTAGGCACCACGGGTTCTTTTGGTTGGAACCTTGAAGTATTTGCTTTCGGCGGTCATTGCCCGACCTTTGCTTCCCTTGGGACTTCCTGTGGTTGTGAGAGCCCGATTGTTCATATTTCCCCTTATGAAACGGGGCCTTCTCCCGACTCATTGCCTTTTGGGCTTTGATATCACCCTCGACGGACTTTGCTCGATCAAAGGCTTGTGAGAGGGTACCCGCCAACCTAGCCACGTGTCGGTACTCCGGCAATAACGCCCCGATAAAGTGTTTGATTTGTGACGGCTCATCGGGTACCCATTGCTTCACAAACCGGAGCTTAACGTTAAACTGCTCAATAAGCTCGTCCACCGTCATCCTATCATTCATCTTCAACATCAAGAACTCATTCCGAATCCTATCCAACTCAAACGGGCTACAATACCTAGCCTCCACATGCTCCCTAAATTGTTTCCATGTGATTGCATCCAACATTTTGTTGCTAAAATTAGTGGTCAACCCGTCCCACCAATCCATGGCGGGTCCTGCCAACATTCGGGACGCATACCAGACCTTCAGATGGTCCTCACAACTACATGCACTAAGGGCTCTCTCGGTTTCCCTAAGCCACGTTAAGGTTTCCGCCGGATCGGTGCTCCCTCGGTACTCGGTTGGTTTGCAATCGAGATAGTTCTTGTAAGTGCACGGTTTCTTCTCGACCGGGGGAGGTTGGTAAAAGAATTGTTGGTGTTGGGCATTAGCAATTGGTAGGGTATGGGTGGCGTTTGGTTGTGATATGCTTGCATCGGGTGAGGAGGAGTCATTTTGGGGAAATATGGGTACATGAGTAGTTTGGGTGAAGTGTGGTGGTGGGTTCGTTTGAGTAGTCGATCGTGGTATGGTAGACCGAGCCACGAGTCTCGACTCGGGGTGTTGCTTTTGGCGGAGAGTTTTAACGGTCTCCTCAAGTTCCATGTACGGTTTTCCAGCAAGATGATGTATTCTTCGTTCGGTATTTCCCAATCTCCGGAGCCCGTTGCTCCGTTGCTCTCGGGGTTCAAGTTCGGCGAGGCATCTCCCAATAAGTTTCCTTCGGTAGCCATTCCTGCTACAACACAACATCTTACCAAGGCTTAGTTTAAATCGTTAGTCAACACTTACTAACTACTAAACCTCATTCACATTTGCTCTAATCCCAATTTTCCGGATTGTTTGACCAATTTCGAGCCACGGTTCGGGAATGAAACACTTAAACGTGCATCCATCGCCAAACCGAAGCTCTGATACCAAGTTGTAACACCGCATTTTTGAAAACCATTTTTTTAAGACAACCATTTTAGCATTTTAATAAGGTTACGGAAGCGATGAGTCTAGCACCTAATTACGTTAAGTTTACAGACCGTGGTCCCACAAAATATTACAATCCAAAGTGTTAGTTAAAAGACGGTATTAAAAATACTGGGCTCCTTTCACAAAATACATTTTAAAACACATGGTCAAACGCCCCGTCCAAGCCCGACGCGTTTCAAGCCTTCCAACATGAAAAGTGTCAATGAGGGAGGGATTAGCACAAACGCTAAGTGAATGAATAAAACTACAACTATGCTAAGAACTAAAGCACGTAAGCAAGTATCATCTCCGATGGGGTAACCACTTTGAGAGGATCGGCGGCTCGGCCGAGACCCTAAACCACGGTTGGCCATAACCAAGGTAACCGATAGCGCTGTACCCAACTCCGGCCAACCATGGTAACTGATAGCGCTGTACCCAACTCCCCGGTAAACCCCCTTACGTGTAACGCATACAGGTAAGGTCCGAATAACCTATTACTCGGTACACTATACCCAGGCGTTATCCTTCCGACACTGACCTCGTCGCGAATGTGCACATTGTCATGTATAGTAGTCCTCTATCAACTATGAATACATATCAAGTAGGCTAGCTACAAAGAATCACAAGAAAAAGTACTCCAGAGAGTTCACGCCGTGAACTATGCATGTTCGCGCCACGAACTTGAGTTCACGTCGTGAACTCGATCGTGAACTGTTGCCATCTCAACCCCCAACTCTCTGCCTCAAGTTCGCGACCGCGAACTAGAGTTCGCGCCGCGAACTCCCAGGTCTGGTACATTCCTGCGATTTTACCAAGTATACCAATACCAAACCAAATGTAACCAAACCCAAGATGGAGGTTAAATCCACTCACCTTTCCAACCTTCGATTCCTTAACTCAGTGAGCTAGTATCACTGAGTCTCCTTCTCGGTTCCTCTAACAAGTATACCGAGTTAGTGATCGATCCACCGAAATGTCAAAATCATCAAACTTAAAAACTAACCACACAAGACTTATAAAATACACATTTTATGGTATTTCAAACTAGTACAAGTACCCAACACAACAATTAACCATTTATGATCACCTAGCAATTCATCACAACTAGTTGACCCAAATGGGCCAAAAACCCGAATATAGCCAACCACTCCCTAGATTCCACCAAGTAGCACATATTCCATGTAACTAACAAATCATAAACACTTAAAAATTCAACAAGCACATAGATACCAAAAATCCAAGCATTTTACTTACCAAAATCACTAGCTCATCTTTTGACCCAAACATCCAAACACTAGCTAGTTATTCCATTAAAAACACTTCATACTTGATCTCTCAACATCCATAACTTACTAAATATGTTTTCTCAACCTAATAAACAATTCCAACCACTCAAACATCAAGAAATCCAAGGTTTGTCAAAACCACCTTTTACAACCACTATTAATGGAGGTTGGAGGTGATTTTCACCAAACCAAGGTTTCTTCCAACAATCTACCATACTTTACATGTCAAAGCTTGTATAAAAACATAAAACAGCAACCACAACAAGATTCATCCACAAAACACTAAGAATCACAAACCCTAGTTCATAACAAAGTTCAAGAACATCATAAACAAGACAAGGAGAAGGTGTAACTTACTTCTAGGCTTCTTCTACACAAACCCTAGCCAGTATTTCGAGATTTTACCAAGAGGTTGACCAAAAAATGCTCAAGAACAAAGAAGAACAAGTAGAGAAAGAGTTGGGAGAGTTTTCAATGGAATAGTGAAGATAAGGTTGAGGTTTGAAAGAGTGAGAAAAACAAAAGAGGGTGACCCCTCTTTGACCTTCATCAAAACCGGCCAAAACAAGGGGTGGGGCTCCCTTGTTGGCTTTTTTTTTTTTATCATTGTAGCATTTTTCCAAAAAGTCCGGTTCGTAGTTAATTTATTTAAAATAGCAAACGGACTCCAATTTTAAAAACGAAAGCATTTCCGGAAACGAAATTCAACAAAGAATCTAAAAATATAAAAATCATATTTTCATCTTAGAGATATCACAAGTCGGGTATTTTAACCCATTGGTTAAAATACCGCAATAGACAAAAGACTAAATAATTCCATATAGCAGTTAATCAGATAATCATTTGATAAAATACCTTAAGGTCAATAAACTACTAGGCCGGGTTTTGGGATGTTACACTTGGGACAGATAATTATAGAAGTGCTTCCCACTTTCTTGATGGAGCATTTAATCAGATAATCATTTTCAATCTTCAACACTTCCTCTTGACGGAGCTTTCCCTTAGAAGTGCTTCCCACTTTCTTAACCTTGCTTTTCACATCATAAATTTAGACCTCCAATGTGTCACGTGCAAACACCTTTTTGTTATACTCTTCGTCTTGAAGCTTATACTTTTGAGCATTTTTCAGCATTACCTCAATCTCTTCCTTTGAAATCCTTTGCTTGTCATTACTAATTCTAATCTTCTTTTTTAAGCTGGTTGTAAGTTCCTCACCCGAGCAATCTAAAATAACATTAGCATCAACTTCAAAGACCACTTTAATTTGTGATGTACCCTTTGGTGCAGGTGGGACTGCATCACTGAATTTCCCCAACCAGTTGTTTTCCTTAGCCACAATAGTCTCACCATGGTACACATCAACACCTAAATTAGTTTGGTTATCATGACATGTACAATATATGTGTTCCTTCTTGGTTGGTATTGGTGTATTTCTTTGGATAATAACACTCATAAAGCCACCACTAATATTTGTACCAAGTGATAAAGGGACGACATCTAACAACACTAAATTCTTCACTCTTTCACTTATTTCTCCACTTAACTTTGCATCAAGAACTGTTGCACCATATGCAACCGCCTCATCCGCATGGATCCTTTTATTAAGATATTTCCCATCAAAGAAATCCTGCAACAGTTCTTGTACTTTGGGTATCCTAGTTGACCCACCAACAAGTACCACCTCATCTACATCTTCCTTGTTCATTTTTGCATCACTCAAACAAGTCTCCACCGTCGTTACACACTTTCTAAATAAATTCAGGTTAAGATTTTCAAACTTTGGACGTGTAATTTGCATAGACAAATCAAAACCCTGATGTAGACCATCAATTTTAATAGTAGTTTCAGTAGTTGAAGAGAGAATTCGTTTAGCCTTTTCACAAGCTACCCTTAATCGCCCAATGCTTTTGCATTCCTACTTACATCAGTCTTGTTTTTTTTTTTTTTTTTGTTGAACTCATGGACAAAATGGTCCACCATTACATTATCAAAGTCTTGACCACCTAAGTGAGTGCCACCTGCAACTGCATTGACTTTTATCTCACCCTTGTCATCGATAGTGACAAGAGAGACATCAAACGTACCACCACCTAAATCAAATATGAGCACGGTTGTTTCATGAGTTATATCGGTTCTCATGTCTAGCCCATAGACAATCGCAGCTGATGTAGGCTAATTAATTATTTGAAGGACGTTGAGTGCTGCAACATGCCCAGCATCCTTTGTAGCTCGGCGTTGGGAATCATCAAAATAAGCAGTCACAGTGATGACTGCATCTTTCACAATTTTACCAATGTATGACTCCGCAACCTCTTTGAGTTTCACAAGAACCATGTTTCTTCCGCAAAAAACTCCTCGTCACCCTTATATGAAACTACAATTTTGGGAACGTCATTAGGGCCTTCTGTCACTTTAAAAGGCCACAGCTTCATGTCTTCTTGAACTTTGGCATCGTTGAATTTCCTTCCAATTAATCGTTTCACATCTACAAATATATGAAATCAAGATAAGAAAGTAAATCAATAATCAAAATTAATAGTCTAAACAATGTTCTAACTAAAAGGTATAAAATACAAACCATATATCGTGCACTCTGGATTCATGGCGACCTGGTTCTTGGCAGCTTCACCAACTAGACGTCCACCATCGGTGAATGCAATGCAAGAGGGCATGCTCTTATTACCTTGATCGTTAGGTATGATCTCAACGTGGTTATTTTTCCAAACACCCACACAAGAGTATGTTGTTCCAAGGTCGATACCAATAGCCGGTGCAATACCTTTTCCAGCCATTATGCTTTCAGAGTAGAATCTACATTATAAAAAGAACAAGATGAATGATACTTGCAAAATTAAATATTAATTATGGCCAACTACAAAATACATAGTACCTCGATAATTTCTAAGCTGGACACCTCTTATAGCAGTTTTTTATTTAACAAATGTGCAAGTTAATATTGTATTTAGTAGTCATAGAGGTGTACGCCATTGTAAAAAGGTAACACGAAGGCTTATCGTCTTGTAACAAACAAAAAGTTAAGCTTGTGCAAAGAATCAATACTAAGGACACGTTTGGGGAAACTTATTTAGGGTTTTTTTAGGTTATTAGCTTAGTAAACTTGAAAATTACAGGCTTATTAAGCTAATAAGCCCTCTCAAACACGCATAATCCACATAACTATACTTTTTCTATAAAAACAATCGCTTAGAAATTTACACGCTGCCCTTCCCTTGACTATGCATTTGCACCCAAACCATATTATTAATCATTTTTTGCTGCCAATGCTCTAATTTAAACATGCTAGAGAGTGCCATTTTTCGCTTACAGTAAGTGCGTTATTCATGAAAATGTAAATTAGTTTTTCGATTTTTGAAGTGCAATTAGTCGTCAACTATCGGACTTTTAGGCGCTAGCCGGTCTAATCACGCTCAAAATCGGAGTTAGGTGGTCAAACGGCGGTCAAATCCGGTTAAGAAAGGTATCTTGATACGACCCGCATCCCGCAAGCCCAACAATCACCTACACCAGCCAAACCCACAACCCGACCCAAGCGAACACCCAAAATACCCACACGTTATCAAGAGTAGGAACGAGTCAACCGGAGGACCACTTCCTCCCCACTTCACGTGCATGCATGGAATAAGGGGACCACTTCCCATTTACTTTTTTTATCACGTTTCCCTTATTTGCTCAACTTCCTATAGTTGTTAGTTTGCATTCTATTTCAGTATTTGTAATTAAGCATCGTCTTTCTCATTAATGGATATAATAGAAAATTGCCTCAATTGCTCTTCTTGCTCTGTATTTCTTAGGAGACTACCCATCTCAAATCGTGTCCTATCATTTGGTGCTTTCATTCTCGTAACCATGCCTCCTCGTATCGATACTCAGCCCGAAAATCCACCCGACATGAACACACTCATTCAAATTACCACAACTCTCATTTCCCAAATCAACACCCAACAAAATGCCATTGAACAACAAGCTGCCGGCATCGCCAACCTCACCACCCGCCTCACTACACAAGAAAACCGACATCTCACCCCACCGTCGCCGCCGCCACCACCACCACCGCCACCACCCGGTAACCAAAACGACCGCCCACGTCACCCCAAAATCCTATTACCTACCTTCGGCGGCAGTAACCCACTTGACTGGATATTCCACTCACAAAACTACTACACATACTATAATATCCTTGCCGATCAACGTATAGCTCTAGCGGTTTTTTATTTCACCGGTGATGCTCTCAGTTGGTACAAACACTTGGCTAATAACCAACTGTTAGGTACATGGGATGATTTCACACGTGCGATCGAAACTCGCTTCGGGCCATCCACCTACGAAAACCACCAAGCTACCCTTTTCAAGCTTCGCCAATCATCCACCGTCTCTGTTTACCAAACCGAATTTGAAAAAATCAGTAATTGTATCAATGGATTACCCAACGATGCTTTAAGAAACTGTTTCATTTCGGGCCTCAAAACCGATATCCAATCCGAATTAGCCCTTCATAATCCCGCCACATTACAACAAACATACGGGCTAGCCAAACTCATTGAGGATAAGCTCGCCGGTAACCGTAACCGCTACACCACCTCACCTCGCCCACTTACACCATCACATGCTCCACTTCCAAAAATCAACGTTCCATCCCTTACTGCCTCACCTAACTCTAGTACCCCATCCCAATCCTTATTACCCACACCCGCACACCGCCACCCTTTACACATCTCTCCCCTGAAGCCCTACAAAAACGCCGGTCGGAATGCCTTTACTTTCGGTGCCCAGAAAAATACCACTCGGGACATGTATGTAGTCCCCCACAATTTTTACTCATAGCCGATAATGACTACCAAACCGACCCCGACCCATTTCCCGAGAAGTTACAATCCTTACCAATACCGATCCCACAGACCACCTTCAAAACCATGACACCCACACACCCCCACTTTCTATCCATCTCTGATGCAACGTTCTTTGGTTTACAATCTCCACGAGCCATCCGCGTAACCGGATACATCGACAATCAACCTGTAACAATACTCGTTGATAATGGAAGTACCCACAACATCATCCAACCACGTGTAGACGCCATACTCTCCACCCAACCCGAACCTATCACACCGTTTCCCGTCATGGTCGGCAACGGCCAGTTTTTGGAGTGCAACAGTTTGCTTCCAAACACACCTTTGGATATCAACAAATTCACTTTCAACGTCCCACTTTTTGTCATACCCGTGTCGGCACTGATATCATCCTTGGTCTTACATGGCTAGTCTCTTTAGGTACTATTATAGCCGATTTTTCTATACGAAAAGTATATTTCACGGTTAATGGGTCCACATGTGTCCTACAAGGACTACCAATTTCATCCCCTGCCACCCTAGCACATTAAACTCACTTATCAAAAAAACTCCATTGCCTCTGTCCACACTTTAATATATCATCACCAACCACCTGAGCCGTCGCCCACACTACCGTTATCCCATACTGACCCTACCATAGATGCCTTACTCAACCAATACAAAACCTTGTTTGATCCACCCCATGAACTGCCACCCCCACGACCACACGATCACACTATACCACTGCTTCCTAACACCAAACCTATCAATGTCAAACCATACCGATACCCTAATTACCAAAAACAAATTATGACTGGTTTAATCAAAGAAATGTTATCCGATGGAGTCATTCAACCAAGCCGAAGCCCATATTCATCCTCGGTTTTGTTAGTACAAAAGAAAGACGGAACGTGGGGCTTTTGCGTCGATTATCGTGCATTAAACGCCGTGACCGTTCGAGGTCGTTTTCCAATTCCCACCGTAGACGAGCTTCTAGATGAACTACATGGGGCCACGATATTCTCAAAAATAGACCTTCGAGCCGGCTATCATCACATCCGCGTTTCACCCGATGACATTCATAAAACGGCCTTTCGTACCATCGATGGTCACTACGAATTCTGGGTAATTCCCTTCGGTCTATCAAATGCTCCTTCAACTTTTCAATCCGCCATGAACGATCTTTTTCGATCCGTCTTACGTAAGTTCGTTTTAGTTTTTTTTTTTATGATATTCTCGTTTTTAGCAACACCATTACACAACATTACCAACACCTTGAATTCGTTTTTCATAACTGCAAACAAACCAATACCATGCCAAAAATTCCAAATGCTTATTTGCTACCGATTCCATTCCATTCTTAGGTCACGTTATCTCAGCCAATTGCGTGGATGCCGATCCTGACAAAATATCAGCCATTCAATCGTGGGCCACCCCGGCTTCATTTACCACATTTGGGCCTTACGGGCTCTTAACACCGTTTCGTACCCAAATACGCTCACATTGCGGCACCTTTAACCGATATTTTAAAAAAACCAACCTTTACTTGGGACCCCAAAGCCGAGACAGCCTTCACCACACTCAAAGCAGTCATGACAAAGCTAGTTACCTTAGCTTTACCTAATTTTACCGAACCATTTGATCTAACCACCGACGCTTCGGGCCTTGCCATCGGCGCCGTTCTCTCACAAAACGATACACCGATCTCATTCTTTAGCAAAAGTTTTGTGACCGCGTGCAAGGTAATTCCACATACGTAAGAGAACTCTATGATATCACCGAAGCCATCAAAAAGTGGTGACAATACCTCCTTGGCTGCCGTTTCCGGGTTTTCACCGACCACCATAGCCTCAAACATCTTTTAACACAAACCATTCAAACCCCCGAACAACACAAATGGCTCACAAAGTTATTGGGTTATGATTTTGAACTTCATTACAAATCAGGAAAGGAAAATAAAGTAGCTGATGCCCTAAGCCGCCCCGAAACAGCCACCGTCATGGCACTATCAACCCCAACTGCAATGTGGCTAAATGATCTACGTACCTATTACCAAAATGACCCCGAGGGCAAGAAATTCGTTGAGCAATTGGAGCAGCACTCTCCCCCAAATTCACCGCACACACTGCACAACGGCTTGGTTTACATCCAAGGACGTTTAGTTATTCCTAACATTCCACACATACGTTTACTTATTTTGCAGGAATTCCACAGTTCAACCTTGGGAGGACACGCCGGCGTCGAGGCCACCACACGCCGGTTAACAGCTGCTTTTTACTGGCCGGCAGTCAAAAAAGATGTAAAAGAATTTATCACAAACTGCACCATTTGTCAAGAAACCAAATACCCAATCCACAAACCCTACGGTCTCCTTCAACCACTTCCGATACCGTCAAAACCATGGCACGATATCACCATGGATTTTATCACACATCTTCCGCCATCTCATGGAAAAACAACCGTATGGGTCATCGTCGACCGCCTAACCAAATTTGCCCACTTTATTTCTCTACCAACCGATTACACGTCACCCACCTTAGCTGGTATCTTCCATAAAAATATCTACAAAGTGCACGGGCTACCAAAAACCATAATATCCGATCGAGACCCCCTTTTTTAAGCAATTTTTGGAAGCAATTATTCACCCAACTCGGTACCAAACTACAACACTCAAGTGCCTACCACCCTCAAACCGATGGCGAAACGGAGGTCGTCAACAGGTGCCTCGAATCCTACTTACGAGCTTTCGTACACGACGAACCACGCACATGGCACAACTACCTATATTTGGCAGAATTTGGGTACAACACGAGTTTTCATTAATCAATAAAAATGACCCCGTTTCAGGCTCTATATGGTAGCGCATCTACAACGATACACGACTACCAACCAGGAGAAAACAGCACTGCCCTAATTGATGAATCACTAGCCGAGCGCCAACGTTTAATCACTATCGTCAAAGGTGCTATCGAACATACCCGTCATCGCATGACCAAACAGGCCAACAAAAATCACATGGAAAAACAGTTTGAAGTCGGTGATTGTGTTTATCTCCACCTTATAAACTACCGACAAAACTCAGTCATTGAAAGGGAAAACAAAAAGTTATCGAAACGTTACTCTGGACCATACCTAATCAAACAAAAAATCGGGGAAGTAGCGTATCGCTTAGAGCTTCCGATTACATCAAAAATACATCCCGTTTTTCACGTATCGTTGCTCAAAGAAAGCCATGGAAACACCACCTCGAACGAATTTCCGAACGAGTGATTCACCGATTGCACTGATCCAACACCGATTCCTGATCGCATACAACAACGTCAGATCGGGCAAGCGAAAGAAATTTTAATTCAATGGAAAAACCAAACACCGGTTGAAGTAACATGGGAAGAGACACAAGAATTTCAAGTTAGGTTTCCAAATTTCAACATTGGCCACGAGGACGAGCCCATTCTCGAGGGAGAGGGAATTGATACGACCCGCATCCCGTAAGCCCAACAATCACCTACACCAACCCGACCCAAGCGAACACCCAAATTACCCACACGTTACCAAGAGTAGGAACGAGTCAACCGGAGGACCACTTCCTCCCCACTTCACGTGCATGCATGGAATAAGGGGACCACTCCCCATTTACTTTTTATTACGTTTCCCTTATTTGCTAAACTTCCTAGTAGTTGTTAGTTTGCATTCTATTTCAGTATTTGTATTTAAGCATCATCTTTCTCATTAATGGATATAATAGAAAATTGCCTCAATTGCTCTTCTTGCTCTGAATTTCTTAGGAGACTACCCATCTCAAATCGGGTCCTATCATATCTTAACAGAAAACACCGGCAATGCAGCTGCGATTGCCGGATATGGTGGTGCCGGTGGACGGAGGTGTAGGTAACTTTGTTCCCACGCAACTCATACTTGACAGATTGGAGGAAGGTGAAAGGTTTTTTTTGGATTGAATGATAAGAGGGCCCACGATTATATTATAACTTTTTATAATTAGTTAATGGACTAATTTTTTTAAGTCGGCTTTTTTAACTTTATATGAATTTTGTACTTATGAACTTTGATCTATTGGCTGATAACTTTTGTTAAATGTGGGGAAAAAATCAGTTCGTGATCTGATACCAGACTGGGATCAGTTCGAGTATCTTTTGTTTACCTATCATTTTCATTTTCTTTAACCGTTATATCAGTGTGTCAAATGGTTTGAAAAAAAGAGTATGGAAAATCGGTTTAAAACTAGATGGGGGAAAACTGGATTGAAAGCCGGATTCTGGTATTTATATATGACTTGGGTGACAAATGTACAAAAAAACAAATTTAGTGTGGTTTCGATCCGATCCGATCCGGTTTCGATCCGATCCGATGTCTTCGGCCAAATCCAGTTACAACCCAAACTAGTTTTGGGCCACATTGACCGAATCTAATCCGGTTTTGAACAAGTTATGTTTTTTTTTTTTTTAAATCGGTTGGTTGTACTCCTATAGGATTAACCAGCCGGATCCATTTTAATTAGAAATAGATGAATCTAGTAACCCGGTTCGATCATGTGTGGATCGGTATATTAGAAGTCCGATCATGTGTGGATCGTTATATAAAATAAGCTTTTATGTTGACATCTCCCCCTATATATGCAGCTACATTTGATTTTATTTTGCACACATGTCCATTTAAAGACCCCTCATTGGCCCAATTTGATGACATGTAACCACAAACAATTCCACCTGTCAATTTCAAAATAATTACAACCAGCCCCCTTATAAAATTATCATTCCAAAACAAAACAGCTATCGTATTATTAATTGATCATCATCGATCCTTCAGGCCATGCTTTTTGCGTCGACGAACTCACCAGGTAGGCCTTACTCTTTTTTCGTATGAACACATTACTATGACCCATCCTCATATCCAACTCAATAATTACGTCTTTTCAATTCTTTAATATTGATTTCAGGATCGGTATGAAGTCGAATATATGCATCTTCAACCTCAAAATAAGGGGATTCTTCCATACCAGCCGCCGACAGTAGATATAGTAACTTTACCTACAAATTTGATTGCAAATCTTGACTTCAACCTCAAATTAAGGCGATTGACTACAACCCCCGACCGTATCCGCTATAGCTTTGCGTGGACCAAACCCTGGCGGCAAACCCTAATGATATTTCCTTAAAATTTTCTACCATTAAAATTTTCGAATTAAATTTTTAAATAGATCCAACGGGCGATCTAGGGTTCATAAATCGGACAGAACTCATCGTTGTAGATCTGGTAAGTTCTCCACTACACTTGCAAAATTGCGTTAATGTCAGCTATTTGATTTTGCTGTCTCCGTTGATTTTGATTATGTTTGCATTGTGTGTAATTTTGCTTGGATTTTACAATTCAATTTGATTTTGTTGTCTCCATTGATTTTGATTATGTTTGCATTGTGTGTAATTAGCTTGAATTTTACAATTCAATTTGATTTTATCTGTTCGTGTACTCGATGGTAATGCTGGAAAACCGATATTTCAGAATTAATCTTAGATCTCATCCGAATTTGTGTTGCTAATTAAGATGATGTGATTGTGGCGCTATAGTTGTTCTTGGTGAATCCGAATTAAATCGCCCGAATTTCATAAAATAGCAAGCTAACTTGCAAAATTGGTCAAATTAGATAATTATGCAGTTTGGTAATTATAGCATAAAGTTAATTACCGGAGCTGTAATTACCAAACTAACTAAATGTCATAACTTTAAGGGATAATTTTGAACAATTGTAACATAATATGCTAATTTTGACATTATCCTATGACATTTCGATATATTTGGTAAAAACAATTGATTGTTTTTCTAATTGCACCATCAAGATGTCTTATGCTCAAGATCCATTCTATATAGTAAAGGAAGAAATTCAGGAATCTGTAAGTCAGTTTCTCAAGCTTCATTTTTTTCTTGCAATTTATGATGAAAAAAGTTAATTATTTGATGAATATATTATGTTATTTAGATCGATTTGCAGGCCGCCTTCCACCAATGGGAACACATTCTTGTAGCCAGCGGGGAACAAACCCGACTCACGAAAGAACTGCTTTCCAGTTGTGAAAGCATTGAATGGCAGGTATCAATCTAAAACATAATATTTTACTAAAATCTTTTTAAAAATATATGGAACGAGTTCTTAAATCTGGTTATATTGATAGGAAGGTGGATGAATTGGAGAAGGCTATTTCTGTAGCATCTAGAGACCCTTCTTTATACGGAATCGATAACACAGAACTCGAAAGAAGGATTAAATGGACAAGAACTGCTCGATTTCAGGTCAAAGTTAAAGTCAAACACACATAAATTTTATTTTCTCAATCTTTTTATCTGCTTTTTTTAATCTATTATTTATGCTAAAAATCAGGTTGTCAATGTTAAAAAATCAGTGTTGACTAATGGAACGCTTTTGCGTCAAGAACTAATAAGAATGCCAAACACACACAACACGGAGGATTGCAGCCCGTATGTTGTTGCTCAAGATAATGATGTTTTTGTTTCTTCAGAATCTTATCGACAAATGCTTCTCATCAGGTAACTTTTTTTTTCTTTTTTTTTTCCGGGTTTTTTTATTTATAGATTAATGATTGTAAATTGATATGTTTAGGCAACAAGATGAAGAACTCGATGAACTGAGTGCAAGTGTGGGAAGAATCGGGTCTGTTGGTCTTACCATACATGATGAACTTCTTTCACAGGTAAGTTTGAAGTCCCAATTTCAGCCTGTTTATCTATCAACGGGTCGATTTGTTTTACGTTTTATCATTTTGTTTTGACCCGTTATCCATTTTGCTTCCTTCACATTTTGGGATAGATTAAGTTAAAATTAAAATGCAATGAGCATTTTTAATGTTAAGAAATATATGAAACAATGTGATGAGTATAAACATCTTCGGATTATAAAATCTGTTTGTGGGGACTACTGGGAGGCCAAAAGGTATTTCGGTTGGTAATCCAGTTGCCACAAATCTTCCTCATTTGATTGGCGATGTTATTCATGTAATTGTTTTTCAACCATTACGGGTCATGTGAGTAATGAAATGGGTCAAAAGTCTCCAAAAAGTGTACATAAGATGTCTACAGCCGTCTTAAGGAGATTTTTATGATAATAATGTACTTTTTGTAGTCATGCTTAATGAATTAATTATGAATGAAGTTTTAGAAAATGTTTACTGAATTAATTATGAATGAAGTTCTAGAATTCAGATAAAAGATTTCGTTTATTTTATTTTGTGTAGACATGATATCTGCTTTCGATTTTATGAAGTTTTGGGCTTAAATGCACAACAATTGCTAGAAAACGAGCTGATGAATCCATGGTTGATAATTTAAAAAAGGAATAGGATTATAAAACCATGTGAGCTTACAAGACAAGATGAAGATTTGGTTAAAGAAATCTTTGACCCTTTTGGTGTGTGGAGTCGAGATCAAGAACAAGTAGGAAGAAAAATACAGAATGCGTGGTTGGTAACAAAAAGTCAAAAAGATGAATCTTAATCTCCACTTATATATGGAGCTCAGACATGATAGAGTTTTTGTAAACTTTTTTGTGGGACGGAGGGAGTATATATATGATTTCTTAAGATTTTACACTAGCTCAACAACAAATTTCATTTACAAAAAAGTTTTATTTCGTCTCTAAATAAACAATACCATTTACTCATATATTAAAAATTGTTTCTCATTATTTCAATTGTGGATTGTTATATTATTTAAATAGTATCATTATTTTTTTATTTTCCTGTATCTCTCTCGAATGGGCGGGCTTTGAAGCTAGTTTATTATATATAAGCGATGTATTGTAACTTTGTAAGTGACCTTGGTATAGATCATGTGTGGATCGTTATATTAGAAGTCCGGATTTCAACACATTTGAACACTAGATATTTTATTTGGTATGTCTTGCTTGATTTAATTGTATGTAATTGTGTGAAATTATGAAGGAAAACAATTGTCAAAATAGCTAGAAGTCTAGAATACAAAATAGGAAACAGAGTACTATTTGAGAGTATTGAAGGACTTTGAAACTTGATTGAAATTACCCAAATCATGAAGTATTATCACAATGTCAAATTTGAGGATGAGATCTAAATCATCGTCATACTTATAGGAAACAGAGTAATATCTAACGCGTCAGATATTCATACACTTACAATTTGAAGAACTCATCTTTAGATTGTCTTCCAACTATTTTCTAGTTTGTCTTCATTAAATCCATTTTCATAAGGGTTACTTTCAGCAACCCAACAGCTCTCAACCAAGAAAAAAAAATTGTGCCTTGAAAGATTTATGTTTGTTTAGGACTTAAGAGTTTAATTTTAAGAAATGATCATACCTCTTCCAATCAATGTGAATTACACTTTCATATTGTAGTTATATGTTATAAAGATGTGGAAAATATTAAACCTATATGGAGGTAGTAAAATGTTAATCTTTACGAAGATAAGAAAAAGAGTAAACCTCTACGGAGGTGGAAAAGTGTTTAGATTTTTCAGAAATCATGTAACGCCCCGAAAATAAGGTAATTATTAAATTATCTCTAATTATTTTATAGTTATATCTAATTAAACGTTTTATTATGCGGTAGACTTTTATAATTAATTTCGTCTTAATTTGTATTTATAAGTTAGACGTTATTCTGAGAGTTTTTGTGTATCGGGTTATCCTGGTTCATTATTTGGGGGTTGGGCCATTGTGTAGTGGGACGCCGGGTTGGAGTGAGGCCTATCGTAATGGCAACGAATGTATGGTCCAAATAGCGTTACAATAGACCTATTGTAACGATTTTTGCCCTTTATGTAATGAATTTTGGTGTTACAAAAAGTCCTTAATTGTAGCAGTGAATTGCCTTGTGTTTTTTGATCAAGAAGTAGTGTTTTCCCGTGTTTTTAGGCCATAAACTAGAGAGTTAGGCTAAAGGTAAGCTGGCTAATCGTGTCCTAAAAGTTTAATATTAAAAAAATTGGGTGTTACATAAAATCATTTCAAACTGGTTATTAAGCATATAATAATAAGTCATTAAAGACTTTATAAAAATCTTAAATTTATAGTAATCATTTCCAAATACAAACCAAGAGATTTTAGGAATTCCAAAAATAAACTTCAACTTCATATGAATCGTTCATAAATAAGTTAACAAGCGTCCACATTTTGTCGGTAGATATTTTTTGTGCGAAACGAAATATGAGCAAAAACCTCAATAGGAAAATCGAGAGGTACATCAATTTTATCCACTAAAACATGGTTATTCAAAAATCGTGCCACAAGTATATAAGAAGTTCATATGAATGTTTTATGCTTAATCAATACCGTTCAAACTTGATTCACAAGAGAATCATATAAAAAGAGAAACAAACGTAATTACAAGAAAACATATATAATCAGCGGATGGTCGAATTGGATGAAACTCCAACCACACTGAAATAGAATAGAAAAGAACTAGCACAGAATTTGTAGAAGAATCATGGATTCAAGATGTCAAACCATGGAACTCCAACAAACAAAGGTTGTTTACACGAGTTTTGCAATGATAGGAACACATAGTTTTTCCAACTGATTTAGTGTCTTCTCATAGACATCAACATCTGCAATTTTACTTCCATCAAGACATTTGCTTGCATCCTCTGCTGCATTTTCAATCTTCAACACTTCTTCTTGATGGAGCTTTCCCTTAGAAGTGCTTCCCACTTTCTTAACTTTGCTTTTCACATCATAAATGTAGTCCTCCAATGCGTTACGCGCAAACACCTTTTTACTATGCTCTTCATCTTCAAGCTTATACTTTTGAGCATCTTTCAGCATTACCTCAATCTCTTCTTTTGAAAGCCTTTGCTTGTCATTACTAATTCTAATTTTCTTTTTTAGACCGGTTGTTAGTTCCTCACCCGAGCAATTTAAAATACCATTAGCATCAACATCAAACACCACTTTTATCTCTGCTTTGCCCTTTGGTGCAGGTGGGACGGCAACCTTAAATTTTCCTAACCAGTTATTTCCTTTAGCTATAGGCCTCTCACCTTGGTAGACGTCAACATTTATAACACTTTGGTTATCCTTAGTTGTAACATATGTTTTTTCCTTCTTGGTTGGTATTGGTGTATTTCTTGGAATAATAACACTCATAGATCCATCACTAATATTTGTACCAAGTGATAAAGGGACGACATCTAACAACACTAAATTCTTCACTCTTTCACTTATTTCGCCACTTAACTTTGCAGCAAGAACAGCCGCACCATATGCAACCGCCTCATCAACATGGATCCTCTTACTAAGCTCTTTCCCGTTGAAGAAGTCTTGCAATAGCTTTTGTACTTTCGGTATCCTAGTTGACCCACCAACAAGTACCACCTCATCTACATCATTCGTACTCATTTTTGCATCACTCAAACAAGTCTCCACCGTTGTTATACACTTACTAAAGAAATCTAAGTTAAGATTTTCAAACTTTGCACGAGTAATTCGCATAGCAAAATCAAAACCCTGATGCAAACCATCAATTTCAATAGTAGTTTCAGTAGTTGCAGAGAGAACTCGTTTAGCCTTTTCACAAGCTACCCTTAATCGCCCTAGCGCTTTTGCATTCTTACTTACATCCGTCTTGTTTTTTTTGTTGAATTCTTGGACAAAATGGTCAACCATTACATTATCAAAGTCTTGACCACCTAAGTGAGTGTCTCCAGCAACTGCCTTCACTTTCAACTTACCCTTGGAATCAATAGTGACAAGAGAGACATCAAACGTACCACCACCTAAATCAAATATGAGCACGGTTGTTTCATGAGTTATATCGGTTCTCATGTCTAGCCCATACGCGATTGCAGCTGATGTAGGCTCGTTAAGTACTTGCAAGACGTTGAGTCCCGCAACATGTCCGGCATCCTTGGTAGCTTGGCGTTGGGAATCATCAAAATAAGCGGGCACAGTGATGACTGCATCTTTCACATTTTTACCAAGGTATGACTCTGCAACCTCTTTGAGTTTCGCAAGAACCATGGATGAAATTTCTTCCGCAAAAAACTCCTTCTCTTGACCGTTATATGTAACCACAATTTTGGGAATGTCATTAGGCCCTTTTGTAACTTTGAAAGGCCACAACTTCATATCTTCTTGAACTTTTGTATCATTGAATCTCCTTCCAATCAATCGTTTCGTATCTAAAATCCATGAAATCGGATTAAGAATGTAATAATTAATGATCATGGTCAAGGTTTCAATCTTATATAGACTCATAGTGCTCTAAATAAAGTTCTTACTAAAAGTATAAAATACAAACCATATATTGTGCAGTTTGGATTCATGGCGACATGATTCTTGGCACCTTCACCAATTAGGCGTCCAGCATCCGTGAACGCAACGCAAGAAGGCATGGTCCTGTTACCTTGATCGTTGGGTATGATCTCAACTTGGTTATGTTGCCAAACACCCACACAAGAGTATGTTGTTCCAAGGTCAATACCAATAGCCGGTGCAATACCTTTTCCAGCCATTATGCTTTTTCGGAGTAAAATCTACATTATGATCAACCGAACAAGATTATATAATTTTTAGCACATAATTATAAAATATGCATGTTTGACGTTGATTGTAACATTCTTTATCAATTCGTACCTATATTTTTCCGACTATACTTGCATAATTTTTTAGCACATAATTATAAAACATGGATGTTTTAAATTCCTCGGCTTCAATTCATATCTGAAACCGTTAACCTAACATAGTTAGAAGAGTCAATGGGTCGATTACTATCATCTAAGGCTTATCGTTCATATTGTTTAAAGCAATTATCTCTTCTATATTGAGTACACATATGTCGAAGGCAAAAAGGATATTTGTATTCTATTAAAAGCATATATAAAAATTATATGGGTCAGAAAAAAAAACCGAAAAACTGAATCGAAACAGAAAAACCCTGAAAACACTATACAATTTGAAAAACCGATGCGACTGGTTTTGATTTTTGGAAAACATAATGTTTGGGGCAATTGTCGAGTGCATAAGAAAATCGGACCGAAAAAACCGCCCACCCCACCATTGTATATATCTTTCAAATTTTGTACAATTATTTTTTATCTTTATACTTCCTCCGTATCAAAATAAGTGACACACTTTCCATTTTGAGGTGTTTCAAAATAAGTGACACACTTTGAAACTTTCCTTATTTGGTAAAAATAGTGGGACTCATACCCACTAACTATATACTTTAATAAAGTGAAATTACCCTTATACCCTTACTTTTACTTTTAAAACTCATTAATATCACTTTATTCAATAAAAGTAGGACTCATCCTCCACTAACTATGTACTTTAATCTATTTTAACGTCTACTTTAATCTTTTACCTTAAAAAACGCGTAAGCCAATTTGTGTCACTTATTTTGATACGGAGGAAGTACAAGATTTGATCCTTAACTATTTTAATAAATTGATTATTTCATTTGGATTTTTTTTTCTCTTTATTTCCTAGGTTTTATAATGGTAGTTGAATTTATCTTTATATTATATAAAAACTTAGCAGTTTTTTTCGATTATTTATAGACTAAATGAATTACAGTTTGATCATAACTTTTAGTTTAACAAATTAGTAATTTAACAAACTAGTAAATTTTGAGAAAAAAAAAAAACAGAAAAAAAAACTGAAACCATTCTTAAAAACCGAAATTTTCAATTCAGAGTTTGATTATAGTTAAAACTCAACCATGATCACCCCTAGTAAAAATAACAAGCGTAATGGTTACAAATTTTAAAAGGTTAAAAATAAAAAAAATTCTAATATAATCACCTAAAGTGGTTGATTATTTCTAAGTTTGTACTTTTTTTTTACCGTTATGGTACAAATGATTTAGGGATGTTTTTATTTTAAACTATAAAATTAAGAGTAATGGTTGGAAAATCCAATAAATACATTATAAGAAAATTCATGAGATGAGTTTTTCCCTTTATCATATGCAAAAACGTTAATGACCAAACTCAACTTCGGTCATTATAGTTAGCTTAACGCCACATCAATTTGACCAAAAATATGATCAAACCTCGTTAGTAGCAAGCAAACCTAATACCAAACAAAAAAAAATGAAGGGGGCCTCACAAGATTCGGTTGATGGGCAACCAAACCAGGCAAAAACTTGGGGGGGGGGGGGGGGGGGGGGGGGTGCATTCATGTGTCGTGCTCTTAAGGTAGGGACACGTCACACGCCAAGAGCGGAACCCACCTTTTTTTTTTTAATTTGTAGAAGGTAAATAAAACTGAAAGCATAAAATTTATCGCAAGGATTAGAATCATACCTTATTAAATGAGTGGGATGAGGAATTAAAATTTGATGCAATAATCCATGCTCATCAGTCCATATTTATATAGAAATGAAACAATACGTATATTGGTTATCATTTGTATTTTTTCGACGACTTTTCGATTATTCTTGTTTGTATAATCTTCGACGACTTTTCGATTATTCTAGTTTTTATATTATCATAAGACTAAGAAGAGCAATATATTAATGTATTTCTCGATGATTGTTCAATTAGTCTAGTTTTTATATTATTGTAAGACTAAAAGACTTATGATTGATAAAAATGCATTTTAATATTCTGAACTTAGCTGACTGGGTTATTTACCACGTTGAACTATTAAAGGTACAATATAGTATCCCGAACTTTACAAAATGATCGATTTAATACTTTAACTCACTAATTTGGTCATGTTTTCTCACTTGATTTGCTTCCAATATCAATATATTGAGATAAACGTATATTTTTAGTCCGTTAAAATCTCCAACAAAAGTAAGTGAAATAAGAAAACGCTATTAAATTAACAAGTTAAGGTACTAAATCGATCATTTAGTCAAATTTAAGATACTATATTGCACATTTAATAGTTCAGGGTAGTAGAAAATATAGACATATATAGTCAACCAAGTTGAGAGTTATAAAATATATTTTGGCTATTATATTCTCCTCCGTCCCAAATTTATTGTTCACTTCAAAAAAAAACACACATTTTAAGAAAAGTACATTAATTATACTATGTCACCAATTAAATTTTCTCTTTCCCACTTAAATGTTTTTTGATTGGTTGAAATTTAGGAAAGACGGCCTTTATGGGACAAACTAAAATCGTATACTAAACAATAAAAATGGGATGGAGGAAGTATATCAGAAACTACCACGAATATGATTGGCTGCTTGTGTCATATATAAATGGGTATGCTGGCTGACTGTATTGGAGTTTCGTTTAATTTCATTCACTCGAAAACATAAACTTAATAACTTTTGTAAAAAAACATAAACCCTATAACTTTTGTAGAATAACATAAACCTATAACTTTCAATTAAAACAAATGAGAACAATGACTCTTCTTCTCCTTTCCCTTATCATTTCATCAGGGCCGGCCCTGAATTTATCGGGGCCCTAGGCGAATACTGATTTTGGGCCCCTGTCGTAATTGTTCAAATAAATGTCTAACACAGAAAGTATAAAAATCGAATAAATTACTCTGGCGCGTCAATTAAAATATTTACTTATAGAACCAAACTAAGTTTTTAGTAAAATATCTTTCTTTGATTTTCTTTTCTACTTTTCACTTACATTATCAAACCTTAAAGATACAAGCTTTATAAATGGTTCAAAAATCAATTAATTGCTCTTCAATTAAAAAATCTCAATATATGAACATGAAAAAATAATCAATATAAGAACATGAAAAAATAAAATTATGCAGCTTAGAAATTTGAGCTTGAAAATGTCTCATCCAATAGCCTTTCACATTCTGCACATCCTCACTGGAGATTGGAGAGTATGAGTAAAAATGATGAACTTTATTTTTCCCAAATTATATACAAAGGTGTAAAAAAAAAAGGGCCCCTTTCTAAAATGGGCTATAGGCCTGCGCCTACATGTACTTCCCCAGGGCCGGTAGTGCATTTCATCATTTCTAAACCTAAAAAACCTATTTCATTACATTTCCACCAACCAAGAACAAAAATAAAAGACCTTGTTAGTCATGTAGAACTCAAAGGGATAAATCTAGTTGAAAAACAAGATTAGTCAGATTGTTTAGTCATGTAGAACTCAAAGGGGAAATCTAGTTGAAAAAATAAGTTTTGGAACTTTTTGAATTTTTATGTTGATTGTTTTGTATTTTTGTCCATGTATTTTATTTTATTTTTTATTTTATTTTTTATTTTTTTTTTTTTTTAGCATTTAAACACATCTACATCATAAATACTCAACCATATTATAAATATTAAATATACATTTTAGACAATTTTCAACATGTTCGACTTATTTAACCTAGAAAGGAACACCTCTTTTTCCTTGCAAAGGTAAACAAGCTTGTGATTACGATCTCTAAAAGAAGAAATCTCCTCAGAAAAGCATTCCATCCCTATACATACCCTCAATATAAAATCATTTACTTTTGGGGTTCTATAAAACGGGGGTATAAACGTAAATTCCCTCATCTTATCACAACCTTCAAACTGTCTCAAATCAATGAACACATATTGACTCCACTCCATTGACAATCTCATAACTAACCATAACTTACTCTCACTAGGCACATTATGTAACTTAATCTTCAACGGTATTCCAACAGGTAATTCTGCCACAAACCAAATCGGGTTTGACCAATCATTGACCGGAATAATATCAACTTCTGCCTTCACGTATTCAAAATTTCCACATAATACTAACTGCCTTAACGAGAAAAACTCGAGTAATTCCCGAAAACGGTACATGTCACTCTCATTATCCTGTAACATTTTCATTAGTTCCAACACGAATCTAGAAGGTTCCGTTGATGTTTCTTTGTGAAGAAACAATTTCAGTTTCTTCAAATCAGATTCATGACAATTTGGATCAAAATTTGATAATTTTAGAGTATAACTGACAAGTGTCAGTTCGTCAATGTGTAATTCCACTTCTTTGGTTAATCCAATGAACCGATATCTTAATTCTTTTAATCGTCTTTCTAATTTATGAAAAATATTACCGATTTCGCCTGATTTTTTTGGTATGAAGTTTATTGGGCATGTCACGTGACACCATGCTTTTGAAAGAAGTTTAATCACATGAAGATATTGTAAAGTGAATGTTGAAACAGGATCTGATTTGTGTCGGTTGGTGATATGGATTGTTAGCTCTTCTTTCCAACTCCTGCATGAATCAAATATTAATAAAAACTATAAATTTATGATTATGAAGAAATTCTGTATTGTATTGGGTCGGGTCGGGTTGGCTCACAAATAGTTTTCCGCCATAGTCAAAATGTGTTAGATATAAATAATATAATACTATTATAGAGATGTGTTCAAGGTAGTCCTTAATTTTTTTGTAAATCCCCAGAGACAAATCTCAACTATTGATTAATAATAATTAATGGTCAAGATTAATCACATATTTTATACATAGGGAGGAATTTTGGTCATTTGACACTCACATAATTTTATTTTATTTTATTAATTTTTTTTAGTTTTTTTTTTCAAAAATTTATTAGTTTTTTATTTAATTTTTGTTTTATATTTTTTTGTTAAAAAAAAAACATCATATGATAATCACGCGTGAATGTATACTTGATCACATGTGATTGTACAAAAACATCACATGTAATTGTACAAAAAAAATCACATGTGGTCAAGTATACAATCACATGTGATAATACAAAAAAACATCACATGTTATTATCACATAATATTGTTTTTTTAACGAAAAGATAATAATAATAATAATAATAATAATAATAATAATAATAATAATAATAATAATAATAATAATAATAATAATAATAATAATAAAATTAAACTAAAAAATAAAAAATATTGGATTAAAATTTATGTGGGTGTCAAATGACCAAAATACCCCTCCATGTATAAAAGATATGATTAATCTTGACCATTAATTTATTATTGATCAATGATTGATATTTATCCATTGGGACTACAAGAAAATTAAGGACCGCCTTGAACAATTATCTACTATTATAATAATAAAACAATTTAGGAGGTTGAATGCATTGAAAAAAAACAGTTTGGTTGACTTTTGACCCATTTCCATTTTAGCATGTGAGCCATTAGAGGTAAAGCATACCAAATCAACCACTCTCTTTGAGAAAACAAATGGACTCATTTATAAGTAAATAAAAAACAAGTGTAAAGTTCAAAATAGTAATTCAGCCCAAAGTTAATTTACTATTTAATGCAATTTCCTAAAAAACAGATGAAATGATAACAGATAAGCTAACCTGAGTGTGATAAGCATTTCACTTAAGCATCCAATCTTGATCAAAGGCCAGAGTTGGGCAATATTAGCAACAACAAACTTTAGATAATCGTATTCATTATCATGCACTTGTAGCTGGTGAAGTACAACTGGCATTTGACTTTGACTTTGACCATTGACTTGTGTTGGTAGGTCATTTTCAACCATTTTGTCATGTGTACTGCAATGTGACAAATAAGATAAAAGTGTGTCTTCATTCATAACTTGATTTAATGCATTTGAAATTCTTCCAAGCATTGTAACAGAATAAGAAAATACTGTTGATGGTATTTTGTGTTGTTTTTTTTCATCTGAGAGTGGAACAGAGATTGCTAATGTAAGGTGTGCAGCAGTTTTTGCACTATTGAAATCCCAGTTGCTTGCAGAACAAGGATCCATCTGAAACATGTTTAAAAACTTAATAACTTAATATATAAAAGGGTCAATTAGGGTTATGTTTATCTCAAACATATCAAATGGGGAAATAATAGCTTAAAATGTAAAAAGTTTGAAGAAAATGTGTTTCAGGTCAATCTGACCCATTTTGATTTGCCAAATTGTTTTGACCCGACCCGACCCGTCCATTTTTCCATTTCTAATCAAACTTAAAAAAACACCAGAGAAAGGAATGATTCAATTATCCAACCTCCAGAAAGATTTCGTTAGTGATGCTAACAGCAAAACTTGCATGAGTTCGGCCAATTTCAAATAAAAGAAAAAGAACATCTGCTTCATCCTGAGAATCAAAATCCCAGTTAATATACTAAACATTTTAACAATTAAATAAATATAAAAAACTCCTTAATTAAATTAACTTGTTAACTAACTTACCTGTGGATAGATTTCTAGACTCTTAATTAAACTGTCAATTACAAGTTTAAACATAGGCAGATCATGAAGCTTGGTTAAACCAACTACTTTCCTTGCTGTAAATCTTATTGATGATTTCATGTCAACCAGAGTCCCAAGAAACTGCATAATCAACCAAAATCAAACATATTAACAACCATTTTCAATTAAATTTCTTGTGTGTCATATACGATTACATACTTCAATAATAATCTGAATCTAGAAAAAATGATTATTGTAACTTATATGAATTAACAAGAAACTAACCATGTGCATGTGTACTTCCTCCACTTTTAGGTAGCCAAAAACTGCCATATGATGCATGGTTTCCAGAGCTTGTAATCTGACAAGGGTAGAATCGTCATTCAGCACATCCATTAATAAACCTAAGGCTCCATTAGCAACTTTATAAGAAGAAATGGCAGGCATCCTCAATGAATAACATGCAGATCTTCGTACCTACAAGAATAGCATTTGCAGAAAACAACCAAGTGTATAAATAATATAGTTACAGAATTAACCATTTATTCAATAAACAAAAATGGCAACAAAAAAAAAAGTTTGTATTCAATAAATAATATCGTTTAATTTGGAAATCATAACTGCAGTTCATTGGGAGTACCTCATAGAATTCATCTTCCAATCCATGAACAAAAGCTCCAGAAGCACTTGAAGCTGGCAATGGTTTCTTAGAAAGGGTCTGCTTCAAAACATACTCAGATGGCATTCCTACCCTACCAAGAGCATTAAAAGCTTCAATTCTTACATTTACACTCATGTCTCTCACCATTGAACAGAGCTGGAAATGAAAATCCAAATTAATGATGGAAAATTGGGATAAAATACAACAAAAATTGTACAGGAATTCAGTCAAGTTTTAATAGATACCTGTACATACAATGCATCTGACAAATCTGTTCTACTTTTATCCTCAGAATTTGCCACAAGATATTTCCCCCATTCACTAACCTGCAACACCAAATCGATTTCAACACATTTGCAGAGAATTTGATTACAGAATTCGATTCAGTAAACATAAATTTGTCAATAAATTACCATGTGAACAGCTGAGCATCTCACGCATTCCTCTGTATCAATCAACAGCTCAACACCACGTAAGTAGCATCCTTCAATCATACTGCAATCTTCAACAACAATCCATTTGCACAAACGAATCAAACCATCTAAAGCAGCTTTCCTCACGTAAGGATATGGATCCTTAGTAAACCCTAGCAGTACCGTGAGTAGAACCGATGGCCGGACGTCAAATTTTTCAGCATCCAGTAGCAGCCGTTGACGTACAGGCACGCACGAACCGAAGCAAAGAGATAGAAACAATCCTTCTGTCATCTCGGAAAATGCTGGAACCAAATCGGAAACGGAAGCCGGAGATATGGAAACAAGTGTAGAGAGTACGAGTCCGGCGGCACGTGGCGGAATGTTGGGGCGGTGAAGGGAGAGGGAGTGGAGTATGGTGGTGATACGGTGGGATAAGTGGCGGTGGACGACGGAGATTTCATATAGGAGGGTGATGACGTGGAGAAGGTGGAATTGGGGGTTTGTTGATATGGTTTCTAGGGTTTTGAGGATGGTAGAGATTGTTTGATCGGAGGTTGAGGGGTTTATAATGAGAGATCTAGCGATAGAGAAGGGTTTTAGAGATGTTTTTGGCTGAGTTTGGAGAATTTGTTGGAAATTCGAGAGAAGGTTTTGCTCCATGGCTATGGAGTCCGGACTCTAGAGCATGAATAAGGTTTAAGGTGAGGAATGAAAATGGGTTTATATTTTTCAAATTACACTCCATATATATAGTACACATTCCTGAGTCATTTGCCTAAATAATGCAATATCCCTCAAGATTGCACAACTAATGCTGTTTTTTATGCTTTTGCAAAGCTAATGCTAGGTTTCAACCACAAGCCGACATGTGTCCTAGAACAAGTACTGCAGCAGCTTTTTTGACTGATTTGACTGAAATGGGGGACCCAAATCCCGGTTTGCTTTTTTGACCGAAAAGGGGGACCCCAATCCCGGTTTGAATCTGACACAGTGTACCCCATTCCCGGTTTGAAATGCTCTGCCCATATATAAACGAAGCAGCCTTCCCGGAAGAAAATCGTCCCTACAATCTTTATATACTGGTAGGGACGATTGTAGGGATGATTTTCTTCCGGGAAGACTGCTTCGTTTATATACTGGCAGAGCATTTCAAACCGGGAATAGGGTACCATGTGTCAGATTCAAACCGGGATTGGGGTCCCCCTTTTCGGTTAAAAAAGCAAACCGGGATTGGGGTCCCCCATTTCAGTCAAATCAGTCAAAAAAGCTGCTTCAGTACTTGACCTAGGACACGTGTCGGCTTGTGGTTCAAACCGGGTATGCCATACCCGGCTAGCATTAGTTTTACAAAAGGATAAAAAAAAAGGATTAGTTGTGCAATCTTAAGGGATACCACATTATTTAGTGTAACATCCCGAGACCCGACCTGTAATATTTTATTACTTTTGGTAAGTAATATTTTATTGTTTATTATTTATTATTTTTATATGATTTTATTTGATTTATTTGAATTAATTGTATTTTTAACCATGGGGTTAAAAATTAGTAAACTGAGATATTTAAATATTAAAATGATTTTTACATATTTGGGTTCACTTCTGAACCGGGGTTCTAAAAATATCTTCGTTGTTAAAATTGGAGTTAGTTAGGTCTAAATTAATTATCTGCGAACCTAATATTCTATACTGTGTTAAATGAAAAATACATGTGTTTGGGGGTAGGGGTACGTGTTTAGTGAAGGGGCAGATGTCAAAATTATCTTTCTTCCCTTCCTCCTTGCCTGTACACGACGCAACACACACACACACACATACACTTTCTTGAGTTTTCTTCCAAATTGATGATAATTGCTTGAAGATCTTGCCTATTCTTTGTGATTTTCGGATTTTAGAAGCAAATCTAAGTAAGTTCTCTTCCTCCTTGAGCTAGGGTTTTGAGCCTTGTTGAATTAGGGTTCTTGAGTTAAGTGGGTTTTATGAAGTTTTTGTTGAATCTTGTTGGAAATCCAAAATTGATGCATGATTTGGTGTCTAAATGAGTTCTTGCAAGTATTGTATGAATTGTTGTTAGTTATAGCTCATTTGGTGAAGCTTTCATAAAGCTCCATTAATGGTGATTATGGGAAGAAGATGGGTTTTTCCCCAATTTGATGAATTGTGTAGTTTGGTGTTCTTGATGTTGTTGTAACACCCGTATTTTTATAACATCGTTTAAAACATTTAAAATACGATTTACAACATTTTCCATGTAATCCAAAATACAGTTTAACAAAAACTTTAAAACCTTTATCAGAGTATACAAAAATACGGTGTCACCAAGCATATCAAAACCATAGACAAACGGGATCTACCTACGAGCTCCCGAGCTAAACATCTCTAGGCCACTTCTAGTGCAACCTTCTATCTCTTCAACATGTACCTGAGTAAATAGCCACAAAACAAACGTAGTACGTGAGACAAAATAGTCTCGTGAGATACATGGGTTTTAGACCCAAATAATGATAATCATTTCACAAATATATAAACACATATAAATACGACATCAATACCGTCTAGTCACCCTCTATCAATTTTTTTGCTCTCCTAGCAATCATATCTAACTATCGGGTTGCCCCCGAACTAGCTAGAAGCACAAACATACCTAATACATAAACATATATGTACTAGAATCACATTAACTTACTAACTGAAATCCATCGCCATTAGTAAGCTTCACATTAACTTATTAACCGAAATTCATCGCCATTAATAAGTTTCACATTAGCTTATTAACCGAAATCCATCGCCATTAATAAGCTTCAAGATACCGGCAAGAGGGATTCGCCCAATCTACCGATACCTGCCTTACTCGCCGGAATACGTCCAGTTAGCAAGACTACTAACGTGGATGAGTCGATGGGAATCCACCCAACTGCCCCTCATTCCACACCTCATGACCGGGGGTCCCCCGCATCATCACATCACCTCATTCTTACCATAACTCAACAGTTATTTCAATCAAAGCCTTCGGCTATCACATAAACCATCAAACAAGTTAGTTATTCAATAATAACCATATATAACTAGTTCAACATAGCATGAACGTACATGTATAGTCCCATGGACTCGATCATTAACAATTCACATCTACTACTACGTCTAGGACTCTAGAAGGTCCATACTTACTTATTTCATAAGACACATTTCTCATTTATCGATAACATAATACTTTTATATCTCTGTTGACTATAATATATAGGGGTGAGCATAAAAACCGAAAAACCGAAACCAAACCGTTAAAACCGACAAAACCAAACCGTTAAAACCGAAACCATTTCAAAACCGGCGGTTTGGTTTTAGATTTTGAAAAAACCGATGGATTCGGTTTGGTTTCGGTGTTAACCAAAAACCGCACCATTAAGAAACCGCCCCGCTAATATTTAATATATTATATATTTTTTTTAATTTTATATTTATTAAATAGAAGTCGACCAATTTAAATATTTGAACGTCCATCTACCATGATTCATTAATGTTTATATCATTATTATATGTTATAAAATACGTTTATAATTTGAATTTTGGGCTAGAAAATGGTATTCATTGTTGAAATATATTATTAGACATTGAAGTTAATGCTATAAATTAGATATTGTTACTGAAATTTGTATGTAATTTTGGAAAAATGAAGATTAGTACATGAAATTATATATCAATGTTTTAAACGAGGTGGATTCGGTTTCAAAACCGAAACCGAACCGTTAAAGGCTAAAAACCGCTAAAACCGAAACCGTTAGAAACCGAAACCATTGGGTTTGAAAATCCTAAAACCGAAATTAGCGGATCGTGTTCAGTTTGAGCCTAAAACCGCCCCAAACCGCCCCATGCACACCCCTAATAATATATAACTATTACTAGTCACATCATTTTCATTTCTATATATATTCGTTCCTTACTTTTATTAGTAAGTTTTACCAATAGGTACTCATTACTATAGGAATTATTTCTAATTGCTTTACTAATACATATTTATTAATAAATGCTCAATATCCATTCTTTTACTCAATAACCTTATTATTATGGTTCGTTAATAAAGGTTTCATCACTACATATTTCATCATAAACACCTCCAAATTCATCAACCATACTAGACATATTCTAGTATCACATTATACCTACCTTCTTATCTTTTCATTCATTATCTTTATCAATTTATCAATAAAGACCCATAAAATATTATAAGTATTTTCAAAACTCTTTGTTATGTACTCAGTTTAAACGTCTCATGTACTCACCTTAGCCAATACTGCTCCAAATGTGTTCTTCACACCCAATCATTTTGCTTCAACAAGCTAGCACCTTCCAAGACTTCACCAAAGCCTATCATAAAAATCACAACTTGTTCAACAACAAATACTACTAATAATAACCCCTTTTTCATCACTAGAATCTTTTAACAATACTTTCCCCCAATTTTGGTGACTTCCAAAACCCTAGGTTTAACCAACCCTTAAGATTCTTACAAATCTTAACCATACACTTGATTCCTTTGTTAAAATCCCATCTATTAAGTATATACAACCTTTATTTCACCATTAATCACCAACCCAAGAACTAGGGTTTCAAACCCTAGCTTCAAGATCCATAGATCTTGAGCTACAAAGATGAAAGAGTGAAGTTATACCTTTAATCTTCAACTAGGAGTGAAATCTACCAAACTTTGATGAAGAAATCACCCAAGAACAGCCTTTGCACTCAAAAATCGCCAAGGAGAGAAAACTAGGGTTTGTGGATAGCATTTATGACCAAAACCCGACTTTAATGCTGTGACTGACAGAGTTCGCGCCGCGATCTGCAGGTTCGCGCCGCGAACTTCCCTCGTCGCGAACTCTTCCCGATCGTGAGCTAGCCGTGAACTTCGATCTTCAAAATGTCGAACTCTCTTTCCAATGTTCGCGATCGCGAACCCATGTTCGCGCCGCGAACTCCCCAATGCAGCAAGGCTGCATTTTTCGGTCCTTGTCTCGACCCGGTTTCATACATAACTTTCTCATACGGTGTCCAAATGACACGAAACCAATTTTCACGCGTTTTATATGATTTATCCATATTTATCATATTTTTACATAATTTATTTATTCACAAATTTCGGGTCGTTACAACTATTTACCCCTTAAAAGGATTCCGTCCTCGGAATCATTAAAAATTTCCATCCCACATTCGACCGAGCAATCCTTTCTCATTCCCTTGTGTTCATTACCATCAAACTCTTCCCATTTCGATTTAGTCAACAATATGCATTTAAACATTCACTTAACCCCGTTAGGCCCGAACGGTCAAACCCCAAATCTTAAACCTATAATACTTAAACGGGTCAAAATTATCACAATTTGACCATAATACTTTCAATCCTTCAACCAATCCTCTTACTCATAACAATGATATGACACAATCATTACAATTAGCTAATTGACTAGAACGAATGTCAAAGTCTAGCGTCGATCAAGTCGCCATCTCCCAACATCGTCTAACCTTTGACTTAAGCACAAAGTCAACTATACCTTAACAATTTCTTTATTCACTAGAGATTTCATTAATTATCATTTCCATTACAATCAACCTTTAATTTATGATCCATCAATAATCATATACTCGATTCCCAAATTCAATTCTAAACACCCAACGGGTCAAAGTCGCCAAATTCGACTATAATTCTTTTAATTATTCCATTAATCCCTTCACATACATACAACCAATACATTATGCCCTCATCATTCACTAGTCATTCGAAACGAGAGTCAAAGCTCATCCTTGACCAAGTTAACCAAGTCACAAATTGACTAATCTTGACTTTTTCATAAAGTCAACCATACTTTCCCAAATCAACAAATTCCCTACTCATGGAATATTATTCTCGACTTATCACTTCCGGTTATACTCATGATTGTTTCCTTAACAATTCCCGTTTTTTCAACTTTTAAATTTCTCTCCAAACAAATAGAAAGTCGCGCCTTTACTTAAGGTCACACTAGCATTTACCGTTTCTTAACTTTCATTTGGTTACTTATACCATTACTCCATATTCTTCCAATCATCTTTGTATCACATCAATCGTTTTCATGACTTTTCATTCTCAATTATCGGTATTAGATTCTCTACCGCAACATATTCCACATTTATATACAAATTTTACCATATCCCGGTTATCAATAACAACTTTCTTGCTAAAAGCACCTCCTTTCTCAAAGTCTAAAAGTCGTAGGCATCTCCTACCCATACATGACCTAAATGCAACCCGCATTTCAAACCAAATTTTCACTTACCACAAAATCATAACAATACACATTAACCACATGGTTCTACATTTATCACATATATATAAATATAATCATACGGACACAACTATCCATAATTTAATTATCACATCAAGATGATTGGAAAGCCTCCAATCCATCAAGATCCCAAACTGTCACAGTGATTGGAACATCTCCAATCACGGAATGGAACCATTGGGATTCGGCCAACCGATTCCACCCCCAAACATCATAGTAGTCGGGGATCCCCCGAACTACCACATCACTTTTTCCCCATTCTATACTGCATACCATATGAGTATACATCTTCTCAACTCTCATAATTTTACCAATATCTTACACATTTAATCGTCTATTTATCGATCATGCACTTTTGCACCATTCCCATAATATCACATTATTATTTTCTTTCATATTTAACATATTTCCCATTGGACATACTACTTAACACGTTTCATATAATATTACCTTTTCATTATCATATGCCTTCAACGGCCATCACATAATATACATGCATTGTACCCCGCGGGTAAACTATTAAAATCTCCGATTACTATTTACCGTTTCAATTACACATTGTCCACCCTTAACCGATTCATTTCCTCATTACCAAATTTCCAAATCTTTGTCACCACTGGGTAACCACCAATCTATTCCATTAACCATATTTCACCGGCCAACCCGGTCATCTTTAAGTAAACCAACCGACTCCGGTCTACACTCGTGACCTATGACTTAGCACCCAATAGCTCAACACTCGATGTTCCCACTTTTATACATCGTGAGACTTAGAATTATTCCTTTCCCAACCGTAGTCTCACACCACTCTACGCCACATACCGCCATACCATTACTATAACACGTAACCAACGATTATTTTCTTACCCTTAATATCGGATTCATCATTACTGTCACCAAGCTTGACATGGCTATATGCCACCTTTTTACTCAATCACCTTCGACAATCAAAATTCGTTGTCCCCGACACTTATTTCTTTATACACATTTCCCATTTATGAGTTCTAAGACATCACTATACCTTAGTCATTCTTTTCTTTACCATTCACGTGTAACCATCATTACATTATTCACCCGGCTTCTCGCCGAACATCCGAGTTCCATTTCTCAAGGTTTCTATTTCTAGAATTTCAATCCTCGCTACAGTTCTTACCAAGACTTAGTACCTCCTTGTATTACTATCCTTTGTTGAAACACATTTACCATCCTCGTGGTTTGTCCTTTGATACTTTATAATAGCATCAACCCTTATATCCTTACTACCTGTTGTAACGACCCGAATTTGTAAATAAATAAATTGTATAAAAATATGATAATTATGGATAAATCATATAAATTACGTGGGAATTGGTTTCGTGTCGTTTGGACACCGTACGAGAAAGTTACGGGCGAAACCGGGTCGAGACAAGTTGGAAAAAGTGCAGCCTTGCTGCCATCAGGAGTTCGCGACGCGAACTATAAGTTCCCGATCGGGAACTTGCTCCAGGGAGTTTGGCCATGTGTCGCTAAGTAGTTCGCGACTAGATAACGATCGCTAAGTATGCGTGTAGAAGGAGAGTTCGCGACGCGAACTATGGTCGCGCCGTGAACTTGTGTCTGGCAGCATTAAAGTCGGGATTTGGCTCATTTATTGCCAAGTGAAACCCTAGTTCTTCTCTCTCGAGTTTGTGAGCGTTTTTTAGTGTAAAGCATCATTTGGAGCAGATTTCTTGGTCAAATCTTGTGATTCTTCACTCCTAGTTGAAGATTAAAGGTATATCTTCAATCCTTTGTAGTTGTAGCTTTAGATCTATGGATCTTGAAGCTAGGGTTTGAAACCCTAGTTCTTGGGTTGGTGATTTTGGTGAAATAAATGGTGTATACACTTAATAGATGGTATATTAACAAGGAAAACGAGTGTATGATTATGATTTGTAAGAATCTTAAGGGTTGGTTAAACCTAGGGTTTGGTAATCACCATATTTGGGGGAAATGGATAGATGGGTGTTATCTAGGGGTAGATGAACACATTGATAGTAGATTGTGATGTTGATCATTGTATGATCATTGTTTTAGGCTTTCGGTGACATCTTGGAAAGTCGGTGAAATTGTGAAGCAAGAGCTTTGGTGTCAAGAACACAGTTGGAGCATCTTTATTGCTAAGGTGAGTACGTGTGGACTTTACTGAGTACATAGCCCTTGAAATACATTGTTTTATACTTATGTGCGGTCTAATTGCTTAATTGAGTAGACTTACAGTTGTGTAGTTAGTTGTGAATTATTGTTAATAATTAACTAACTGGTTTGTTGATGAATGTGATAGCCGAGAGCTAGATTGACATAACCTTTGAGTTATGGTGAGAACGAGATGATGTGATGCTAGTTAGTTCGGGGGCAACCCGATAACTAGACATGGTGATGTTTCTAACTAGTTCGGGGGCAACCCGATAGTTAGATAGGATAGTGTTTCTAGCTAGTTCGGGGGCAACCCGATAGTTGGATTTATGGGTGCTTTTAGCTAGTTCGGGGGCAACCCGATAGTTGGGCACGTTAGTGTTGCTAGTTAGCTCGGGGGCAACCCGATAACTAGATATGTGTTGCTAGGGAAGCAAGGTTGGAGTCACCATAGGGTGACTATATAGATGGACGGAATTACCTGTGTTGATTACTTGGTTAACGTTTATTATTATTAATGGGTCTAAACCCATGTATCTCACGAGACGTTTTTGTCTCACGTACTCCTTGTTTGTTTTGCTATGTACTCAGGTTCGGGATCGAAGGTTTAGGTACGCATGGATAGAGATGCGGGACCTAGAATAGAAGAACTCTAGATTGGATTTAGTCTTAGCTTGGTTATGATCTATTTTGTAACACCTACTTTTATACTCTGATTTCATACCAAGGTTTTTGTAAATCCGGATTGAGGATGTTCTTCTATTTATAAAATGTTTTATTTTGGCCGATTTTTGGTATTAAAATTTGAGGTGTTACAACTTGGTATCAGAGCTATAGTTTAAGTGAATTAGGTTGGATGACCATCCTAGTCTTAGACTGTAGCATTAGGAATGTAAGATTCCTTGAGATCATAGGTTGACCTTGAGACTTTATATTAAGTTTAGGGTTGAACCTAGGGGACCGATGAATTTGATATGATTTGGATATTGAGTCTTATGAGACTAATGGGTTGTACACAAGGTACTAAATGTTTAATATCTTTCGTATAGTCTTGATTGAAAGAAATGGTGAATACTCGTAGAAGTGGGAAAGCCCCGGAGAACCGGGAGGAGGAAGTACCTCCTGTTGAGAGGGTGGATGAGCAAGAAAGTCAACCATCAATGCATCGGGTTGACGAATCGGAGGTCGGAGCTAATAGAACTCCGGTGACCATGGCGGATCTCCAAACTATTATCGACCAAATCAAGGGGACGGTGGCCGAGGAAGTGCACCGAATTATTGGAGACCGTGAAAGGTCGGGTGGAGACCGGGAATCCGAGGCTAAGTCGGATGAGAAAACCGGAGGTAGTGGCACCGGGGAAGGGAAGTCCTCCACGGGTGGCCAAAGTGATGCAAGGGCTAAGCCCGTTGTGAAAGAAGGGTGTTCGTTTAAATCATTCATGGCTTGTAAGCCAAATGTGTATTCGGGTAGTTCGGACCCGAAAGTAACCATGAGATGGATCCGGGAAACCGAGAGGGTGATCGGTAGTAGTAAATGTAAGGATGCCGATATGGTGACGTATGCGTCACAATTGTTAAAAGAGGATGCGATGGTTTGGTGGGACATCGTGTATGAGACCCTCGGGAAGGAGGTGGTTGAGAAGATGTCGTGGGATGAGTTCACCACGAGATTGAAAAAGAAATTTTGTCCCGAAAGGGATTTGGAGAAAATGCACGAGAAGTTCGTGACCCTCAAAAAGGGTGATATGTCGGTCGAAGAATACTCGAGAGAATTCACGGGATTGCTCCCGTTTGTTGCAAAAACTTACTCGGATGAGAGGTTGAGGGTGGTCCGGTATGCTAGTGGGTTACCGTGGGACTACCAATTGGAAGTGAAGAGGGCGGTTTCACTAGATGAGGCCATTAGTGCCGCCCGGGGTGTGGAAGAAGTGAATGAGGCACGGGTTGCCGAGAGGGCCCATGTGGGCGAGAAAAGGAAAGCGGAGAGCGGCTCTAGTTCGTTCAAAAAGGGGAAGTTCACTTCGAGCTTCTCTAAACAAGGAAGTGTGGGCCCGTGCAAGAAATGCGGGAAAAATCATACCGGCGAGTGCCGGAGTGGATCGAGGTCTTGCTTTAGTTGTGGTAGACCGGGGCATGTAGCCCGGGATTGTAAGGTCAAGTCGTTGGCCGATGTGGAGTGTTTCTCGTGCCACGAGAAGGGGCACTATAGCAATGTGTGCCCAAAGAAGGGAATTGAATCAATGGTGTCCACGGCTCAAAAGAAAGTGGAACCGGCGAAGGTGAAGGGGCGATCCTTCCAACTCACCCGAGAGGAGGCGAAGGAGGCACATGATGTGGTGTCAGGTACTCTATTCATTAACTCCTTGCCAACTCATATTTTGTTTGATTCGGGTTCTAATTATTCGTTTGTGTCTTATGAGTTCGGTTGTAAATTGAATGTGCCGTCCGAAATATTAGATGAGGTTTATGAAATAGAAGTAGCCGACGGGAAAACGTCTTTGGTTGAATGTATTTATAGAAATTGTGAACTAGAGATAGACGGTAGAAAGTTTAAGGTGGATTTGTTGCCCATGGGAATTAGGGCGTTTGATGTGGTTATTGGTATGGATTGGTTGGGTATGCACCAAGCCAAGATTTTGTGTGGAAAGAAAATTGTGTCGATTAGAACACCCGAGAATGAGAAAGTGTATGTGTATGGGGAGAAACGACATCACATGCCTAATGTGATTACCGCCATTAAGGCGAGGAAGAGTATATCGAAAGGTTGTGCATCGTTTATTGCATATGTATTAGATGGCCGAAAAGAAAAGAAGACAATGGATAGTGTAAAAATTATTCGGGAATTCCCCGAGGTATTTCCCGATGACTTGCCCGGTTTGCCACCGGAGAGACAAGTCGAGTTTAAAATTGATTTAGTGCCGGGGGCGACGCCGATTGCTCGTGCTCCATATCGTTTAGCTCCCACCGAGATGCGGGAATTGATGACCCAATTGCAAGAATTGTTAGATAAAGGTTTTATTCGTCCGAGTTCGTCACCGTGGGGTGCACCGGTGTTATTTGTTAAAAAGAAAGACGGTTCGATGAGAATGTGTATTGACTACCGAGAGTTGAATAAGGTAACTATTAAGAACCGTTACCCGTTGCCGAGAATTGACGACTTATTCGACCAATTGCAAGGTGCTAGTTATTTCTCAAAGATCGATTTGAGGTCGGGTTATCACCAAGTTCGGGTGAAAGAAGGCGATACCGAGAAGACGGCTTTCCGTACACGTTATGGTCATTATGAATTTCTAGTGATGCCGTTTGGTCTTACCAACGCACCGGCTATTTTTATGGATTTGATGAATCGGGTTTGTAAACCGTTCCTTGATAAGTTTTTGATCGTGTTTATTGACGACATTTTGATTTATTCAAAAACCGAAGAAGAACACGAAGGTCATTTGAGACTTGTGTTAGATGTGTTAAAACGGGAGAAGTTGTATGCTAAATTTTCAAAGTGTGAGTTTTGGTTGCGGGAAGTGCAATTCTTAGGTCACGTGGTGACGTGTGATGGTATTAAGGTTGATCCGTCAAAGATTGAAGCGGTGTCAAATTGGGAGCCTCCGAAAACTCCTACCGAGGTTAGAAGTTTTCTTGGGTTAGCCGGTTATTACCGGAGATTTATACAAGATTTCTCAAGAATCGCGATTCCACTCACGAAGTTAACGAGAAAAAGTGAGAAGTTTGTGTGGGAGAAGAAGCAAGAAGAGGCGTTTAAGTTGTTAAAAGAAAAGTTATGTAACGCGCCGATCCTTACGTTACCGGATGGTATGGAAGACTTTGTGTTTTATAGTGATGCTTCAAATCAAGGGCTCGGTTGTGTGTTGATGCAAAGAGGAAAGGTGATCGCGTATGCCTCGCGACAATTGAAGAATGCGGAATTAAGGTACACGACACACGACTTGGAATTGGCGGCGATTATTTTTGCCTTGAAGTTGTGGAGGCATTATTTGTATGGCACTCGGTGTACATTGTACACGGATCATAAGAGTTTGCAATATGTGTTTACTCAAAAAGACCTAAATATGCGACAAAGAAGGTGGATCGAGTTGATAGCCGACTATGATTGTGAAATTGTGTATCACGCGGGTAAGGCGAATGTGGTGGCCGACGCCTTGAGCCGAAAAGTTTATGAAAAACCGAACCGAGAAATTTTAACACGTATAGAAGTCGTCTCGAGCATCATCGAAAGAATCAAGAATGCCCAACGAGAAGTTATGGGAAAAGACGAGTTAAGACAAGAACGGTTAGGTAAAAACCAACATTTTCTCGAAAATGCACAAGGGTTGAAGACCGTAGGCGGTCGTATTTGGGTTCCTAAGTTCGGTGGTATCCGAAAAGAGTTGTTGTATGATGTGCACAAATCGAAGTATTCGATTCACCCGGGAAGTACAAAGACGTACCAAGATATGAAACGGGTTTATTGGTGGCCCGGAATGAAAACGAGAGTGGCCAAGTATATTTCTAAGTGTGCCACGTGTGCACAAGTGAAAGCCGAGCATCAAGTACCGTATGGGGTAGCTCAATCATTAATTGTACCGGCCGGGAAGTGGGAAGATATAACTATGGATTTCATAGTGGGTTTACCGAAGACGAGTAGAGGTCACGATGCCATTTGGGTCATAGTTGACCGGTTGACCAAGAGTGCACTATTTTTAGCAATTCGGGAAACGTTGCCACTTGAGAAATTGGCTAAGTTGTATGTTGATGAGGTGGTTCGACTCCACGGGGTTCCGTTATCGATTGTGTCCGATAGAGACGCGAGGTTTACCTCGAGATTTTGGCGATCTTTACAAGAAGAATTGGGTACAAAGTTGCGGTTGAGCACGGCTTATCATCCGCAAACCGACGGTCAAAGTGAAAGAACGATTCAAACGGTTGAAGATATGTTGAGATCGTGTGTGTTAGATTTCGGTGGTAAATGGGATGAACATTTACCGTTAGTCGAGTTCTCGTATAATAATAGTTATCACTCGACTATCAAGATGCCGCCTTATGAGGCGTTGTATGGGAGAAAATGTAGAACTCCATCTTGTTGGTTGGAAGCGGGAGAGACGAAACTCACGGGTCCCGAGATCGTGAGAGTGACGAATGAAAAGATTGGTATTATTCAAAACAACATGAAAGTCGCCCAAGATAGACAACGAAGTTATTCGGGTTTGAAGAAAAGGCCATACGACTTGGATGTCGGTGATATGGTCATGTTGAAGGTGTCACCTTGGAAAGGTGTGATGCGGTTTGGTAAAAAGGGAAAGCTAAGTCCAAGGTATGTGGGACCGTTTAAAATATTGAAACGGGTCGGGCTTCAAGCTTTTAAGTTGGAACTTCCACCCGAGCTTCAAGGTGTGCATGACACCTTTCACGTGAGTTATTTGAAGAAGTTTATCGGGGAAGTTGAAAATATTATTCCATTGCAAGAGTTGCGGGTTGACGGCCCGAACCGTTTGATTGAGGAGCCCGAGGCTATATTAGAAACGAAAACAAAGAAGCTTCGGAATAAAGAGATCGAGTTGGTGTTGGTCAAGTGGAAGCATTCACTTGGGCCGAATTTGACTTGGGAAGTCAAGGACGAGATTCGGAAAAGATACCCGGATTTCGTGAACTATGATGAGATTCCGAGGACGGAATCTTCTTAAGGGGTAGATAGTTGTAACGACCCGAATTTGTAAATAAATAAATTGTATAAAAATATGATAATTATGGATAAATCATATAAATTACGTGGGAATTGGTTTCGTGTCGTTTGGACACCGTACGAGAAAGTTACGGGCGAAACCGGGTCGAGACAAGTTGGAAAAAGTGCAGCCTTGCTGCCATCAGGAGTTCGCGACGCGAACTATAAGTTCCCGATCGGGAACTTGCTCCAGGGAGTTTGGCCATGTGTCGCTAAGTAGTTCGCGACTAGATAACGATCGCTAAGTATGCGTGTAGAAGGAGAGTTCGCGACGCGAACTATGGTCGCGCCGTGAACTTGTGTCTGGCAGCATTAAAGTCGGGATTTGGCTCATTTATTGCCAAGTGAAACCCTAGTTCTTCTCTCTCGAGTTTGTGAGCGTTTTTTAGTGTAAAGCATCATTTGGAGCAGATTTCTTGGTCAAATCTTGTGATTCTTCACTCCTAGTTGAAGATTAAAGGTATATCTTCAATCCTTTGTAGTTGTAGCTTTAGATCTATGGATCTTGAAGCTAGGGTTTGAAACCCTAGTTCTTGGGTTGGTGATTTTGGTGAAATAAATGGTGTATACACTTAATAGATGGTATATTAACAAGGAAAACGAGTGTATGATTATGATTTGTAAGAATCTTAAGGGTTGGTTAAACCTAGGGTTTGGTAATCACCATATTTGGGGGAAATGGATAGATGGGTGTTATCTAGGGGTAGATGAACACATTGATAGTAGATTGTGATGTTGATCATTGTATGATCATTGTTTTAGGCTTTCGGTGACATCTTGGAAAGTCGGTGAAATTGTGAAGCAAGAGCTTTGGTGTCAAGAACACAGTTGGAGCATCTTTATTGCTAAGGTGAGTACGTGTGGACTTTACTGAGTACATAGCCCTTGAAATACATTGTTTTATACTTATGTGCGGTCTAATTGCTTAATTGAGTAGACTTACAGTTGTGTAGTTAGTTGTGAATTATTGTTAATAATTAACTAACTGGTTTGTTGATGAATGTGATAGCCGAGAGCTAGATTGACATAACCTTTGAGTTATGGTGAGAACGAGATGATGTGATGCTAGTTAGTTCGGGGGCAACCCGATAACTAGACATGGTGATGTTTCTAACTAGTTCGGGGGCAACCCGATAGTTAGATAGGATAGTGTTTCTAGCTAGTTCGGGGGCAACCCGATAGTTGGATTTATGGGTGCTTTTAGCTAGTTCGGGGGCAACCCGATAGTTGGGCACGTTAGTGTTGCTAGTTAGCTCGGGGGCAACCCGATAACTAGATATGTGTTGCTAGGGAAGCAAGGTTGGAGTCACCATAGGGTGACTATATAGATGGACGGAATTACCTGTGTTGATTACTTGGTTAACGTTTATTATTATTAATGGGTCTAAACCCATGTATCTCACGAGACGTTTTTGTCTCACGTACTCCTTGTTTGTTTTGCTATGTACTCAGGTTCGGGATCGAAGGTTTAGGTACGCATGGATAGAGATGCGGGACCTAGAATAGAAGAACTCTAGATTGGATTTAGTCTTAGCTTGGTTATGATCTATTTTATAACACCTACTTTTATACTCTGATTTCATACCAAGGTTTTTGTAAATCCGAATTGAGGATGTTCTTCTATTTATAAAATGTTTTATTTTGGCTGATTTTTGGTATTAAAATTTGAGGTGTTACACCTGTGACACACTTGTCTATAATCTTTTCAAATACATATGTCCTTACACATAACTACCCGGGAAGACTATTCCCAAAATAAATCTCCACATCATACGACTCATCGCAATTTCTATAAGCAGCAAATCGTGCAACAACCAGGCAATTAGGCCATAACCACATAACATCCATTTTACTTAAGATTTCCGAGGTTGTGTCATGAATCCTCTTCTAGATTCTTTCCGGACAACTTCCCCTTTCAACTCGCTCGTGAATTCCTTTCACAACATCTTATACCGTGTTATCTTTCCCAAAGTTTCTTACAACATTCCACCATGTCAACGTCTCATCCCTCAATAACCGTGACGCCAAAGTCACCATATAATTTTTCCTTCATTCGCTACTATCTAGCACTTGCTCAATCCACCGAATCCACCAAATCGTGACCTCGGCTCAGAACCCCCGAATTATCCAACAGTTTTACACGCTATGAAGGCCTTATACAACATCCTTCCATTTCTTCCGGCTAGGTCTTGCTACCTTTTTATGTAGATACTTCCCACTACGGACTTCGCCACTCGATGACTCTTCCTTCGCATGGGTATTAGAATCATTCCATCTACCCTCATTCATTCAATTATCCAAAATCTGGTTCATATCCTCATTCTTAACTCTTTGCAATTTAGTGGAGCTCGTCCACTTTTCACATTCATTCTTTCGCCATACCAACGTATCCAACAAACAAGATCCAAACGGTCAACTCAACAGTCAAAAACAACACAGTTAGATCATATCGTGAAATTTCTCATAGGGGTCGGCCCTATCATACGAATGCCCTACGGTCTCAAAAACCTACACATTGCACAATTCATAACAATTTTATAGGCCCCCTAGGTTCAACCCTAAACTTATCATAAAGTCTCAAGGTCAACCTATCGATCTCAAGGAATCTTACATTCCTATTGCTACAGTCTAAGACTAGGATGGACATCCAACCTAATTCATTTAAACTATAGCTCTGATACCAAGTTGTAACACCCGTATTTTTATAACATCGTTTAAAACATTTAAAATACGATTTCCAACATTTTCCATGTAATCCAAAATACAGTTTAACAAAAACTTTAAAACCTTTATCAGAGTATACAAAAATACGGTTTCACCAAGCATACCAAAACCATAGACAAACGGGATCTACCTACGAGCTCCCGAGCTAAACATCTCGAGGCCAATTGTAGTGCAACCTTCTATCTCTTCAACCTGTACCTGAGTACATAGCCACAAAACAAACGTAGTACGTGAGACAAAATAGTCTCGTGAGATACATGGATTTTAGACCCAAATAATGATAATCATTTCACAAATATATAAACACATATATATACGACATCAATACCGTCTAGTCACCCTATTGTGACCCTATCAATTTTTTTGCTCTCCTAGCAATCATATCTAACTATCAGGTTGCCCCCGAACTAGCTAGAAGCACAAACATACCTAATACATAAACATATATGTACTAGAATCACATTAACTTACTAACCGAAATCCATCGCCATTAGTAAGCTTCACATTAACTTATTAACCGAAATCCATCGCCATTAATAAGATTCACATTAGCTTATTAACCGAAATCCATCGCCATTAATAAGCTTCAAGATACCGGCAAGAGGGATTCGCCCAATCTACCAATACCTGCCTTACTCGCTGGAATACGTCCAGTTAGCAAGACTACTAACGTGGATGAGTCGATGGGAATCCACCCAACTGCCCCTCATTCCACACCTCATGACCGGGGGTCCCCCGCATCATCACATCACCTCATTCTTACCATAACTCAACAGTTATTTCAATCAAAGCCTTCGGCTATCACATAAACCATCAAACAAGTTAGTTATTCAATAATAACCATATATAACTAGTTCAACATAGCATGAACGTACATGTATAGTCTCATGGGCTCGATCATTAACAATTCACATCTACTACTACGTCTAGGACTCTAGAAGGTCCATACTTACTTATTTCATAAGATACATTTCTCATTTATCGATAACATAATACTTTTATATCTCTGTTGACTATAATATATAACTATTACTAGTCACATCATTTTCATTTCTATATATATTCATTCCTTCCTTTTATTAGTAAGTTTTACCAATAGGTACTCATTACTATAGGAATCATTTCTAATTGCTTTACTAATACATATTTATTAATAAATGCTCAATATCCATTCTTTTACTCAATAACCTTATTATTATGGTTCATTAATAAAGGTTTCATCATTACATATTTCATCATAAACACCTCCAAATTAATCAACCATACTAGACATATTCTAGTATCACAATATACCTACCTTCTTATCTTTTCATTCATTATCTTTATCAATTTATCAATAAAGACCCATAAAATATTATAAATATTTTCAAAACTCTTTGCTATGTACCCAGTTTAAACGTCTCATGTACTCACCTTAGCTAATAATGCTCCAAATGTGTTCTTCACACTCAATCATTTTGCTTCAACAAGCTAGCACCTTCCAAGACTTCACCAAAGCCTATCATAAAAATCACAACTTGTTCAACAACAAATACTACTAATAAAACAAATACTACTAATAATAACCCCTTTTTCATCACTAGAATCTTTTAACAATACTTTCCCCCAATTTTGGTGACTTACAAAACCCTAGGTTTAACCAACCCTTAAGATTCTTACAAATCTTAACCATACACTTGATTCCTTTGTTAAAATACCATCTATTAAGTATATACAACCTTTATTTCACCATTAATCACCAACCCAAGAACTAGAGTTTCAAACCCTAGCTTCAAGATCCATAGATCTTGAGCTACAAAGATGAAAGAGTGAAGGTATACCTTTAATCTTCAACTAGGAGTGAAATCTACCAAACTTTGATGAAGAAATCACCCAAGAACAGCCTTTGCACTCAAAAATCGCCAAGGAGAGAAAACTAGGGTTTGTGGATAGCATTTATGACCAAAACCCGACTTTAATGCTGTGACTGACAGAGTTCGCGCCGCGATCTGCAGGTTCGCGCTGCGAACTTCCCTCGTCGCGAACTCTTCCCGATCGTGAGCTAGCCGTGAACTTCGATCTCCAAAATGTCGAACTCTCTGTCCAATGTTCGCGATCGCGAACCCATGTTCGCGCCGCGAACTCCCCAATGCAGCAAGGTTGCATTTTTCGGTCCTTGTCTCGACCCGGTTTCGTCCATAACTTTCTCATACGGTGTCCAAATGACACGAAACCAATTTTCACGCGTTTTATATGATTTATCCATATTTATCATATTTTTACATAATTTATTTATTCGCAAATTTCGGGTCATTACAGTTGTGTTAGATAAATTAAGTATGTTAAAATGATGATTGTTAGTTATAAGGAATTTCTAGTTACTTGTTATGAAAATGCATAGGTGTTAATAGTGTTTGGCTAGAGTGGAAATTGGTAGTAAACTAGCTAACTTTATAAATTGTTGACTTTGGTCAAACCTGGGAGTTGACTTTAGTCTTGTGTGACTAGTAAACTTTAATTATCAATTTCATGTTAACAATGTGTTAGTTGAATGAATTGTAAGCTTGATTGTGTTGGTTTCGGGTCTTGACCCGTTTGTTTGACAATTGGTGCAATTTGACCTAAATAAGGTCAAAGTTGGTGAAACTTGCAATTGGATGCAAGTAGCATGTTAGTTTTGTAATTTTGATGTTGATCAAGTAGACTAACTCATTGGAAGGCGTTGTGTACATGCCCGACTCATTATTCTTGTTTTGACCCGTTTGGGCATAAGGTGCAATTTGGTCAATTGGTATAATGAATTGACTTGTTGAAGTTTTAGACTTTAGTAATTGTTATGTGTGGAAATACAAGTAATTGGTTGCAAATTGTTGCATAGAGATGTGGTCTTAATCTATATTACTTGTTGCAAAATTTGGTGATTTCGGGTGACTAATTCGGTATTCATTTTGTACAGGAAAAGGGAAGGAGCCTCAGTGATATAAGATTACTGAGCTCGGTACTAAAAGGAAGCTAAGGTGAGTGGATTTAACCTTCTTCTTGTGTGATGTACAAATGTTTTGTTATGGTAGGCTTGTAGGAGAAAAATGCAGCATTTTGGCTGGTCTGGGGGAGATAGCGGCGCTATCTCTGCTTCGTATTTGGAAAATTGAACAGCGACCCGAAATAGCGTTTGGTATTTAGATAGCGGACGCTATCTTTTGGTGGATAGCGGCGCTATCTTCGGATAGCGGCGCTATCTCCATGAAAGAAAGCGACGCTATCTCGGATAGCGGCGCTATCTTGGCTGGTTTTGGGAAAAATACATTTTTCTTGGTTTTTCATAAATTTTCCAGTGGTACCATGAATTGTGGGATTGTTAATGGTAGTATGTGCACATGTTTTTTAGAGGTTAGCTATGAGTGGGTTTTGGCTAGGCTTCGTTACTATTGGATGGGGGTGCTCGGACTCCTACGGATGTGTTCCGTCAGGGGGGACTACCGTGCCATTAGTAAAGTAGCCATCGGTAAACTGTTGTTCGGCCAACAACAGTTGTAGGTACTGCGCAGGTCCGCCGATACTCTTATAACGTCCAATTGCTTGTGGAAGTTTGGACGGGTTTCCAGATTGATTTCTCTTGTCTCTAATTTGTCGTGGTTATGCAAATTGTTTGTCATTTCTATTCACTTAGCTTTGTGCTAATCCCTCATTTGTTGACTATTTTCAGGTTGTGGATTTAGCTTGACTAGAGTCGGGTTTTGGATGTCTGACCGCACTCTGATTTTGTATACCGGGTCGAGCCTGTTTTAGTAACACCTTTAAATGATTTTATATATTTGGTTATTATGTAAAGTTTTATGATGTGTAATAATTAGGACTATGTCTTTTTTAAAATCGCTTTCGTATGTTTTATAAAAAAAAAAATGGCTCTTAGATTGTGGTGTTACATTTAGGCAAATGACTCACACATTCCTTGGGGGCTGTTTTGTATTTTCAGCTTCATTCAAATTATAATTGTCATACTTCCTCCTTATCAAGTGATAGATCTGAACTTTCACAAATTTTGAGACAAAATATTAGGGTATGGGTTAAATATAATAAAATAGATAGTTAGTGGATGATGAGTCCTACTTTTCTTGGATAAAGTGATATTAATGAGTTTTAAAAGTAAAAGTAAGGGTATAAGGGTAATTTCATTTCATTAAAGTAGATAGTTAGTAGAGGTTGGGTCCCACATTTTTACCAAATAAGGTAACTTTTGAAGTGTATTACTTATTGTGAAACACTCATTTATAGAAAGTGTATCACTTATTGTGATACAGAGGAAGTATTGTTTTCGAGAGTCTATCTTTTGTTGAAGGGAATTCATTTCTACACCATAATTTTTAATGTCTACACCACACTGTACGAGTTTGATAGCATATTGTACAACTAAATAAAGCAATGGTTGTGATACATGCAATAAAAGTTGTGATGTAAAAATCATACCTAGTAGAGAATGATCGTTATTTTATTTAAATCAGTCTTCATCTTTCTATTTGTGATTATATTTTTTTTAGATGTTGGCTATGCACTACAACTGTTTGTCGAAATGCCCGAAACAGCCTAAAGATCAAGTTTCTTAAGAAATAAATCACTTGTAATTAATCACTAATTATTCGATACATGAGCTGGGATTTACATTTACTCCATGTCTCCATGGTTGTCCAAGACAATAGTCATGGATCACAAGATTTTGAAATGTAACTTTCGATATTTGGCTTCACCTTTCCAATATTGCAAGAAGCGGGTGATCGGAACGAAGATGGAAATTAAAAATAACAACAAATACTTAATAATTTGAGTATTTTGTGTACTAAAAAGATGAACTTCTCATAGCACTGAAGGCATAGCATTGAAGGAAAATGTTGAACTTCTCAACAGTGCCGTCTTAAGTGCTGTTTGTTTTTTTAGAGCAAAAAGATCTGTTGTCTGCGGACCACATCTGCCAGCTGCTGCAGGTTCTGAGATGGACCAAAGGTCTGTAGTCTGCAAAAAAACTGTTGTTTATTTTTCAACATCTGCAGACTGCTTAAATAAACTGAAATTTAAAATATATTTCATCTTGCAACATTGAAATCATCTATACATTGCAATAACAATTTGTTTACTTCTATCTTGCAATTTGTTTATAATTTTTATTTTTTTTTTGTCAAATCCTTGCGAAAGTTTTCAATTTAACAAATAATGAAATTTAAAATATACTCCATCTTGAATCCATACATTATCAAAGTTTTTTTTTTAAGTTTTCAATAATCAATTTATGCATAACAATAAAACTAATATATATATTTTAAATATGATAATATATATTATTATTATCCAATAATATAATAATATTATATATTAATATAATAATAATATTAATTAATATATAATAATAATATTAATTAATAAAATATAATATTAATTAATATAATAATATTATATATTAACATTATAATAAAATATATTAATATAATATTAATATTAATTATTATATAATAATAATATTAATATTAATTAATATAATAATATTATATATTAACATAATAATAATATTATATATTAACATAATAATAATATATATTAATATAATAATAATATTAATTAAGTTTGGCGATGTTTTTTTTTAAGTTTGGAAGACCCAAGAAGCTAATGCCCAAGTCTTCCTGGGGAATACCTTAGGCAGACAATATAAGGTCTGCGGGCTTCCGAAAAACAAACATCTGCGCAAGCCCTTTTCTGCGCATGATCTGCGCCGTAAAGACAAAAGAGCTTAGGAAAACCTTTTGTCAAAAAACAAACAGCACCTTAGTCACGTCTCCCCAGATAATGAAGCGGATATTAGCGGTTTAATGTAGTGTTACTTTTAGTCGTTAGTTACGTTTTAAATTTCTAGTAATGTACTCCCTCCGAACCTAAAAGAAGTTCTCATTTTTTCTTGGGTATATATTTTAAGTAGATAGTTAGTGGTAACCTGGTAGGGCCATTAGTAATATTTTTAATTAAAAAATAAGATTATTTTGGAAAGAGAATGATATTTAGTGGACAAGGCCGGTCCAATCAATTTTTAGGCCCTAGGCAAATTCTTAAAAACGGCCCCCCTTAAGTAATTTTTTTTTCTTTCAAATAACTAAAAATTTTCCGCCAAAATAAAAGTGTCGCCTCAATTCCGAAGTTAAATGTCCGGATTGGACCCTGTAGTCTGCCTATTTTCAATATTCCGTTGAACTTTTCTTGATTCAAATGAGTTTACACATATGTATACAAAGCTGATTTTTTTAAAAGTGGGCCATGGGCGGCCGCCCTTGTCGCTCATGCTCAAGAACGACCCTGTTAGTGGATAGTGAGTGGTGGAATTCTTATTAATTATATTATGAGTAAATTACACGGAAAGTCCTTGTGGTATACCACTAATTACAGTATCAATCCCTGAACTTCAATTATTACATTGGAGGTGTATCAATTTTGTTACATCCATGGTCCCTACTGCCCTTAACCCTTTTTAAATGACCAAAATACCCTTTTGGTATTTTGTAATAAAACAAAGATAAAGGATTATGAATGTAATAAGTGATAAATCATAGGGACCATCGGTGAAATTTACTCTATTAATTGATTTTTTTTTCTCTTTTATCCATATTTTCTCACCACATTTAGACTCACCACTCACATCTATCTTTTTGAATTCAAACCTCAATAAATAACCATTATCGTCGCACCATCAACCCCTCTGAAAAGTCGATCCACCCCCAACCCATACCTATGGTTGCCTTCTCCGGTTGTTCCGCCACTGATGACATTCTATCGACCTGCGTGTGCAAAACACCAACTCCTCTAGCGACGTGCATCAATTGACTGAATCAATTCAGGTCGATAGGCCGTCATCGGCGGCGGAACAACTGGAGAATGCAACCGGAGGTATGGGTTGGTATGGATCGACTTTTCAGGGGGTTTGTGGTGCGACGATAAGTTTATTGATTGAGCTTTGAATTCAAAGAGATAGATGTGGATGGTGAGTCTGAATGTGGTGTAATAAAATCGATACACCAGAGACGTCCAATGTAATAAACGAAGTTTAGGGACTGAGGCTGTAATTAGTGGTATACCACAGGGACCTTCCGTGTAATAAACTCTTATATTATTTTACCACATTAATTTGAGAAATATGAATTTTTTTTTGTGTGACAAAAATTTTGAGAGAAATGAGAAAAGAGACGAAGGGAATAATATTTATTTTAATGCAATACTATCTTTTATAAATAAGGTTAATAAAAAAGGAAGGTCATATGGAAATAAAAATGATGTGGTGGTCATTTTCTAAAAAATTATGTGCTGTTGGTTTTGGCGAAAAGAAATGGTGACATGGCTTCATCTGTTACTATTTCCTAATTAGGGTATATTTGAATGTGCTTATTTAACTTCGAAAGTGGTTTTATATTAGGGAATTAGTTTTCATACCACAATTTTTGATACTCCTACCACAATGTACAACTATTCCTGCAAACTGTACAAGCATATAATACACATGTTGTGGTATAATACTCAAAAGATGTGGTAGGAAAATCACCCCCTTTTATATTAAAGTGCTTATTGACTTTTTGGTTTTGAAAAATAAATTTAAAAATAATATTTAGTTTAGCTTATTGACTTATTTCAAAATGAAAAGTTAAAAAGCTAGATGAAAAGTAAGGGCTCTCTTACTTTTCAAAAACTCATTATAGGGCTTCTTAAAAGGGAATTGATTTGTTAAAGGCAACTTTTAATGCATTTAAGGCAAATTTAATTTTTTGACATTTATACCCTTATGTATTTTTATCCCTTTTTTAAACCTAACCACACCGTATTTTTGCCGTCTAAAGAAAAAAGCTTCGTACGTAGCCAATAGCCGTCATCTGGAAACTGAAACAACCACCAGTGGGATTTGGTTTGTGAAATTTAATAATAGGTATGTAAAGTTCTCCACCACCATGTATACACTTGTTTATTTCTCCAATCACATTATATGTAAAGTTCGACTATGGTATTGACACCTCCAAACCCTATAAATCTGAGTTTTTTAATTGGATTAGTAATACATGTAAACAAATCAATTTTAAATTAAATCATTTGATTGTGTAATCCTAATCTAACTTCAAACTCGTATTCGTTGGATCTTGTCCATCCACATTGGAGAATTGATACATTATCTTTAAATTCAGAAGTTCACTCTGACGACGTTGGCACAACTAGCTTTAATAAGTTGGTTAATGAGTTGCATTAAAAATTCAAGCGTGGCTCCAAAGCAAGAAAGAATTTGCTATTTCAATGCTTACTAAACTTGTGAACGAATCTGATACTTTATTTGAGCCGGTGATTCAGCGACCAAAAGGTGTTGAAAATAAGCTATACTAAATGTGGTAGTTATTATAGTTGGTTAATTCTGTTAGTTATAGTTGGTTATTTCTGGAAATTAAGTTAGTTATATAACCGACAAATTAGAAGTTGCAACTATTGATGAAGGGTTGCATCTCTTGGTTGTCTATAAATATGTATGTATTGTATTGTTTTCAATTGTCGAATAAGAATACGTTATTTCAAAGAATTATTATTGTATTTATATTTCTTATTCTTCCTACAAGTGGTATCAGAGCCATAATTGACATGTGTGGATTTTTTATATCGATTGAAAGAAATGCAGTGAGATACAAACGATTGTTAATTTAATTAATTGGTGAGGCCAGGGAGAAACTAAACTGTCCGCCAACAATCACGCAAAGAAAAAAAAAAACATTATCTTCTTCACTGTTGATGTGGATGCATTCATGTGGTTTGTTTGGAGAGATGAGAAAAAGGGGAATAAACGGCTTCTGTTTTTTTATTGATATAATTTGCTTAAGAAAGAAAAGAAGGAAAAGTACAGATGTTGTTTTATTCTTATGAAAAAAAAAATATATATATATACAAGTGAAGAAAGAAAAAGATAGAAAAAAAGTGTTTGTGTATTTTGTTTTTTCTCAGGTAACAAGGAAGAAGTTAGAAGAAAATTGTAATTGATATAGATAAAAAGTCCACTTTATGAATGTTGGCGATTCCCTCGAAAGATTCGATCGAGACGATGGTACATTTGCTAATGAGATTGATTTTCTACAAAAGTTCATGCGGTGATATATTGTGATACCGTCTCAATGAAAAGATTTGGGACGATGGTTGTGACGATTATGTGAGTGTGTTCCCACCATGAAAAGATTGGTGGATGGTTGATTACAAAAAGTGTTTTTGGATGTGTATTTGGCTGCAACATCAAGTTTCAGCAACTTTGGTGTTTGTTTGGAGTATAGCTTAAGGGGGAATGTTGAAATTAAGCTATACTAAATGTGGTAGTTATTATAGTTGGTTAATTCTGTTAGTTATAGTTGGTTATTTCTGGAAATTAAGTTAGTTATATAACCGACAAATTAGAAGTTGCAACTATTGATGAAGGGTTGCATCTCTTGGTTGTCTATAAATATGTATGTATTGTATTGTTTTCAATTGTCGAATAAGAATACATTATTTCAAAGAATTATTATTGTGTTTATATTTCTTATTCTTCCTACAAAAGGAAGGCCACCAAAAAAAAAAAGAGACGAGGAATAACTTCTACGACACGAGATCCTTCAAGATTTGAGTAAGTGGAATCACAATCACATAATCCTTCAACTTCTAGTTGTGTACTCCAAATGAACAACAAAGTGGCCAAGGGTATTACTTATGTGCATCATGAAAACAATGGAATTAATTTAAATGTTTATCCTGAATTTTCAAATGATTTTTTCTAAATTTTTGAACTAGGTGCTTTTATAATGTTTTCAATTTGTACTGCGTATTAACTATTGATGACTTAAATTAATTATTGAGTTTTTTCTGAATTTTTTTATTTGTTTGTCAAGAACTTCTTTTGTACGAAACAAAAGAATATTTTTATTTTTGAAATTCTTCATTTGGATATTAAGGTTGAAAAAGCATGTGGGTAGACGACGAAGCATATTTTTGTGTAGGTTCATTTGGGATCATGACAAGAATTTTTTTTGTTTTGGTAGACGGCTAAATTCGATGAGGGTGTAGTTAGGGTTAAAAAAACGGTAAAAATACATAAGGGTATAAATGTCAAAAAATTAAATTTGCCTTATATGTATTAAAAGTTGCCTTTAATAAATCAATTCCCTTCTTCAAAAGCCATTTAAGCTAGATAAAAAGTAAAGACTCACTTACTTTTCAACAACTCATTATAAGGCTACTTCAAAAGTCATTTAAAAAACACATTTTACCATATCTAAATAGGTAGTGATGTTTACATCACATATTTTAATTCATGTACCACAATAATTACATTACTTATTTGTAGAGTATATACAGATATTTATACAGTATGGTATAAACATAAAAAAAAATATGATACCAAAATTAATTTCCTATTTAAAATAACTTTATACGGCTAGGTCAAAGCCTTATAAAACAGAATGCTTATATAATCTTTATGCTTTCGCGCTTATTCATCACGCTCTTATTCTAAGTAATCAAGACACCATTAACAGGAACACAGGTACTATCTCCACACCTCGCCCTTAATTTCAAGAAATTTACTCAATGGTTTTCTATTTTGGGGGTTTAAGGGTTTTTACTTGTTGCTGAATTTCAAAGCTATTCTTGTTTTAATCTACGTTTTGTTGGTCATTCTTTATGTGTGGGTTTTCTTGTAAACTGAATTTCAAGGGGTTATTAGGTTATAATATACGCACTACAAGATTATACGCACTACAAGTGTTCGATGAAATGCCTCTGTAGATTTTTCTTATAATTGGATCATCAATAATTTGATTCTGGTATAGGGTTTCTTACTTTCCTTAAATCTTAACTAAAATCTTCACTGATTAACTCAAATGCACTTAAAGATATCTTGATTAATGCTAAAAATAAGTTAATGGTGTTTGAATCAACGGGTTATGATTCATTACAGCATGTGCAAGACTGCAATCCAATAAATGTGAATTTTGTTAAATTATGAGTGATGGTATATACACTTCATTGGTTTTTCTCAAGTTTTTTCTTTAGTATTTCTGTATTTATGTTTTCAAATTCGAAAGTATATGTGGCGGCTTAATGTGGTTACAACATTATATAAAGCTGAATGAATTATATCAATACCAATTTTGTTATGTTTAGAAGATATTTGTTTGACTCCGCAAAGTCAAACGGTGTTTCCTCTAGATGACTAGTCTTATTTTTCAAATGTATCCAGTTGAACTTTAAAGATTATGAACAGAAATCTCTTGTTCTGACACTTTTTTGATTATTTTGAATGAAGATGGGGACAGTAAATAAACAGTCCAACCAAGATTGGTCAAGCAACAGAAATTTAGGAAAAAGTCAACTCGGTGGTGTAATTTTTGGTGCAAAAAACACCACAATCAGGGAATGTCTTTCCAAACAACTCTTTGGTTAGTCCTTTTTTACCCAATACACACGACCGACCCGGCCGTTTTGGCCCATTTTTCCTAATAAAATGATTTTATTTTTAGGTTTACCAAGTCAACATCTTGTGTATGTTGAAAATATTGATCCTGGTTTGCCCTTATTTCTATTGAATTATACGGATAGAAAACTGCATGGTGTTTTTGAGGCTGCAAGCACTGGCCAAAAAAATATTGACCCATATGCATGGACTACTGATGGCTCACAAAGAACACCTTATCCTGCTCAGGTTTTTTTTTTTTTTTTTTTTCTTTTTTTTTTTTTTAAATTAAGATTTTAAGAGCTTATTATGTTTTTTTAGAATCACGTTATCAGTTTGTTTTTTAGGTTCAAATACGTGTGCGGACCCCACGCCAACCGCTAACAGAAAATCAGTTTAAGCCCATAATTACAGACAATTACTATAATCCAGGCCGTTTCTGGTTTGAGCTAGATCATGCACAAACAAACAGATTATTGTCATTATTTTCATCTCAACCGATTTCTGTATCCAAATATCACAAAAACAAAGTGGAAAACAACAACCTTCAACAGAAAAATGTTGGTACAAGTTTTAGTGGCAAAACTGTAATTTCATCTACAGTTGGGAAAGATGACAAGGAACTTGTATCCATGAAGCTTAAAGAACTGGCCTTAAAATCTAAAATTGTGGGCCCACCTGAAAATGGAACTTGCAGTAAAAAAGTGGACCCACCTGCATTAAGTCAAGATGAAACTAATGCTGGTGTTATAGCTCAGGTTTGACCCAAAAACCTTTTTTCCTAAAATTTTAGTGTGTATACAATAAAAATATTACTCCCTCCGTCCCTAAATAAAGTTCCCATTTGTGTTGGGCACAACATTTTAGGAGATAGTTAGTGGTGAAAGTATTGATAAATATATTTCTATATTAAGTGGGCCCTTAAGTTTGAGAAATGAGAACTTTATTTAGGGACAAAACTTGAAGGAGAAATGGAACTTTATTTAGGGACAGAGGGAGTATTACTGATTTTGTATTATCACGGTAATAATCTTTATTTTTAAATGAGTTTGGAGCTTTTTATGCATAAAATAAATACACTTCTGGTGGTGTATGCCACGAAAAAATTCAGTACAAAATTTTTATAAATTAAAGGAATATTAACATGTGAAATTTTACTAAAAAATTCATAATATCACAATAATAACCTGTTTTATAAATAAAATGATTCAGGAGGTTTTTAATTTTTATGCATAAAAAGTACACTTCGGGTGGCGTTAGACCCGAAAAAAAATTGGTTAAATTTTTTGTAAATTTAAATAATACTAGTGTGTGAAATATGATTACAATATATGTATTATCCTGAATTCATGATAAAAATCTATTTCTTTTTTTATATCAGTTGATTGAAAAGGTGGAAGATTTGATAGCATTCAAAACAGAGCAAAGCCGTATAATCGATAGTTTAGAAAAGAAAATCATTTCTTTGGAGCAGAAACAGGCTGAATCAGAAAACGAACTCAGGAATCTAAAAGAGCACTGCATCATGTTAGAAAGCATAGTGGTGGGGCCCACTGAAACCAAAAATATAAGAAGTAGTTCATCTGATATCGAGTTCTGTTTGGAATCGGATAATGATGATAAAACCGATGATGATATAAATTTCGATAATAACAATAATAGTGATGATGATTTAATATATCTTGTTGGAGGGTATGACGGGAAATCATGGTTTTCATCATTGGATTGTTACTCGCCGTCACAAAATAAGATAAAATCTTTAAAACCGATGAACGGCGCTCGGTGTTACGCGCCGGTTACGGTGTTGCGGGATCAAGTTTATGTGTTTGGTGGTGGTACGGGTGGCGCGTGGTATGATACGGTGGAATGGTATGATTCGGTTGTGAATGAGTGGAATAGTGGGCCCCGGTTGAACGGGAAGAAGGGGAGTTTGGCGGGGGCCACTTTGAATGAGAAGATTTATGCGATTGGTGGTGGGAGTGAGAGTGAGTTTTATTCGACGGTTGAGATGTTGGATCTTGATATTGGAGATTGGATCCCTGCAAGAAGTATGTTAGAAAAGCGGTTTTCTCTGGCGGCGGTTGAGCTTAATGGGGCGATTTATGCGGTTGGTGGATATGATGGGAAAAACTACTTGAAGTAACTATATTTATCTTCTCTTTTTTAGTTACTTATATGGTAGGGCTGTGTAAATTGGACTGAGAACTGACCGGAACCGCATAGCTGAACCGGACCGAATCGAACTGAGATATATTGGTTGGTTCAGTTCTAGTTTTCATGAAGAATCGGTTCTCCGTTCGGTTCGATTCGGTTCCGAGTGGTTTGGTTCGAAAACCAAGAAAAACCCGAAAAACGTCGAAGAAATTTCCTTGGTTCTCGGTCCGGTGCGGTTCCAAGCGTCATCGGTTTTGTCCTCGGTTCTCTGTTCTCGATTCAGTTCGATTCTGAGTGGTTCGGTTGGGTTCTTGGACCGTGCACAAGCCTATTATATGTTATGTTGATTACATCTGAAAGAATCCTTATTATTTCTATTATCATTAGGGTAAATTACAAGGATGGTCCTTGAGGTTTACCCTAAATTTCACTTATGGTCCTTTAGTTAAAAAAGTTACACCGGTAGTCTTCTTTTTTTGAAAACTTATTGCACCTACGGTCCTTTAGTCTAACATCCATGAAATATTTTAACAGAAAAAGGACCATTGGTGTTAATTTTAAAGGACTAGATGTGTGAAAAAGGACCATTGGTGTAATTATAAAGGACTAGATGTGTAATTTTACAGGACTACATGTGTAATTTTAAAGGATTACATGTGTAATTCCTTAACAGAAAAAGATAACGCACGTTAGGCTAAAGGACTGTAGGTGCAAAAACTTTACAAATAAAGGACTACCTATGTAATTTTATAAACTAAAGGACCATAGGTGAAATTTTGTGTAAACCTGAAGGACCATCCTTGTAATTTACTCGTATTATTGTTATTACTATTATTATTATTTATTATTTATTATTATTTCAGATCTGCAGAAAGATTTGATCCGAGAGAACATTCGTGGACAAGAATTGAGAGCATGAACACAATGAGGGGTTGCCCGTCTTTGGTTGTTCTCAATGAAAAATTGTAATCTTTCTCCAACAAATTCAAATTTTATTTTATGTATTGCAGGGTGTTTAATTTTCTCTAATTTTTCATCTCCATAATTAATTATGGTTTACTTAACAGATATGTTTTAGGAGGATTTGATGGTAAAGAAATGGTTCCAAGTGTAGAAATATACGACCCGCGGTTCGGGTCATGGGTAATGGGAGAATCCATGAATTACCCGAGGGGATTTTCAGCTGCAGCTGCTGTTAAAGATTCTATCCACATTTTTGGTGGACTTAAAAGCGGTGAAGAAATCAATGACACTGTAAGTGCTTGGTATAATTTATTAATTATGAAAATAATAGTAGTTTATATTAAATTAAAAAGTTAATAAATTGATTAATAAAATGACAGGTTGAATGCTACAAGGAAGGGAAAGGGTGGGAAATATGTGACTCAAAAGCTAGTGGGAGGAGATGTTTTTTTTCGGCTGTTGCTTTATCAAGTAAATAACTTCAATTGGATATATGACATTAAAATGGTGGTTTTAGTTGCAATATATGAAAAAGGGTAGTGATTTTGCATCGAAAATTATGACTGATATACCTTCACATATGTGTATGTATCAGAAAATTACCTAGTAGTAAGACCCTCCTTCACGGGTTTGATCTTTCCATTAGTAAATATTTACCATATAATCATATGAAGTTCAGAAACGGTCACGACAATAGTTAGGTTGATACATCTCGAGCATAACCTTGGTCACCTTAGGGAGTCTGTTATAAATGAGAAGAGAAATGATATTGTGCCTACAATTTGTACTTATTTAAGTATCTAGTCACTTGATCAAGAAAAGTAACATCATAAACTAGACACAAATAAGATACATCAATACCATTTCTCAAATGAGAATACCCTCTAAAAGGTTTTTTTTTATGAATTTGTACTTCTAATCCAGACATGTGATACTCCATCCGTCCCAATGTTATTGTTCATCTTTTTATTTTAGTATGTCCCAAATTAATTGTCTACTTCTAAGTTTCAACCACTAAAAAAGAATTGAAGTGACAAAGATAAAATTTGATTGGTGACGAAGTGTAATTAATGTAGTTTTCTTAAACGGTATGTTTTTGTCATAGTGGATAATAATTTTAGGACGGAGGGAGTATAATTTTAAAGAAATAATATTTGTGCTTACCATTTGTGTCTACTTATGTGTCTATTCATCTCTAAATTTGACATGTGTAATCCATTAATTATCTTTCCTCGTAGCATTCCTTGATTTTGACACTTGTCATCATCAAATGGGTAGGTGTATAAGTAGGCACAAATGATAGACATCAATACCATTTCTCATAATTTTAACATTAATGGGCGTGTTTGGTATGAAATGGCCAATTAGATTAGACGGACATCAATTCCGAAAAAATATCCATAATGTCCAAATCGCGAAATTAATGAATCCATCAAAGCAGAATCAAGGCAGTCGGCCCACTTGAACTAAAGTGGGTTACTCTGAAGTATGACATTCATTTTTACAATGGAATTAATTTATATATCACATATTTTGATGTCTGTATCACATTTTATAAGTAAATCTACACACTGTATAAATATATAATGTAATTATTGTAATACATAGATCAAAAGATGTGGTATAAAAATCACCATCTTTTCTACAAATACATGTTTAAATGCATATTTTTTTACAAGCATTCTATTTTGAAATAAGGTTGAGTTTTTCTAATAGGGTTTAGCTAATTTATGTCCAATGGTTTGAGGTAAGAAGTATTAATTGAAAAAAAATAAATTCTGACATATTAAAAAATACATTAAATGAAGTCTAATTTTAACAATTATTAAATACAATTTTCAACATAAATGGTAACTGTAACATCAATAAATGTTTCTTACTTCATGCCCTTAAGACATTAATTAGAAAAACCGTTTAAGGCACATTTAATGAAGTCATTATGTCAAATAATACATTAAATAACATTAATAATTTGATTTTTTATATTTTTAGAATATGCATTAAATATAATTTTATGTTTTAATGGAAATTTTATGTTCACTGATTGCACTTTACAGACACATGTTAGAAAACCCTTTGAAATAAAGCTAAGTTTCTCTAACTCATGATATCTATCTTCAATTTGTTGCATCAAACATATCACTCAGTTATTTATTTTTCTTAATGACAAATCCTAATTTACCTCTAAATTTACATATGTTTACTATGAGACTTAAATTCTAAACCTCAAGGTTGAGGGCAAATATCTTTACCACTAGGCCAATGATCATATCATTCACTTATATATACTTAGCATCTATATGAATTGTGCCCTAAGATTACAATTTATGACCGCAAATCACGTAAAACTAAGTTTTGTTGGTTTCCATTTTCATATACCCCATCAATATAAGATACACATGTTAAATACGCCTAAGTTTGATGTATACGTTTTTTTAATAACAAGTCAATTTAGATATTAAAAAAAAAAAAATTGATCTAGCAACAAAATAAACATAACAGAGTCACAAAATCATTCAAAGTAGGCAAGTATTTACGACATGCTAGAATTGGTACACCTTGAAATTACATCACTCACCAAAACTTTTGCTTTAGTATGTTAGTACAATTTTGTTCCAAAACTTGTAAATTGTAATGTATGAAGTAACTTTTGTTGTATACAAATGCCTTGACACAATCATCACCGAGTTTAAACATGTAAAACCTTCAATTTAACTAACATTTCATCTGCACTCCTCGTCTTTAACAATCCACCATCTTAATGATTTGTCAATCAACTTGTTTTTCCAGTTTTATAAAATGTTCCACCAATGTCTCGATTAACCTAATGAAACCATATTTCGACATGAATAACCACTATAATCATTTTTTGGTTTTTTTTTTTTTTTATAATATCTTTACATTGCATTTTTGTCTCACACCTAAAATTTGAACAAAATGGGCCCCGGATGTTTTCCCAACTAGAAAATGCAATAAATTGTGAGTTGTTGCAAGGGGCAATAGACACATATACATCACACATCACATGATCTTTGGAACATCTCATCATACTTTACAACTATGCGAAAGCAACTATACAGGGCCCGACTAAAACAAGTTCATGAGCATTCCATATCCTTTTATAGGTGTTCAAATTTTTTTATAATCAGGATTCTGACTCATTTTACGAGCCGACTAATTTAAAACGATCATCTACTTTACACGCAAGTGAACCTCGTAACCACAAAAGGGTCCAGATATATTCATTAGAAGCCAAAATCTTTAATTAGCTTTGTACCCATGTAACCCGCTATGAGAATAAATAAATAGAAACTAAAATTTTATTGTATAATTTTAGACCTTCTACCGAGTCCTCAACTATACACACCCATACCTAAAAGGTGGTAATTTTTACACAATATCCTTTAATCTATGTACCACAATAAATATTTTATATATTTATACAATCTGTATGAATACTTGTATAGTATGGTATAGCTATAAAAAGTTATGGTAAATAAATTAATTTTGATACCTAAAGGCTAAACCTTTGCATACATGGCACATGAATTGTGGGACTCATCATCTCCCACTCATCAAATAATTTATGGACAAACCAATACCAAACTCTTAGTACATAACCTAATTAAATACTCAAAAAGAAATTGCCAAAACAGTTGAAAGTGGTGAAGAAGATAAGCAAGCATCTCTAAACAGTTGTAAGCAAACAATTTCTCCTTCTCTCAAGCTAAAAAGGGGTGTTTGTGCTCGCCTTTTAAAACAAATAACCATTATTAATTAAACAAAAACAACAGAAAGAAGCTCAATAATACAAGAACTAATTGAAACTAACAAAACCGGCTTAGCCGTGTATACTCTATTTCCTTGAGCATCAAGTACAATGTGAAACGAATTACTTTTCATTATAACAAACTTTAATCATAAAAAAAAAACAGATTAAAACTACAACAATTTCAATTATAAAACAAATGGTACCAATTACCACCATTGATGAACAAGAACTCCACGTTGTCTCAAAGACTTAAACAAATCTAAACATTGCCCATAAGTCCTATGATATTTTGGACTCCTCACACCAGGACAACATTTCTGCCACCGATTATAATGACATTCAAGAAACACTTCATCAATCAAACAAATCGCACCCGTTTCAATCAATTTCGGGATCAAATCAAATTCAGTCCCTTCAACATCCATCTTCATCACCACAAAATCATCCTCACTCACCGTGTTCTTCAACCAATTTGCAAAGTCAAACCCTTGTATCACATCCATTGACCCCACAATCCCGCCACCCGATTTCACGGGCTGGATCCGGCCCATTCCTCTGCCTTTTTCCACATTTTCGTCACCCGGTGTTTGATTAATTTCAAATACTAAAGTTTCGTTTTTTACCCATGCTGCATATGGTAACAATGTGACGCCTTTTTTGGACTTGTATTGATCGTGAAAATGTTTATCGGCTTCAATTGCGTATATGTCAAATGTTTTGTTTTGTTTTGGGTATTGTTTTTTGAACCAGCTAACTATACTTGAACCATAGCTACGAGCACCAACATCTATGTATACATACCTCTGTTTGAAACTGATGTCCGCCATTAATGGCAGATATTTCACATTTTCGATGTTTCTCTTCAGTGTAATCCATGGTTTCAATGGTTCTGACTCGATTAAAGGCTCGGCTTTCGTTATTAATTCCTGTTTATAACCAGGAACTGAGCATCGATTGATGGAATTTGTATCGGTATCAGTTTTAGCCCTAATTTTGATGTCTATTTGTTTCTTCATTATGATTTCGTGAATTTGAGGGATATCGGAATCGAATCCGTCGATGTTACGGGAACGTATGAACTTACAACAATTGAATAAACGAATGAAGGAATTGAAACTGTACGTATCGTTAGAAGCAGTGTGGACGACGAGAAACCCTTCGGTTTTAAGCGTGCGTCCAATTTCCGATGCGAACTCTGCTGATTTCTCCGATCTGTCCAACGCTCCGTTGCCGGAAAATATGAAATCGAAAGTGTTGTCGTTAAACGGATGGCGAAACCCTAACCCGTTGATTACAAGCGGTTTGAACGCTTTTTTGTAGATTCCGACGGAATCATCAACGCCGATTTCTCTCAAAGCGTAAACGTCTTCTCCGAGTGGCGTTTCGACGGAGAGAGATTTCGATTTCGTGGACAGGAAGCCATCGACGATGAGATCCTGAAACACGGTGATGTAAAACATGACGCGTTTCTGGAACTCCGGTGATGAGGCGGCGGTAGGGTTGAGGGTAACGGAGGAAGAGGAACCGAGATGTCCGCCGGCGGTGGTGACAAGGTTTTGATTTTCCGGCGATGTGGAGGAGAAGAAACAGAAATCATCGCCGGCACGGCAGGATTCGCCTCTGATTGTAATGACGTAAGCAAATCGAACGCCGACGACACATAAACAAAACAACAAAAATCGAACGACGACATTTCGGAGGAAGCCGGGTTTACCGGCGGCCAGTTCCATCAGAAAATTGAAAGAAATAAAGAACGAATTGAATGAATTTATGTTGAATTAGGGTTTGTTGAAGGGACTACTACCTGGAACAGAAACGGGCGGAAGTGTGGTTAGCTCCGACGAGGGTGGAGTGAGGTTTCTGAGAGAATTGGATGGTGAAACGGGGATAGAAATTGTTCATCGGAGATGGGTTTTTGCAGGGGGATTTCATGGGCTAATGTTCTTCATCATGATTCACCGAAGAATTTTGGATTTTGGAATTGATTTTATGTGTTTTTTGGGATGGGAGGTTTTGGATTTTGGAATTGATTGAGATGTCAATTGACAGAGATGAAGAGGATTTTGGAGAGAGAAATGGCCTGAAAACGGTGTCAACGCGGATTACTATTATTATTACACCGAGTGATTATAATGGAAATTATTTTTCTTTTCATCATTTCGCAATTCATAAATACGAAAAACAAATAAATTTCAATCCATATGATTTTTAGCTAGCTAGGTTGGGTCACTAAAAATTTATAAAATAATATAGTTTAACACATAGAATAATTGAAATATAGACAATAATAATAGTAGTAGTAATAATAATAACAATTAAAAAAGAAGAGCAAGTAAATGTCATATTTAATAAAAATGTGAAGTTATAAAAGTTACATTCTATAACGAATTTATGTTTAATATATTGAGACTATATATATTAGAAAGTTGTAATGCTAAATCTTAAGAAATATATTTTAAAAATTTTAAAATAATATAGATATAAATAAAAGTATAAGCTATCTGAATAATGTGCCAGTTAGAGACCAAAATTAAAACGAGACTTATACCACATAAACTATATTATGTATAGTTGTATAGTTTAGTCTGTTAATAATATTTTAGGGGGTGAAAAGAAGCACTTGAGCACTGATTATTGAAATAAAGTTACGTGTTTTATTTACAAGATTCCCTCTAGAAAAAGCTCAAGTTTCTTCCATACCATTCTAGTATGGACCCACGCATGTATAATATTCCACCTATGATGATTTGTTATTTTACTTATTTCTTCTTACAAATAGACGAAATTACGGTGATAATTTCTATGACATGAATTCTCAAAATAAATAAAAAGGTAAAATACGTGTTAGATTTTTATACTCAATAATCATAATGTAATACTCCCCCGTCCCACAAAAAACTTTACATTTGGCTTTTGCACATGTTTTTAGGTAATAGTGAGTGGTGGGGTAATTGATAATACTTTTGATTAAAATATAAGGTTAGATTGGAGAGAGAAAGATAGTTAGTGGATATTAGTGGTGGGGTTTTTAATAATAATAGTTTTTTATTGGGTGGAGTCCACCAAATATGGGAAATGGGAAGTTTTTTATGGGACAAAAGTTTAGAGTGAAATGGGAAGTTTTTTGTGGGACGGAGGGAGTAATATCTATTGATATAAATCAGGGGCGGTACCAGACAAATTTTTAAAGGTGGGTAAAATTTTAGAGTGCAAGTCAGGTTCTTTGAGTGATGTTTTATTTAAAGTCATATGGTAAACTAAATCAAATCAGTTTTAGTTTGAAGAAAGTCTAAACCTATACTAAATTAGTCAAAATCAAAATTCACGTGTTAGTTAATTCGAGCATCATATTTTTAAACCAATAAACCTAGGGGAAAATGAATCAAAAAATAAAAGAAATTTTAATAGGAAATAGAGTAAAATAAACGTTAGAACGGGAAAGAAAAAAAAGATTTAAAAAATATATATATGTATATGGAAGGGATTTAAACTAAATGTTATATGTTTTAAGATACATGAGTTAGCCACTGAGCTAATATATGACGTGTATTAGTTATCGCTCATATATTATGTATATTTGGATAAACCAAGCCAAAAAATGAACCGGCACCTAAAAAATTTATACTAATCAGAAAAATTTTGGGGTGGGCATGTCCACCCCTTGATAACGCCCCTGATATAAATATTACAACTCTTGTTATCACAACTCTTGTATCAGTACACAATAACGTATATGTTAATAGCTTTCATAGTCCCTTCGCATGGGTAAACATGCTTTGAAAAATAAAAGGAAAATACAAAAAAACTTTCATAGACCTTTTGCGAGTACGGACTGTGTGTTAACCAATTGATCTACTTGATACTTTGCTTTATCCCAAAAAAACATCCTACATAACACAAAAACTTAAAACGCCTAGTCTACCAGCAGCCACTATCCGCACGACCACAACCAACGGCCACTATCACTACCGTCGTCACCACCCACTACTTGATCGCCGTCTTGAATATCGCAATAGGGTATCCGCTGTCGCATTACGCGGGTAACCTGCTAGTGATGATAAACGTGTTTTGATACATATCACAAATGGTTTACAAAATTTAGATACGAAATAAAACTTCTTTTTATACGAAATTTGTTGTTGAGTTAGTATAATTGTCATCTTGATCGCATCAAATAACTTTTAATCATTTATTGCTCTTAACTTTCATTAGTTTTGAATACATTTTAATTCGGAAATATCATAAAGTAGAAAATCTCATATTTCCTTTTATATTCCGGAAATATTAACCGTGTGCTTACCTTATGATATTTATTAGAAACTTTAATGGAATTCCTATTTAAAATCTTTAGTAGTATATGTAACACCTCAATTTTCAAAACGTCTTTTAAACCATATTTTTAAATAAAAATATTACAAAGTCCAATATCCCAAAATACGGTTTAACAAAAATCATTTAAAAGTTTATCAGAGTATTAAAACCGGTGTTACAAGACAATATCATAACCATAGGATAAACGGGATCTACCTACGAGCTCCCGAGCTGATCAACACCAGGCCACTTCTAACGGGACCTTCTAATCCAACGATCCTGAACCTGAGTACATAGCTAAAAACAAAGTAGTACGTGAGACAAAATAGTCTCGTGAGATACATGGGTTTTCGACCCATTCTCAAAAGATTTATAAAATAATATTTGTATCAATATAAATACTTATCTTTATCAACTTCATTAACTCATAGATGAGTCAAGTGTTGAGCGAGAGGTGTAATCTAATCTCTTGTAAAATATCTGAACAATGTTACCTTTCTGGAAACCGTGATTTGGGCACGTTCTTACCAACCTCTTGAACCTCTCCCAAGCTTCCGTTAGTGTTTCACCTACATCCTGTTGGAAAGTCATAATGTTAGTTTTAATTTTTTCAGTTCTAGCCGGTGGAAAATAACGAATGATAAACCGGCTTCTGAGTTCCTCCCATGTAGTGATGGAATCAGGCTCCAATAACCTTAGCCATGCTTTTGCTTGTCCAACGAGACTGAAGGGAAACAGCCTGAGTCTGACCGCACCAGTAGATACACCCTGTTGTTTAAAAAATTCACAAATATCTAGGAAATCTTCTACGTGTTGGTAGGGATCATTAAGAATTTTACCATCATAATTAAGCTCACGGACCATGCTCAGAAAATGGCCATTGATCTCAAAATTTACCCCCGTGATATCTGTTTTCCTAATAGCAGGAACAGGAGCATTCGGTGCTATTTGCCTCATTGTCTACATTGATTGTTCTGCGTCCCCCATTTGAATAAACTGTAAAGAAAAATAAACTACAAGGGAACAAAACAAACTATAAAATGCACCTGGTGTAAAAAACAATACAAATAAAATAAAATAAAATAAAGTAAAATAAATAAAGCAAATAACTCGTCCAAGAACTAGTTCTTAGACGAGGGTCAATTAATAAACTAAGTTTTAATCTACTAAATCAAGCAACCGTTCCCCGGCAGCGGCGCCAAAAACTTGATGTGTTAAATCTAGTTATAAAAATATATCCTTTTTCACTCCTAACCTAGACTACCACACTTTTAGGCAAGTATGACCTAATCGCGGATAGTATAGCAAAAGTAAGTAAAAACGGGTTATCGTCTCCTCAGGGAACAGTTAAGCTGACCATAAGATTAAAACTAAGTAAATTAATCTAGAGCAAAATATTTAATAAGGTTTTTTTGTATTAAAGCTAAAATATTTATGGAATTAAAGTGAACTAAAATTACTTGACTAAGAATGATAAATAAACGACGAATTTTAGTGAACTGTTTTGAAGATTTAAAAGGGTATTCACCATGACCGACTCCTTCTAGGTCTATGTTTGGTTGCTAAGCTTCGATTACTTCTAATGTTCTAGAGGTCACGGTACTAGATTCCTCTCAATCCCGTTTAATAAAGTAAACACAACTAATAGGAATTCCTTCTCTCAAAAGTTGTAATCTAATCACACCTCGGATTGTTGATCTTAATAGGTTTGAACCACCTAAACCCTCTAAACCTAGAACTTTCGTTGCTACGGTTAGACTTCCGATTTATCCTAGCTTATTGGAATCTAATTTCAATCCCTATTCCTAGTGGATCGCCATCTAGGTCACTTAAGTGAAAAGACGAGGATATCAATAACTAGTTCAAATGTTGTCAATAATCAAACTAATCACCAATAAACAAACTAAACAACAAAGGTCTAAGGCTAAAACCAAAAGATTAAATTACTAATCAACAATTGTTCAAACAAGAGAAATTAATCCTAAAATTAACCAAACATAGGCCTAAAAGTCATCAATACATAGTGAATTAAAGGATTCTAGCACATAGATATGCTAGAACAAACAAACATCAAATAAACATAAAATGTTAAAAGCATTGTTTAAAGTAAACAAGAATTAAACCAAATGATGCTTGATGTAAATTGCCTTTGAATCTTCTCCTTCCAAATCCGTTCGTATGCAACAATTGACAGCCTTGCGGCTGTCTCCGTTCGTAGCCTATACGAATGTGTTCTTTTTTTCTCCTCGTTTCTGCCCTCTATCTCTCCCTCCAAAAACTGACAGTAACCCCCCACGTGAAACCCCAAATTAATATCGTGCTCTCCTAGTTGACCGACCTTGAGGCTTGTGGCCGTGGGCTTCTTTTCACGTGGGCTTCTATTCATTTCTTGTGGCATGTCTGAATTAAACATGGGCCATAATATTTCAATGTGATTATGGGTCGGTGGTTTTGTGAGTCCCTTTAATTAAATTTGTGACTCTCCTCAATTTATTGTGTTGGCCACAATTTGAAGACATGTGAGCTTGCAAATAAACTAGTAAATAATTACTAGTTGAATTCGTGGTCATCCAAAACTCAAATATTGGACATGGGATGCTACTTGTTTTCTTCATATCACGTGGGCTTAATTTATCCATCTTAAAATATAGCTGACTTCTTTAATTCAATGTGATCCACCACTTTCTATTAATTGCAGTCCATGGGTTCAAGATATATTCGACCCATTTAATTTAATTCTTAAATGTGCAGCTCGAACCCATTTTGCTTCTTTATTATTTTCTCATATAATTTTCATTTTGTACTCTTGATCCAACCTACTCGTGTCAGTGGTGTATTCATTTTTCACACTTTTAGCCCGTTTCTTCTCTACTTTATAGATGTGACCTACAATTTCAGAAAACATAAGGATTAGACATAAATAGTGTTGTTTTCTTTATATACCATGTACAAATAGTAGATTATTGACGGATAAAAACATGTCCAAATTCGTCAATATCAAAATCCTCATACTTAAACTTGCTTGTCCTCAAGCAAATCATCAATTAAAAACGGGTCACTAGCCATTAATAAAGATCATATTAGTTGACATTTCATTCAATACACGATTCAAACAAATTTCGGAAATTATTTGTTTTAGCGGATAAAATTTATTAAAGCTTTTATGCTCAGATTTGTGTACAGTGTTACCCAACGTTTCATCATTTTAATCTATTTTCAGTCAACCTATTCAATCTTTATTAGCCTAATGTCTACTCATTCTTGCATAATTCAAAATTTTTTTACTTTTGCGAAAACTCCCAACTTGAAGATATTTTGAATTGAACACAGTTTAAACTTTTTGCCAATGTGACTATTTATGATTGTTATGCACATTGTACATTACATTTATTCAGCTTTTGGAATTTTTCAATAATTAACACCAGATCCAACCCTTACTTCGACTTTCCAACGGACCCCTTATTGATTTATGATATATATTGGACATCCAATTGGGCCGAAGGGAGCTGAAACTGATGTAGTATCCTGATTCTTTGACTGTTTTAATTCTCGGCTTTCGCCGACGTATTTCGTACACAAAGGGATTTTTTAAACTAAGTACTCAATCTCAACCTTTTGGGTCAAAAGTTAACTTAAGAAAAGATTTTGACTTATGCAAAACTTGTTGTATTACTTAGGCCACTAAAAATTTTATAAGCTACTAAAAAGATTTTTTAAAATAATGAAAAGCCACAAATTTTGAAACATAAAAACTAAAACAAATTTTATCGTTTAAATCGAAAAAATTTTGTAATTTGTTTTTCCTCGAAGCATTGATTAATGTCTTAAAAAAAATTTGGCTAGTGTTAATTAAAATCATTTGCGTTCATTTAGATGATTCTTTCAAAGATTTCACAAATTTTAAATGGTGGATATTTTTTTATATTCACCCCCTCCCCACACTTGAAATTTGCATTGTCCCCAATGCAACAATTAGAGCACATAAAAGTGGGAAGTAAAAAGATAGTAACCCCCTGCCCACACTTAGAGATTTGCATTGTCCCCAATGCATCTAAAAGTTTCAAAACAGAAGTGTAAAAATGCGGGTACAGAGGAAAAATACTCCCTGGGGTTTGTGGTTTTGCATTGCAAGCATCATCATCTAAGCATCCTCATCCAAGCATCATCGTCCAAGCATTCATTCAGCTCAATCCAGGTTCCTAACACAAAAAGAGAAAAAAAAAACACACACACACAAAACAAAATAAAATAAAATTAGTAAAAGCACGGGTTGCCTCCCAAGAAGCGCCTCGTTTATTTTTGAGTCCTGAGCTTGACTCGCCCCAAGTTAGATTACTTGGGGGTAGATTACCGGACGATCCTCAGCAACGATGTCGCTAGGGCCAAAATGGTTACCATTCGGCCATGCGTGATATTTAAGCACTAATTTCCTGGCTTCAGTACCAGATACATAGCAAAGTTCATAATTTGGTTTCAACTCGATCATATTTAAGAACCCGCCGGAAAATGTGTAATCGGTGATGTGTTCGTGGAGTTCTTTAAGAGTTGGGTTTTCGAGATTTGGTTTTTTCAAGAAAACATGCTCAGAATGAATATGAGGCGGTTTAGGTTCAAGACTAGGATCGTTTTCAAGGATTGGAAATGATTTTGGCTCAAGAGTCGGTTGATATTTGAGAGATGGTTCATTTTCAGTATTCTCTTTTTGAGGGATTTGCTCGAAGACTCTGTCGATCTTTTGGGCACCTGAGGCGTCAGCATATAGGAGTTCTTCGAGCTCTCTTATTACATCATCGGGGCTCATGTCATCATCACCAAATAAGTTCACATTGAGATCATCGGTCACTAATAGTGTATCTAATTCAGTCGAGAGACAATCATCAAATGATTCAACATGAAAGCAAGAATAATCAACAATGTGTGCACATGTTACAACTTTAACCTCTGGCTCTTCTTCAATTTTTATCTCCTCGAACTCCACCTCTTCTTCCTGTACATCAAATATATCATTAGTTTTAACAAGATGTGAACTTACCCGTTTACCACTTCGGGTAGTTATTGCGTTCACTTGAGCGTAAGCATCAATATTTCTCTTTTGATTCCCTTGAGTGTTGGGAGTTAGAACACTTTGTGGTTGTTCGGATAGTAATTGTGTCATCATCCCTACAACTCGTTCTAAATTTTGAATCGATGCTTGTTGATTTCTTATATTTTGTTGCATCTCATTTGCAGCTTGTTGATTTTCCTCTTTTTCTCTGGTTTGAGTGGCCATGAATTTTTCAATCAGACTCTCTAAAGAAGACAATTTTGAATCTGATTTTAATCCTCCCTTGAATCCTTGATTCATATAATGCACTTCCTCCTCGGTCATCATCGGTTTATCGCATCCAACCTGAAAAGCATATAAAGAAGCGGTTAGTTTATCTACTTGTCGTTCAAATACCTTATGGTTGTTTTTCATGATTTCCACTTCTTCACGTGAATGATCGTTGATGACATTGATTGAAGCTTTGTTTTGCATGGTTTGGTTGTCTGACATCCATTCCAGGTTATGCACCGCCATGTCTTCCAAGAGTTGGTAACCAGCAGTTGGGGTATTATAAAAGAATACACCTCCACTAGATGAGTCAAGTGTTGAGCGAGAGGTGTAATCTAATCCCTTGTAAAATATCTGAACAATGTTACCTTTCTGGAAACTGTGATTTGGGCACGTTCTTACCAACCTCTTGAACCTCTCCCAAGCTTCCGTTAGTGTTTCACCTACATCCTGTTGGAAAGTCATAATGTTAGTTTTAATTTTTTCAGTTCTAGCCGGTGGAAAATAACGAATGATAAACCGGCTTCTGAGTTCCTCCCATGTAGTGATGGAATCAGGCTCCAATAACCTTAGCCTTGCTTTTGCTTGTCCAACGAGACTGAAGGGAAACAGTCTGAGTCTGACCGCACCAATAGATACACCCTGTTGTTTAAAAAATTCACAAATATCTAGGAAATCTTCTACGTGTTGGTAGGGATCATTAAGAATTTTACCATCATAATTAAGCTCACGGACCATGCTCAGAAAATGGCCCTTGATCTCAAAATTTACCCCCGTGATATCTGTTTTCCTAATAGCAGGAACAGGAGCATTCGGTGCTATTTGCCTCATTGTCTACATTGATTGTTCTGCGTCCCCCATTTGAATAAACTGTAAAGAAAAATAAACTACAAGGGAACAAAACAAACTATAAAATGCACCTGGTGTAAAAAACAATACAAATAAAATAAAATAAAATAAAGTAAAATAAATAAAGCAAATAACTCGTCCAAGAACTAGTTCTTAGACGAGGGTCAATTAATAAACTAAGTTTTAATCTACTAAATCAAGCAACCGTTCCCCGGCAGCGGCGCCAAAAACTTGATGTGTTAAATCTAGTTATAAAAATATATCCTTTTTCACTCCTAACCTAGACTACCACACTTTTAGGCAAGTATGACCTAATCGCGGATAGTATAGCAAAAGTAAGTAAAAACGGGTTATCGTCTCCTCAGGGAACAGTTAAGCTGACCATAAGATTAAAACTAAGTAAATTAATCTAGAGCAAAATATTTAATAAGGTTTTTTTGTATTAAAGCTAAAATATTTATGGAATTAAAGTGAACTAAAATTACTTGACTAAGAATGATAAATAAACGACGAATTTTAGTGAACTGTTTTGAAGATTTAAAAGGGTATTCACCATGACCGACTCCTTCTAGGTCTATGTTTGGTTGCTAAGCTTCGATTACTTCTAATGTTCTAGAGGTCACGGTACTAGATTCCTCTCAATCCCGTTTAATAAAGTAAACACAACTAATAGGAATTCCTTCTCTCAAAAGTTGTAATCTAATCACACCTCGGATTGTTGATCTTAATAGGTTTGAACCACCTAAACCCTCTAAACCTAGAACTTTCGTTGCTACGGTTAGACTTCCGATTTATCCTAGCTTATTGGAATCTAATTTCAATCCCTATTCCTAGTGGATCGCCATCTAGGTCACTTAAGTGAAAAGACGAGGATATCAATAACTAGTTCAAATGTTGTCAATAATCAAACTAATCACCAATAAACAAACTAAACAACAAAGGTCTAAGGCTAAAACCAAAAGATTAAATTACTAATCAACAATTGTTCAAACAAGAGAAATTAATCCTAAAATTAACCAAACATAGGCCTAAAAGTCATCAATACATAGTGAATTAAAGGATTCTAGCACATAGATATGCTAGAACAAACAAACATCAAATAAACATAAAATGTTAAAAGCATTGTTTAAAGTAAACAAGAATTAAACCAAATGATGCTTGATGTAAATTGCCTTTGAATCTTCTCCTTCCAAATCCGTTCGTATGCAACAATTGACAGCCTTGCGGCTGTCTCCGTTCGTAGCCTATACGAATGTGTTCTTTTTTTCTCCTCGTTTCTGCCCTCTATCTCTCCCTCCAAAAACTGACAGTAACCCCCCACGTGAAACCCCAAATTAATATCGTGCTCTCCTAGTTGACCGACCTTGAGGCTTGTGGCCGTGGGCTTCTTTTCACGTGGGCTTCTATTCATTTCTTGTGGCATGTCTGAATTAAACATGGGCCATAATATTTCAATGTGATTATGGGTCGGTGGTTTTGTGAGTCCCTTTAATTAAATTTGTGACTCTCCTCAATTTATTGTGTTGGCCACAATTTGAAGACATGTGAGCTTGCAAATAAACTAGTAAATAATTACTAGTTGAATTCGTGGTCATCCAAAACTCAAATATTGGACATGGGATGCTACTTGTTTTCTTCATATCACGTGGGCTTAATTTATCCATCTTAAAATATAGCTGACTTCTTTAATTCAATGTGATCCACCACTTTCTATTAATTGCAGTCCATGGGTTCAAGATATATTCGACCCATTTAATTTAATTCTTGAATGTGCAGCTCGAACCCATTTTGCTTCTTTATTATTTTCTCATATAATTTTCATTTTGTACTCTTGATCCAACCTACTCGTGTCAGTGGTGTATTCATTTTTCACACTTTTAGCCCGTTTCTTCTCTACTTTATAGATGTGACCTACAATTTCAGAAAACATAAGGATTAGACATAAATAGTGTTGTTTTCTTTATATACCATGTACAAATAGTAGATTATTGACGGATAAAAACATGTCCAAATTCGTCAATATCAAAATCCCCATACTTAAACTTGCTTGTCCTCAAGCAAATCATCAATTAAAAACGGGTCACTAGCCATTAATAAAGATCATATTAGTTGACATTTCATTCAATACACGATTCAAACAAATTTCGGAAATTATTTGTTTTAGCGGATAAAATTTATTAAAGCTTTTATGCTCAGATTTGTGTACAGTGTTACCCAACGTTTCATCATTTTAATCTATTTTCAGTCAACCTATTCAATCTTTATTAGCCTAAGGTCTACTCATTCTTGCATAATTCAAATTTTTTTTACTTTTGCGAAAACTCCCAACTTGAAGATATTTTGAATTGAACACAGTTTAAACTTTTTGCCAATGTGACTATTTATGATTGTTATGCACATTGTACATTACATTTATTCAGCTTTTGGAATTTTTCGATAATTAACACCAGATCCAACCCTTACTTCGACTTTCCAACGGACCCCTTATTGATTTATGATATATATTGGACATCCAATTGGGCCGAAGGGAGCTGAAACTGATGTAGTATCCTGATTCTTTGACTGTTTTAATTCTCGGCTTTCGCCGGCGTATTTCGTACACAAAGGGATTTTTTAAACTAAGTACTCAATCTCAACCTTTTGGGTCAAAAGTTAACTTAAGAAAAGATTTTGACTTATGCAAAACTTGTTGTATTACTTAGGCCACTAAAAATTTTATAAGCTACTAAAAAGATTTTTTAAAATAATGAAAAGCCACAAATTTTGAAACATAAAAACTAAAACAAATTTTATCGTTTAAATCGAAAAAATTTTGTAATTTGTTTTTCCTCGAAGCATTGATTAATGTCTTAAAAAAAAATTTGGCTAGTGTTAATTAAAATCATTTGCGTTCATTTAGATGATTCTTTCAAAGATTTCACAAATTTTAAATGGTGGATATTTTTTTATATTCACCCCCTCCCCACACTTGAAATTTGCATTGTCCCCAATGCAACAATTAGAGCACATAAAAGTGGGAAGTAAAAAGATAGTAACCCCCTGCCCACACTTAGAGATTTGCATTGTCCCCAATGCATCTAAAAGTTTCAAAATAGAAGTGTAAAAATGCGGGTACAGAGGAAAAATACTCCCTGGGGTTTGTGGTTTTGCATTGCAAGCATCATCATCTAAGCATCCTCATCCAAGCATCATCGTCCAAGCATTCATTCAGCTCAATCCAGGTTCCTAACACAAAAAGAGAAAAAAAAACACACACACACACAACAAAATAAAATAAAATTAGTAAAAGCACGGGTTGCCTCCCGAGAAGCGCCTCGTTTATTTTTGAGTCCTGAGCTTGACTCGCCCCAAGTTAGATTACTTGGGGTAGATTACCGGACGATCCTCAGCAACGATGTCGCTAGGGCCAAAATGGTTACCATTCGGCCATGCGTGACATTTAAGCACTAATTTCCTGGCTTCAGTACCAGATACATAGCAAAGTTCATAATTTGGTTTCAACTCGATCATATTTAAGAACCCGCCGGAAAATGTGTAATCGGTGATGTGTTCGTGGAGTTCTTTAAGAGTTGGGTTTTCGAGATTTGGTTTTTTCAAGAAAACATGCTCGGAATGAATATGAGGCGGTTTAGGTTCAAGACTATGATCGTTTTCAAGGATTGGAAATGATTTTGGCTCAAGAGTCGGTTGATATTTGAGAGATGGTTCATTTTCAGTATTCTCTTTTTGAGGGATTTGCTCGAAGACTCTGTCGGTCTTTTGGGCACCTGAGGCGTCAGCATATAGGAGTTCTTCGAGCTCTCTTATTACATCATCGGGGCTCATGTCATCATCACCAAATAAGTTCACATTGAGATCATCGGTCACTAATAGTGTATCTAATTCAGTCGAGAGACAATCATCAAATGATTCAACATGAAAGCAAGAATAATCAACAATGTGTGCACATGTTACAACTTTAACCTCTGGCTCTTCTTCAATTTTTATCTCCTCGAACTCCACCTCTTCTTCCTGTACATCAAATATATCATTAGTTTTAACAAGATGTGAACTTACCTGTTTACCACTTCGGGTAGTTATTGCGTTCACTTGAGCGTAAGCATCAATATTTCTCTTTTGATTCCCTTGAGTGTTGGGAGTTAGAACACTTTGTGGTTGTTCGGATAGTAATTGTGTCATCATCCCTACAACTCGTTCTAAATTTTGAATCGATGCTTGTTGATTTCTTATATTTTGTTGCATCTCATTTGCAGCTTGTTGATTTTCCTCTTTTTCTCTGGTTTGAGTGGCCATGAATTTTTCAATCAGATTCTCTAAAGAAGACAATTTTGAATCTGATTTTAATCCTCCCTTGAATCCTTGATTCATATAATGCACTTCCTCCTCGGTCATCATCGGTTTATCGCATCCAACCTGAAAAGCATATAAAGAAGCGGTTAGTTTATCTACTTGTCGTTCAAATACCTTATGGTTGTTTTTCATGATTTCCACTTCTTCACGTGAATGATCGTTGATGACATTGATTGAAGCTTTGTTTTGCATGGTTTGGTTGTCTGACATCCATTCCAGGTTATGCACCGCCATGTCTTCCAAGAGTTGGTAACCAGCAGTTGGGGTATTATAAAAGAATACACCTCCACTAGATGAGTCAAGTGTTGAGCGAGAGGTGTAATCTAATCCCTTGTAAAATATCTGAACAATGTTACCTTTCTGGAAACTGTGATTTGGGCACGTTCTTACCAACCTCTTGAACCTCTCCCAAGCTTCCGTTAGTGTTTCACCTACATCCTGTTGGAAAGTCATAATGTTAGTTTTAATTTTTTCAGTTCTAGCCGGTGGAAAATAACGAATGATAAACCGGCTTCTGAGTTCCTCCCATGTAGTGATGGAATCAGGCTCCAATAACCTTAGCCTTGCTTTTGCTTGTCCAACGAGACTGAAGGGAAACAGTCTGAGTCTGACCGCACCAATAGATACACCCTGTTGTTTAAAAAATTCACAAATATCTAGGAAATCTTCTACGTGTTGGTAGGGATCATTAAGAATTTTACCATCATAATTAAGCTCACGGACCATGCTCAGAAAATGGCCCTTGATCTCAAAATTTACCCCCGTGATATCTGTTTTCCTAATAGCAGGAACAGGAGCATTCGGTGCTATTTGCCTCATTGTCTACATTGATTGTTCTGCGTCCCCCATTTGAATAAACTGTAAAGAAAAATAAACTACAAGGGAACAAAACAAACTATAAAATGCACCTGGTGTAAAAAACAATACAAATAAAATAAAATAAAATAAAGTAAAATAAATAAAGCAAATAACTCGTCCAAGAACTAGTTCTTAGACGAGGGTCAATTAATAAACTAAGTTTTAATCTACTAAATCAAGCAACCGTTCCCCGGCAGCGGCGCCAAAAACTTGATGTGTTAAATCTAGTTATAAAAATATATCCTTTTTCACTCCTAACCTAGACTACCACACTTTTAGGCAAGTATGACCTAATCGCGGATAGTATAGCAAAAGTAAGTAAAAACGGGTTATCGTCTCCTCAGGGAACAGTTAAGCTGACCATAAGATTAAAACTAAGTAAATTAATCTAGAGCAAAATATTTAATAAGGTTTTTTTGTATTAAAGCTAAAATATTTATGGAATTAAAGTGAACTAAAATTACTTGACTAAGAATGATAAATAAACGACGAATTTTAGTGAACTGTTTTGAAGATTTAAAAGGGTATTCACCATGACCGACTCCTTCTAGGTCTATGTTTGGTTGCTAAGCTTCGATTACTTCTAATGTTCTAGAGGTCACGGTACTAGATTCCTCTCAATCCCGTTTAATAAAGTAAACACAACTAATAGGAATTCCTTCTCTCAAAAGTTGTAATCTAATCACACCTCGGATTGTTGATCTTAATAGGTTTGAACCACCTAAACCCTCTAAACCTAGAACTTTCGTTGCTACGGTTAGACTTCCGATTTATCCTAGCTTATTGGAATCTAATTTCAATCCCTATTCCTAGTGGATCGCCATCTAGGTCACTTAAGTGAAAAGACGAGGATATCAATAACTAGTTCAAATGTTGTCAATAATCAAACTAATCACCAATAAACAAACTAAACAACAAAGGTCTAAGGCTAAAACCAAAAGATTAAATTACTAATCAACAATTGTTCAAACAAGAGAAATTAATCCTAAAATTAACCAAACATAGGCCTAAAAGTCATCAATACATAGTGAATTAAAGGATTCTAGCACATAGATATGCTAGAACAAACAAACATCAAATAAACATAAAATGTTAAAAGCATTGTTTAAAGTAAACAAGAATTAAACCAAATGATGCTTGATGTAAATTGCCTTTGAATCTTCTCCTTCCAAATCCGTTCGTATGCAACAATTGACAGCCTTGCGGCTGTCTCCGTTCGTAGCCTATACGAATGTGTTCTTTTTTTCTCCTCGTTTCTGCCCTCTATCTCTCCCTCCAAAAACTGACAGTAACCCCCCACGTGAAACCCCAAATTAATATCGTGCTCTCCTAGTTGACCGACCTTGAGGCTTGTGGCCGTGGGCTTCTTTTCACGTGGGCTTCTATTCATTTCTTGTGGCATGTCTGAATTAAACATGGGCCATAATATTTCAATGTGATTATGGGTCGGTGGTTTTGTGAGTCCCTTTAATTAAATTTGTGACTCTCCTCAATTTATTGTGTTGGCCACAATTTGAAGACATGTGAGCTTGCAAATAAACTAGTAAATAATTACTAGTTGAATTCGTGGTCATCCAAAACTCAAATATTGGACATGGGATGCTACTTGTTTTCTTCATATCACGTGGGCTTAATTTATCCATCTTAAAATATAGCTGACTTCTTTAATTCAATGTGATCCACCACTTTCTATTAATTGCAGTCCATGGGTTCAAGATATATTCGACCCATTTAATTTAATTCTTGAATGTGCAGCTCGAACCCATTTTGCTTCTTTATTATTTTCTCATATAATTTTCATTTTGTACTCTTGATCCAACCTACTCGTGTCAGTGGTGTATTCATTTTTCACACTTTTAGCCCGTTTCTTCTCTACTTTATAGATGTGACCTACAATTTCAGAAAACATAAGGATTAGACATAAATAGTGTTGTTTTCTTTATATACCATGTACAAATAGTAGATTATTGACGGATAAAAACATGTCCAAATTCGTCAATATCACTTACCACAAGCTTATTCCTCATTTAATCACATATTGTAAGCTATCTCCAAGCTCACACTTTTCTTTATCACATATGCAACGGACCTCTCCGAAGCCAACTCTCCCAATATGGGACGTCACAGGTAAACTATCAAGGTAATTGGGAACCCCCATCTTACCTAGATTCATAAGCTCTCCCCGTTCCCGGGTCGTCATGCTCACCCAACACTGGGTGTCGTAAACTGTGACATTCTACTCTCTGCGCAGGGAGGTACCACCCCAAGTAGACGTCTCATGCTCCCCCATTTCTGGGCGGTCTTATTCCGGATATCTTATTCATCACATATGAGACTCATCTCCATTCATCAAATTCATCTTTAATTAGAATACATCTATTCTAATTATCTCATCATTCTCATTACTTAATCATTTTCAATATTGACTTTACCAAGTCCTTTAATAAATAACACTTATTTATTATTTATCAAAAATCATATTACTTTAAATTTACTTTGACTAGAATACTTATCTCTTACTAGTCACTTTATACTTATTATCTTAGCAATTCAATCATTACTCTTATTAGTAAAAATCTTACTAATAATTACTTATTACCTAAAAATCATCATCATTAGTTTTATTAATGTATTTACTAAAAAAAAAAGTCCATATCATATGCTCTCAATCATTATTTTTATTAATACTTGTTATTAATAAAAACTCATTAACAATTTATATAATAATGCTTACTTATCAAAGTAGTCAATTATATAGACTATATCTTAATATCATATTAACGCATTTTCCTTATCTTTCTAATCTCTATCTTTATCAAAATACTTATAAAGACTCCATAAACATCATTTTACTTCAAAATCCTTTTGCTATGTACCCAGTTTAAAAGTCACATGTACTCACCTTAGCCAAGCTTAATCCTCTTGTGCTTCTTGAACCAAACATTCACTTCCCAAGACTTGTAAACTTCAAGTCCTTCAATCCAAGCCCTAATATCAAAACCAATTCAATGTTTTACATCAAACATCATCATACACAACTTATTCTAGCACTAGTTAACCACTAGCATCATTTTCCCCAATTTCTACAAAACCCTAATTTCATAAATCTCAATATTATCATAAATCCATGTTATGAACATGTTTTCCTTGTCAAAATGTTGTAGATCTAAGTTATATAACTTCCATTTCATCATCCATGACAACCCTTCCAACTAGGGTTTACAAACTTTACCATTTTCCCCAAAAATCATGATCTATAACTAATAGGAGATGACAAGAATCATAAATCCTTACCTTTGATGTTTGGATCCTTCAATATGGTGAAGATTTGAGCAAGAAATCACCAAAAACGCCTCATTCTCCTCCAAAAACGGCTCCAAGCTCAAGTGGGTTTTGAAATGAGAAAACCCTAGCTAAAACCCTCTTTTTATACTTCCTGCACGAATTAGCATTGCTAATCTTAAAATTCGCGTTGCTAAAAATCGCGGGAGCCCGAACTCGCAAATGCTAAAATCAGGATTAGAGATCTCTATCATTCGCTGCTTGAAAATGCACTTTTGGCCATCAATACTCGCGATGCTAATCCTCGGATTAGAGATCTCTAAAATATGCTGGAACTAAATGCACTTTTCCAACTTGGTCTTTTACCCAATCTTGACCCGTTTCGACTTTAACAAGGGAATACACATATCAAACGCCATCCGATTTACACGAAACCAATTCCCATATATTTTAAATGATTTATCCTTATTTATCATATTTTTACATAATTTATTCGATACAAAAATTTCGAGTCATTACAGTATATTTTAGGAAATCAAATCGTTTGAATTTAAATTCTATTCAAATTTAAATTCTATTCAAATTTAAATTCATTTAAATTTTTGTATTTTAATAGTTTTTTTAAAGTTGTAACGCCTTGAATTTTCTTGTAATGCAATTACCTACTTTTTATTAAATAAATTATGTGATATTAATTTAATTGAGATTATATGTGCATTACTGTGTATTCGATTTAAGTAATTAAGAGTGTGACGATTTGTATGAATAACTAGAGTGTTATTTATTATAACGTTTAAATAATTTGTGAATTAATTGTATACGACGTTTAATCCCGAGAAGTTCAGTAAAAGGTCTAGACTTAAGTGAGGTCCGGCCGAGAGGCCATGGACCGATCTAAACTAGTTTCTCTGGTCTTCGGCTTTTGCGAATTATAAACCTGAGTATGGTTTGTTTCGGCCAAGTGAGAGGCCCGAGTTTTTGTTTTTGTTCTCTTAGTTCCGGCCAAGTGGGAGGCCCGAAATTACATTGTTCCTTGTCCCTTCCTTTGTTCGAGCAACCTATCTTGAGCCCATGTCCAGCCTTGTAAGAGGAGCCCGAGTGGAGAGTGGGTCTTGAGCCTGAGAAGGAGAATACTTAAGCTAAGCCTTTCACTAATCCGTAGATAGCGTCTTTTGTCCTTGCTCACCTTCGGCCGCAGCTTGCACACTCCTCTTGTCCCTTTTCGTTCGATTAAGAAGAGAAGAAGAAGAACCCTAGCCTCCCTTGGTTCTTTCAACTGAAGTCGTGAACATCTATCCCGTTTCTGGTTCGATCAAGCATCACCATCCGTAGCTTCTGTCGTCGGGTGGAAGAAGCATCGATAGGGTTTTATACTTTTCCTTTTTTATTGTTTTTTCTTTTGTCCCGATGTTAACCATTCGTGTGTTTGATGTTGAGGATGGAAGACAAGAGTGAGCAGTGAAGATTGACGCCGAACACGAACCAGGGGCTGTGATCGAGTTGAGGATTCAACCGAGAGTTTACTTGTTTTGTTGTCAAGGTCGTCAATCGTTTTGCCCAATTCTGCTTCTCATGAGTTATGGTCCAGGTTTTGGGTCACTGAATTGTGAAGGTGTCGGGTTTGGGTTGGGTCAAAACCTTTTGTTAAAGTACTAGACGTTTTTATTGATCGAAAAGCGGAAACCGAACCTTTAGGTTCTTGGTTTCCTCAAACCGGGAAGTTTAATAAGAGAGCTAATTAGACTTTTGTAAAATGAGATTCTGGGATAAAAGAGGTTCTCGGGGGCTGTAGGGTACCTCGGGATTTCACGGGTTGATGTTGGGTGGTAAAACGGGTTTTAAACAACAAGTTGAGTTTTTGGGCAGATTATGTGGTTTGTGTTCGGGTCTGTTTTTGTCATAGTTAAAATACGTTTCTGGACTTTTGGCCTGCAATGGTACCTATTTTATGAGTCTTCTTTCCGTTGCCGCAGACGACTTGTCGATTGGAGTAACCGTTTAAAAGTTATGACTGTTGTACTAAGCTGCCATCAGAATTTCTATCTGTTCAGCTATTCTGTTTTACGAGCCCGTTTTGAGACCCTTAGAGTCCAATTTTGGGCAGAAGTCACTTGATAGTGTTTTGTAGCATTCTGAGTCTAGTTTCCATGGTTCGAATTTGGGACAAATCTAATGAACAGTTTAGGAGATATG